>SJYO01049755.1:7602160-7995835 GCA_006410555.1 Capra ibex
ATATAACACTAGGTGTGTCAGTTTCCAAAACCGTATCAGGTATATCGTTTTTATCTACAAAAAGACCTTGAGAGAACGAAAAAGGTACTAGGTCGCCTACAACCGTTAAACTAGAGACCAAGGAGACGGAAAAGATTTTGGTCGAACTTGTAGTCCCTCAAGTGTCAAGTACATAACGACTTCGGACCGAACCTCTTAAAACTCGTAATGAAATGATCGTACACTCTACTCACGTTAACACGTCATCAACCTCGTAAGAGACCGTAACGGAAAGAAAACCTAACCTTACTTTTGACTGGAAAAGGTCAGGACACCGGTGACGACTCAAAAGGTTTACACGACCGTATAACTCACATCGTGAAAGTGTCGTAGTAGAAAGTCCTAAACTTTGTCGAGGTGACCTTAAGGTAGTGGAAGTGATCGAAACAAGTATCACTACGAAAGATTCCGGGTGAACTGAAGTGTAAGGTCCTACAGACCGAGATGTACTCACTGGTGTAGTACTACTAATAGACCCATTACTTCTAGAAAAACATTTCAAGAAGACACATAAAAACGGTGGAGAAGTATTATAGAAGACGAAGACAATCCAGGTCCGGTAAAGACAGGAAATAGTTCGGGTAGAACGTACTTTACAAGGGAACCATAGAGATTAAAAGAACTTCTCTGGAGATCAGAAAGGGTAACACAACAAAAGGAGATAAAAAAACGTAACTAGCGACTTCTTCCGAAAGAATAGAGAAGAACGATAAGAAACCTTGAGACATAAGTCTACGAATATAGTAAGGAAAAGAGGAAACGAAAAACGGAAAGAAGAAAAGTGTCGATAAACATTCTGGAGGAGTCTGTCGGTAAAACGAAAAAACGTGAAGAAAAGGTACTCCTACCAGAACTAGGGACAGAGGACATGTTACAGTGCTTGGAGTCAGGTATCAAGTAGTCCGTGAGATAGATAGTCTAGATCCGGGAATTTAGATAAAGAGTGAAGGTGACATTTTAGTAGTCTCTAAACTAAATCCAGTATGGACTTACCAGATCGCCAAAAGGGATGAAAGAAGTTAAACTCGGACTCAAACCTTTATTCCTCAAGAACTAGACTCGGTGTCAGTCGAGGACCAGAACAAAAACAACTGACTTATCTCGAAGAGGTAGAAACCGACGTTTCTTATATTAGTCAGACTAAAGCTACAACTGATAGACCACTACCGGTACACAGAATACAACAACCTTCTCCCACAAACGATACTGGTCACGTAAAAGAACCGTTTTGAGATAATCAGAAACGGGACGAAGTAAGACGTAAGGTTCCGGTTTAAACGGACAATGACGTCCACAAAGAACTGAAGGAGGAAAACGTAAGGTCAGGGGATATTACTTTTCCTGTAGAAAAAACCCACAATCAAGATTTTCCAGAACATCCAGAAGTATTTTGGTAAGTTGAAGTCAAAAAAGTCGCAATAACCAACCCCGTATCTGAACCTATTGACACTATCACTTACCAAACGGAACCTCTACTTGTCTCTAGTAAGACAGCAAAAACTCTGACGTAGGTTCATGACGTAAAGCTTGAGAAAATAACTGGTACTACCGATGAGGTAAAGAAGACTCCCTAAGGACGGGCGTCATCATCTATATTACCAGTAGACTCAATTTAAGTGGGTAAGGTCAGGTAAAATCAAGTGGCTAAGGATCTTACAGCTACAGGTGCGAAGGGTAGGGCAAACTGGTGAAGGTTAAACGGAACTAAGTACCTGGACTGTAAGGTCCAAGGATACGTTATAACGAGAAATGTCGTAGCCTAGAACGAAGATAGTGGTCAGTGTAGGTGTTGACCCACAACAAAAACGAAACCGAGGTAGGGAAGTAAGAAAGACCTCAATAAAGAGGTGACTAGAGGTCATCGTATAACCCGTGGATTACTGGACCCCTCAAGAGGAAAGCCATAGGATAGTAAAACGCAAAAGTATGACAAGTACCCCAAAAGTTCCGTTCTTATGACTTCACCGAACGGTAAGAGAAGAGATTACCTGGTGTAAGACGGTCTAGAGAGGTGGTACTGGGTGGGCAGAACTCAACGGGGTGTCCGTACCGAACCAAAGTAACTCAATATGTACGACACCAGGATCACACTAATCTAACTGATTAAAAGACATTCATACCAAAGACACAAAGACGGGAGACTACGGGAGAACTTTGTGGATGGTAGAATGAAATCAAAGAGAATGGAACCCGCACCCCATAGAGAAGTGCCGACGAGATCGTTTCGTGTCGGCGACGAGGAATGGAACCTGCTCCCCATAGAGGAATGGCGGCGGCAAGGACTGGNGCGGTGGCAAGGACTGGAAGTTGCACAATATCGAGGAGATCGGGGGGACACGGACGAGTCGGTGGCGAGGAGTCAAAAGTAATGTTAGGGTTTCTTCTCGTTACGTTTTCTTACAAGTTTCATGGTGTGTTATCGTGAGTAGAGTTTACGATCATTCCATTACGAATTTTAGGAAGTTCGATCCGAAGTTGTCATACACTTTATTCTTAAAATTCTACAAGTACAACCTAAATCTTTTCCGTCTTCTTGGTCTCTCGTTTAACGGCTGTAGGTAACTTAGTTTATATTTCGTTCCCTTAAAGTCTTTTTGTAGATGAAGACTGAGTAACTGATACGATTTCGGAGACTGACACACCTAGTATTGTGTGACCTTTTAAGTATTTCTCTACCCTTATGGTCTGGTGGAATGATGGAGGACTCTTTGAACATACTTCCAGTTCTTCGTTGTCAATCTTGGTCTGTACCTTGTTATCTGACAAAGTTTTAACCCTTTCCTCATACAGTTCCGACATATAGTAGTGGGACGAATAAATTGAAGATACGACTCCATCTACTTCGTGTTCGTTCTTAGTTCTAACGGCCCTCTTTATAGTTATTGGAGTCTATTACGTTTACTGTAGTGAGAATACCGTCTTTCGTTTCTCCTTGATTTCTCGGAGAATTACTTTCACTTTCTCCTCTCACTTGTTCGACCGAATTTTGAGTAGTAAGTTTTCTCATTCTAGTACCGTAGACCAGGGTGGTGAAGGACCGTTTGTCTACCCCTTTGTTATCTTTGTCACTGTCTGAAATAAAAGAACCCGAGGTTTTAGTGACATTTACCACGGACTTCGGTACTTTGACTTTCTACGAAACGAGGGACCTTCTTTTCGAACTGTTTGGATCTATCTTATAAGTTTTCGTCTCTATAGTGAAACGACTGTTTCCAGGCAGATCAGTTCCGATAGCAAAAAGGTCCACAGTACATACCTACACTCTTAACCTGATATTTCTTTCGACTCACGGTTTCTTAACTACATAATTTGACAGTACAACCTTTTCAGAGAACTCTCAGGGAACCTGACGTTCCTCTAGGTTGGTCAGTTAGGATTTCCTTTAGTCAGGACTTATAAGTAACCTTCTTGACTACGACTTCGACTTCGAGGTTATGAAACCGGTGGACTACGTTTCTCGACTGAGTAATCTCTTCTGGACTAAGAGTCATTCTGACTTCTGTCCTCTTCCCCGACTGTCTCCTACTCTACCAACTTACCGTAGTGGTTGAGTGACCTGTACTCACACTCGGTTGAGACCCTCTACCACTTCCTGTCCCTTTGGACCGTACGACGTCAGGTACCTTAGTATTTCTCAGCCTGTCCTGGCTCGCTGACTTATTATTACGTATTGTCTTAGGAATCTTGTTAAATCATATTCTTCTCCTTACACTGAAATGTTAATACAATGAAAGAGAATAAAAAAGAAACGAGAATATACATACTTATATTGATTTAGTTTCCTTTTATATGTTACTAATATCTTGTCTTATGAAATCTCTATGAACCATACAAATAAAAATTTTTACCTAATAATCTATATTAAGTTAAAGTTATTTTTAGGATCGTCTACGAAATAAAAAAGATAATAGTTACTACTCTCTTTAGTCTTGTCATCAACGTATACCCTCCCACCCTATTTCTGTAACCTTGATAAACTCTCCTATCTTTACAAGACGTAAAACTAACCGTATATACCAATGTGCCTATATATGTGAACAGTTTTAAGATTTTTAACGAATACTCAACCTACGCTTAACAAGGGTTTATACAAATAAGAAATAAGCACACCAAAACGTGTAGGGTAAACTAGTTTGAGGTTGGACCATTCAGTCAGGAAGAGAAATTTATATATTTATTATATTGTTAGATATGATAATAACTATGTCGTAAGGTATTCACTTCCCTCCTATATTTTTTAGTTTATAGTATTTTGAAGAGAGTTCTTTATTATATCGGTCTTCAAAAAAATAAAAGGTCAATGGGTAATCTACTTACTCTCGAAAAGTATTCTGAAAACTAAAATACAAAATAAAATTATATACGTTATTTTAAGGTACCTGTCTCCTTGGACCGTCCGATGTCAAGTACCCCGACGTCTAAACCTGTACTGAATCACTGATTGGGTACCAGTGTGTGTCGTTATTATTGTTACTAGTGTATAATATGTCATTTTCCGTAGAGGTTTTGTCATTCAGTGAAGTCAGTGTAGGTTGAAAAATGTTGGGATACCCAACATCGGGTGATCCGAGGAGACAGGTACCCAAAGAGATCCGTTCTTATGACCTCACCCAACGGTACGGGAGAAGGTCCCCTAGAAGGACTGGGTTCCTAGTTTGGAAGTAGAGAATGTAGAAGACTTAACTGTTCACCCCAGAAATGGTGATGTCGGTGGACTTCGGGAAAATTACATATAACAAACAAAAATAAACACATAAATTTAAAGGTGAATATACTTAACCGAGGAGTATAAAAGACGGGTAAAATGATAACCCAAAGGTCTAATAAAATAAATAATTATCATCCTGAAATAAATCACGAGGGGTTCACCACAATCACCATTTCTTGGGTTTACGGTCACGTCCTTTGTATTCTGTCCACCCAAGTAAGGGACTCAGTCCTTCTAGGAGACCTCTTCCCGTACTGTTGGGTGAGATCACAAGAACAGACCTCTTAGAGTACTTGGAAGCGTCCGATACCAGGTGTCCCAACGTTTGTCAACCTGTGTTGACTTCGTTGAATCGCATGTACGTACGTCCCAAATTAGAAAGTTGTACATTTAAAAATTGACCAATATTTAAAATTTATAAAAGGGAAACAGACGTAGAAGAAACAAAACGTCTTTATAGAAGAGGAAATCCTCATATGAAATACATAGTATAAATATTTTGTCCATATATCAGAAAACGATGGTTAGTGAATATGAATAAAAAACTGAACGTTGAAGAAATAGACAATCAATAAATCTTCTCAAAAAAATTGATTAATAATAATATTAATGAAAGATTAAAGGTTTCCCTACCCTTGTCCACTCTTGTCCTTCCTTGTACATTCTTCTCTCCCACTACCACCCGTATCTTCAATTGAAAAACTGAAAATTGACTAAAGATTAAATGATGTGAGAAGTTTCAACATCAACATCCTATAACGAAGATATTTTAACTCCTCTGAACCAACACTGGATCATACATCCATTAAAAAACATTTATGAGGTCCGTAATAACTTTTCTAACCCATCCTTTAGTACGTGAATCTCGTGTCAGATTTAGTCTCTTCTAAGGAAAATAGAAAGATACGACTACTGACCTGAAGAGAGATCAAGTGGTAAAATGATTCCAATTTAAAATTACCTCTTAAAACTCCGATAGTGTAATAACGGTGATTCTCAGTTGTCTTGACTTTCTAAAGTATTCCTATTGTTCTTTATTTGTACTATTATAATTTTAATAACTGATGTATATTCGTGTGTCGGAATTCTTATTTTTATCTTCAGAAAAACGAAAATAGTTTAGTTATTTTTAATATTCTCGAAACTTTTTAGGATTCATGTTTTTACATAAAGAAATATCTATTTATTCCGACGTGAATAAAAACAAGGAATTTTGGAGACACGTAAGGGAACAATCAGCATAAGACACGTAGTATACATACTCCCCTTTCAACAAAACAATTATAGTGTGTTTGTTAACGAAAAAAGAAGTAGAGTTAAGTGTTCTTACATAGTTTCCCCTAAGTAACGAATGGTTAAACGAAAGACATGACTAGTTGTCCTTCAAAATATCACCTCCGTAGAAAAGACGGGTAGAAACTAGAGGTTCTACGGACGACGTTTCTTTTTTTTAATAATACTACCTCAGGATTTTTTTTAGTTTTCCTGACAAATTTTTGAAACCCTTATTAAGTAAAGTATTTTAAACGAAAATTTCGTTACCCATTTTCAAGTAAACTGAGTAAGGGTAAGTCAAGTCAAGTCAGCGAGTCAACACAGACTTAGAAACGCTGGGGTACCTGACGTCGTGTGGTCCGGAGGGACAGGAAGTGATAGAGGACATTGAACAAGTTTGAGCACAGGTAACTCAACCACTACAGTAGGTTGGTAGAGTAGAAGACAGCAGGGGAAGAGGAGGACGGAAGTTAGAAAGGGTCGTCGTAGTCCCAGAAAAGGTTGTTCAGTCGAGAAGAGTAGTCTACCGGTTTCATGTCCTCGAAGTCGAAGTCGTAGTCAGGAAGGTTACTTATAAATCCTAACTAAAGGAAATCCTAACTGACCAAAATAGGGGGACGTCAGGTCCCCTAAGAGTCCTCAGAAGGGGTTACGATGTCAAACTTTCGTAGTTAAGAAGTCGTGAATCGGAAGAAATACTAGGTTAGAGTGAGTGTAGGTATATACTGATGACCTTTTTGGTATCGAAACTGATCTGCCTGGAAATAGTCATTTCACTACAGAGACGAAAAATTATATGACAGATCCGAACAGTATCGAAACGAAGGTTCTTCGTTCGTAGAAAATTAAAGTACCGACGTCAGTGGTAGACGTCACTGAAACCTCGGGTTCTTTTATTTCAGACATTGACAAGGGTTTTAATAAGGGTCTCACTCACTTTCAGCGAGTCAATACAGGTTGAGAAACGTTGGGGTGCCTGACATCGGTCGATCCGAGGAGACAGGTACCTTAAGCGGTCCGGTCTTGTGACCTCACCCATTGGTAAGGGAAGAGATCCCCTAGAAGAGTCGGGTCCCTAGTTTATGTCCAGAAGGTATAACGTCCGTCTAAGAAGGGGTAGACTCGGTTGTCCCTTCATACAATAAGGGTAATCTATAACCCTTTTTTGTATTTTAATGAAGTTTATTTAATAGTTTTTAATGTTTTAATAAAGTTTATGTTAACGACCATTAATTTAAAGGGTTTACAAACAAGAACCTTGTAAGTAAAATAGTTTTTGATAGTTACGAGTTAATTCGGTGCGACAATGTCTCGACTTATACCATAAATTCAACTCTCGAAGTCGGTAAAACTACTCGATGAGACAAAAGGACCCAGAGAGGGTACATGCGTACGATATTTGAAAACAAACTAACAGAGGACAGTCAGACAGAATACAATTAAGAATCTGGTCGTTCTTCTTGGACATTCCCATCTTCTGTTAAAGAAGGAGAACATGTGATGTAATATACGTGACAAACTAAATTAGGTATTGTATAGAAAGTTTAGGATAAGAACAATAACTTAAATTTATAACATCGTGTCTGACGTTGGATGGTTGGTTTTAGGTATAAGAGGAAAAGAAGGACCGTGATATAAAGGATCGAAGTTCAGTTTGTAGAGTAACTTAATAACAGTCATCTTATACTTGCCTTCACTACACACGGTGAGGTCTGGACGTGTGATTTTTTAGAGGGACCCAAAAGAGGGAAGGTCAACCGATCCTCCGTTTGTTAGGGGACTGTTTGGGTAGGAACCTATATAAACATTCCTGTGTCTTAGGACTAGACGAACCCTACCTCCTCCCATAACAGAGTGAATGCATGATGATCACAGCTGACTTTTTTACGTATTAGATGTTTAACTCTCATTTCGTATGGATTATTGAGATTCTCTGACGAGATTTTTCCGTTTCACCCTTAGGTCCTATTTCTCCTCAAACACACACACACACACATACACACTGTTTTCTGGTTTAACCTTGTATTGTACTAATAACAATTGTTTTCTTTTGGTCTGTACAGTTCAAATTCTTTAAATCGTGAAAAGATTCATCCCCTTCTACGTCCTCGGGCCCAAGTGACTTTAGTGAGGAAACAATACGTGAAGTCGGTAGACCCCGGTCGTGGGACACGGAAGAGCAGGGGTCGAAGGAGTCCATGTGGTAGTCCCCACCGACGGCACCGACGGACGATCCACCCGAACCGTCATCCGTCGGGTAAACGGAGGTAGGACTCAAGGGAGTCCCGAGTGGTAGGTCGTCGACATTGTATTACTGAACTACCGACGTTATAGGAAACAAGTGACTGTACCGTTTCGTTGCAAAATCAAGAGTGGGAGCAACATGAGATGACTTTTTCTTTCCTTTAAGATGACATTGACTTAGTACATGTAACCACCCCAGATAATATCTGTAATCACAAGGGGTCTCACCCCGGATCTTCAACGAGGGGAGACGAAGGTCCTTCCTCGATGTCCTATTTCTACTTAAGTCCGTTCTGGATCGGTCAATTGTTCGTTTTGGTGCTCCCTAATCTCCCGGGTCATTAAACCCTTGTTCACACCTTTTCCGCTGAAGATTTATGGTTTATTGTCTTTTATTTTTTAACTACTCTAGAACTTCTTTTTTCACGAGTAATTCTGAAGAGTCAAAATTTTACCTTCTCCCCTGGGTCTCGTCTAGTTCTTACGAGGAAAGAGTGGCTTGGATAACAAGGTCTAGTGGACCTCCGTCGGTGATGTCTCTCTGTATCCTCCAGACTACGACTATTTCTTTCGTCTGAACTCTTGGTACAGATCCTTTCTTTAACGTCACACTAATGACCGTGTACCTTGATTGACCTTTACCATTCTTACCATGATTTTAGACTCCCTTAACATAAATGTCCCTTTGGTCTTTGAAACAAAATTTCGCAGACACTTACTTTTGGTTAGGAACCGGGAGGTTTGAATTTGGTTGTCTCACAACGGTGGTTCTTCCGTTTGACGCCTATACATTGCAAGAAGTATACACTGGTACTTCTCCTCAGTAGGTCTTCCGTCTCTTCCCTTAAAGAGGTTTTTCTGGTATTAATCTCCGATTCGTTCTTTGAGGATGACAGTGATATTACCCGGAAGAGTCACCATAGGACATGTTGTACCTAGTTACTAGGGTGACACAAAGAGTAGAACGGAAAGATTTACCTTTGTTAATAGCCTCTATACTTCGTCAATAGGAAACGAAGTGATAATAAATAATCTTCGGTCCACTCCGACCCTTATCATCCATTCAAAGTAATAGACATTTGGAGTTCCTTGGTGACTGACACATGACCGAACTCTTGGTACTGAAACCTCTACCTCTTGAAATCCTAAAGGGATGACCCGTCCGTTCTTTTCCTACGTGCACCGATTGAGTACTAGTCTTTACACCTTAAATCCCTTTCGATAAATGATTTAACGTACAAGAGGAAAAAAAGAAAGGGCCAGTGTGAGTTAATGTATAAAGTCGAAGGACATCCGGACACTGACTTAAAGTCAATTACCTTATATTTATTTAATTAAAGGACCTCTTCCCTTACCGATGAGTACGGTCATAAGAACCGATCTTTTAAGGTACCTGTCTTCTCAGACCGTCCGATGTCAGGTACTCCAACGTCTCAACCTGTACTGACCCACTGATTGTGTACCAGTGTGTCTCGTTATTATTGTTACTAGTGTACAATATGTCATTTTCTGTAGAGGTTTCATTATTAAAGATGGTTATACATTCTTTTAATATTTAAGTGGATTTTAATGAAAATATAAGTATTATTAGAAGACTAAATTATAATGTCATTAACGACGAAGACGACGATTCAACGAAGTCAGTACAGGCTCAGACTCCTTACATGTTTCAATTTGTTTTTCAGTTTATTTAACAGAAGTATAGAGTATTTGGTACATCAATAATGTATATTCTATTGTGTAGGAATTTAAAGTCTTAACTTTGGTTTTGTAGTGGATTAGGATATAAGAGTGAACAATATTAAGTCTTGTAATTTTTATTAAGATTATTATGTTTTGGGTATTTACAGTTATTAAAATATTAAATAAGTATATCGTTAAGGTAAACGTTCACAAAATGTAAACAATTAACATCTATCCTGAGTTCAATAAAACTAGAACTAACGTACTCTGATCTGTTCTATAGTTATGTAAAATCCTTCCTTCAATCAAATTTACTTATCTCCGTGGTATATAATAAGGGAGAAATTAAATAAGAAAAACAACAACAAGTGGGAGTACCTTATCGAATTTACAAATTTTTCGTTCAATAATTCCGATGAATGGTTGTGTCAGTGAGTGATACAAAGGGAGTTAAGAAAGGACCAGTAAATTTGTTTGTAGATTTGTTTGTCTTGTGAAACCCGAAGGGATCATCGAGTATGCTATTTCGTCGGTGTACGTTACGTCCTCTGGGTCCATGGTAGGGACTCAACCCCTCTGCGGGACCTTTTCCTTTACCGTTGGGTGAGGTCATAAGAATGGACCTCTTAAGTACCTATCTCCTCTGACCACCCGATGTCAGGTACCCCCAGTTTTTCTCAGTTTATTTCTATTGTGAAATCTCTGGTCATAAAATAAGTAATGGACCTCATTTAAATTTTTTACAGTCCTTGAGTGTCTCTGATAGAAAAGTGGTTTCATTTAACTTGAAATAGATGAAATTTTATATGAAATTTATATTTTTTGATATCGTTTTTAATTTTTCGATTTATTGGATTTCAAAATAGTGATATTCCAGGATATGAGATACGATGTAAAATCCATATATTATTGGACACTTATATTTTTGAAATTCTCCTAAAGTTGGATCCTCTCTGTAATTTCTCCTTGATCAAAAAGATAAATCCACTAACCATTAAGGATACATTTTAAAGTTTTTAAATTTGAAATAAGAATATAAAGTTTAATAGAAGATAAAAATTTCGTTCCAATGTAAAATTGTTTACAACTTTGTTTGTTTTTTACGGATCTCCTGTGTGTATACATGTTTACCGAGTCTAAAAATAGTTATAACCAACGTTTTTACGTTCTTCTACCCTTTATAAAAGGAAAGGATTATTTGTATAACTCGATAAAATTTTTTGGATACCTCTTTGGGTACGTACAGATACCATGTTTGACAGTTATGGAGTGTGTAGATCTTGGAGATTTTACGAGACTGAAAGAAACAAGAAGTTTCGGAACGTCATTAGTAGTAAGTAAAGATAACGAAACTACCAATCTATCGTTTGAGGGTTCTTTAGGTCCCTCTGTAATCGTGTATGTCGGTGTTAAAGATTATTCTGTCGATAAACGTATAGTCTAGTCGGTGTCAAATTTTACACAACACTATCTACGCCTTTCCCTTATTGTCTAAATATAATCGTACATGTTATGGTTCTAACAAAAGTGTTAAATTAAGGAATCTCTAATGTAGAGTAGTGGAAGAAAGTATTTCTTATGATGTAAGGGACTCCTTAATTGAACGAGACTCTAGGTCGATTTGATTTTATACCTAATTATTCTATTATAAATAATAAATACTTAAAACGACATCCTTACTAAAGTCTAATTTAGTAGTCTCTTCAAAAATTGTAAGAACTTTGAACTATCGTGTAAAAATTCCTTCTTTTTTTACGATTAAAATAAATTACGGATTTAACGTATAATTTTGTTAAGTATTAATTGAAATGAACTAATTTTGACATACAGGAAATTCTGAAAATTTTAATTTTTCTTATGAATCAAAAATTATAGAGAAGAATTGGACTTAAAACGTGGCGTTAAACGATGGACATAAAAATTCGTATTGTACACTGGAAATTTTGTTTCTGTCACAATATAAGTTAGTATAAGGTTACTTGAATAAAATAACGAGTAAATATGGAGAGAATACTTTAGATCTTTCATGTACATTTATTTGTTCTTTGTACTTCGGAAGTGTATACAGAGACGAAGGTCTTTTTCTTAAATTAGGTCTGACACTGTAAATTTATGTCTAATTTTGTATCCAATAATTTTTATGAGTTGGGTACTGGTGTTTTTTTATTGGTCGAGTCAATAATTCCGACATTCTATCTTGAAATTTTTTTTTTTTTGCGAGAATAAATTCATACTTCAATATTTCTTTGGTTTTTACAAACCGATACTGAACTAGTCTTGACTCTCGGTGAATACTTTTATGTTATAATACGACCGACGACTTTACTTCTTTCTATTTGTAGAGACTAGATTGTAAGGTCTCATTATAAGATTTTTAAGTTTTAACTAGTACATTAATTGTACGAATTCAGTAGGTTCACTACCGGGAAAAGGGATATAATTCGTTTTGAGGAATGATATTTCTCGATAATTACTAAGTCCCAATAGTAAACGAGGGGTGAGTACAATGACACGTGATAGTTTAAGTCGAAGATCCGGGTACTAAAACTGTTCCAGTAAGTGAGATCTTAAATGAAATTTACAGTCAAGGTATAGAGGTTTAAGTACGTTTGATATAAAATTATAAAGTTTGTTCACATGTACTAAGTCTTGAGGCCTCTATTAAGAGGTGTGAATTCCTTTACTTCAAGTCAAGTCAAGTCAGTGAATCAACACAGACTGAGACACTTGGGTACCTGACGTCGTGCGGTCCGGAGGGACAGGTAGTATTTGAGGGCCTCAAATGAGTTTGAGTACAGGTAACTCAGCCACTACGGTAGGTTAGTAGTGTAGGAGACGGAAGTCAAAAAGAGTCCTGGTCCCAGAAAAGGTTACTCACTCAAGAAGTATAGTCCACCGGTTTCATAAACTCAAAGTCGAGTCGTAGTCAGGAAGGTTACTTATAAGTCCAAACTATAGGAAATCCTACTTGACCAACCTAGAGGAACGTCAGGTTCCCTGAGATCTCTCAGAAGAGGTTGTGGTGTCAAGTTTTCGTAGTTAAGAAACCACGAGTCGAAAGAAATATCAGGTTGAGAGTGTAGGTATGTACTGATGACCTTTTTGGTATCGGAAGTGATCTGTCTAGAAACAACCGTTTCATAACAGAGACGAAAAATTATACGATAGGTCCAACCAGTATTGAAAGGAAGGTTCCTCATTCGCAGAAAATTAAAGTACCGACTTCAGTGGTATACGTCACTAAAACCTCGGGTTCTTTTACTTCAGACAGTGACAAAGGTGACAAAGGGTGGATAAACGGTACTTCACGACCCTGGTCTACGGTATTAGGATCAAAAGACTTACAACTCGAAATTCGGTTGAAAAAGTAAAGGGAGAAAGTGAAAGTAGTTCTCAGAGAAATCAAGAAGCCAAAGACGGCATTCCCACCACAGTAGACGTATAGACTCCAATAACTGTAAAGGGGTTCGTTAGAATTAAGGTCGAACACGAAGTAGGTCGGGTCGCAAAGAATACTACATGAGACGTATTTTCAATTTATTCGTCCCACTGTTATATGTCGAAACTGTATGAGGAAAAGGATAAACCTTGGTCAGTCAACAAGGTACAGGTCAAGATTGACAACGAAGGACTGTACGTATGTCTAAAGAGTTGTCCGTCCAGTCCACCAGACCATAAGGGTAGAGAAAGTCTTAAAAGGTCTCACACACCACTAAGTGTGTCAGTTTCCGAAACCGTACCAGTTATTTCGTCTTTGTCTACAAAAAGACCTTGAGAGAACGAAAAAGGTACTAGGTCGCCTACAACCGTTAAACTAGAGACCAAGGAGACGGAAAATATTAAGGTCGAACTTATAGACCTTCAAGTGCCAAGTACATGACAACTTCGGACCGAATCTCTTAAAACTTGTAATGATATGATCACACACTCTACTCACGTTAACATCATCAAACTAGTAAGAAACCGTAACGGAAAGAAACCCTGACCTTACTTTTGACTGTAAAGGTCAGAACACCGGTGACTTCTCAAAGGTTTAAACGACTGTATAACTCACGTCGTGAAAGTGTCGTAGTAGAAACTCCTAAACTTTATCGAGTTGACCTTAAGGTAGTGGAGGTGATCGAAACAAACATCACTACGAAGGATTCCGGGTGAACTGAAGTGTAAGGTCCTACAGACCGAGATCCACTCACTAGTGTGGTAACAATAATGGACCCAGTACTTCTAAAAAAAATTATCAAGAAGACACAGAAGAACGGTGGAGAAGAATTGTAGAAGAGGAACAGTCTAGGTATGGTAAAGAAAGGAAATAACTCGGGTAGAAACGTACTTTACAAGGGAACCATAGAGATTAAAAGAACTTCTCTAGAGATCAGAAAGGGTAAGACAACAAAAGGAGATAAAGAAACGTGACTAGTGACTCCTTCCGAAAGAATAGAGAGGAACGATAAGAAACCTTGAGACGTAAGTTAACCCATATAGAAAGGAAAAGAGGAAACGAAAAGTGAAGAGAAGAAAAGTATCGATAAACAATCCGGAGGAGTCTGTCGGTAAAACGAAAAAACGTAAAAAAAGAACCCCTACCAGAACTAGGGAGAGAGGACATGTTACAGTACTTGAAGGTAGGTATCAAGTAGTCCGTGAGATAGTCTAGATCAGGGAATTTAGATAAAGAGTAAAGGTGACATATTAGTATTCCCTAAACTAAATCCAGTATGGTCTTACCAGATCACCAAAAGGGATGAAAGAAGTTAAATTCAGACTTAAACCGTTATTCCTAAAGTACTAGACTCGGTGTCAGTCGAGAGTCACAACACAAACGACTGACATATCTCGAAAAGGGAGAAACCGACGTTTCTTATATTAGTTAGACTAAAGTCACAACCGGTAGACCACTACAGGTACACGTCTCCGAAGAGAAACAACAACCTTGTCCCACAAACGATACTGGTTACGGAAGAGAACCGTTTTGGGATAATCGGAAACGGGACGAAGTAAGAGGTTCCGGTTTAAACGGACAATGAGGTCCACAAAGGACTGAAGGAGGAAAACGTAAGGTCAGGGGATAGTACTTTTCCTGTAGACAAAAACGCACAATCAAGATCTAGAACATCCAGAAGTATCTTGATAAGTGGAAGTCGAAGAAGTGGTAATTACCAGTCCCATATCTGAACCTAATGGCACTATAACTTACCACTAGGGACCATTACTTGTCTCTAGTAAGACAGAAAAAACACTAACGTAGGATCATAACTGATACTACCGATGAGGTAAAGAAGATTCCCTAAGAACGGATGTCACCATCTATATTACCAGTACACTCAATTTAAGTGGGTAAGATCAGGTAAAATCGAACGACTAAGGATTTTACAACTGTAAGTGAGGACGGTAGAGTACAAACTGGTGAAAGTTAAACGGAACTAAGTACCTGGATTGTAAGGTCAATACGTTATTACGAGAAATGTTGTAGCCTGAAATGAAGGTAGTGATCAAGGTGGGTGTTGACGCACAACAAAAACGAAACCGAAGTAGAGAAGTAAGAAAGACCTCAATAAAGAAGTGACTAGAGGTCATCGTATAACCCGTGGATGACTGGGATCCCTCAAGTAGAAAGTCACAGGATAGAAAAACGGAAAGGTATGACATTTAACCCAAGAGTTTCGTTCTTATGACTTCACCAAACTGTAAGGGAAGAGGTTCCCTGGTGCAAAACAGTCTTGAGAGGTGGTACTGGGTAGACAGAACCCACCGGGATGTGTCGTACCGAGTATCAAAGTGACTCAATCTGTTCTGACACCAGGTACACTAGTCTAACCAATCAAAAGGTACTAACACCAAAAGTCAGACAGACGGGAGATTACCTCTTCCTATTCTTCGAATACTTGCGAACAACTACCCTCTGTGACTGACTTCCCCTTCGACCCAGAACAAGACTATCCGTTCCGGTACGATTCCTTTACTTTTAATCGATTAATTTTCTGATAGTTTTGATACCAAAAAGGTTATTAGTACATGTCTACACTCTCAACCTGGTATTTCATCCGACGTACGACTTCTTAACTACGAAAGTTTAAAACTACGACCTCTTCTTAGAACTCTCAGGGGACCTGTTGTTCCTCTAGTTTGATCAGTTAGAATTTCTTTTAGTTGTGACGTATAAGTGACCTTCCTGACTACGATTTCTACTTCGAGGTTATGAAACCGGTGGACTAATTTTTTCGACTGAGTAACCCTTTTTCAGGACTATGACCCCTTCTGACTTCCGTTTCCCTCTTCCCCCGTTGTCTCCTATTCTACCAATCTATGATAGTGACTGAGTTACCTGAACTTTAAGTCGTTTTAGACCCTTTATCGTCTCCTGACTCCTCGGACCTTAGAACATTAGGTACCCCCAGTGTTTGTCATTCTGTACTGAATCTCTGACTGATAGTTTCACACTGTATCGCAAGTTCATCTGTCAAATGTGAAACTGTATTCGCATTATCACTCTGTCCAGACAATCCCTTGTGTAAGGATGACATATTTCAACCTCTCGAGTTGTCACCAGAAGGATTACAAAAGTCCCTAGTTTCACTGGTAAAAACAGTAAGAAACGGTTTAATGAAAGGAAACGTCCGTGTCTTTCTCGTACATTTTTGAACTTACACACTTTTCCACTAAAAATTTTACCACTAGTGAACGGTTGTAACTGTATTTTTAATTGTTCTTTTCATTGATATCCTGTCATGAGGTATACTGAGATTTTTCAATGTAAGATTCTTTCTTTAGAATCACCAACCCTAATAGGAAGGTGATGTGAATCTTGATTTCACTAATGTCATAGTCGTTTATCACGACCCTGTTGACATATAGGAATGTCCCCTTTTTTTTTTTTTTGTTGGTTCCTGGTATGGAATAGTGTATGTTTTGAGTTTTTTCTATATTTATTATTTTGTTGTTTCGACAATCCCTTTTTTTACTTCTAATAAAAGTACTGGAACCCCATCCGTTTATTGTGAAATCTCTCTTGTGTCTATCATACATCGTAGTTTCCCTTTTTTTTCCTACATGACCTGAATTGGTTCATTCTTTTATTTATCGACTCAATATATATCCTTCATTTATAAGTATTATGGATGTATACTGTTTGTCTTGAACATAAATCTAACATATTTCTTGAGAGTTATTACATTCTGTATGTTTGGTTTTTTTTTTTTTTTACCCATTTTCTTTGAAGTGGTTTCTTCTATACGTATACTGTTTATTCGTGTGTTTTTTAAAGAGTTGTGGTCATTTTTCATATAATTTTAATCTTAACTCTATAGTAATATGTGGGTGATCTTATTAAGTGTATTTCTAAACGAGATGTCTTGTTACCCTCTTATACCTCGTTGACTTTGAGAGTATACACATTCGACATTTTAGTATGTCGGTGAAATAATTCGTTAAAGAGTATTTTAATTGATGATTATTAAGAAGAGAATACGTAAATAGATTCTCTTTATTTATGTATACAAGTGTTCTTTTCGAAGTACTTTCCTATAAGTATCATAATAATAAGTATTATCGGTTTTTTACCTTTGTTGGGGTTACAACTATTTATATTTTTGACCAGTTGACACCAAATAAGTGTATTTCTTTATGATGGGTCTTTTTTTGATGACTATTATTATACATTGTTACCTTTAATTAGAGTTTTTATCATACGACTCGTTTTCTTCGATACCGAGAAAACCTGGATTTAACTTATCCGTAAATGGTAAAGTAATATTCACCGGAATATTGTACTTAATTGTTAACATTAGGGACGAGGAAGAGACTGTGTATGTGAATTCAGATGAAAGACACCCGATTCTTTATACATGTTCCACTCTTTCGTGTTTAGTTTTTTTCAGATCTGTTCAGATAATGTTTTATTCATTTTCCTTCCTCTCTCTCTCCTATCACTCATCTCTCCGTGATTCCAACTCCCTCTAAAAGACAATACAGAACAAAGTAATGTAAAGTCTCGTGCAAACAAAAAAGAAATCCAAACGAAAAACTAAAAAATATGAACAAATGTTTGAATAAAAACCGATAGGACTCAGTAGAAACGACGTGTGTCCGAAAGAAATCAACAACACTCACCTGCGATGAGAGATCAACACTACGTACCCGGAGAGTAACGTCACCGAAGTGAATAACGTTTCGTGTCGGAGATCCCATATACCCAAAGTCATCAACGTCGTACAGCGGAGTCATTAGTACCATGTATCCGAATCAGAGGGATGTCGTAGACCTTAGAAGGGTCTGGTTCCTAGTCTGGATACAAGGAACGTAACCATCCACCTAAGAAATGGTGATTTGGTGGTACTTTCAGACTCTACAAACAAAAACTCTTGTGTACCTTTAAACTCAACCAGATTGTCATTAATCTTCCTCGATCATGTTTCATTCCTCCACTTCTATGTCCCCTTTTTGTGATCTCTTAGCACCTCCAACGGTTCACCTATCCTTCCCTGTCTTAAGTTACATGTGACTTCATGATTAGTATCGTCTATGAATGAATGAATGAAGTGAAGTCGTCCTCTCTCCTTTTTGTTACTCATTTTAATATACATTCAAAACTCCAAACCGTCTATTTTCATCTCCCTCGAGATTCACCATCAAGAGGAAAGTATACTTAATCCTCCGTTCCAATAGAGGATTTTCAATTTGTCCTCCACTCTTCAAACCTCTAAATTCTCATGTTTCCGACTTTAAAGACAACACCTCTTTACCTTTCTCCACAGATCCCTTTTATCCTATTTAGTCATTGTAATACTCTGATGTAATTAAACCATTGGTACTTAGGTACCATCGTCGTTTGATGTACTAACCTTTATTACATAAAGACTCACGAGTCAACACGTAACGACCAAATCCCTTCCCCATCTGTCGACCTAGTTCGTTTCAAAGTTAAAAGAGACTGTCCGTATTGTCTTCCCGTCATCTCGCTTTTTCTGATCCGATGAAATATTTCATCCCCTTTACTACATAGTTCCTCAAATTTCTATCTTTTTCTCCACTTCTAACCAAGTCTCATCGTCTCATCTTCCTACATGTGAGAGGAGGACGTTCTTGCAGTTTTAGTGTTAATTGATGACTTGTTGGTAACTGTCCGTCTATAACCTTGGGTGGTTTACTATGGGATACAGGTTTCTGTTTCCTCTTTGACGTTACTCTACCCTCCTCCGCGTGTTAGTACTATTTTATTTTAAGGTATGGGTGACCCACGTAGGATCTTGATCTCTTGTCTAGTGTCTTCAAGAGGACAACACTTCTAAGACTCGAGGTACAGTCCGAAGGTTCGTTCCCCAGGACTTTTCCCTCATCCTTTGGGGTCCCTGAGACTGAAACTTCCGGTCACCCTAAACTGACGTCCAGAAGGTGTCCTGACCTCCTTTATCTTTGAGATGAGAACGTCTCGTGTGTGTTTTAGAACACGTTTGGTTCTGGGTTCCGTTTCCTCACCATTAGGGTGTCTTTTGACTTCTGGATAGACTTCCCAGAGGAAGTCTCCGTACCCCGTCGTCACCGAGTGGTGTCCTTGTTCCCGTGGTCGTTGTCTTCAGGATCCTTCATGAACGACCGTCCTCGAGAGGACCTTCAGTGGGATGGTGTCTCGGAAGTCTGAGGTCCCGACCCATCGGAGACGAGTTTGTTGATTATCCCTACCTCTTACCGGTGTGGATAGTCGTCTGTTCGTCTAATTTCAAAATGACTCGTACCGGGACGGGTGGTCTTGTTTTGGGTCAAGATAGGTGACGGTCAGGGACGGTAGTCCTTCGAACGTGTTCGGAGAATCGGAGTAGATGGTCTTCCGTTTGTCGTCTTCGTTCTTGATGTTAGGACGACGGAAGTTCGATTTTGGTGTTAGTGTCTTTCAATTTTTGTTTTCTTTTCTTAATTTCTAAAATTTTAATTTTTTTTTATTTTTTATTTTATTTTATTTTATTTAACATTCTTTTTTTTTTTTTTTTTCTTTTAAGTCTGCTAATGCAGGTTTTACTTCCTTGTTCTATTTTAGGGTCTTTTTGTTGATTTACTTCGTTTCCATCAGTTACAAGGTCCTTTTCTTAAGTCTTATTACTTTCACTTCTACTAGGTGGTAGAGTCTTTTACTTACCCTCGTTTCTCTGTCTTCTATGTTCTTTGCAAATTGTCTCTAGATCTTTTTGATTTCTTGTTTGTCTCTACTAGTTATGTTATTGACTTTACTTTTTATGTGATCTTCCTTAGTTATCGTCTTATTGACTCCGTCTTCTTACCTAGTCACTGGACCTTCTCTCTTACCACCTTTAAAGACAGAGTCTTGTTTCTTTTTTCTTACTTTTCTGTACTTCTGTCAGATTCTCTAACGACCCTGTTATAATTTACGTGGTTGTACGTGCAATGCCCCCAGGGTCTTCCTTTTTTGTTTCTATTTTATAATTTTTGCTATGACCTTTTTAATGTTTATTGTATCCCTTAAAGGTGGTCCAATTGTTGACCAAGGAGTCGTCTTTAAGACGTTCGGTCTTCCCTTACCGTACTATATAAATTTCACTACTTTCGCTTCTTGAATGTTGGTTCTTGTGTGATTGGTCACTCCGAGAGCAAGTCTTAACTGTCTCTTTAGTTTTCCAAATGTCTGTTCGTTTTCAATCCTCTAAAGTCGTGGTGAGTTGACTGTAATGTTGTTTGAGACTTCCTTGAAAAGATTCGTCCTTTATACTTTATTCTTTTTGTGGATGTTTCGTTTAGGTTTTGTTCTTTTACCCGTCTTTGTATGTATGACTTTTAATGGAATTTACATTTATCTAATTTACATAGTAAATTACGTTGGTTTTCTGTATGTGATCTATTCACCTATGTTTTTGTTCTACAAGGATGTTCATACGATAGATATATACGACAGATGTTCTCTACCTGGAGTTTGGATCCCTGTGTATGTCTGACTTTCAATCCTCTACCTTCTTCCATAAGATGTGTTTGTCTATAGTTTTCTTTCGACCTCATCTTTATGAGTATAGTTTGTTTTATCTGAAATTTTGTTTCTGACAATTTTGTTTTTTCCTGTAATATATTACTAGTTCTTCAGTCAAGTTCTTCTATATTATGACATTTATATAAACGTGGGTTATATCCTCGTAGAGTTTTACATTCCGTTTATGACTGTTGGTGTTTACCTCTTTAACTGTCATTGTGTTATTATCACCCATAGAAATCGTAGGACGAAAGTAGTTACCTGTCTAGTAGGTCTCTCTTTTAATTTTTCCTTTGTTTCCGGAATTTACTGTGTAACCTGGTCTACTTCAATTAACTATAAATGTCTCGTAAGGTAGGTTTTCGTCATCTGATGAAGAGTATACGTGTGTCTTATAAGAGGTCCTAACTAGTGTGTGATCCAGTATTCCACTCGGAACCATTTAAATTCTTTTGAATTTAGTGTAGTTCACAGAAAAGACCAGTGTTGTGATACTCTAATCTTTATTTGATGTTCTTTTTCTGATATTTTTATAGATGATCAGTTACTTAGTGATTTCTATAGTTTCTCCTTTATTTTTATGTGACACTCTTTTTGATTTTACTTTCGTGTTACTAAGTTTTGGATGCCATACCTCGTTTTCGTCTAGATTCTCCTTTCAAATATCGTTATGTTATAGGTTCTTTGTTCTTTGCAGAGTTTATTTGTTGGATTTGAATGTGGATTTTTTTTTTGATCTCTTTCTTGTTTATTTTAGTTTCAATCATCTTCCTTTCTTTCGTATTTCTAATCTCGTTTTTATTTACTTTGTCTCTGTTTCTTTTGTTGTTTCTAGTTACTTTCGTTTTCAAACAAAAAACTTTTCTATTTGTTTTCACTATTTGAAAATCGGTCTAAGAAGTTCTCTTTTCCCCTCTTTTAAGTCTAGTTATTGTATTCTTTACTTTTTCCTCTGCAATGTTGACTGGGGTCTCTTTATGTATCCTAATAGTCTCTAGTGCTGGTTGTCGAATTACGGTTACTTCACCTGTTGGACCCTCTTCACTTTTTTAAGAATCTCTCTATGACAGGGGGTGATGACTTAGTCCTTATGTTTTATATTTTTCTAATTAGTGTTCGTGACTTTAACTTTGATACCAAAATTTTTAGGGTTGTTTGCCTTCAGGTCCTGAACTCCGAAGTGTTCTCTGAAGGTAGTTTGTAAATCCCTTGTTGATTGTGGATAAGAATTTGGTAAGATTTTGTGATGTCTCTTTTCTTTTGAGGTTTTGAGTAAGAGATTCTAGTGGTAGGGGGCTATGGTTTTGGTCTGTTTCTATGGTGTGTTTTTCTTTTAATGTATGGTTATAATGACTACTTGTATCTACGTTTTTAGGGGTTGTTTTATACTCGTTAGACTTAAGTTGTTATGTAATTTCTCTAGTATGTAGTATTAGTTCACACTAAATAGGGTCCTCACGTTATTAAAAAGTTATAAATATTTTACTAATACTATTTGATGTAGTTGTTTGATTTCTTATTTTTGGTATATTAGTACAGTTATCCACATCTTTTTCGAAAATTGTTTTAAGTCGTGGTTGAATACTATTTTTGAGAGGTCTTTCACCCGTGTCTTCCTTGTGTGGAGTTGTAATATTTCCGGTATGTTTTTTGGATGTCGATGGTAGTATGAGTCACCACTTTTCGACTTTAGTAAAGGAGATTCTTGTCTTTGTTCTGTTCCTACAAGTGAGAACGGTGAAGATAAGTTGTGTCAAAACCTTTAGGATCGATGTCGTTAGTCTCTTATTTCTCTTTATTTCCTTTATGTTTGACCCTTTCTTCAATTCAACAGTCACAAACGTTCACTGTACTATGACATGTATCTTCTATGATTTACACGATGGTGTTTGGATATCTCGAGTAGTTACTTAAACCATTTGCACATCAAATCTTTTAATTATGTGTCCTTAGACAACGTAAATATCTGTGACTGTTGTTTTCTAGTCTTTCTTTTAAAGTTCTCTTTTGAGGTAAATAATAATATAGTTTTTCTTAATTTATGGATCCTTATTTGAATCGATCTTCTTTGTTTTCTGAACTTGAGACTTTTTGACATTCTGCGATTACTTTCTTTAGTTTCTTCTTTGTTTGTTTACCTTTCTCTCTGGTACAAGTACCTGACTTTCTTAGTCATAACAGTTTTGTCGATATGACGGGTTCCGTTAGATGTCTAAGTCACGTTAGGGATAGTTTAATGGTTACCGTAATAAGTGTCTTGATCTTGTTTCTTTTTTTTTCCAGAATTTTAAATGTACCTCTGTGTTTTCTAGGGATTATCTGTTTCGTTAGGACTCTTTCTTTTCGTCCGACCTCATTATTCGAGGGACTGAAGTCTGATATACTGTTTTGGTATCAGTAGTTTTATCGTACCATAGCCGTGTTTTTATGTTTATATCTAGTTACCTTGTGCTTTCTTTCGGATTTTTATTGGGGTGTGTTAATTATATGTCGTTTTTTCCGTTCTAATGTGTTACAACTTTACTATCAGACAAGTTGTCGACCACGACCCTTTTGTCGGTGCACTTTTTTCTTTTTACATTAATCTAATAAGAAATTGTGGTACGTATTTTTATTCGAACTTTACGTAATTTCTGGATTTATACTCTGGTCTGTGATATTTTGAGGATCTTCTCTTGTCCATCTTGTGAGAGACTGTATTTAATGTCGTTATAAAAAAAGTTAGGTAGGGGGTCTTATTACCTTTAATTTTGTTTTTATTTGTTTAACCTGGTTTAATTTGAGTTTCAAAAAGTGTCTTTTCTTTGTTATTTGATACACTTTGCTGTTGGGTGTCTAACCCTATTTTATAAACATTTACTACACTGACTCTTCCCTAATCAGAGGTTTTAGATGTTTGTCGAATACTCCGAATTGATAGTAGTATTGTTAGTTGGGTTAGTTTTTTACCCGTTTTCTGTATTTATCTGTAAAGAGGTTTTATATATGTTTCTACCGGTTCTCCGTGTACTTTTCTACGAGTCGTGACCATTAATAAGTCAATTCAAGTCAAGTCAAGTCAGTGAGTCAGCACAGGCTGAGAAACGCTGGGGTACTTAGTGTGGTGCGGTCCGGAGGGACAGGTAGTGGTTGAGGGTNGGTAGCTCAGGCACTACGGTAGGTCGGTAGAGTAGGAGACAACAGGGGAAGAGGAGGACGGGGGTTAGGGAGGGTCGTAGTCTCAGAAAAGGTTACTCAGTTGAGAAGCGTACTTCCCCGGTTTCATGACCTCAAAGTCGAAATCGTAGTAAGACAGGTTTCTTTAGGGTCCTGACCAGAGGAAATCCTACCTGACCAAACTAGAGGAACGTCAGGTTCCCTGAGAGTTCTCAGAAGAGGTTGTAGTGTCAAGTTTTCGTAGTTAAGAAGCCACGAGTCGAAAGAACTGTCAGGTTAAGAGTGTAGGTATGTACTGGTGACCTTTTTGGTATCGAAACTGATCTACCTGGGAACAACCGTTTCATTACAGAGACGAAAACTTATACGATAGATCCAACCAGTTTCGAAAGGAAGGTTTCTCATTCGTAGAAAATTAAAGTACCGATGTTAGTGATCTCTTGACGTTTAGTTTTAATGTTACTCGATAGTGGAGTACGGTCAATTTTATCGATAGATTTTTTTTTTAGATAATTTATTGTTTACGACCTCTCCCACACCTCTCTTCCCTTGGGAGGATGTGACAATCACCCTTACATTGAACCATGGAGGTTACGTCTTAAACCACCATGAAATTTTTGATTTTTGTCTCCATGGTATACTGGGACGTAAGGGTGACGACCCGTATATAGGTCTCTTTTTTGTATCCTATATACGTGGGGTTATAAACAGTGTCGTGACAAATGTTATCGGTTCTGTATCTAATATCTTGTCAGATTTACGGGTAACTGTCTCCTTACCTATATCTTCTGCACCATGGGTGTATGTCGACCTATAATGAGTCAGTATTTTACTTGTTTTATTACGATAAAAGTCGTCGTACCCACCTGGATCCGTAACAGTATGAGTCAATTCATTCAGTCTCTTCCTCTTTATAGTATACTGTAGAGAGTATACGTCTTATGTTTTTCCTTACTTTTATCTGAGTTGTCTGAATGTCTTACTTGAATACCAACGACACCCTCTTCATTTCCCCCTTCCCTATAAATCCCTCAAACATTGACTGTACATTTGTGACGATATAAATTTTTACTTATTGGTTATTGAGGATGACGTATCGTGTCTTTTGAGACGAGTCACAATACACCGTCGGATCTGCCCTCCCCTCAAAAGTCTCTTGTCTACGTATACCTATACATACCGACTCAGGGGAGACGACAGGTGAACTTTAATAGTGTTATAACAATTAACCGATATGAATTATGTTTTAAAAATTTTTTTAATTAATTTTATTTTATTTGTGATAGGTTTTTTTTTTTTTTTTTTCTTCACCTCTATCGTCGTTAAATTCTCAATTCTTCTTTCGTCTAACTAAAAACCTGAATTTTCTAAACCTACTTCGGTTTAATGGTTTCAGAATAAAGTGAGTTCTTCTTGATTCCCATTAATTATCTTGTACACTCCGCTAAATACAATAGTAACTCTACCTCATCCAATACTATCTCCCACTGATTTTACTGTCTTTTTGTAATACCGACTATTCCTTTCCACTCTGGTCTTATTATGTATGAAACTATGTATACTTATTACTTCCGTGGACGTCCCACCATGTCAACCTCGAGCCTACCTTTCTTTTCGATTCTGTCCCTCTGAGAGAGGGCGTAATCTCCGTCTACGAAATTGGAGACTCGACGGTCCCTTCGACTTACGGGTGTCTATTGTCGTTTCTTCTCGCCATTTGTCGTGGTGTAGATTGCCCTACTTGGTGTTTCCTCGGTCCAGAAAACAAAGTGAACAGTGAGGTATACGTACCTTTTCCTTTGTCAGATCTTCGCTATTATTTCTTTATTTTTCCATTGTTGACTGAGAATTAGGTACCCATACACCTCCCAATTTCTTTCTTATCGGCGACGAAATTTTTCGAAGTCCCTTTACCACAGATACTGTTCTTATTCCAAAGTTAATTGTAGTTCTCCAATTTCATTATTGACGAACTCTCATACCCCAAGTTCTCCCTGTATTTCTTTTAATATCTTCCTGTTCCTTTATCGTTTTCTGACCAGACTTTTTTTTTCTTTTTGTTTTTGTTTATTCGGTGTTTTATTACCCTACGTATACACAATTTCCTTCCTGTTTACCAGTTTATCCAGTAGAATTTGTCACTTACTCCCGAAGGGAGTATCGAGTCAACCATTTCTTAGACGGACGTTACGTTCTCTGGGTCCAAGTTATGGACCCAACCCTTTTAGGGGACCTCCTTTGTCGTTGGGTGAGGTCACAAGAACGGACCTCTTAGGGTACCTGACTCTTCGGACCGTCCGATGTCAGGTACGCGAACGGTCAGTCTGTGTTGAATCGTTGACTTTTGTGGTTTACCACTTGCTTTTATGGTCCTTAGACCTCATATAACTTGATTGAGTAGAGTTTTAACGTGCCTCATGAGTCCGGAGGATCGTCAGTCGACTCTGGACCCATTTGTACCCTCTAGGGTCATGGTCACCCTTCTTAGACGACGGGTCTGGACTCCTAGAGTCAAGGTCTCTTTTCCGAGTCCTGAGTTCTCAGATTGATCCGTGTGTTTAAGTGGTCCTCACTGATCTCGGGGATCCGGTCATAAAGGGGTTTACACAAGGTAGTGGTCGTTTTTACATCTAAAGACCCGGGGTCCTTAGGGTTCCCGATTCCAGGTCCTTAGAGGTCCCCAAAAAGACAAACAAACAAATCCGGTAATTGCAAACTTTCTATGATCAAAAGAAAAATTGGTCGACAACCCATTGAGAGGAGACACCCTCGTAAACTCCTTGTGACGATCTTCATCTACACTTCGGACGTGACCCTGGTACTCTTGAAAAACCGGAGAAGTCATCTCCGACTCACCTGTCAGACGGAACACCTTCGAAAAGTCCTGGTCGACTTTGGAGTCCGAAAAAGACTTAAGTTGTCTTTCAATATTTTCCCATAACACGTTACACCACTCATTTAGTCTATGAAAAATTACTATAATCTTTCTGATCTTCCAAACTTGTATCAATTATTCGAAAATTTTTCGGTTTAATATAAGTTTCCGTTGGGTGATCCCCTTCTTACGTCGTTCACCCATCCTTCACTGTCAAACCATAACCTGAAAATCTGATACCCCTGTGGGACCTACCCCCGTACTCCGTCTCCTTTACCCCTTCGGTTGACACGAAATTTTCATCTCAGTATTAATTTTTTGTTTCAGGGTCCAGCGTGAGAAGTCTCTATGGACCAGTCATTACAACTCCTCCCCAGTTCCTTCGACGTAAAATTTGTTCGTGGTTGAGGTACGGTCTCAAAAGGTTGATTAAACAATACACCCGGTATGAACCGTTTTATGACCCAATCTCTATACTATGGTAGTAGTTGTCTTTATCCATTATGTCACCCTCTTCATCCATACCCCATCCACCACTCCCGTCTTATAATAATATTTAAGTATAATATTTTACAAAGTTTACCGATATTCTTTTGTTACAGGAAAAAAGGACTTTGGATTATCTTAATCAATTAGGTTTGTATTACGTGGTGTTTAAGTGACCAGAAGTAATTTTTTATAGTTGTTTATAAAATGAAAATAAAATTACGGAAAGACTACGTGTCTAACAACACCGTAGACCTGTGTACTGTATGAACTTTTGTTGTGTAATTTAAATATGACGGGTCTTATCTGTTTTTCCGACGGAACGTACATGGTAGTTGTTGCACGTAGTAAATCCCCATCCCTCTAATCAATGTAATAAAAAAAATTAAGACTTAACGTATTTATAGTTTCTTTATCCGTGAAGTTTAGATCCTTCCTAAAGATAGACCTGGCACAAGGATTCGTCTCTTTGCTAGTAATACTAAATGTTCCAAATTTTAGTCGTTTTAGCCTTTACATAAAATTAAAGGACATGATATAAATGTTTTTTTCTACACAATTAATTCGATCTGACCGTATAGTATATTGAAAATTATCAATTATTTTGTTAGTAATTACTGTATGTAATTAATATGACAGAAAGTTTATTTCCCCCGAAGGGTCCACCGAGTCTACTATTTCTTAGACGGACGTTAAGTCCTCAGGTCCCAAGCTAGGGAACCAACCTTTCTAGTGGACCTCTTCTTTTACCGTTGAGTGAGGTCATAAGAACGGACCTTTAGGGTACCTGTCTCCTCGGATGGGACTCGATGGCAGGTCCCCGACGTTTCCCAGTCTGTACTGACTCGTTGATTGTGAAGTTTATTTCCAATAAAACTCATCTTTGGCATGAACATTCTTCAAATATCCAATGGTATTATACCATGGTTTATTATGACGTCTGGGACGAAAATGATTATGTTTCATTATATATTCGACTATATTCTTCTCTTTGTATGAGTTGGTACATTTTTTTCTCGTTTCTGTAGGTGTTAAGATTATATTTAGTCATTCAATCCGTCACACATGTAACGTACGATGTTCGATGATTGTCATCGAGTCTTACTCTCTATGGTTCCGACCGAAACCGAAGTCACTGAGCTTCATCTCTTTTCCGTCAAAGTATAGAAACTGGTTTTGTGAAAGTCTAACAAAAAGGACTACTCTTTTGTCAATATTTCCAGTGTTTGACCAAAAAGTTATGAATTTTAGGGAAATTTTAAACCAATAAAATTCTCTTAAAATACTTTGGATTGTAACAAAGTTAATATGGTTGTTGTTTTTTGAACTAAGATAGGTCTACCATGGGTTTTGACCATCGATTTACTACTCTCTTTTGTTATTCGAGGTCTACGTTTGTAGAGTCTACCGTAGATAAGAATAGAGACTTTAAGGATTCATTTGTCTATATACAAACAAAATACTATTAAGAAGTTATACTTAAGGGAAAAGAACCGACACTTCATTATAATCGTTTAAGAAGAGTCTCGAAAATTATTCAATGGACTCTGTGTCCAAAATCCTCGTTTTACGTGTTGAACAATACAAATCGGGTTACAATGTGTAAACTGACCATTAAAGATTTATTATATAGACATATCTAGTTTACAAGACTAAGTGAGATTTAGATAGTTTTAGTGATAAGTATTGGTTCAAACCGAATAAAGTTTCAATTTTTAGAGAAAGAATTAAATGTAAATAAAATGTAACTTCATTTGTACTTAGTTCAAGGGTTTTACAAAATCCTGTTATATGGTAATAATCAAACCGAAATGATTTTTCGAAATGGTTCGGAGGTGAACACGGAACAGTCAAAGATTCTCTTTTAAACTTTTACGGTGCAAAGGTTACAATGAACAGGCTGAAAAGTTTAAAACGTGTAATAATGGGATATTTTGAAGACAAAGTACGTTGCAAACCACTTTATTTCCCTAATAGTCTTTCGACTAAATCCTAATATTGCCTACCCTTATTCGTAGACCAATTACTTATTTTCAATAGTTCTTGACCAATTCTCTGTACGAGTAGTTGGTCGAAGGGTCGAAGTCTACACTTTCTTTATAAGACAGTTGTCCTTGGATTTTATCCCCCTGATATGTTAAATGGTAGGGTTTAGTCCCGTGAAAACTCCAGAGTGCAGTTACTCCGGGACACTATGGTCCACTTGTTGATATTTGGTCCCGGGTAGTCATAATGAGATTGGGGTTGATACTTCGTGTGTTCCCGTTAAGTGTTGTGTGACATCGAGTTGACCAAACAGAAAATGTTCCACAACCTCCCACTTCCAATCTTACCGTTTAGAAGAAGACCTTATAAATGTAAAGTCCTTTGTCTACTGATAAAATCTGTTGTATACGACGTCTATACTCTTATGGTGTTCTAGTCCAACAGAGTGTCCTGTTTGTCAAGAATAAATACTTTGGAGAGAGAACCACTATACACCGTCATGACTCATGTCGACAGGGAGTCATGGGTATTTCTCTAATTAAGATCCTAGGGGTTCCTACGGTCCTAGAAAGTGTAAGTTCTGGGAATATATTCTATTATGTTATAAACGTATATTGGATATATCGTCACCACAATCAGTGAGTAAGCACAGGCTGAGAAACACTGGGGTACTTGACGTCGGGTGGTCCGAGGAGACAGGTACCTTAAGAAGTCCGTTCTTATGACCTCACGTAACGGTAAAGGAAGAGGTTATATTGGATATATGTAGGTCGGTGTATGAAATTTAGTGCAGATCTGATAAATATTATGGATTATGTTACATTTACGATACTTTGATCAACGGTCATACACCGTTCAAGTTCAAAAGAAAAACTTTTAAAGATCTTAAGAAAAGAACAAAACTTGGTAAAACTGGGTAACAACCAACTTAGTCACCTACGTCTTGGGTCCCTATACCTTCCGGTTGACATGAATCATAACTTTGACAATCCGTAATCAAAAGTTCAGTCATGAGTGGACTAAAAGGTGGAGGTAGTTGAACTAGAGAACGAATGTTGGTAGTATTCGTAAAAAAGGACAGACGAACAATTTAAAACCACGGTGGGTGTCATGTTGACCCGAAGCGACCACCGAGTCTACCATTTCTTAGACGGACGTTACGTCCTCTGGACCCAAACTAGGGACCCGACCCTTCTAGGGGACCTCCTCCTCTACCGTTGGGTGAGGTCATAAGAACGGAACTCTTGGGGGTACCTGGGTCCTCGGACCACCCGATGTCAGGTAATCCAGCGTCTCAGCCTGCACTGACTCACTGATTCGTGTCGTATCGTGTTGGTCAGGTGTACACGAGAGGAACCCACGGGGTGAGGTAGTGTCTACATGAATATATAGGGTTCCTGGATATAGGGACCGGGACTGGATTCCCTAGTTACGTTTCTGTGTCTCCTTTTGTCATCTTACCCTTTCTGATCTCTAGAGGAGTTCTTTTGACCACTATAGTTCCCTTGTAAAGTACGTTCCTACCCGTGTCATTTCCTGTCTTTGTCATTCCTGGATTGTCTTCGTCTTCTTTTATTGTCCACTATTCTTATGTGTCTTCTTGATATTTTTTTTACCAAAATTACTGAGTCTATTGGTACTACCACGCCAGTGAGTGGATCTCGTGAAGTCTCTCAACAAGTTGAAGTCGAAGAAACCATAATCACCAACCCCGTATCTGAACATAATGACTCTACAACTTACCAAAAGGAACCATGACTTGGCTCTAGCAATACAACTAAAAACTCTGACGTGGGTTCTTGACGTAAAACCTGAGAAAAAAACTGGTACTCTCCCGATGAGGTAAAGAAGATTCCTTAAGAACGGGTGTCATCATCTATATTACCAGTAGACTTAATTTAAACGGGGTAAGGGGAGGTAAAATCAACTGACGAAGGATTTTACAGTTACGAGTGAGAACGGTAGAGGGCAAACTGGTGCAGGTCAAATGGAACTAAGTACCTGGATTATATGGTCCAAGGATACGTTATAACAAGGAATGTCGTAGTCTGAAATGAAAGTAGTGGTCTGTACGTGTTGACCCACAGTAAAGAAGAAACCGAATCGGAGGAGTAAGAAAGACCTTGATAAAGAGACGAGAAGAGGTCACCGTATGACCTTTGGATGGTTAGACCTTACGAGTAGAAAACCACAGTATAAAGTATGAAAAGTATCCTAAGAGTTCCGTTCTGTCACTGATAGGTAAGGGAAGAGGTCACCTGTTACAAAAGAGTCCGGGTCTGTTCGTCCCTGTGCGGGAAGTCGATAAGGTGTATCGATATCCTGTACGGGTCCATGGCCGACGGGGTGACAACTAGGAGAACTCACACATTTGAAAGTGACTAGATCCTTTCTTTTCTATATGGGTAGACTTACGTCTTATGGTTCTTCTCCATTCTTTCGGAAGGATTCACTTGTGACGTTTCTTTATCTCCTTTTGTTATTAAAGCCTTTCTGGTCTCTAGAGAAGTTCCTTTAATCTCTATGGTTCCCTTGTAAAGTACGTTTCTACCCGAGTTATTTCCTGTCTTTACCATACCTGGATTGTCTTCGTCTTCTACAATTCTTCTCCACCGTCCTTATGTGTCTGTTTGATATGTCTTTTGTAGAATTACTAAGTCGATTGGTAGCACACTAGTCAGTGGATCTCGGTCTGTAGGACCTCATACTTCAATTCACCCAGAATCCTTAGTAGTGATGTTTGTTTCGGTCACCTCCACTACCTTAAGGTCGACTCGATAAGTTTTAGGATTTTCTACTACGACAATTTCACGATGTGAGTTATACCGTCGTTTAAACTTTTTTTAGTCACTTATGTCCTGACCTTTTATACACAAAAGTAAGGTTAGGTTCTCTTCCTGTTACGGTTTTTTACAAGTTTGATGGTCTGATAACGTCCATAAAGTGTGCGATTGTTCCATTATGAGTTTTAGGAAGTTCGATCTAAAGTTATCATACACTTGGTTCTTGAAGGTTTACACGGTCGATCTAAAACTTTGTCGTCTCCTTTGTCTCTAATTTGACGGTTGTAGACAACCTAGTATCTTCTTCGTTCTTTTAAGGTCTTTTTGTAGATGAAGACGGAGTAACTGATACGATTTAAGAAACTGACACACCTAGTGTTGTTTGATACCTTGTAAGAGTTTCTCTACCCTTGTGGTCTGGTAGAATGGACGGAGGACTCTTTGGACATACGTCCAGTTCTTCCTTGTCAGTCTTAACCTGTACCTTGTTACCTGAACAAGTTTTGTCCCTTTCATCATGTAGTTCAGATATATAACAGTTGGACGAATAAATTGAACGTACATCTCATGTGGTACTCTTTAACGTCCGACCTACTTCGTGTTCGACCTTAGTTCTAACGACCCTCTTTATAATTATTGGAGTCTATACGTCTACTGTGGTAGTAATACCGTCTTTCGTTTCTTGATTTCTCGGAGAACTACTTCCACTTACTCCTTTCTCTTGTTCGACCGAATTTTACGTTGTAAGGTTTTTACTTCTAGTGCCGTAGACCAGGGTAGTAAAGTACCGTTTGTCTGCCCCTTTGTTACCTTTGTCACTGTCTGGAATAAAAGAACCCGAGATTTTACACCCACCACGGACGTCGGTACTTTAATTTTCTACGAATGAGGAACCTTCTTTTCGATACTGTTTGGATCCATCACATAATTTTTCGTCTCTGGAAACGGTTGTTTTATGGTATATTAGTTTCGATGTCAAAAAGATCATCAGTACATACCTACACTCTCAACCTGGTCTTTCTTCCGACTCCCGGCTTCTTAACTACGAAATCTTGACACCACAACCTCTTCTGAGAACTCTCAGGGAACGTAACGTTCCTATAGTTTGGTCAGTTAGATTTCCTTTAGTTGGGACTTATAAGTAACCTTCCTGACTACGACTTCGACTTCGAGGTTATGAAACCGGTGGACTTCACTTCTCGACTGAGTAAACTTTTCTGGAACTACGAACCTTTCTAACTTCCGTCCTCTTCTTCCCCAGCTGTCTCCTACTCTACCAACCTACCGTAGTGACTGAGTTTCCTGTACTGAAAATCGTCTCAGTCCCTCAACCACTTTCTGACCCCTTCGGACCATACGACGTCAGATATTCCGACGTTTTGCAACCTGTACTTACTCGTTGACTTGTTGTTGGTGGTTTGGAAATGACCGATGACCCATAACCAGTTACACGGCGGGGTCCCGGACTTGTTTCCTAGACGACCTAAAAAACTGACCTCGACTGCTTATGACTCCTACGGGTCCTCACCTCCCGAGGGCCGGAGAGACGACGGTGACCGACGGGACCCCGACTAGGCGGTGGGTCCTTGGAGTTTTCCGAGTCCCTAGGGGTCGGAGTGGTAACTTTTCTGTATACTTATATGGGTTTGAACGCTTATTCTTACAGTCACAACTTCAGTACCTTGGATGGAATTTATAAAATTTCCATCCTCGACTCTTATTGATCGGTCGTATAGTCAACTAAATCATGTTGTCTTAGTGTCTTAGTCTTCTTTGTAGTCTCTAATTTATGTAGGTAAACAAGAATTGACAAAATCGAATCTTTCAGGTTGTTCGGAATGACCTCTTGGACTCAAGTTGGGATGTGACTAGGATGATTGTTATCGTTTTTTATTTATTATTGTTTTAGAAACAGATTCTTCCTAGTACATTTATGACTAGAGTCTAAGACGATAATGTCATTAGTACACTTTTATCTGTTGACCGAAAACAGAGGTGACCATTTCTTATAACTGGATCCTTACGAGTATAAACTTTTCGTTGTGTAGGTGTTTTAACTACGGAAAGTCATTTTGAGATCCTGAGTTGATTGTTTCCTACAGGTTTCCTTACTATATAGTGTAATTAATACGAACCAATTAAAGGGGTAGAAAATTTTTTTTTCGATAGATTTAAAACTTTCCTGATAGACTCTTAGAGTCGACCATTTCTTAGGTGGACGTTACTCCCTCTGGACCCAAAATAGGGACCCAACCCTTCTAAGGGGACCTCTTCCCTTGACGATGGATGAGGTCATAAGACCGGACCTCTTAAGACACCTGACATATCAGGTACCCATCGTTTCTCAACCTGTACTGACTTACTGAAAGTGACGTGAAGTGTAGACTCTTGTTTCCTCCTATAAAATATATTTTTAATTTGTAAATTCCTCAATATTGAAACTGGACGTAGGATCGTTTCCGTATGTATGTATAATGTTTATTAGGACTTTCTAATAAATTTCTATGAATTTATAAATTTCTACGTAGAACCGTATTCAGGAGAACCTCCCACGGTAACTTCTTCTAGTGAGTCAGTACAGGCTGTGAAACGTTGGGGTACCTGACATCGGATGGTCCGAGGAGACAGGTACCCTAAAAGGTCCGTTATCATGACCTTACCTAACGGTAAAGGAAGAGGTCCCTGGAAGGGTTGGGTCCCTAACTTGGGACCAGAGGGTTTAACATCTGTCTGCGAATTGGCAGACTCGGTGGTCCCTTCAGGACTAGAAGTGCTGGGTCTATTAGTACTACTACACTAGTGAGTAAATCTCGGTCTGTAGGACCTTACACTTCAGTTCACCCGGGATCTTTCGTAGTGATACTTGTTTCGATCACCTCCACTACCTTAAGGTTAACTCGATAAAGTTTAGGACTTTCTACTACGACACTTTCACGACGTGAGTTATACGGTCGTTTAAACGTTTTGAGTCGTCACCGGTGTCCTGACCTTTTCCAGGCAAAAGTAAGGTTATGGTTTCTTTCCGTTACGGTTTCTTACGAGTTTGATGACGTGTTAGTGTGAGTAGAGTGTGCGATCATTTCATTACGAGTTTTAAGAGGTTCGGTCCGAAGTCGTTATACACTTAGCACTTGGAGGACTACAAGTTCGACCAAAATCTTTTCCGTCTCCTTGGTCTCTAGTTTAACGGTTGTAGGCGACCTAATACCTTTTTCGTTCTCTCAAGCTCTTTTTGTAGATAAAGACGAAATAACTGATACGGTTTCGGAAACTGACACACCTAGTGTTATATGACTCCTTTTAAGACTTTCTCTACCCTTATGGTCTGGTGGATTGGACGGAGAACTCTTTAGACATACGTCCAGTCCTTCGTTGTCGATCTTGACCTGTACCTTGTTGTCTGACCAAGGTTTATCCTTTTCCTCACGTAGTTCCGACATATAACAGTGGGACGAATAAATTGAAAATACGTGTCATGTAGTACTCTTTACGACCTGACCTTCTTTGTGTTCGACCTTAGTGCTAACGGTCCTCTTTATAGTTATTCGAGTCTATACGCCTACTGTAGTGGGAATACCGTCTTTCACTTCTCCTTGATTTTTCGGAGAACTACTTCCACTTTCACCTCTCACTTTTTCAACCGAATTTCGAATTGTAAGTCTTTTCCTTCTAGTACCGTAGGTCAGGGTAGTGAAGTACCCTTAATCTACCCCTTTGTCACCTTTGTCACAGTCTGAAATAAAACCCCCCGAGGTTTTAGTGACGTGTACCACTAACGTCGGTACTTTAATTTTCTGTGAATGAGGAACCTTCTTTTCAATACTGGTTGGATCTATCGTATAAGTTTTCCTCTCTGTAATGAGACGGTTGATTCCAGGCAGATCAGTTCCGATACCAAAAAGGTCACCAGTACATACCTACACTCTCAACCTGACACTTCTTCCGACTCACGACTTCTTAACTACGAAAACTTGACACCACAACCTCTTCTGAGAACTCTCAGGTACCCTGACGTTCCTCTAGGTTGGTCAGGTAAGACTTCCTCTAGTCGGGACCCTAAAGAAACCTTCCTTACTACGATTTCGACTTTGAGGTCATGAAACCGGTGGATTACTCTTCTGAACTGAGTAACCTCTTCTGAGACTACGACCCTCCCTAACCCCCCTCCTCCTCTTCCCCTGCTGACTCTTACTCTACCGACCTACCGTAGTGACTGAGCTACCTGTACTCAGACTCACTTGGGGCCTCAAGGACTACCTGTCGTTCCGGACCGCACGACGTTAAGTACCCAGCGTCTCAGTCTGTACTGACTCACTGACTTAACTTGACTACATAAAAGGGTATAAGTGACAGAGGACCTACGAGTCGGTGAACGGGTTACTTATCGTGGTCGTTAATGGGTGTTGATTAGATGATCACGATCAACTGTACCAAGGAGACCCCCCACCCACTTCCATGTTGAAGGTTGTGGTGGAGGTGTCGATGTCGTTATGGATGTGGATCTAGTTATCCTTCGAACCGAAGGGGATGGTGAAGGTTTAGGGTTCGGGGAATCGGGGTTTTGTTAGACTTTTCATGTTCCTATCTCGAAACGGGTTATTTTTTATTCACTGTCCTTCTACAATCGTCTATTTAAAGAAAGAGAAGGAGTTAGGTTGATTAACCGAGATATGTCGGTCGGACCTCTACAGGGTGTACTGATTTATTTTCAGAGATAAAAGAGAATGTGACACCGGTCAAGTCATTGGTGGAATATAAACAAAAAGGAGGAATAGATCAAAAAAAGGAAGATAAAAAGTGAGTGAGAACAGAGGGAACATAACGTAGGTTCAAATTCGACACGGAGTCTTAGACAACAGACCCCTCGGCCACCATTTTATATATTAAGTAATGAGCTGAAGACGGGATAGTTAAAGATTTATGTTATGTCGAAAAATGTTAATTGACACAAAAGAGTTTTGTCAAAACTTACTGGTTCTCTCCGGTTCTTATTGAGAGGTATCCTTAAGTAGTCGACGAAAAATTTTCATCCTTAGAGTCACACAACCAAGGATTCAGAGTAACCAAGATTTGTGTCTATTCTTCTTTTAATATTATTATCGTTGTCTGTACATCTTTCATCCTACAATCTATGTTTATGTTTTTACCATTCATTCGTCTCTTTCTTTCTCGACCATAATTGATGTTTTTATTACTCCGTTGGGACCGACGACGATTCAACGAAGTCAGCACAGGCTGAGACACGGTGGGGTATCTACCGTCGGGTGGTCCGAGGTGGCAGGGACCCTAAGAGGTCCGTTCTTGTGACTTCACCCAACGGTAAAGGAAGAGGTTACGTACTTTCACTTTTCACTTTCACTTCAGTGAGTCAGCACAGACTGGGAGTCGTCGGAAGGTCCGAGGAGGTAGGTACCCTAAAAGGTCCGTTCTCATGTCCTCACCCCACGGTGACGGAAGAGACCTCCGTTGGGACCTCGTGGGTCATTTAATTTTTAATGGTATGTAATATGACTATTCGTTACTTATATAGTTTATACTAACCATCTTAAGATTCTAACGGAGGTTATACGACAAGAAACACTTAGAGAAGGAGTAGATCTCACACCCATCTTAGACATTTATACTGTTTTATATTGAGGATTCTAATATAATGTAATTGTCGTTTTCCCAAAGTTTGTAAATCAATGAAGATGTAGTCGACTGAAATTTTATTCCTGTAGTAGTTTCACCATGACTAGATTAGTATACTCGTAAAATTTAGTGTCAGATCTCCAGTTTCATTCTGTTCAGTCTCTTTAAGTTTCCTTAAAATACTTACTCTTTAAGAGGTAACTACCTTCCCAGGTACATCGTTCTTTATTCCAACTGTACCTCTTCTAGTCAGTTGGTTCTTCCTTTCCTCCAGAAATCAGGATGTTGGTGTCCTTTAATTTAATACGGATGTTGGATATTCTTGAATCTTCATCTAAAAAAGTGTTTCGAAACTTGTCAGACCGACCGCAAAGTCCAAACGTTCTAGGGTTCGTCTTTTGGATAACTCTGGTGCAACCTGAGGACTGGGTGTTTTAACACTCGATTATTCACTAACAACAACATTCGGTGATTCAAATACCATTGTTTAATACATAAATATCTTTTGATTATGTATAGATCTTTACTTAATCGATTATGAAACCGGTGGAGTACGTTTCTCAACTGCGTAACCTTTTCTGAGACTACGATCCCCCCTAACCCTCGTCCTCTTCCCCTGCTGTCTCCTACTCTACCGACCTACCGTAGTGACTGAACTACCTGCACTCAGACTCACTTGAGACCCTCAACCACTACCTGGCCCTCCGGACCGCACGACGTTAAGTACCCCAGTGTTTCTCAACCTGTGCTGACTCACTGACTTGACTTGACTTGACTCATAGATCAAATAAGTTAGTCAATTTGTATACGCAACCAATAGTAATCATTAATGAATAAAACAAAAACAAAAACAAAACTACCGTCGTGGTGTGACGAACGTTCAAGAATTAAGGGGTTGGTCCTTGACCTAGACCAAGGGTGTTACTTTCGTGACTGAGGATTGGTAATGGTCCCTTAAGAGTGATTAATAAAAATTTCTGTTTTTTTCTTTACACAGTTCAAAGAATCTGCGAGAGATTCGATGTAAGAATAATCCTTTAAGTTAACGGTAATATGAGATGATTGTATAGGAAATTTCCAAAGATAAAATATTAGTTAAAAATAAGAAATATTTAACCGTAATGATGAAACGTTCAAAAGAGAGAAAGGGTGACCAGTTAACAGTTGTCACAATTAATTTAGGAGGAACTATATTCGATTGTAAAATAGAGTCTTAGTCCAGGAGATCTTCTTATAAAGTATTTTTTTCTCCCATTAATAACACTCTTCACACGATAAAAAGGGTACTTGATTATCTTAATACTAACGACTACAAGTTTTACTTTAAGACGTTCGGACCCTTTATGTATTTACGAAGACTTAATTTTTAAGTTAATAAAATTATATCAAATATTTATATATAAATTTAGTGAAAGGAAATACGTAACAATGAAGATTATATTGATTCGTGTTTAGAGGAAGTCGGTATTGTATATTATTTTATTACATGAAATAAAGACGGAATCGGTAACTATAAACTTGATTTACAATAAGTCTATAGATATCGTGATTAACTTTTTTGTAGGAAAGTAGAAAGAATAAAAATAATAAAAGTCTCTTAGACTCTTTGTATGTGAAACATAGAAGACCAATTTCTTCGTCTCTACTTATGTCTGTTGTAACCAGTTACTAGAAATTCACGAGTGAGTGTACCATAGGTAACCCTTGTACTCGTTATTGTTGTTTTAGTCATCACTCCACGTTCTGAAAACAAACATGTCAAAGTGTAAAGAATATCTTAGTGAACGAAATAATGTACCACTCTCATGTCTCATTATCTTATGATCGTTCAAAATGACTTACAAAGTTCAGTTAAACAAATAACACTCTTAAGGTAAATTTAAAAATGATTTGGGTGTAATCCGTTTGTGAGTACGTTCCTTTTTACCGTAAACATTTCACTTGATTGAATGATCTCACTTACCTTGCTACCTACCTAAGTTTTAACCCTTTCCTTGTGTAGTTCAAACATATAACAGTAAGACGAATAAATTGAAGATACGTCTCATGTAGTAAATTTTTCGACCCGACCTACTTAGTGTTCAACCTTAGTTCTAACGGTCCTCTTTATACTTGTTGGAGTCTATCCACTTACTATGTTAAAATTACCGTCTTTCGTTTCTCCTTGGTTTCGGGGAACTACTTACACTTTTTCCTCTCACTTTTTGGAACGAATTTTGAGTTGTGAGTTTTTTGATTCTAGGACCGTAGGTCAGGGTAGTGAAGTACCGTTTGTCTACCTTTTTCCACCTTTATGACTGTCTGAAAATAAAAATACCCGAGATTTTAGTGACGCCTACTACTGACGTAGTTACCTTAACTTTCTGTGAGCGATGCTCCTTCTTTTCGATACTGTTTGGACTCGTCGTATGATTTGAATGTTATGGTATACATTTTATCTATCGGTTACCTTAAGAGACATACTGAGTCCCTTGAGTTTGTCCCCGAGACACTGTTAGATCTTCCCACCCTACCCCTCCCTCTACCTTCCCTCGTTTGTACCCACACATAGATACCGATTAAGAACAACTACAAGTTGTCTTTTGGTATTTTAAGACATTTCGTCAATAGGAACTTAATTTTTTATTTCACCGTTTTTTTCCCTCCTTTTTTTTTTTTTTTTCGTCTCTGTAGTGAAAGGTTTCGAGGTACATCAGTTTCGATATCAAAAAGGTCATCAGTACATACCTATACTCTCAACCTGGTATTTCTTCCAACTCGTGGTCTTTTAACTACGAAAACTTGACACCACGAGATCTTCTGAGAACTCTCAGGGAACCTGTCGTTCCTCTAGTTTGGTCAGTTAAGATTCTTTTAGTTGTGCACTTATAAGTAACCTTCCTGACTACGACTTCGAGATGATGAAACCGGTGGACTACGTTTCACGGTTGAGTGACCTTTTCTGGAACTACGACCCTTTCTGCTTCCCTTCTTACTCTACCCCCGTTGTCTTCGACTGTACCAACCTACCGTAGTGACTGAGTCACCTGTACTCAAACTCGTGTGTGTCCCTTTATCATTTCCTGTCCCTTCGGACCGTACGACGTTGGGTAGTCCCAGTGTTTCTCAGTCTGTACTGACTCCCCGACTTGTTGATCTCACTTAGGAATGTTTTTCTATCCGTCTCCACTATGCGTTTATCAAGTACATAAAAAGTGAATCGTGTAAATTGATGCCAATAGTATCGTGTTCTTAGAGTCGACTCACTGATACTGTTGGATCTACCCACTTTACACCCGACCCCACCCTCCCTCCAGGTGTACCCTCCCCTATATCCATATGATGTCGACTAAGTGAAGGAACATGTCGTCTTTGATTCTGTAATATTTCGTTGGTATGAGGTTATTTTCTTTTCTTTTAGTTAGGTTTCAGATTTTCTTTCTTATTTTCCTCCACACCTTATTGGATTTGACTATTTGCAAGATGCCCTAATTTCTGTCTCTCACTAATGAAATACTTAGTTTCTAACTATAAATTTCCCAAATAAGTCTTTTGTCGGTCTCTGAGAGACCTTTATTTATCAAACCATGATCATCACCAACTACCTCTTCCGTCACCGTTGGGTGAGATAGTGAGAACGGACCTTTTAGGGTACCTACCTCTTCGGATCATCCGACGTCAGGTTCCCCAACGTTTCTCAGCCTGAGCTGACTCGTTGAAGTGAAAGTGAAAAGTGAAAGTACGTACGTAACCTCTTCCTTTACCGTTGGGTGAAGTCACAAGAACGGACCTCTTAGGGTCCCTGCCACCTCGGGCCACCCAAGAGCAGATACCCCAGCGTGTCTCAACCTGTGCTGACTTCGCTGAATCGTCGTCGTCGTCGTCGTCGTCGTCATTACCAACTTTCACTTTCAGTGAGTCAACACAGGTTTAGAAACACTGGGGTACCTGATTTGTCAGGTACCTTAAGAGGTCCGGTCTTATACTTCACCCACCGGAAAGGGAAGAGGTCCCATAGAAGGGTTGGGTCCCTAACTTGGGTCCAGAGGGCGTAACGTCTGCCTAAGGAATGGTCGACTCGGTGTTCTCTTCGGGTTTTTATGACCTTACCCACCGGATAAAGAGGACGTTTCCTAGCAGGACTAGGTTCTTGGCTTGGCCCCAGAGGACGTAATGTCCGCCTAAGAAATGGTTGATTCGAAAGTCTCTTCGGGTGATCATTACCAACCCGAAAATATTTAAATTCGTTATACGACCAGAAGTATTATGAGTTAGTTTATCTAATTGACATTCACAGCTGTCTGTTTTTGAAAATTTATTTATAAAATCAAAATTAATAACTTTTCCTTTTTATAAATGGACTATATTAGTATTAAATGTATTATAAAATATAAGTCCTTCAATAGACATACATTTGTCACCCCGAACGAGGTTAAACTGTTCGTTTGATACATTAACTAGAGGTAAATATAGTTATTAGTGTAAATAAGTGTTATTTAATATATAGAGTACTATTTTATAGGAAGTAATACCTTTTGACATATACATCCATGTATTAGTATTGTGTATACTTGTTTATAATACAAACACATATTCGAATCTATCAGTGGCTCTGTCGTATAATTTTTCATCTCTGTAATGAAACGGTTGTTTCCATATAGATCAGTTTGGATACCAAAAAGTCATCAGTGCATACCTACACTCTCAACCTGATATTTCTTTCGACTCGTGGTTTCTTAACTACGAAAACTTGACACCACAACCTCTTCTGAGAACTCTCAAGGAACCGGACGTTCCCCTAGGTTGGTCAGGTAGGATTTCCTTTAGTCAGGACTCACAAGTGACCTTCCTGACTACGACTTCGACTTTGAGGTTAAGAAACCGGTGGACTACGTTTCTTTGACTGAGTGCACTTTTCTGGAACTACGACCCTTTCTGACTTCCGTCCTCCTCTTCGCCGACTGTCTCCTTCTCTACCAACCTACCGTAGTGGTTGAGCTACCTGTACTCAGACACATTCGAGGCCCCCAACCACTACCTGTCCCTCAGGACCACACGACGTCAGGTACCCCAGCGTTTCTCAGTCTGTGCTGACTCGCTGACTTGACTTGACTTGACTTGACTTGAATCTATAAGTAAGGTCACGACAGCACAAGGGTTTTTCTGTCAAAGTACATAATTCAAATCTCATATTTTATGTTAATTACAAGTTACTTTAATATTTTCCTTCAACGATTCTATATATACAAGTCTCTTTGTCGTCGAAAATGTTGACTTTTATCTTCGTTTCTTATCTTATTCTTTCTTATAGTGTGGAATATTTTTTATTATATTGATATTTTTTCCTGTCTTTTGTAAATAAAGGGTCACTTTTTATATGAGTGAGACCCTTCTTTCTTTTACTGATTATATAGTTTTACTTTTCAGTCTTTTATTTTTTTTTAAAAAAATTCAGTCTTCTATCAAATTATTATTTCCGATTGAGTCACTTTTAGATGATGTAAAGGATCTTATGAAACTACTATCCTTTTACTACTCATTTAATAAAGGGTTCACACTACATAGATCCTTTATCTAGTCACTTTGTTTTTCTTATCATAGTAGTGTCGTATGTTTGTCTTTTAAGTGTATATCTTCGTTTTTTTAGTGTCAAATGTAACGTAAGTACAAATTTTAGTTTGTAGTGAAAAAGTGTAAGACTTCTAAGAGGGGGGGTGGGGTTTACACCTTTCTTTTTGTTCGGTCCTGAAATTCTATAAAAAAAAAGTTGGACCTTGTCGACGTTTTTTGTTTAGAACGACCTCTATTCGAACCAATATTTATAGTTGTAAGGGAAATTTATTCCCTCAGGTCAAAAGTATGGTAGACGGAGAAAGATTTTCATTTTTTTTTTTCTTTTCTTTTCTTTTAGTATTTGGTCCTGTAAGAGAAAGTTTATTCCGTAAATCTTTACTTACAGTATTTTTCCGACACTTGAGAAGACCCAGGGACAGAAATTTGAACGGGAAAAGCCAAGTAAAATCTTTTACCCTAAAATACTTTCATTTATTGACTCACATGAGTATTTGACATACTTCGTTGATTACTTCTTTTTTCATATTAAAAAGTTGACAAGTTGGGTCCTTAACTTGGTCCTAGAGGACATAACGTCCGTCTAAGAAATGGTCCCTTCGGGTTTTATTTTATATTAACAAGTTGAAAAAATGTAATAACTGGTATTAGTGTTAGAGACCAGGTTTAAAGAGGAACTACTTAGTATAAAGGAATGACAAATTAAAATTGATATTATGTAAACAGTGAAAACGATGGAAAAAGGTTTTAAAAAAATGTCGGACAAGGATTCTGAATGTACAATAGAGAAAGTCATGTTTTCAGATCAATGATGTCTTGGTCTGAAAGTTATGTCCAAGATAGGAGACGTTTTTAGAGAGGATACGGAGAGAGTTGTGTCACCACAAAAGTACGGACTTAAAGTTTCAATGGAATTTTGGAGGAAAGTAGAAAACGGGAATTACTAAAAAGTAAGAAACAATTACTGGAACACTAACTTGTGAAGTTAAAAAGTGACACGGTGTAATAATGTAGAAATTATTGCTTCAAGTATTTGGTATAGGCAAAAAATTGAGGAATTTCGTAAATGTTCTTTCTTATCTACATTCTACTAGATGGTTCGTCTCTGTAAGTCTCACCATATCATTTCTATAGATGTATTTTCTTATAGGTGATGTCATTATACTCTGGTGGACTCTCTTTTGTCTTGTCTTTTTTTACCATAGAACATAAAATTACTATTTACATTTACAAATCAGTTAGGGGACTTAATGTCACCAATCCTAAGACTTTTCGATGATTTTGTTTTGTGGATCCCTCGGAACCGTATTAAGTAAGAGTAAAAGTACAAATAAGAAAGGGAAGGAGAAAAAAAGATATGTGTGTATTTGTGTGGGGATATATGACGTTTGTTTTTCTAACTTAGAAATTATTACTCGTAAACATCGATAAAACTACGATTTTACGTGAATTTACACAGGAAGTATCCTTTTTATACAGGATTCTGAAGAGTGACAGTTAGGTATGTTCGGTGTCTGGTGGATCCAGACATTAATATCTTTTATTTTCAAGGAAATGTTTACTGTAAATTAACGAAAGGACCTTACGACGTAGAAGTCACATATTCTTCCCTCCTCTCTTCGTTAAAGAAGTTTCAGTACAGTTATTATAAATTTTATTTATTGGTATAATATCGTTAGTTATAAAGTACAGAAGTACTAAACTATGTTCGTACTGTTTTATATTTGTTAATCTACTATTCACAACGTTCTCCTTTCAATAAAATGGAATCTGGATAGTTAACAATGAAAATTTTCCAATTTTTCGAGAAAAGAATAATTTAAATCAGAAAAAATAAAAGACCGAAGGGAAGTCATCTTCCAAACATGTTGACAAACATATGATTTTTTAGAGTTTGTTTAATCTTGTGACCTATGAGTCATGAAAAAACTTGTCTATAAAAGGTCTTGATAATACAATTGAATTTTGTAGGTGTAAAATACGAATTAATAATATTTAAACTAAAATTTTCGAAACTTAAAATTTTATATTCAAGAGAAAATATTCCTCTACTCAGACTATTTGATACTCAATTGAGAAGGAACGAAATTGAACAAAGGAAAGACCAAGACAGCGAAAAATCAACAAATGATTCAATTCGAGTAAATGGTAAAAAGTTTAGTCATGTCATTCTTAAGGATAGAGTACACCGACGATTCACAATTTAGTTTAACGATCGAGTAAATTTCATGAATTGTACCACGAGGAGTGTATCATTCACGACCTATTTACAACAATCGTAGTAATGTAGTATGACTGAATTAGTGAATGAGTGACACCTCAGTGGTATGTCAAGTTTATTCGAAAAATTCTCCTTTTTTGATTAGACTTGAACTTCTGGAGTGTAAGTGCATTTTTCAGTGACTCTATATATTTCTTTTTTTCTTTTCCTACCAGAGTATAGATACACATTGAATTAATGTATATTTATCATGGGAAAGACGATAGTAAACCAGAGAATTGGTAGAAGATCGTAGTCGATTCACCGAAGTCGTTTTCATAGAAACCTATTGAATTTTGTCGTTTAATGTATATGTCAGAAGAATTTCACAACTTTTGAAACCTACTTATCTAATAGCGAATATACGAATGTCAAATACACGTATTCCTCGTAAGATTTTATGAAAGATTTTACCTTCCGAAGACTTGTTGTTGTTTTTAGAACTTGTGACCGGGGTAAAAAAATTTTATTGTTAAATTAGAAACAGTCTTTAGAGTTTAATAAGAGGTCGGATTCTTTTCTTAGAAGAGACAAGTTGTGAACGAGATGAAGACGATAAAGAAGGAGTCCTCAAGTCCTCAACATTTAGGAACTACAATAAAGATTCAGATATACAGTGTTAAAGAGAATATATAAGTGTGAACGTAATCCATCCAGTCATATCAAGAAAAATGATCTCGTCACCATTAGTCTGTAATCTATTTTGACCAAGGTAATTACAAGTTTTGAACTTAAACGTCATGGTTTAAATCGTAAGGTTTACAATTTTTACTGGAATTGAGATTTTATATTACGACTCATTCTTTATATTAAAATCCTATAGGAAATATAATGTCAGGTAAGGTTACAAAAGGTCTTTTTTTGGGAATTCTTTTTATATTATTATAAGTTTAGTGAGGAGATAAAATAAAAACTTTTAATTGAAGTGATATTGTATGATAAATAAAGTTCCAGGTAGTATTTTTACTAAAATATTTTCGTGAACTATCGATGGAGTGATTAAAATCTTTATAAAGGGGATGATAATCCAGAAATAATAAAATTGGTTTTAAACCTTCGTCCCTTATCTAATGTATAGTACCCGGGAAAATTACTTTTACCGTATGTGTTTTAAGTGAATTTTACAAATAAAAGTTTAATAATGACTTGAGACTTGTTAAACTTCTTTTTTTTTTATTAACTTGAAGGGTTTCGTTAAAAATGTCATTTTACAAATTGGACTAAAACATGTTCATGTCTTGAGACGGGTCGTTGGAGAGTCAGGGTTCAACTAGAGTAGAGGACAAACTAAGTCATCGTTGAGGTCCAACACAAAGAGGACTTTGTGTAGAGTCAGACCCGTGTACTCAAACAAAGGGTTTAGTGTTTTTATATCTAGAAATCCATTCCAGTTGACTGAAACGTTCAAGTGAGAGTGAGAGAGTGTGTGTGGTTTTGTGTGTAAATGTATGTGGTTTGTCTGTTTTTAGGTGTATGCTCACGAGTCTGTGTTTGTAACTAACACAGTCATGAAACTAGAGTCACATTCTACACAGGGTAGAGGAAGTTCATATCTTTCACAGGATGAAGGAAACACGGGACCTCAGGTGTGGTATTTATATACCCCTTGGTGACTTCTCAAGACTAATCTTACTCCCCACGGTCTTCTCTCATCTCCTATTCCAGTGTATATGTTATCCCCGGGTAAAAGAAGGTAAAATGCTGTCTAAAGAAGAGAGGTACTTTGAATACTCTGTAGTCACATAGTTAATTAGTTCTTTCTAAATTTTATTACAACTTATTAGCTATAAAATAATAGAATTAAACAAGATACTGGAATTAACGAATATACGTCCATGTAGCTAAAATTGGTTACATATTAATAGTTTTATGTCATTAAATGGTTTTATAGTATCACATGGTTTATAGTTCTCTCTCGTTTATAAAATGAAACCGTTGTTTAAGAGTATCTGTTATTATGATTTACTAAATTGTTTAATTAGTCTATTTCCAAATACCAAAATATCTAGAGTGAGACAAAAGAACCTAAACAGGTTTTAATGTTTTATTTAAGTTCGTTTTTGTAAAGGGGTAGCATTAGGACGGAGGGTATTCTTTCTTGTTTAAGGTTTGAGTTCAAGCAACGGTTTTTGTTTGTTTTTGTTCTTTTTGTTTCACTTTCTTTTGTTTGTTCAGTTTTGTGGAAAACGGTTTACAATTTAGTTTATTTGTGTGGAACACGAAACAGGAACTCCGACGGTTCAGACTTGAGACCTCTCGACGGTTCTCCATTCTACAAAGGTTTCCGTTCTAGAAATGACTCCTTCGACACGAGCGTAAGGACCGTTTAAGTTAAGGTGGTTATTATTATGAGACTAACGAAAAAGAATGACCTTAAGTTTATCTCATATACCTTTATAATTTACCTACTAGAGGTCAAGGAATCACATACGTTTTATTTTAGTGACATCATCGTAAAAGGTTCAACACCAAATACCAAACGATTGAGATAATATACAAGTAAGTTTAATTCAAAGATACGGTTGTATATGAACTTTTTTGTAACGTATGATAAGGGGGAAATGTGTTCTATGTTAAAGTAATTTTCCGAGACTCTTCAGGACATTATCTTTTCGGATAACTTTAAATAAACTTGGCTCCACAGGGTTTGAATAAATTCATTTCTGGAAGAAAGTGATATTAGTTGTCGTTGTAATAAAGACGTCTAGTATAAAATTCTTACTAAGTGACATATCACTAATAGACATTTCGTCATTCTCTACAAAGAAGATGTAAAATCTGAATTTATACTTATATCTCTGACTAAACTTAAATAAAAGGTAATCACGTTAAACATCTCAACTAAATATTTGTATTAATATAAATAAGTTGGTGTTAAACAATTCATGTACAATGAAAGATTCGGTTTAAAAGTAATTTTTATTCTTTTATTTTATTACATCAAATAAGTAAAACAAATTTTTTTTTTAATAATTTATAAATAATAGGTCCTTGACTTGAATAGAGATCGAAATACAAGGTTGACAAGAGTGTATTTACTCTTATAGTTTAAATTCACCAAGGTTTGACGATAGACTATTATTATTCGTTGAGTTTTACATTGAGAGTCATAAACTCTTATGTTAAAAATGATTAATATTAGTGTAGTAATTTTTGTAGAACGTCTTCACCGGTTCTACTATCTCATCCTTCTGGTACTCGTGTGGAACAGGGTTTATCTATGTGATTTTAATGTGGATGAATATCTTGTTAAGAGGTACTTGTGTTGTAATTCTGATGGTATTTCTTAGAAGATGTTTATTTGTGTATTTCTTCCCTTTTGTGTCTCTACTTATACTCTCCCTCTCTACGATATATCAGTCTTGGGTAAAGGAGTTCAACAGGTTGGTGTTTACTTTCATTATAGTTTTAGAATCTCAAGGAGGGGTTCCTGATTCCCCAGACTCGGGGTGTGATTCGAGGGATCGGACCCCAGGACGTAGTCCTTCTGTTTGGGAGTCTTGTGAACCGAAACTTTTGGTCTTTCAGAACACAAACCCTTTTGGTCTTTCGATGTCCTTATCTAAGAGACGAGAGTTTCCCGTACGGGGTTTGGAGTGTTCGAAACGGAGGGTCGTGTCTCCGTTGTCAGGTGAACGACTGAGTCTCTCGGAGGGTCTCTCCGTCCTTCGTTGACCCCGAGGGGCACCCCTATCTCTTAGACCGTTGTTGCTAAAGACCCTCGAGTAAGATACCGTCATTTTAGTCGTAACAGTTGAGAGTAAAACCTTAGCACGGAGTTCGGTAATCACCCTGTCGTTTTCCGGGTATGGAGGGACCTTACGCATTTGTCGGTGGGTTTCTGAACCGAGGAGAGAGATCGTTATTCGTGGTCGGGTCATAGGGGGGCCTGGTACGTTTGTCAGTACAATCCTGGGTCGGGGTGGGTTGTTATCCACTCTTCGTTCAAGACAAAGGGGGTTCGACATGTTGGTTGACGTATCCTTCGAGTAAGATGGGGATCGTCCGGATGTCGATTGTATGTTGTGCACTGAAGTGTCAGTTGGTCCGACCCGGTCGGAGTAGATGGTGGTGTTTGTACCATCAACCGGGGCGGTGTTGTCTGTCGTGTAAGTCAGGTACATCCTTTGTGAGAGTCTTGTATATCAAGACCACTGGTCTCACCTCCTACGGCAACCCGGTGGGTCCTACAGATAATGTATTCCGGTGAAGTTCTTATGCTTTACATTACCTAGATAGATTGTTTCTGTTTGTGTCTCTTCACCCGTTTTACCCCACTGTCTCTTTATACAGAATTTACTTCCTTGCATAGAGTCTTTTTCTGGGTTTGTTTCCACTCTATTCGTTAGATAGGTTATTTCTCAAGTTCCATTGTTAGTATTTCTACGAGTGGTTTAAGTCCTCTTACCTACTTGTGTCACACTTACAGTTGTTTCATGATCTTTTATATTTTTTCTGGGTTTACCTCGTTTTTAATATTATTGACGTTATTTTTTAAATGATCGTCTTTAGTTATCATCTAATCTATGTCTCCTTGTCTATTCGGTAGACCTTCTATCTGATCGCCTTTAATTGGTTCGACTGACCTTTTTTTTTTTTTTCTTAAATTTTTTTAATCCTATTAAATTGTCAAGAGAACCTGTTATAGTTCCCTTGATTGTAGATGTAATATCCTCAGAGTCTTCTTTCTCTCCTTCCTCGTCTTTATTATCAACTTTTACAGGGATTGGTCCCCTTCCTTCGTCTGTAGGTTCAGGTCCTTCGTGTCTCTAAGGTTTTGTTCTACTTGTGTTTTTCCGAGTAAGGTTTTGTGAAATATTTATTTTACCGTTTTTAATTTCTATTGTTCTCCTATAATTTTTGTCATTCAATTTTCGTTGTTCAATATGTTGCCTTGAGACGATTCCGATAATTTTCGTCGTTCAATTCAGACTCCTTTGAGGGTATAGTCGACTAAAAATCGTCTTTGAGACGTCTACTCTTTCATCACCGTATTATATACATTGTTACTTTCCCTTTTGGGGTGTTGGTTTTTATGAAATGGACTGTACCGAAAATAAGTCTAAAGAATCGTTTTGACCTTCAAAATGTCTATTCGTCTTCGACTTAAGTTGTGGTAGTTTGAGTCAGATTTTCTATATAATTTCCCTGAGGAGATTCTTCTTTTCCGGTGTAATCTTTATACTTTTAATACTTTACTTTTTTTAGAGTGACTATTTCCATTTGTATGTCGTTTTCATTATTTAGTGGATGAATATTTGGATCATCCTGATAAATTTCTGATTTCATCATTTTAGTGGATATAGGTGTTATTTATCAAGTCTCTGTGTTTTTATATTTTCAGTTTACATCGTCATGACTTCACCTAACGGTAAAGGAAGAGGTCCTCTAGAAGGGCTGGGTCCGTAGCTTGGGACCAGAGGGTGTAACATCTGTCTGTGAAAGACCAGACTCGGTGGTCCCTTCAGGTTTATCAATTCTCTGTGTTTTTATGTTTAGAGTTTACATCGTCACCCCCTTATTTTTATATTCTACCAGTCTTACGGAAGTTTGATTTATCTAGTATTTTATTAGTGTGTGTGCATGTGTATACACATATGTATGTATGTATCCAACAATATATACTTGGTGTGTCATTGGTGTTTAGTTTTTGGATTTTATCTGTATGTGTGTTTTGACGTTTTTTTCTCTTAGATTTGTTGTAATTTTATCAGTAGTTTAGTTTTGCCTTCTTTTTCTTGTTTCTTTCTTTTTTCTTGATGTCTTTTTTGGGTTTTTGTTAATTAGTTCACTGTCATTCATGTATGAATAGTTTATTAATGAAATTCGAATTTACCTGAATTACAAGGTTACTTTTCCGTAAGTGACTTCCTAATTCTTTAATTCTGGGTGTATATAGGAAAAATGTTTTCTAAGTAATGTATAGATTTCTGTGTATATCCTAATTCTTTAATTCTGGGTGTATATAGGAAAAATGTTTTCTAAGTAATGTATAGATTTCTGTGTATATCTGACTTTCACTCCTTTACTTTTTTGATAAGTACGCTTAACTTTGTTTTTTCGGACCGTATTTTACCTCTCCTTCGGTTATTGTCACTCTTTACCTTCTCCGACGAACCTCTTCCGTTACCGTGGGGTGAGGTCATGAGAACGGACCGTTTAGGGTACCTGCCTCCTCGGACCATCCGACGTCAGGTACCCCAGCGACCCTCAACCTGTACTGACTCGCTGAAGTGAAAGTGAAGAGTGAAAGTACGTGACCTCTTCCTTTACCCTTGGGGGGAGGTCACAAGAACGGACCTCTTAGGGTCCCTGGCCCCTCGGACCACCCGACGGCAGATGCCCCAACGTGTCTCAACCTGTGCTGACTTCGCTGAATCATCGTCGTCGTCGTCGTCGTGACTGTCTACTTAAAAAAATCTTGTTTTTGACATTGTTCTCTATTTCTTACAGTACTGTACTACTATTACCCTGGTCAGGTTGTTCTTCTATATTATTAACATTTATATTTACGTATGTCATACCCTCATGGATTTATTTCGTTTATAATTGGTTATATTTTCCTCTTTGAATGTCATTATGTTATCATCATTTCCTAAAATGGTGGTATGAATGTAGTTACCTGTTTAGTAGATCTGTCTTTTAATTACTCTTTTTGTGACCGGAATTTACCGTATAATCTCGTCTACCTTAATCATCTATGTGTACTTTATAAGGTAAAGTTTTATAGTGTCATGTGTTAAAAAAGTCCACGTGTACCCTGTAACTTACTATCTAGTGTACGATCCGGTGTTTTATGTGGAATTATTTACATTCTTCTGACTTTTATATAGTTCGTCAAAAAAGAATGGTTTTACGATACTCTGATGTTTAGTTTATGTTCTTCCCTTTTTTTTTTTTTTTTTCTTGATGTCTTTTACGTTTGTACACCTTCGATTTGTTATACGATCAATTTGTTCGTTACTCTTTGTCTGTTTTTAATTTACTTCCTTTTTTTTTATGGACCTCTGTTCACTTTTAATTTCGTGTTGTTGGGTTTTAGAAACTTTACGTCTTTTTAATCAAGATTCTACCTTTAAATGTCACTATTTTCGGACAAAAAAAGTCCTTTGTTTTTTTATACTTTATTTGTTAGACTAGAATGTGGTTTTTCTAATCGTTTATTTCTGGATTGTTTTAGGTTTCAATTATCTTCCTTTCTTTATTTTTTATGGTCTTGTCTTTATTTGTCTCTGATTTTTCCTCTCTCTCCCTCTCTCCCTTTTCAAGTTATTTTGATTCTCAACCAAAAAACCTTTTCTGTTTGTTTTACCTACTGAGAAATCGGTCTTAGTAGTTCTTTCTGTCTCTCCCGAGTTTTGTAATTTAGTTTTACTTTTTCCTCTGTGCTGTGGACTATGGTGTCAGTCGGGTCTGCAATGTGGACTATGGTGTCAACCGGGTATTCTCTAATGATATTCGATAATACACGGTTATTTTCCGAGTATTCTCTAGTGGTGTTCGGTTGTTTTACCTTTTGGATCTTCTTTACCTTTTGGATCTTCTTTACCTAGTTAAAGATTTCTACATCTTAAAGGGTTCTGACTTAGTCCTTCTTAATTTTTTATACTTCTCCTTTTTAATGGTCATTATTTTAAATTAGTCATTATATAATTTTTTTTTTATGAGAGTTGTTTCAGATCCGTATCTACCGAAGTATCATAATCTTCAGTATCTGTGTCGTTAGTTTGTTCTTTTTCTTTACTCTTTAGGTTTAACCTTTTCTTTTCTGTTTTAAGTGATAAATCTCTACTGTACTTATATATATATACACACATATGATATATATGTGTATATATACATTTTATACATACAGGATATGTTAAATACGACACGACACGAATCAACGAGTCAGTACAGGTTGAGAAACGTTGGGGTACGTGATATCGGGAGGTCCGAGGAGACTGTTACCCCTAAGAGGTCCGTTCTTATGACCTCACCTAACGGTACAGGAGGAGGTCACCTGGAAGGGTTGGTTCCCTAGTTTGGGTCCAGAGGGTGTAACGTGCACCTAAGAAATATAGGTTCGGTGGTTCTTTCCGTTTCTTATGGCCTAACCCATAGGGAAGAGGTTTCCTAGAAGGGTTTGGTCCTTAACTTGACCTCAGAGAATGTAACGTCCACCTAAGAAATAGTCGACTCGATGGTCCCTTTGGGTATATTAAATATATGTATATGTTTATATATCTATTAAGATTTCTATATTGGTGTTTTGACAATCCTGAGGTGCCAATCCTGAGGAGTTTCTTAAGTTTTACAACTATATGTCTTTGACAAAATAAAGACATGTGATCGTTACTTGATAGTCTCTTTAATTCTTTTACTAGGGTGGATATTAATGTAATTTTTCTTATTTTATGATCTTTATTTAGATTGCTTCCAACGTTTTCTGGACATAAGTCTTTTGATACTGTGACTACTTTCTTTGACTTCGGTATGTTTATTAACTTTTTATATGAAACGAGTACCTGTTTATAATACCAATTTTACTAGGATAATAAGTTCCTTTAGTCGTCTGAAGACGTTAAGGATAGTTTAGGGTTTCCTAATGAATGGTTTGGTCTTGTTTATCGATATTTTAAACATACTTTTGTGTTTTTCTGGGACTTCTCAGTTTCGTTATATCTCTTTCTTCTCGTTTCTACCTCTGTAGTGGGAGGGAATGAAGTTTGATGTGATGTTTCGATACCATTAGTTTTGTCATCCTATAACCGTGGTTTTTTTCTGTGTCTTTAGTTACCTGATCTTGACTCAGGTCTTTCTTTGCATGTGAAAGGACTAGTTAATTAGATGTTTTTTCCTTCATTCTGACACTTTATCCCTTTTCTGTTGGAGAAGTTATTTACCACAACCCATTTGACCTGTCAATGTACACTGGCTGAGTGTGACGTGATGAAAAAGTGTATTATATGTTTTTTTTTTTTAATTACCTAATTTCTGAATTTACATTCGGTACTTTGGTATTTTGAGGATCTTTTTTTGTATTATACGAGAAATTACAATCAGAGTCGTTATAAAAAAACCTAGACGGAATGGTCCGTACCCTTTATCTTCGTTTTTATTTGTTTATCCTGATGTAATTTATTCTTACATAAAGAAGTCGAGGACGTGTCGACTTCTTTGATACCGTTTTACTTTTACGACGGGTGACTTACTGTCTTCCATAAACGTTTACTGGCTAGACTATGTCCCAGTTATAAGTTTTGTATTATTCCTACGTATTTGGAGTCGAAATTTTTTTTTTATGCTTTACGTGTCTTCTGAACTTATCTGTAAAAAGGTTACTGTATGTCTACCGGTTGTCGGTGTAATTTTCTACGAGTTTTAGTAATTAGTAGTCCCTTTACTCTATAATGAAGTGTGAACAGTCTGACCAATACTAGTTTTTCTGTTTTTAATTGTTCCCAACCGTTCTTACATCTCTTTTTCCTTGTATCCTTTGACAACCACTCTTACATTCAACCATATCGGTAATTCTTTTGTCTTACCTCCAAGGAATTTTTTAATGTTTATCTTGATGATATATTAGATAATTAAGATAAAGGATCATAAAAAGACTTCTCTTATTTGTGATTAAGTTTTTCTGTAATGTAGTGTCTTTTTCGTTTCCTTAAGGTCTTTTTGTAGAGGAAGATGAAGTGACTGATACGATTTCCGAAACTGATACACCTAGTGTTGTTTGATACCTTTTAAGAGGTTCTATACCCTTAAGGTCTAGTGAAAGTTAAGTCAAGTCAAGTCAGCGAGTCAGTACAGACTGAAAAACGCTGGGGTACTTAGCGTCGTGAGGTCAGGAGGGACAGGTAGTGGTTGAGGTGCTCAGCCACTATGGTAGGTCGGTAGAGTAGTAGACAGCAGGAGAAGAGGATGGGGGTTAGGGAGGGTCGTAGTCTCAGAAAAGGTTACTCAGTTGAGAAGTGTAATCCACCGGTTTCATAACCTCAAAGTCGAAATCGTAGTAAGGAAGGTTTCTTTAGGGTCCCAACTCGAAGAAGTCTTACCTGACCAACCTAGAGGAACGTCAGGTTCCCTGAGAGTTCTCAGAAGAGGTTGTGGTGTCAAGTTTTCGTAGTTAAGAAGCCGCGGGTCGGAAGAAATGGCAGGTTGAGAATGTAGGTATGTACTGGTGTCCTTTTTGGTATCGGAACTGATCTGCCTGGAATCAGCCGTTTCATTACAGAGACGAAAACTTATACGATAGATCCAACCAGTATTGAAAAGAAGGTTCCTCATTCGTAGAAAATTAAAGTACCGACGTTAGTGGTAGAGGTCACTAAAACCTCGGGTTTTTTTATTTCAGACTGTCAAAGGTGACAAAGGGGTAGATAAACGGTACTTTACGACCCTGGTCTACGGTACTAGAAACAAAAGACTTACAACTCGAAATTCGGTTGAATGAACAGACGATTCTTTGGATATACGTCCCGTCCTTCGTTGTCAATCTTGGTCTGTACCTTGTTACTTGACCAAATTTTAACCCTTTCTCATCTATTTCCGGTATATAACAGTGGGACGAATAAATGAATATACGTCACATGTAGTACGTTTTACAGTACGACCTACTGAGTGTTCAACGTTAATTCTAACGACCCTCTTTATAGTTGTTGAAGTGTATACGTCTACTATGGTGAGATTCACGTCTTTCACTTCCTTTTTTTCAGAGAACTACTCCCACTTTCTCCTCTCACTTTTCCGACCGAATCTCGAGTTGTGAGTTTTTTACTTATAGTACCGTACACCAGGGTACTGAAGTACCGTTTATCCACCCTTTTTTCATCTTTGTCACTGTCTAAAATAAAAGAACCCGAGGTTTGAGTGACACCTGTCATTGACGTCGGTACATTAAATTTCTGTGAACGAGGAACCTCCTTTTCGTTACTGTTTGGATCTGTTTCATTACACATCAGTTCCGATATTAAAAAGGTCATAACACGACCTCTTCTGAGAACTCTCAGGGAACCTGTCGTTCATATAGTTTGGTCAGTTAGGATTTCCTTAGTCAGGTCTGATAAATGACCTTTCTGACGATGACTTCGAGTTCGAGGTTATGAAACCGGTGGACTACGTTTCTTGATTGAGTAACCCTTTCTAAGACTACGGCATTTTCTGACTCCCATCCTCTTCTTCCCCCGTTGTCTCCTACTCTACCAACCTAACTGTAGTGACTGAGTTGTCTACATAAACTCGTTTGAGACCCTCTCTCACTTCCTGTCCCTTCGGACCGTACGACGTCAAGTATCTTAACGTTTCTCAGTTTGTGTTGAATATCTGACTTGTTCTTCCTATCGATATGGTTTTCTGTCTGTTATTCCTCATAACTACACCTACACCTGTTTGATCTTGGAAGTGTATAACGACCATCCTTTCGTCTTACGACGTCGGTAAAACCTTTCGTCAAACCGTCGAGGACTATCAGATTTGTCTCTCCGTTTACTGGATGTCAAACCGTCGAGGACTATCAGACTTGTCTCTCCGTTTACTGGATCTTTGAGGTAAAGGTCCATATGTACCCTGTCTTTACTTTTATACCAGTGTATTTTTACACATGTGTTTACATTTATCTCCGTAATAGGGATATCGGTCTTTCACTTTTGTTAGGTACTACTTATCCATTTGTTTTACACCATATTGGTATGTTAAGTTATAATTAAGTTGTATTTTTCTTCATTACTTTATAACTATGTACCTTGTTGTACCTACTTGAAACTTTTGAAATACGATTCACTTTCTTCAGTAAATGTTTTTCAGGTTAATTACGTAGTAAGGACAAACAAGAGAAATATATATAAGAAATATAAGTCTTACTCTTTAGATGGTCTCTTCCACTACCGTGGGGTGAGGTCCTGAGAACGGACCTTTTAGGGAACCTACGTCCTCGGACCACCCGACGTCAGGTACTCCAGTGTTCCCCAGCCTGTGTTGACTTGCTGAAGGGAAAGTGACAAGTGAAAGTACGTAACCTCTTCCTTTACCGTTGGGTGAGGTGACAAGAGCGGACCTCTTAGGGTCCCTACCCCTTCGGACCACCCGACGGCAGATACCCCGGTGTGTCTCAGGCTGTACTGACTTCACTGAATCGTCGTCGTCGTCGTCGTCGTATCCCTGTCTTTTATCTAACTATTAACCAATGAATCCGACCGTCGAGTCGACCATTTCTTAGACGGACGTTACGTCCTCTGGGGTCAAGTTAAGGACCTATCCCTTCTAGGAGACCTCTTCCCTATCCGATGGGTGAGTACATAAAAACCCGAAGGGACCACTGAGTCGACCATTTCTTAGACGGACGTTACACAATCTGGACCCAAGTTGGGGACCCAACCCTTCTAGGGGACCTCTTCCCTTGTCGATGGGTGAGGTCATCAGACCGGACCTCTTAAGGTGTCTGATATGTCAGGTACCCCAGTGTTTCTCAGTTTGTACTGACTCGCTGAAAGTGAAAGTGAAAAGTATCGACTCCCGAAGGGACCACTGAGTCTCCAATTTCGTAGACGGAGATTACGTCCTCTGAACCCAAATTAGGGACCCAGTCCTTCTAGGGGACCTCTTCCTTTACCGTTGGGTGAGGTCATAAGAACGGATCTCTTAGGGTACCTACCTTCTCGGACCACCCGATATCAGGTACCCCAGCGTTTCTCAGCCTGTGTTGACTCGCTGAATTGAAAAGTATCGACTCCCACTCTCGTCTTCTTTATCCCTTACTGATTATGTCCCATGAAAAACTCCACTATTTATATAAGATTTTAATCTATCACTACTAGTGTGTGGAGTGAGACTTATACGATTTTGGTGACTTACCATGTGAATTTTTAGTATCTAAAATACTGACACTTAATATAGAGTTACTTCGACGATAATTTCCACAGTATTATTATATCTAGATATCAGAAATAGATTTTACGAACCCGGTCTACACAGAACCTCTGATGTCTTTCATTGATACAGAGTGTCGACGATATTAATATATTGTACATACCCCCGTCGTATCGTTATGAAGTGTCGTTTTAGAATAGTTATAACTGTGACTGATTTCTTTATTCATGATATATTCAGCAGGGGATAGTGAAGTTCCGACCAAAGGTACTTTACTTAAACACTTTTAGAACCCTTTTTATTAAAAAGTTTTGAAACCTAAAACTTTTACACTTATTACCCACAACTTGGGAATATTACTACTACTAATTATAATCATTATTATTTTTATAGTCGTCAAAGGTAAATAACACAATTCGTACAGTGTATGTAATAGTCTTTAAGAGTATAAGGACACCCTATTTATGTTATTTTGGGTTGACCCTTTTGATCCAAAAGATTGATAATTCACTCAAAAAGTTCGTACGTGTCAATTGTCCCCTTTCTCTTTGACTTAAGTTTGGATAGATTAGTTTCTTGAGTGACTGAAAGGAAATATTCGTTCTCGACACAAGTCTAGTAAATAGACTCTATATCTAAAATGTAGACATTTTACCTCTTTTCTGTAACCCCCTAACAAACATATAGAGGGAGTTCCTTCTTGACAATATTTATTTTATATTTACCAATATAGAGTTCCGTTGAATACGGTATACTTTAATGTTCAGTATTGTAACCTCTTAAAATCCCTCCCGATATAAACTTTTTAAATTCTTGGTTATAGATATATAATAATTATGATTAGACTAGTACACAGAGATGTCAAGTTTGTAGACTTTACCTAGGAGTAACGGGTGTTCTACTTCTGACAAAACGTACTGTATATGATCCGAAGAATCGGACGCGACGACGACGATTCAGCGAAGTCAGCACAGGCTGGGACACGCTGGGGTATCTGCCGTCGGGTGGTCCGAGCGATCGTCCAGAAATAACAAAGTTGAGGTCGGTGACAAAAAGGTTTAAGACAAGGTCGATGTCTTAAAGACAGCAGTGTGCTTGGATGACTGTCGGATCACCGAAATATGTAGAATAAGAGGTACAATGGAATCGCGGTCGGAGTAAGTGGAACTTAAACGTCCGTGGGAAGTTTTGACGTAAAGTTACGGTGAAGGAGACTTTATTAAGTAGATACGAACGGTGTTTATATCCGACTAATTTACTGACTGTGTGTTGGTTGAATAATTTATACCATACACGAATGGAGATTTTCGTGCATGCTAAAACCGTATGGTATCATTTCGTAAGTAAAAAAGAAGAATGTCGTCATAATTGACTGAAAACAGAAACCTTCACTATAAACTTTAGAAATGTACTTAAAACAAAGTAAATTTCGTACCTTACTTTTTCTCTTTTAGATCTAATAATTTATATGTCTTATTATGTATGAACCAAAATTGGAGTCAGGTATATTCTGGTTTCTCTACGATGTCATTCATCGCATAACTTCCCGTTATCGACTCATTTAAACCTATGACACCTGACTTTAGTTTCAGAGTCAGAATATGTGGTTTCAAGTATATGTATCAAATCTAATCCTCAACGTTTCAAAGAGACATTTTCCAGTCTAGTTTGTATGAAATCCGGGAAGTCCACTTCTCCGTTTTAGTTTAACATTGAGTTAAAACAGTCACACTAAACATCACGAGACTCCTCGTTACGTTTCGTTCCTCTCGTGACGTAAATGTGGTGACAACGTTAACGAGTTTTGACGACAAAATTACGTTTTCGTCGATATCTGTTGTACATTTGTTTACTCACATTGACACAAAGTTATTTTGAAATAAATATTAGTTATTCTAATCTTTAAGTATAAGAAAAGTGGAATATTTTGCATAATAGAGTTAAAAAAGAGTTGGTAAATTTTGTGTTTTTGATAAAAACCAAGGACCCAAGATATTTTTGTTCGGTCTACACCCACCCGGACCCAGTGTTAAACGACCTACATAAAAATTTAAATAAGTATGAGAACTTAATGGTCCAAAGTAGAGACCGTATTTATTTAGTCTGCTAGTGTACGAAATAAATTTAGACCTAATAACAACAACTTATTTAAAAATGTAATATATAGAAGAGTACGTCAAAAAAAGTAAATTTAAAAATTAATCTGAATTAATAAATTTCGGTGAGATATAGGGTCTTTAGATACAAAACTAAAAATTATATGGTAACGAAAACGTAAATATAACATAGTATAATAATAGAAAAAAGGAGGTCTTCATTTTTCATACATCAAATCTCCAAAATATATGAATTCTTACCAAAAGACAACGGCACACACTTGTTTTGTTTAACGTACCTTAAAACAAAAATTGAGATTTTTATAAAGAGACAACAGTAGATCATAAATTTTGATATCTTTTTTTCAGACGTTGGTATAATTCAAACCAAAGGACTATTATTACGGGATAGAAGAGGAGAGAGGAAGATATATATCCTTCCTAAAAAAAGGAAATAGTAATACTCAACTTTTTGACAACTGTAACACAGAGACTCAATAGTATAGAATACATTCTTTATAGGAAAGACACACATAACTAGAAAAAATCGAGTCTTTTAAAATAAAGGACGATTGAGACAAATGACTTTTAAGTCCTAGGTTTACTTCTTTCATCTAGTAAGTCTATACTGGATTTAGTTTTGAGAATACTTATATGGTTTTGTGAATACTTATCTAAGTTCCCTGATCTAGACCATCTGTCTCATACACTTCTTTATACTTGTCTCTAAGCATTGTGACATGTCCTTCCCCTATGATTTTGGTAGGGGTTCTTTTTTCTTTACTTTCTTCCGTTTCACCAAGAGACTCCTCCTGAATGTTCATCGATTCTCCTCTTCATTTTCCGTTTTCTCTTTCCCTTTCTATATGGGTTGACTTACCTCTCAAGGTCTCTTGTCGTTTCTCTACTCTTTCAGAAGAATTCACTTGTTACGTCTCTTTATCTCCTTTTGTTATCTTACCCTTTCTGCTCTCTAGAGAAATTCCTTTAACCTCTATGGTTCTCTTGTAAAGTACGTTTCTACCCGTGTTATTCCCTGTTTTTACCGTTTCTGGATTGTCTTTATCTTCTCTAATTGTTTTCCATCGTTCTTATGTGTCTTGACATGTTTTTTCGAGGATTACTGGTCTATTGGTACTACCACACCAGTGAGTGGATCTCGATCTGTAGAACCTCACACTTTAGTTCACTCGGAATTCTTCATAATGATACTTGTTTCGATTACCTCCACTACTTTAATGCCGACTCGATAAAGTTTAGGAATACTACGATAATTGTAAGACGTGAGTAATACCGTCATTTAAACCTTTTGAGTCGTCACCGGAGTCCTGACCTTTTCTAGTCAAAAGTAAGGTTAGAGTTCTTTCCGTTACGGTTTTTACAAGTATAATGATATGTTAACGTGTGTAAAGTGTATGGTAACTCTAATACGAGTTTTAGGAAGTTCGATCCGAAGTCGTTATGTACTTGGTTCTTGAATGTCTGCATGTTCGACCTAAATCTTTTCCTTCTCCTTGGTCTCTAGTTTAACGGTTATATACGGCCTAGTATCTCTTTTGTTCCTTTAAAGTCTTTTTGTAGATGAAGACAAAGTAACTGTTACAATTTTAGAAAGACACACTTAATGTTGTTTGACACCTTATAAGAAATACTCTACCCTTATGGTCTGGTGGAATGGTCGGAGGTCTCTTTGGACATACGTTCTGTTCGTTTTCAATCTTGACCTGTACCTTGCTTCTTGATCAAGGTTTGACCCTTTCTCACGTAGTTTCGACGTATTACAGTGGGACGAATAAATTGAATATACGTCTCATGTAGTACGTTTACGACCTGACCTACTTCGTGTTCGACCTTAGTTCTAACGACTCTCTTTATAGTTGTTGGAGTCTATACGTCTATTGTGGTGAAGTTACCGTCTTTCATTTCTCTTTGATTTCTCGAAGATCTACTTTCTGTTTCTCTTCTCACTTTTTAGACCGAATTTTGGGTTGTAAGTTTTTTGTTTCTAGTGTCGTAGGTCAGGATAGTGAAGTACCGTTTATTAACCCTTTTTTCATCTTTATCACTTTTCAAAATAAATGAATCTGAGTTTTTAGTTACACCTACCACTGACGTCGGTGTTTTGATTTTCTGTGAACGAGGAACATTCTGATCAATACTGTTTGGATCTCTTAAATAATTTTTCGTCTCTGTAATGAAACAATTGTTTCCAGGTATATCAGTTTCGATACCAAAAAGATCATCAGTGTATACCTACACTCTCAACCTGGTATTTGTTCCTACTCGTGACTTCTTAACTACAAAAGTTTGAAACCACGATCTCTGCGGAGAACACTTAGGGAACCTGTCGTTCCTCTAGTTTGATCAGTTAGGTTTTCCTTTAGTTGGGACTTAAAAGTAACCTTCCTGACTACGACTTCAAGGTCATGAAACCGGTGGACTACGCTTCTCGACTGAATAACCTTTTGTGGGACTACGACCCTTTCTAACTTCCGTTCTCTTCTTCTCCCGTTGTCTACTATTCTACTAACCTACCGTAATGACTGATTCACCTGTACTCAAATTCGTTTGAGGTCCTCTGTCTCTTCCTGTCCCTTTGGACCGCACGACGTCAAGTTCCCCAGCGTTTCTCAGTCTGCACTAAATCGTTGACTTTTTGTCGTTGTTGTTGTTAGAGAAATAATGTAAAAAGACTTAACAAGACAGGAGAAGAAATCCTTGTTAATAGTCTTTAAGGTTCACAAGTATATTACCTGAAGTAAGAAAAAAGAGGTTTGTGTCAAAAGAAAAGTACGTAAGTCATAAAATCGATCCTATTGAAAAGTTCAGACAAGAGGTGTGTAATTTAAAAGATATCATTGTAGTCAAGATGAGAACTGACAGAGTTTATACCTGAATAAATCATACAATAACACCATCCGTCCCATTACAAGGGGGAGTTTCTACGGGTTTAAGATTAAAAATCTTGAACGCTTACACAATGGAATATGACGTTTTCCTTGAAACGTCTACACTAAGTTACTTATTGGAGGACCTGATAGGTTGACTCAGAGATTTACAAAATTCAATAGGATCAACACCAGTATTCACATAAACTGATGTCTTCTGATCAGTCTCTCTACGTTACAACGACCGAGACTTCTACCTCCTTGGTAGAAGTATTTAGTCACTTATACACGTCGGAGGTCTTCTACCTTTTCCGTTTCTTTGTAGAGAGGGTCTCCGGGGACTTTTCTTTTTTAAGAACGGGTATGTGTCTAACATCAAGTCATTTTGGATATAGTCTGAAGACTTCATATCTTAATATTGTAGGACTTAAACACCATCAAACAATGTAGTCCTTATATTTAGATTATGTTAAGAGTGTAAAAAAAGTCAAAAAAGTAGGAGAAAAACAAGATGGAAAAGAAGAAAGGTGGTAGTGAATTAGTACCGAGAAAAATGTGTCTCAAGAGGAGAGATACACAATCTATAGTTTCTTAAGATAGTTTACAAGAAGGAATGGAATTTTAAGAAGAGTCTAAAAGTATCCATACGGACTCATAAGACGGTTAAAGGAAAAAGAACCGAAACACCCTAAAAAAAAAAAACAAGGTGAAATAAGTAAAGTTTACGATATAAATAGGTCTTTTTTTACCGTAACTTTCTAAGATATATCTAGTAAAGATGTATTAGGTCACAAAAGGTTTACACACGTACACACCTCCAACTCCCTTTATGACTTCTTTCCTCTTCTCTTATTTGGAGATACTTGTCTGTTTTACTTTAGTCCTTGACCCTCTAATAACAAATTTAATATGGAATTTTTTTAGATTATATAGGGTCGGGTCTTTCTAAGTCACGATATCACTTAGTGACACTTATTACTTTTAAAAGTATTATGAGTTCGTATAAGAAGTCTTTTTTTACCATCTTTTGGTTATTTTTAGAAGTTGAGAAAGATAAGAGTTTATTCCTTGAACTACGGACTTTTGTAATATTTTAGATTGTTTACTATATAGATGACGTTCTTCGGTCCAGACTTCGAAAGTTAGGTCACGTGAAAGATGGACCATCTTCAATATTTGACGTTAGGTGTTAATCCTAGACAGTGTCCATAGGTATATTAAAGAATATATCTATATATAAACTTACAAAATTTTAGGTTTCATACATTTTTTACGAAACCCTAATTTGATAGAAACAGAAGTGGTTTTAAAATTCCACAAGTCAGATTGACCAGACGACGAAAAAGTTGAAACAAGACATATTATGGTAATGTCTTCTTGCTTCGATGAAATAAGGACGAAGTAAGAGGTACAATTTACCGAACTTTTGGTACTTTGACTATTCTAGGAGAGTAAATCCCTTGACAGAGGTGGAAGACTAAATTGTGTTGTTTCAAACAATTTGGTGATTCATGTCTCCTAAATAGAAAGATAGTAACAAAAAATTGTGACGTTTTGATTTTACATTCGATACCACTAAATCAACGATTCGGTACAGGGTGAGAACACTGGACGGTCCGAGGAGACAGGTACCCTAAGAGGTCCGTTCTTATGACCTCGCCCAACGGTAAAGGAAGAGGTCCCCTAGAGGGACTGGGTCCTTAGTTTGGGTCCAGAGGACGTAACGTCCGTCTAAGAAATAGTTGACTCGATGTTCCCTTAATCATTTTTCATTCGATTCTTTGGTAGAAAAGAAAAAGTACTTTTATATATGGATGAGTGAGATAACAACGTTTCTATGAATTGTGAACTTGGTATATTCTTTCCTAATTTACATGTATTATTCACACTGGTTTTGAATCGAGAATCCTCAGATACTAAGAAAATACAAGTTATTCCTATATAAATCAGAATTCTTATAGTTTATATTAATTTATATATAGTGATAAAAGGTGATTATATTAAAATCAGTAAAACTCTCTTATGGTTTTTTATTGGTATAAGATACGTCATAAAAATTCTGGAAGTGTGAATCTCAGTTTAGATAACTATAGATTTTGTACCATGTATGAGTTGTCTACTTACCTATTTCTTCTATACCATACATTTATATTTTCGAAGGGTCCACCGTGAACCATGTCTTAGACGGACGGTTACGTCCTCTACGTTCTCCATGACCAAACTGAGGACCCAGCTTTCTAGGGGACTTCATCCTTTACCGTTGGACGAGGTCATAGGAACGGACCTTTTAAGGTACCTGTCTCGTCGGACCCCCTGATGTCGGGTACCCCGACGTCTCTACACCACACGGTCATATATATATATATATATATGTGTATATATATATTTTGCCTTATGATAAATCGGTATTTTTCTTATTTTAGAAAGGTAAACGTTATTATGTTTACCCGGATCTTCCATAATAAGAGTCACTTTATTTTATGACATATAATAGTGAATATACACCTTAGATTTTTTATTTTACTTACTTTTATTGTTTAGTCTTTGTCTGAGTGTATCTTGTTTAATGACCAATAGTCACCCCTCTGACCTTCTCTCGTCCCCATGCTGTCCCCATCCCATGATTCACCGTATTTGATGCTACATATTTTATTTATAGGGTGTTCCTATATGGTATCTCGTATCCTTTATATGGATTATAAGATATTATTTAAATTTACCCCATATTAGATGTCTTTAAGACTTAGTGATACAACATACACACGAATCGGTGTATGTTGTGAACAATTTGGTGATTCATGTCTCCTAAATAGAAAGATAGTAACAAAAAATTGTGACGTTTTGATTTTGCATTCGATACCACTAAATCAACGATTCAGTACAGGGTGAGAACACTGGACGGTCCGAGGAGACACACGAATCGGTGAATCAACAGTGAGAAACACTGGGGTACCTGACATCGGGTGGTCCGAGGAGACAGGTACCTTAAGAGGTCCGTTCTTATGACCTCACCCAACGGTACGGGAGGAGGTCCCTTAACAGGGTTGGATCCCTAGTTTGGGGTCCAGAGGACGTAACGTCCGTCTAAGAAATAACGGACTCGACAGTCCCTTCGGGTTCTTATGATCTCACCCATCGGATCGGGAAGAGGTCCCCTAGAAGGACTTGGTCCTTATCTCGGCCCCAGAGGACGTAACGCCCGTCTAAGAAATGGTCGACTTGATGGTACCTTCGGGTCATCGAAGATTTTGACTATGTTATGATATTTTGATAATGTGAATTTCTTTGGTTTATTTTTCTTTCTTTTTTATACCATGTGTCCTTGTTTCCGATCCCCCTTTACACGAGATCAAAGTACAAAGAAATACCTCCTTGCGGTAACCTTATCAAACCTCTACTAAAACCGTAACCTCATCTCCTTCCTTTAAAAAATGACTCGACCACCTGGAGATGTAATATGTTATAAGTTGTAGGAATTTGAAGTTCCAGGATTTTCAGTCATGGAAAATTCCTATAGGACTATTATCAAACGCGTTTGAGGTTCTCTATTACTTCCTGTCCCCTCGGACCGAACTACGTTAGGTATCCCAACGTTTCGAAATCTCTGCTGAATCACTGACTTGTTGTTGTTAAATTGTTGTAGGGATGTATTGAAGTTTACCGGGTCTCCATGATAGGTCCTACTTTTTGGTCTCCTGATCTAATTATCGGGACTGGAGTCTAGGGTGAGACATAAGTGTCCAAGAGTTGTCCCTTCAATAGACTAAGTTTCGACTTTAGGTAACCAGGTATAATACAGTTACCCATCTCTATTGGATAATGTTTGGACATTTGTGATCTCCAAATAGAAGAAAAAGAGGGGAGAGACGTGATCTAGTATATCTGGTCGTTAAGATTCACATAGATAGACAAGAAATTTGACTTTAAAAGAGAGTGACCTGATTTCAGATCCAAAACTCTGTCCCTCATCTCGATCTTTCCCCTTCCTTCATGATCATGAGTCAAAACCAGAGGGTGACTTTCGTTACGTAGGTCAGTCGAGACAACATTACTTGACCTATAATGGTTGAGGTGGACAGACAAATGTTTACGTTATCGATAATAAATGATTCGGGTATTTTGAGATTAAGGTAATCTTGACAGAGACGTTAGTTAAATAGTAGTATGATCAAAAAAATGATATTTACTGTACTCAATTGTTTTATTATCAGTTTATGATTTGTCACGCTTATTTTAACATTCACTATTTCTTGTTATGAGTACAAATAATGTTTTGTATGTATAAAAGGAAAAAGTAGTAAAAGGGATAGATTACTATCATAGATGATGACTACGGGTGAAAATAATTACTTCAATCTAATTTCCATATAATCGTTTGTTTTATAAAGATAAATGACGGAAGGTAAAATTATGTCTTTAGTCCTTTTCTCGGTTTGGTCTCAGTTTATGTCATAAAAAATCGGTACTCTTTAATATAATATTTCCAGTAAGTAAACTTAATTTCTTAAGATCATCGTATATGATTTTCATTACAAAGATAAACAGTTTTTACCTGAAACTATCTTCTCTTTCAAACACATAAATTACAAACAGATTTTTTATGTTAAATTGTAAAGGGGTTTGTTCAACTGTTATTAAAGAGAGAAGTAAACGAATTTATATTCTTATAAGAAACTTTCTTACTAGTTTACCGTAAATATTATTTTAAGTTAAATGTACCAAAATTCTCAGTCGATATTAAATAACTAGTAACCATCAAGTACAAACAATTTATGATTTTTTTATTTGTAAAAAAAAAATTTCTTCTTATTTTTCCTAAGTAACTTCTGGTATTTGATTTGATGTCATTCTACGTGAAACCTTCTGTACCTTCTCTGGGTTGAGAGGAGGGTCATGAAAACCTATATTTAATGAGTTCAGTGAGAAACTTTACTCCGTTCTATCCTCTCATTAAAAGAATTGTGAGTTCTTCAACTAGCTTTTGTCTACAAGGAATAGGTTGTAGGTGAATACAAAGCTTAACACAGAAAGAGATTCCCCTCTCAGTCATCAAAGGGAACCGAAGAGTTTTACCATATATGGTGGTTTTTCCAGTAAGTAGTAACTTAATCTTTCATTAGACAGGGTTAAAAGAGTCCGATACGTATATGAACTTTTTTAGATCACTATAGTTACCCATTTTTGTACATACGGCCTGTAAAGTCCATGATGCATTCTTCTCGGTTATGACTTAGTTGTTGTCTCTAGTATATCTGGTTTTTTTTCTTTTCCAATTTTCACATTAGTTATCGTCAAATGTTAATCGAGAGGAATGCAAAATATTGGTTTCCCGTGTATCCATAGAGGTGAAAGGTCTACTCTCTTCAATACTTCCAATGACGGGTTACCGTTTATAAAGTATTGTCGCTCTAAGGACTAAAAATCCAGTTAGAAGAAGGATCACCATTGTCCGTGATGTTCGAAGGAAGAACCCCTAAATATGTCATTTGGATCGTGTTCCTTCATTTTCGTCTGAAAATCAAAGAAACACAAAAGAGACACCTAACAAACGAGACGACTTAGTAAACCCCGGTCTGCTACCCCCGTTTCTTCCCTAGACTTACCAATAGATACTAAAGATAGAGTGTCAATTAGTAATTTACCCCGTAACTTCGGTTTCTCCCGAAGTCAATGAATCATGGTTGGTGGGAAGAGATATTCTCCCAGTATGTAATCCTGGACAGGTTTTTACTGTACGGAGTTGAAGGACTCTTCGAGGAACTTGAGTTTGTCGTCGTCGTTAGTTTTTCTGAAGGTCCACCTTCTTTAGTGTAGAGAATAGAGGGGACAGGATGAGTAGGTGTCCCTGTGGTAATGGAACACCGAAGTTCGTAAGTGGTTTGGGGTCCTTTTCCGAGTAAGGGCGGGGTGGTAGGGCCGTTTATTTCGGTGGAGTTCGACGGACTTTGGGAAGAGACTTGCACAAGACCAGACGTCTAGGAACAAGTAAAACCTTCCGCTCCTCGACTTCACACGTCTCCTCATTGTGCCCTCTCCCTCCGGACTCACCCTCGAGACATGGGTGATGTGGCCTTTCTTCCTGTCGTTATAATCCCCTGCGATCAAGTGACTTCCGTGTTGCCCCCGGTCGAGGTTCGGTTCCCCTTCCGGCGCCCCTCCGCCCGGCTCGGGGCGAAGCGTCCCGGCCCGCCGGTCTCGGTCTGTGCGACCGTCCCGCCCCGGGTGGCAAGGAATCGTTGGCGCCGTCGGTGCGGGGGGGCGCTCGAGGCGCGGGCGGCGGGGTGGGGGTGGCGCTCGCGGGGTGCGCGGGCCTTCCGAGGAGTGCGGTGCTGGTAAGGATGCCCCAAAGGACCCGAGACCCCAGGAGGTGACGGTTTCTGGGGACGGGCGGGTTGAGGCGGGTCATGCGGGTTCACGCCGAGGGTCCCCACCTGGCTCGCAGGGGATTTACGTGACTCCCGGGTCACTCCTTGGCGAAAGCGGGGGTCTGGGGCTCGAAGTGCCCGTCCCGGAGGGGTTAGGGGAGCGGCGGGGACGGACTGTGTGTATGTGGTGTGTGTGGAGTCAAGTCGGTCGCGTTCCCGGCTGGTTGATGCACAGGCCGACCTTTACAACGACAGGTGCCAGGACAGTGAGTCCCCTCCCCCGCCCCGTTCGGACGGCCTGAGGGTCTCCCGCCGTGCCCCTTCTCCGCCCGAGCTGCCTTCCCCCGCCCTCGTCGAGATTGGACGCGAGGCTAACCGGTCCGAGAGACAGATAGGACAGAATCTCGGGGGGCTGCCTTTACGCGCCCGCTACACCGGAAAGGAGTTGCAAATTGCCCTCAGAGTTCGGAAGTGAGGACGGATCGTTTGACTGAGATCTTTAACTTTTATTCCTGCCGGTGAACAAAAATTTATATTTTGTGTCTTTATGCAAGAAAACTAATAACTTGAAAAGAGTGGTGTAGGGGTAGGTTTGAGAAACCCCCTGTAGGAACCTCCCTTCCTACTTGACAGATCCTTTCGTTACAACAAACGTCCACGTTCGAAAATTGTCGGACTAATCAAATCCTTTCCACTAAGAACTTTGGATTATAAATTCCAAACCGCAATATAGGTCTAAGGGTCAAAAGTGTGGAAAGTGTGTATGCTTTACCCTTACTTTATAACAATGATCGACAGAAAACGTGTCGCAGACTGCTAACTTACTAAATATGGACTATATTAGGAGTGTTGTGGGTTACTTTCAAAATAGGTGTTAGATACCTGTTCCTTTGGCTCAGCCTCTCACTGTAAGTAAGTTAACAGTTTCACGGACGTCAGTAATAAAAATACGACACCATTTTACTCGAATTTAAAGAAAAAATTTTTGTAATGCACTGAAGGTAAAATTAAAAACAGAGTAATTTCATATTCAGTGAAAGGAGATCCGGTCAAGTAGTTTAGAAAGTTTTGTTTGTTTACATACTTTTGGAACTCTTTCCTTATCGAATGTTTTCTCTGTTCATATTTGTCTGATTGATCTTTTAAGACCCTCTACAGGGTTCTATAGTCCCAGTCCTTAACTCAGATTTTACATTAAAATAAAAGACAGGAAGATTTAGGAAACAACCAGAGGTCAAGGGGAAGGTCTTTATCGACATCGCAATTTACCTTAATAGAATTATCAGAATTGATCTAAACGTACACACGTCGAAATTTTACCCTCTTCCGTTACCGTGGGGGGAGGTCATGAGAACGGACCTTTTAGGGTACCGGCCTCCTCGGACTTTCCGACTTCAGGAACCCCAGCGACTCGCCGAAGTGAAAGTGAAAAGTGAAAGTACGTCCCCTCTTCCTTTACCGTTGGGGGAGGTGACAACAACGGACCTCTTAGGGTCCCTGGCCCCTCGGACCACCCGAAGGTAGATACCCCAGCGTGTCCCAGCCTGTGTTGACTTCACTGAATCGTCGTCGTCGAAATTTTATCATGTTAGGAAAAAGACATAATATGGTATCATAGTATATATGAATATAATATGGTTATGGGTCTTCACAAATAGAACAGTCTATAGCATCATTCTTTATTTTATTTTTGTTTGTTTTTGTTACGGAAACCTATTCACACAACTCTCAGTTAATTTTACCGGTGGTATGATACTATTTTGACAACCTCATTTCCTTTGTGTAAGGTCAATGTTTACTAAAATAGGAGAATTGCATGATTTAAAGGTCTAAGAAGACTTTCAAACGATCAATACTTAGTAAGACATGCTTTTCACAAAAGTAAATATATTGAGTACTAGACGTAATACAATGAAGTTATAAAATTTTTATACACCGAAATGCGATTTTACACAAGACCAAGATTTAATTCTTCATATAACACATTTATTTATGACATTCTAAATTTAATTTTACCGCTTAATAATAAACTTAGAAAAGAGTTAACGTATAAGTTTAGAGTCGTTTATTTATAGACTTATAAGAATGGGCAAATTCCCTAAGTCAGTCAATTCAGGGAGTCAGTACAGGGTAAGACACTGAGACCCCGGACGTCGTACGGTCCGAAAGGACAGATCGTGACTAAGGACCTTAAACGAGTTCGAGTACAGGTAGTTCAGTCACTACGGTAGGTTGGTAGAGTAGGAGACAACAGAGGAAGAGGAAGACGGAAGTTAGAAAGGGTTGTAGTCCTAGAAAAAATTACTCAGTAAAGAAACGTAGTCCACCGATTTCATAACCTCGAAGTCGAAGTCGTAGTCAGGAAGGTTACTTAATAAGTCCTGACTAGAGGAAATCCTAACTGACCAAACTGGAGGAACGTCAGGTTCCTTGAGAGTTCTCAGAAGAGATCGTGGTGTCAAGTTTTCGTGGTTAAGAAACCACGAGTCGAAAGAAATATCAGGTTGAGAGTGTAGGTATGTAATGATGACCTTTTTGGTACCGAAACTGATCTACCTGGAAACAGTCGTTTAGTCACAGTGACGAAAAATTATAGGATAGATCTAAACAATTTCGAAAAGAAGGCTCTTCGTTCACATAAAAATCTATGGAAACGTTATAATTCACAATAAGAACTTGCATGTATCACATAGAAAAAAATATAGAGTAATTGGATTCAACGTGACTTCCGTTACCGTGGGGCGAGGTCATGAGAACGGACCTTTTAGGGAACCTGCCTCCTCGGACCACCCGACGTCAGGTACCCCAGCGATTCTCAGTTTGTGTTGACTCGTTGAAGTGAAACTGAAAAGTGAAAGTACGTAACCTCTTCCTTTACCGTTGGGTGAGGTCACAAGAACGGACCTCTAAGGGTCCCTGCCCCCTCGGACCACCCGACGACAGATACCCCAACGTGTCTCAACCGGTGCTGATTTCGTCGAATCGTCGTCGTCGTTGGATTCAACGGATTAAAAATACAAATCCAGTACGTATAAAAAATATGTATAAACAAAAATCCAAACCATAAACCTTATGACATCAAAAAAAACAAAATACCTAACGTAATTGATATACGTAATATAAAAGATTAACGAATGATAATCGAACACTCTTTCGATAACTAAAAACGTTTGATTAATATATATGTCGGTAAGTTGAACCAAATTAAAGAATCGACGATATTTACAAACAGACAACTAACTAAACTTGAAGTCTTAGTACATTTTTATTATTACTTGACAGAACCTTAAATCTAAATATATATTGACTATCTCAACAAAGAGGGAAAGGTTACATATATGAAAGTAAAAATGATAAGGAAATCGATCATGGAAATTATACTACAACTTCTTATTGTTGTTATATCTCTTAGAAGTAGAACCGTAGTTAAGATTAAACTTTATAAAGATTTCCAAGTCGTAATACTATACTACTAGTGAATTGAAGTGATTCAATTCCTCCAAGATCAGATCTAAGCAAAACAATTTATAAAAATAGTACTCACTTATAAACGAAGATAAATTACAAATAGTAACGGGTAACTTTACTCGTTGTCGTAAAATGTCACAGTGTAATCGTCGATAAGATTACACCCTTACATAAAATAGGATCTCTTTGTAATAACCAGTACTAAAAAAAAAATTTATGTGACAGATTAAAATAACCAATTATGAAAAATACAAAAGACATAGATAAAACCTTCATATTAACCGTATGACACCCTGTACACACCCAAACGATAGTAACGGGTCAACCCCTTGACAAACCATATAATCCAATTATTTTGCTGAATCCTTCGAAGTGGAATACAAGAAACAAAATCCTTTGAAACGTCTTTCAACTCTACAACAAATGAAACATTTCAGAATGGTCTTGAGTAATAGATTCCTTTTTGGACCCTGACTATGTTACAGTTAAATAAACCCCCAATTTCCAAATTAAGTCAACAAGATGAAGGAGAACTTGTGTGAACTTTTAAGTGTGAAAGAGTTTTCATATATGAAAAAACATCCGAATTTTTAAATACCAGATTACAACATGTAAGAGAATGTTATAAAATTTGAAATCAGTTATTTACTTAATTGAACTTGAGGATTACACAAGAGGAGGAAAAAGTACTGGTATCAAAAGTCTAAACAAATATAATTAAAGAGGTTTTTAGAACAAAAACCAAGGACAACAGACTCCTCGGGAATGTTTATCGTCTCTTTTCTTTTCTACGTTTTCCACTTCCTCTTTTACTTTCTATGTGTGTCAACTTACGTCACAAGTTTTCTTATCGTACCTCTCTATTCTTTCAGTAGGAGTCACTAGTCACGTTTCTTTCTCCTTTTGTCATCTTACCCTTTCTGATCTCTAGAGAAGTGCTTTTAATCTCTATGGTTCCCTTGTAAAATACGTTTCTACCCGAGCTATTTCCTGTCTATACCATCCCTGGGTTGTCTTCGTCTTCTATAATTCTTCTCCACCGTTCTTATGTGTCTTCTTGACATGCTTTCTTCTAGAAGTACTGAGTCTATTGGTCTTACCACACTAGTGAGTGGATCACGGTCTGTATGACCTTGTACTTCGGTTCACCCGGAATCCTTCGTAGTGATGTTTGTTTCGATCACCTCCACTACCTTAAGGTCAACTCGATAAAGTCTAGGATTTTCTACTACGACACTTTCACGATGTGAGTTATACGGTCGTTTAAACCTTTTGAGTCCTGACCTTTTCCAGTCAAAAGTAAGGTTAGGGTTTCTTTCCGTTACGGTTTCTTGCGAGTTTGGTGGCGTGTCAACGTGAGTAGAGTGTGCGATCATTTCATTACGAGTTTTAAGAGGTTCGGTCCGAAGTTGTCATACACCTGGCACTTGAAGGTCTACAATTTCGACCAAAATCTTTTCCGTCTCCTTGGTTTCTAGTCTAACGGTTGTAGGTAACCTAGTAGTTCTTTCGTTCTCTCAAGGGTTTTTTGTAGATTAAGACGAAATAACTGATGTGGTTTCGGAAACTGACACACCTAGTGTTGTTTGACACCTTTTAAGAAGTTCTCTACCCTTATGGTCTGGTGGACTAGTCAGAGGTCTCTTTAGACATACGTCCAATTCTTCGTTATCCATCTTGACCTGTATTTTGTTGTCTGACCAAGGTTTAGCCCTTTCCTCATGTAGTTCCGTTGTATAACAGTGGGACGAATAAATTGAATGTACGTCTCATGTAGTACTCTTTGTGATCCGACCTACTTCGTGTTCGACTATAGTTCTAACGTCCCTCTTTATATTTATTGGAGTCTATATGTCTATTGTGGTGGGAATACCGTCTTTCACTTCTTGATTTCTCGGAGAACTACTTGTACTTTCTCCTCTTACTTGTTCAACCGAATTTTGAGTTGTAAGTCTTTTGATTCTAGTACCGTAGACCCGGGTAGGGAAGTACCGTCTATCTACCCCTTTGTCACGTCTGTCACTGTCTGAAATAAAAGAACCCGAGGTTTTATTGACGTCTACCACTGACGTGGGTACTTTAATTTTCTACGAGCGAGGAACCTTCTTTTCAATACTAGTTGGATCTGTCGAATGATTTTTCGTCCCTGTAGTGAAACGACTGTTTCCTGGTAGATCAGTTTCGATACCAAAGGGGTCATCAGTACATACCTACACTCTCAACCAAGTATTTCTTTCGACTCGTGGTTTCTTAACTACGAAAACTTGACATCGCGACCTCTTCTGAGAACTCTCAGGGAACCTGACGTTCCTCTAGGTTGGTCAGGTAGGATTTCCTTTAGCCAGGACTTATAAGTAGTCTTCCTGACTACGAGTTGGACTTCGAGGTTATGAAACTGGTGGACTACGTTTTTTGACTGAGTAAACTTTTCTGGGACTACGACCCTTTCTAACTTCCGTCCTCCTCTTCCTCTACTGTCTCCTACTCTACCAACCTACCGTAGTGGTTGAGTTTCCTGTACTCAGACTCATTTGAGGCCCTCAACCACGACCTGTCCCTCCGGACCGTACGACGTCATATACCCCAACTTTTCTCAGTCTGTACTGATTCACTGACTTGACTTGTCTTGAATGCAATGTTCTTGAAAACTAGTGAGTTACTACCAACCTTTCTTTCAGAAGGTTCTAAGTTAAGTGTCTTTTAGGAGTAAAATTTGTGAAGACAAGAATAATTTATTCCGAAATAAATCATTGTGAAACTGATAAACCGAACTGATATATGTTGAATTTTTTATTAATAATAACAGGTAAATAAATAGAGAAAAGGAATAATCTACCACTCGAAGAATACCAATCCCAGGTACAGAATGACTAAAAGTGTCACAAACAGTGTGTCATTCGATATTATTATTATTTATTATGTACGATAACCTTCCTTACTCCCTTCACCCTTCCCCCTAACATTCCCGTCCTTTCTTCTCCGTTGAACTTGTTCTATTTCCTCAATTTTATCCCAAAAGTCTGTACGTTCAAGTTATTTCTAAAATGAAGACACGTACTTAAAATAAAAATTTAACACACACCAGGTATTATATCTTCATAGAGGGTTTAATGAGTTGTATATTATTTTGATGTCTTATATTTATTCAACAATTCGTCTACGACAGTCACAAACATCCACGATTAAAAATGTACAGGAAAACATTGTAATAAGTACGTCAAAAGGATACACGAAGGGCGGTGTTTTGTTAGGTAAAAAGAATTTATTATTATTAGCGATCGTCGGGTTGATATTATTTGTTGGGATGTTATTACAGTCATACACGGGTATGTCTCCTTTCTCTTTCCTAATGAAATCTTTTGTCTACAGTCGAAGTTCGAAGGTTCCTAAATAATATTTGTCTTTACTCATTTCTTGTACTTTTTATGAAACCGTCACAATAAACTTATGTCTCGATTACTTTCCGATATAAGTGGTAGTTTATATACGATTGTCGGTTTAACGGTCTTTTAGATGACAAAGTACTCACCAGATACGGTTTTGTGTCTGATGTTAATATGTATTTTTTACCAATTTGTTTTACACCTTGTCGTCCTAATTGAAAGATGACCCTTTAGACAAAGTCATATTAACGTGAGACAACACTGTTTATCCTTTATATACGTTTATTACTTAATCTTTAGTTAATACCTATTTATTTATTACAATGTCTTTTTTCTATAACATTCTAATTTTAAACACTTAATCGGTAATAACACTTCTTGAAAAAAGAAAAACGATAAGTAAAGTTAGTTCATTGTTATATATACATTCGGGTAATATCGAATGAGACTTTTAAGAAAATTACAAAAAGTAATTTTAATAAAACGATATATTTGTTTTATGATCCTTATTCAAAATTGTAAAAGTAACTTTTTGAATTATAAAAATTTCTGTGTTCGGTAGATTCTTTACAAAATTTATTTTATTTACAAAATACAAAACGTTAAAACTCTTAGAATGATGAACTAAAACAAACAAACTTTAACAATAATTACAAAACTCATTGTTAATTCACTATAGTATTTTTTATTGAAATATTAAAAATTAGTATATATAAAGTTCATAGTTCTGATACACTCTTATGTAACAAATCTCCTGGGACAATATTATGTATTATCACACCCCACTCTACGATGTAAATAAAATTCTCTCCCCTTTTTTTTTTTGGACATAAAGTAAACAATGTGACGATTGAAGTGAAATCCATTAACGTAAGTCGAAATAATAACGGGTCTCGTTATTGACTAACAATCAATAACTTCAGACTTTACTAAAAGAGTAAAGGGTCCCCTGAGATATCTCTAAATGTAGCACGTGTCGTCATTGATTATCTATATTAGACCAGTATTACATCGATATGTTACACAATAAATGAACACCTCTTGTATCTACAAGTTGTAAAATTGTAAAGGAGTTCTTCTTACCCTATCAAATAAGCTCTATATTTATAATTGATATATGACGAGATGGTTTTTAACTGGTCTTTATAAAACAATCTTAAATATTTTTCATACGTATATATACCTGTACTCCATTATGTATTTCTCGAAAAATAGAAAACACTAAAAAAATAAACATAACTTTCTAAAAAAATTTTTTCATATAATAAATTTTTTTGGGAGAGGTTTTAAGGTCGTATAAAGATTCTAGGGTCGGTTTAATATTGTAAATTGTATATCAGTTTCTTTTTGTTATGACGTTTTATTTATATCACACACCAATAAGACGTTTTTATAAAAAATAAAAAATTTACCTGATAAAAAGGGTAATATAGAAAAATCAAAATAGCAAAATGATTTGGGAGTGAGTCTTTCAATCTATTCGTATTCGAAAGAGTCGAACGAAAAGTATAATTAAACTCCGACTTACAAACTTATTTCCAGAACCTTGGGATTGGTCGTTATTGTGTGTATATTTGGGTCTTGTCGTCTCTTTGTACTTTAAAAAATGGTTTTAGAAGTGAAAGTGACACGTCTTCTGACGGAAACAAACTGTACTCCCGTAACCATAGAAGAGTAAGAAACGTTCTACATGTACACTACGTTTAAATAACGTACACTAAGAACTTATTTATTTTAAGATTACCATCGTATCACATTATCCCCGTTTACAAAATAATTTCCTCTAAAAAGAAAAGAAAAAAAAAGATAGGTTGACTATATTTACAAAATACTTCCAAAGTCTCATAAGGAGGACCTTTGTAATACCTCGGACATGAAGAGTGTTTCGTCCTCTCTAAAAACGTAGAATGAGGGTAATTGGGATTACTTACAATGGGTGTTTTGTGGAATATATAGTCTTTGTTTCGGTAGAAAAAAAGGTTTATTTTGAATTATTTTATTTCGTTTTGGAGGGAATCCATATGTTTGTATTTATATAAGGAGTCTTGAAATACATATGATATGGGATTTTTGTATAATTAAGAAAATGATTAAGACCTTTAGGAGTGACTTTTGATCACTAGAAGTTCCGAAGAGTCGTTTCTAAATTATCGTATCTCGAAATCACTCCTGAGTATAATGTGTCTAATATTTTATACCATATTTCATAGTAATATTTATTAAATTTGATCTCATGTCGGTAGTGTTATTTACTTGTTTCATATAAAAAGTTTCGTCACGGGGAATAAATTTTGTTTTACGACGGGTGAACGATTAAGTTTTTTCTAGTTAAAAAAAAAAAAAGTGAAAAGACACACGGAAGACCGTAACTAGAGTGACTCTCTAAAATTTAGTCCCCTATAAAATTATAAGATTTATCTTTAATAAGTCACACTGTACTATCTTTTCTCTCATACTCTACGTATAAACCGAAGTAATGGTTAAATCGAAAATATTTGATCAGAACCTCTCTGTTTGGATGGTTGTTACCTCTTTTCGCAAGAACATTAAAATTAGAGCGACTCTACATTGCGTCTCTTAAATGTTTTACTTGGAACGTTTATAAAGTGAATGCATCTCTGAGTTAGGTCGAATCTTTATGAAAGTTTAAGTCCGGAACAAAGACTTTACACTTAGGTTAGGGATACTAGACCCGTTCCGTTAACAGACTACGTCTAACCCTTTCTGAAGGACTTTCTTCTGCACGGACTCGACTCAGGATTTTCGACCGTAGTCTGGTTTCCGAATCCCGTACCCCTCCCCCCACTCGACTCATGTCCGTCCATAAATACCGTCTTATACGTTGTCTGCGTTTCCGTCTCTCGTCTCATGTGACACGCAGTTTTTGGCTCGCTGTCGAGCTCGTTACAGTCTTTCGGTGTTTCCTTCAGGCCGGTGTCTCCCTTTCCCCCTCTTTAAACAACGCAAATATACTATGTCTTAATATGTCAATAATATCTGTTTGACCGCTTTGTATCAAATCGTACTTATTTTAAATTATTGTTTTAAGTCACCTTTTCTTTGTGGGTTAACTTATATATAGTATATCAAAAACGAGAAGAACAAGTCAGCGAGTCAGTACAGACTGAGAAATACTGGGGTACCTGACGACGTGTGGTACGAAGGGACAGGAAGTGGTAGAGGACCTTGAACGAGTTTGAGTAGAGGTAACTCAACCACTACGGTAGGTCAGTAGAGTAGGAGACAGCAGGGGAAGAGGAGAACGGGAGTTAGAAAGGGTCGTAGTCCGAAAAAGATTACTCAGTCGAGAAACGTAGTCCACTGGTTTCATAACCTCGAAGTCGAAGTCACAGTCAGGAAGGTTACTTATAAGTCCTGACTAAAGGAAATCCTACCTGACCAACCTAGAGGAACGTCAGGTTCCCTGAGAGTTCTCAGAAGAGGTTGTGGTGTGAAGTTTTCGTAGTTAAGAAGTCACGAGTCGCAATAAATACCAGGATGAGAGTGTAGGTATGCACTGATGAATCCTTTTCGTGTCGAAACTGATCTACCTGGAAACAGTCGTTTCTTTACAGAGACGGAAAATTATATGACAGATCCAAACAGTATCGAAAAGAAGGTTTCTGGTTCGTAGAAAATTAAAGTACCGAAGGTAGCGGTAGACGTCACTAAAACCTCGGGTTCTCTTATTTCAGACAGTGACAAAGGTAACAAAGGGGTAGATAAACGGTACTTTACTACCCTCGTCTACGGTACTAGAATCAAAAGACTCACGACTCAAAATTCGATCGAAAAAATGAGATGAGAAAGTGGAAGTAGTTCTTCGAGAAAATCAAGGAGAAGTGAAAGACGGTAGTCCCACCATAGTAGATTCCAATAAATATAAAGAGGGCCGTCAGAACTCAGGTCGAACATAAAGTAGGTCGGGTCGTAAAGTGTACTATATGAGACGTATATTCAATTTATTCGTGTCACTGTTATATGTTGGAACTGCATGAAGAGAAAGATAAACCTTGGTCAGACAACAAGGTACAGGTCAAGATTGACATCGTAGAAGTGGATTTATGTCCAAGGTATATTGTACACCTTGTACACATTTCAAATTTTGATGTATTTATTTATGAGTTAAAAATTACCAATATGTGTTTACATAAATTTTTTGTTTTCTGGTGTCTGGTCTTCTTATACGTGATTATAATCTTTCGATAACGAGAACCTTCTAACCTTCTCTTTATAATAAGTCTCATAAACTCTCCAGGGTTATAAACTGAGAGAGGAAATGATTGGAGTCCTAGTTAATTGTTTGTTTGTTTTTTTGCTACTGTTGACTTCTCTTTTTATAACGGAGATAAAATTACTTCAGATCCAACTCCTGATGTCACATCTCTATGTCCTTTTATCTAAAATATTATGACTTTTATTTGAAGCTGTTTCTACAGGTATGACAGTGATCGTCGAAACCTGTATTCAAATACATATATTTATCTAATATACATACATTTATCTAGTAAGAAACTCCCAGTTTAGAACATCCCAGAAAGAGGGACATTTTAACAACACGACACCCTCTCGTTATAACACTAAAATGACAGACTTCTCCTCCTCCACTTACGGGTTTGGGGTAAAAAAGAGAGTCTAAGTGGTTTTATTTGTCGGGGCGGAGTCTTTTGTCTAATTCACAAACCTCTCCGGTCATAACGACGCGATTACTGTCACTGGAGATACAGATTCCTCTGTCGTGGTCATCCGTCATTCTAAAGGAGAGATCTTCTAAATTTTTACCGAATGTTTCTTACGTTCGAAGGGTAAACGTCGTTGACGCTAGACAAAACGAGGGACTATTTAGGATTTGTGGTTCTTGACGACGGGGTGTCGTCCACGAGTTTTTATGAACGACTTACTTACTTCTGGAATAAAAGAATTTTTTTTTTTTTTGTACAAGACTTCTTTCGTGGTGACCTACAATTGTGAATAAATAAAAACTACTTCCCATGTACATATAACACTATGAACAAACTAAGAAGATATTCAAACCTTAAAAAGGTATGTGTTTCATACTCCGATCTCTATTAGAATCGTCATTTCCATCCGTTTCTTGTCTAGAACTTCTGTGAGTGTACGGAACATCTACCCAATCCAAGATTCTTGTTGACTGTTTTCAAATGACTTCGGTATGGCGAAGACTTGAATTACTCAGATCCAGGTAAAGGACCTAATTCCTAGTGGACCTTGTCTTTACTCTTTCTTTTCTTTAGACCATTTCCTTTTATTTTTTAACTGTTTTTGATATCATGATAAAAACGTAGGAAGGACAAAACTGCATAAAACTACCTTTTAGGGAGTACTACCTATGGTACTTACCTTTCCCTACAACGGGGTTTCGTAGACTAAAGTCTGTTTTTATGACAGTCACATCGGTTTCGGGTCAAACATACACCAAATGAAGACGAAGTCTCAAAGAAGATTATAGGTTCTAAGACCACCACCATTCTCTTTGTTAGACTAGTAATTTCTCTCAAAACACACAAAAAATTGAGGTTTCTATTCTTTCCGTCCAAAAATATCATTTTATTTAACTTATTTTACACACGGAAACTGTTAAAGAAAATAGGAACGGAAAGTTCATTTGAATTTCCACGAACTCATTTCCGAGTAACCGTAACATAAATTGTCAAAAGTCTCAGGACTATGATGTATCTCTAGGACGGGAGGTGTTGTGTGTGTGTTAATGTATTTATCGGAACGAGAGAAGACGAAAGGAGTTAACACTCTCGAGTTTTACCTGGACCGTAGTTGAATTGGTCTCAGTCGAAGGGAAGGTGTTCAACTCCTTGTGTTTTAGAGTATCATAATTATGTTCTACCCGTCTCTGTCATATATATATACACACACACACACACACACACACATTACACACAAATCAGTGTAGACTCAGAGACACCGGGGTTTCTGACACCGGGAGGTCCGAGGATACAGGTACCTTAAAAGGTCCTTTTTTATAACCTCGCCCAACGGTAAAGGACGAGGTCCCCTGGAAGGATTGAGTCCTTAGTTTGGGTGTAGAGAACGTAGAGGACGAGTCTAAGAAATGGTGATTGTGGTGGACCCTTTGTATATATACATAAATATGTGTATATGTGTTTTGTAAAAAAAATCGTTAATTTTAATCACTTGAGAACCAATTATTGTTTTAAATACCCTTTCATGAAACCCACTACATTACACATATACACAAATCTCAGACTTTTGTTCCCTCTTTTTGGGTTGGAAAGACTTTTAATTAGGAGTCACAGTTAAGACAATCTACAAAGAATACAAAAAAGAAGAAGGAGGACTAGACAACGGGTGGTTCTATGAATTTCCAACTTTCTTTTGAGATAAAGGAGTCGTCCTAATACATTCCTTCGTTTTAAAGGTGATTTCAGTCCTACTAGATAAGTAAATTTGTAAAGAGAAATCTGGGAGGATGTTACCACTATTTCTCTTACCCGAAGACCTGGGTCCCACGGAATATTTTAGGACCGGGGTCGTGAGGGATCGACGTTTGACTGGAACTCGCTTATTAGTTTGGAGAGATGTTGTATTAAAAGAGTTGATATTCATCCCACAAAATTATAAACGATTGAGTGACCCGACCCTACAATTTATTCGATTATATAGTTTTATTGAATCGTCTCATATATTGTATAATTAGTCAGTTATTTACAACCGTTTACCCAATGACTGTAAAATTTAATAATTATTGTTAAGTGTACTGAAACGGGTAAACGTCGTACAGATAACTATCCATACGCGATGGTTTTATGTATCCGTTGCTCTTTTGTAACTTATCGATTGTGTAACTAAACTCAAGTACCAAGAACTGGAGTGGAAAATCAATTAAGTCACTCCGTTGATTAACAAAGTAAAACACAACTATTTCGAAGTAGACCATTTAGGGAGTTCTAAATTTAGGATAAAAATCAAGTAGGTGAAATAAATTACTGTCTATGACTGATAATCGTCATCGTTGTCACAATCAGTGAGTCAACACAGACTGAGAAACGCTAGGGTACCTGACATCGGAGGGTCCGAGGAGACAGGCTCCTTAAGAGGTCCGTTCTCATCACCTCACCCAACGGTAAGGGAAGAGGTCCCCTTAGAAGGATTGGGTCCCTAGCTTGGGTCCAGAGGACGTAACGTCCGTCTAAGAAATGGTAGGCTCGATGGTCCCTTCGGGGAATACAAAAAAGTTTCAACAAACTACGTTTTTTATTACATGAACGAAGACCAAAGTTAAAACAGACGTACGACAAGTACAAAGGACTCTTTTGACTTCGAGGATCTCTTATTAGGGGAGAAAATAACGTATCTCGCGAGTATAGTCGTATACTCTTCGATGTAATATGGGACTTTCACAATCTTCATTCTTAATCATTAAATTATTTACCGGGCTTCGTTCCTGAAGTCCGTCGTCGAACCAGGACCACCAGTACAAGAGAATGGTTGACTGACACCAGAACCGGTGGCACTACATAGTCAACCTGCAGATTGAAGTCCCACAGACCCCCGAAGACTCCTCCCCACTTCAGTCTCAGAAGGAAGTATCATTGTGACTAAGGGTCAGAAGGAGAACCACCCCCAATCTGACCCTCTGTGTAACTCTCCATCGAACAACCACCACCTTCACCTCCCCTTTTGTATGGGATCACTTGGGTAAGTTCCGTCTTTGACCTTCGACTTACCCTCCCTGTCTCTCGTCCCCCACCTCGGGTCCGTCGACTCTTTTGTTCCTCTGTTGGACGTAAACGTAGTTCAGATGTAAGATCAACGGTGTTCCAAACCGACAAGTCAGAATAAGAACGAATTTTGTGGAAAAAAAAAGAAAAAAAGGACCGAAAGGAACTCCTAACCGATTCTAAGGACAAAGGAAATAAAAATATTCTAAGGGACATCCTCCATTGGACTTACTTAGGAACAAGGAACGTTTGTTTTCTTGGATATATTCTTGGTTTTATCGTCTTTTTTAGCAATTGAAACCCTGAATTCTATACATGGCATAATTACATCAAATAATCACGTGGTTGTAAGTTATTACTTTTTTACGTAAATATCCTAAAATTATGACCTGTTAGAAAATGTAAGATATCGTTCTATAAAACAAAGAAAAGGTACGGATTAGATATCCCCCTTTACATACTCAAATAAAGGTATTTGAGTATAAAATTCGTGAACACATCTATATTACGCAATCCCTGAATACGATTAAAGTATATCGTTATAATTTTATTAATCGTATCGAAATAAAATTTTATTATAAGAATAATAACAAGTATAATATCTTCAAATTCCTATATCTTAAGAAATTTTTTTAGGAAACCCGAAATTGAAAATGTATTGCTTTTACTAATCAGAAAAGTCGATAGTGTGTCATATGTAAAGGACACTGATAATTCATTAAATCGACAACTACTATTAAAACTATAAACGCTGGAAACTATAACTTCATAACTTTCGTGTTATTTTAGACAGAAACGTACGGGAAAGAAAACACGTAAATTTATACTTCGTCATCCGAACACGGTGAAATAAGACTACCTCCATCTTCCCCTCTACCTTCACCTTCAGACGGTGACTTAAACTTAATACATCCCTTGTATCGGCACAACATGAGAGAACAGTTATAGAGGAAGGTCGACCACGACTGTATTAATCCGTGTAGTTCGTGTCTTCTTCTGTAAAATTTAAGTTTCGTGACAAGGTTCAGGACACTCGTCGATACTTTCCACGGACTTCATTAGTTATTGTGTACCATTCCATACGTCAACATCATCCAATAGGTGGGTGGAACCCAGATAATATTCTGTATTTCTTCATCTTTTCGGTTCTAACAATTGAAGAATTCACATCGGAACAAATTTCTCAAACTGAATAATCTTGACATAAAAGAACTTTTTTTAGGTAGTCCGAAATTGAAAATGTATTGTTTTTACGAATCAGAAGAGTCGATAATGTGTCATACGTTAAGGACACTGATAATTCATTAAATTGAATCTTAACTTAGAAAGTAGTGTCCGTATTACGTTTATTTACATTTGATTGACTCTGGTCTTTGAAAATTGAAGGTAACAAAAGATGGTATGGGGGTCGTAGATTGTCCCATACACAGTCGATCATTCACTAGTTATTCAGTAACAGTTTGTCTTACATATACCTTTACCTCTTAGAACCAGAATGAATAGGAATAAGCAGTTCACCCTTATATCACATGTAATACCCTAACAATACGCCTAATCTTTATTTAATCTATTTCGGAGTTTCGTAGACATTGTCTTTGACTACAAGGTATTTCATCCTCTGAGTATGTTTACATATTAACTTTAAAATTACCTCATACCATACGTAAAACCGAAAACTTTTATACAGGGAACCCTACCTGTACATGTGTGACGATATAAATTTTACCTATTGGTTGTTCCTAGATGACATGTTGTATACCTTGAGACGAGTTACAATACATCGTCGGACCTACCCTCCTCTCAAACCCCCTCTTACCTGTGTATGTATACGTGTCGACTCAGGGAAGTGACAAGTGGACTTTGATAGTGTTGCAACAATTAGGTGATGTGAGGTTATATTTTATTTTTTGAATTTGTTATATGCAGGGGGTGACAGAACAAACTACAGGTGACGGAGAAGAGAGTAATCGAGGAAAGAGAAGTAAGGAAAGGTCGGGAGATGTAGGATTTATAAACAAACCGTCTCGTCAAATTAATAGTAAAATTGCGACTAGAAGTTTCGAGTACTGAACTCCCAGAGTCTACGGTGAGATTTTCCAAAGAGTTTCATATAAAGATTTGTTTCCGTGAATAGAAAGTTCTTTTTAAAACCACAGTCGACTCTAATTAAAGGGTGAGTAAAGTATATACATTAAAGGTGACAGTAAGTATCTTTCAAGACAGTGTCAACTTTTTTATGTGGTATACCTTGTTCCAGACATTTATGGAAGGCTTTTGTACCTCCCCATATTTAAAGCAAACACTAGGATTTCTTACTTTATTAGATTTACCACCAAAAGTCGGTGTTCCATCTTAAGATTCCTCAGAGACTCTCTTCTCTCCAACTGATATCTCAGAGAGTCGAGAGTTTTTACTTTTCAAATAATCGAATTATCTATTTATGAAGAAACCCTTTTTTTTTTTAGGTACAAATTTCCCTTTTTTTTAACTTTCGACCTCCTTATTAGTCTTTTTACGACGGGTTATTTTTAAGATACCGTATACCCACCCCTGAACTGGGACGGATGACGTTCGACCGTGTTCGGGATTCGGGGGTGTCCGATTGCTCGGTTAGCGTATCCTTACACTTGGGTGGGAGGGCGACTGGCTATCGGTGACGTAGTCCGTCTCGTAACGTCGGTTGCTCTGACTTTTCGTCGGGTGGAAGAGTCCCATCGGTCTCATTGACCGGGGTGTTTTAGTCTTGACGTCTACCGCGGGTGCATCTTACCGAGACCACTGGTCTCCGATCACACGTCGACGCGGATTATCCCGTGGAAGAGGTTAACGTCTTTTACTTTGGTTGCATGGATTGTGTGTCTTTAATTGTGTCTCTTGTCCAAGTTTAATCCTGTCTCTCCTTATTTAAAGTTTACCTCCTTATCCTGTATTAGAGTCCTTTCCTTGAGTTGTTTCACCGGCATTGTTTATGGACTATTTCTTAGGTTCCATTACGAACATTTCTACAAACGGTTCGAGTTCTCTTCCCACCTACTTGTGTTACTCTTAAGTTGTTTCCTGATTTTTTATATTGTCGACTTCTTATATTATTGGTTTTATTAAAAATGTTTTTGATCTTCCTTAGTTATCATCTAAGCTACTTTATCTTTTTTTCCTTAGTCACTAGACCTTCTGTCTCATCACCTTTAGTGGGTTCGACTTATCTTTTTTTAAAAAAAGATTTATAAACTTTTACTCCTATCAAATCCTTTAAAGATTCTGTAATTCGTTCGATTATTATCTTGATATTCCTAGAGTCTTCCTGTTCTTTCTTCCCCGTCTCTTGAATAAACTTCTTTATAATGGACTGTTGAAAGGATTTAATCTCTTCTTTTATCTACCGAGGTCCCCGTATCTTTCGTGGTTTGTACTCCTTGGGCTCCTCCAGGTGTAATTCTGAACTACTCTTCTGTGAAGTCAGCACAGGCTACGAAACACTGGGACATCTGACATTGGGTGGCGTGAGGAAACAGGCAATCTAAGAGATCCGTTGTCATGACCTCACCCAACGGTACGGAAGGAGGTCCCTTAGAAGGAACGGGGTCCCTAGATTGGACGTAGAGGACACCGAGGACGTAACATCTGTCTAAGAAATGGGGACTCGGTAACCCGTTCAAGGGTGTGATTCTGTATAATACTGATTTTATAGTTTTTAAATTTCCATGCAATTTACGTCGTTCTCTTTTCGTCGATCAATATAATACACGTTTCCTTGATACTTATTAAATATTGTACTACTCAAATAAAAAATCGTCTTTAAAACGTCCGGTCTTTCCTTACCGTATTATATAAATTTTAGGAACCGTCTTTTCGATACTGTTTGTATCTGTCGTATAATTTTTCGTCTCTGTAATGAAATGGTTGTTTCCAGGTGTATGAGTCTCGATACCAAAAAGGTCATCTGTACTTACCTACACTCTCAACCTGGTATTTCTTTCGACTCACGGTTTCTTAACTACGAAAACTTCACACTACAACCTCTTCTGAGAACTCTCAGGGAACCTGACGTTCCTCTAGTTTGGACAGTTAGGATTTCCTTTAGTCAGGACTTATAAGTAACCTTCCTGACTACGACTTCGACTTCGAGGTTATGAAACAGGTGGACTACGCTTCTTGACTGTGCAATCTTTTCTGGGACTACGACCCTTTCTAACTCCGCCCTCCTCTTCCCCTGTTGTCTCCTACTCTACCAACCTACCGTCGTGGTTGAGTTGTATGCACTCAGACTCGTTTGAGACCCTCTACCACTTCCTGTCTCCTCGGACAGTACGACGTCAGGTACTCCAGAGTTTCCCAGGTCGTGCTGACTCACTGATTTGTTGTTGTTGTTGTTGTTTTGACACACTGTATAGACTGTTACTTTAGTGGAAATAGAAACGAACGTGTCGTATTAAAAAGGGACGTTCACCAGACGAACTTTTGTCCCTCAGGAGGTTACTTCCCGAAAACAAATATGGCTCTTAATGTATCAAGTGTCAAAGATTTTACAATAAACAATGACAATTGTTCGTCCTAACAATAAACAATAAGATCATTACATAGGTAAATTGTACGTACTTTATTAACTCACGGACCACTTACGATTCGTTTCATATTATCTGTATTAAAGAAATGTTGTAGCTTCATAATAATGCGTGTTTTGTACGTGAATTGGATTGTGTATTTTAAAGTCTTAAGTCTCAGATTCTCTGTGTCGTGGATATTCTATATTCTATGAATTGTTCTTAAACTACTGAGTTCCACGTTACTTTAATATGATACTTTAAGTATTAATGGAACTCTTCCGTATAGCATGATCTGTAAAAGTCTCCCGAATAAGGAGACATGTCATCTTATTTCAATTTGAATAGATGAGTTCTTAGAAATGAGTTTTACTACATAAAAATTCATTTCTTTTTCAACTCTTGATTTTTTTTATACTTGTCACTATTCGGTGTAATGTAAAGTTTTTCAAAAGACGAAACTCATCTATGTAAACCAAAGTAAAAATACTTAAAAATATAAACTAAAAATTCTGACAAAAGACATCAAATTAGAAACACCCATTATATTTTGGGTCTCATGTTTGGTGTGTGAATTACTACTCTAAAGGAACTTTGGTTTTTACTTTAAGAACATTTTGTGTCCCGTAAAATTGGACTGAATTTTTGTAGACTATAAAGACAAAAGTCGATTGATATATCGAAATATTTGACAAAGGTTATTCTAGTATAAGATAATTCAAATTGTTCTTTTTAATTATTTTGTTTTGGTATTAAAATCTTTGTCTACCATGATTCAGGAAAAAAGGTCAGTACTGTATATTATGGTTCCACAAAATATTATCATTGACTTCGTCTTTTGATATCACTATAACACCAAAATTTTATTAAGAACAAAGTCAAGATATCTGTAAACTCTCTGACTCTCTCACAGATAATAGTGTTATTTTTTTGAGTTCTCGTGATTTTAACTGGGGATGTAAATGTGTGTTAAAGGACTTTAGAATATTCAGTGGACATCATGGAAAAAGTAAAGGGAGGACTTTCTGGTGACTCCTTAATTGATGTCCCAAAATTTTTAACTTCCTTACAAAGTGGTGATGTCATAAACATGTTCGGTAGTCTACGATGGGTCCAAACCCTCTGTCCGTAAATAATTCATAAACAACAGACCGGATAAAATCCAGAACGACATATCAAACTATGAAAATTTTATTATCTTTTAGTAATGTCTATTATTAATATACTCTAGAACTAAATTAACTAGTTAAACCCTTAATTTGGATTTCCCAAAAATTAACAACAAAACATCCGAAAATCTCGAAGGTCAGTGGGGACAGTCAGGGAGTCTTTGTTGTTTTACGTAAAACATCGATTTCACTCTGATAAAGGGACAGTTTTTAACGGACAAAAATAATAACATTCTTAACCAGGTGACTTGAATCAAGTCGGAGGTTCCAGAGTCGCTCTTACGTTACTAATTACTCCACCGGTAATTACAGACATCTAACTTGTTGGTTTTAGACTAATATAATTTCACGAAGGGTTTGTAATCCCAGTGTAATTGTCAAATAACTTTGTTCGACTATTTTAAATTTTACCAGTAGATTAAGGGAACCCAAGGATTAATAACGTACTATTTAGTGAGACATCTCTTTAGATAATGTTACAAGGTTTACTCTTTTACATTAAATGACATGGTAATGATCCCACAAACTTCGTGAAGTGAAGAAAGTGAAGAAATTGTCCTCCTAAAACGATCTTACTCTTTCTTTGACAAGTATAAAAAAACTTCCCAGACCGGAAGTTATTTTGGAGGATTACTATTTAGAAGGTTGATACTTAACTCATTCTTTTCGCTACGTAAAATACTCGGACGTAATACATTTTTGTTTAATGTAATTTCAAGGAATACTCAGCTAATGACTTTCAAGTCGCACTTACTCGGAAATAACTGCGAGTAGACGAGAAGTTTTCCTTTAGTGACGTCTTTCGTTGACATGGGATATTTGATCGACTTTACAAAGAGGTAGCATCTTCTTACCAGTTCAAGAGAGGTCTCTGATTACGGAGACGAAACTTTCTATTAAAAGTCTCCATGTTCGCCTTGTTCACCTTAGAAACGGACAAGTCAGAAGTCTAGTGTACAGTCGAGGACTTACGTCCTAAAGGTCCTTACCGGGGTATCAGAGTACATACCAATTTGTCAATTCTAGTACAGTAGTAGATAAAGACCTTTTTGGTGACTGGTTCTCTCCCCTCCTCCTCCATTCGTAAAGACCCTTACCGACCTTTTCACTGGTGGTAGTAAAACCACATTGACTACTGTTTCAATTTCTTTTCCGTATATACGTACACGTTTATTATCCTTTAACAATTAGATACGTGGTAAATACCACTTCTTTATAAGATCTAAAACTATGTGATTTAATGATCTTACTAATAAGTTTAAGTTTTTTTTTTTACAAAGACCCGTCGAAAGAAGCTGTAAGAGAAGAGGGGTTGTGTCTCACCCGAAACCCGGAGTGAGAGGTGTTAGACTCAACTGACGTATTTGGACATTGTTTCGTGAGTGGTTTAACATAACATTATTAAGTATACAAATACACTGGATGATCGAGAAGTTCCTGTTCACTAATAGAATACTTTGATGGCAAATTAAGAGCCGTGAGAATATTTTGACTACCTGTCATTTACAAGTACTTCACAAACAGCTTACGTATCATTCACTTACTTACTTAAAATTTTTACTTACCGAGAGGTTTACCATTTTAGACGGTAAAATAAAGGGGTCATAAGACACCGATAAAATGTACAAATTATACATTAGCCCTACGGAAATTTATAAGGAGGACACGAAACACAAAATTCGCATGAAAAGTATGGTCTATGCTGACATGACTATAGTCAAGAGAAAGTCAACGGGGGTACAGGGTGGTCCTCTCAAGTGCCCTACTCAATACGAACCACGATCATGTAGATCATGTAAAATCTTTGAGTCTTCTGTCCCCCTAAAGTCTCACCTGAGACACAAATCCACCAACCCATCCTCCGACTCTCTCTCGTGGGCCACGGATCTCACCCCCAGTGTGAACACCAATCAAGTCGGACACGAGTCGGGGACTCTTTCACCTCAATAACCTTTCCGACCAACCCGGTGGACCTTTTAACACTGTTGTTTGGGAGTTTAATGGCGGGGGAAAAATTTACAGGGGTCCTTTCAAGTCCATGTAAATAGTGTAAAAAGGTGAGTTAAGTATCAACCTTTTGAGAAATTTCTCAAAAAATTTCTCAAAAAGTTCGCAGGTATCTGTGGAACCATTAGGACGAAAGTCACAGAATTAAACTCCTTTCCTGATACTCTTTACTATTATGTACCTCGTCTCTCTTTAGATTCTCGATCGAATCCATTTTTACCCACTTAGTATACCTACGGAAGTTAGTTCATAGTCTGTGAAAGTAAAAGATATTGTCTTAAAAAAAATTTTTATTTTACATGGTATAACTTAAAGTCTTCAATTTACAAAGACACCAAATTCCAAATGTCTTGCCTATTACGTTGATCGTTCTCTCACACGTCCTAAATTTTTTTTTAACGTAGTAAAAGAAGTGGAGTTTCTTTGTATAAGAAACTATATTAGATAAACTTTGTAATAAGAGTAAATCACCGATCTTAGAAGGGGGAGGGGTATATAATCTGGAATTTGATGGCATTAGAAGACGAAATTAAGACGACAATTGTTTATATCTCATGTGTAAAAAACATTGGTACTGAATGAACAATAAAGGGAGCTCAGAAGTGAGTTTAAAGAATAGACTTTTTGAGAAAAATTGGTTTTATGGATTTTATAGTAAAAAGGTAGTGATACATGGGACGAGGAAATTTTTTTTTTTTTTTTCCGGAAGTCTTGTGACCTATATAATTGTACAATATAAAAAAAGTCGAATAACAGATAAAGAAAGTAAATTTAAATTCGAGGTATTTTTATCTTTGAAATAAAAAATGAGTATGTCTTTTGGAGTCACGGACCTTGGATCCACGAGTATATTGTGACGTGCACGAGTTATTTATGAACAACTTATTTCGTACATCTCCCTCGTCTGATATAAGTAATGTTCCCACAGGAGACAAACGTCTTCTCGTGCAGTCAATAATTTTGACCTTAAGTCTTACGTCTACCCCCACATCACTAGGCTAGACGTAAAAACTTTCGAGCGAAACTGTAGTGTGGGTCTTTCATTTTCACTTTCAGCAAACCAGCACAGGTTGAGAAACACTGGGGTACCGTCAGGTACCTTAAAAGGTCCGGTCTTATGACCCCACTCATCGGAAAGGAAAGAGGTCCCTTAGAAGGGTTGGGTCCCTAACTTGGGTCCAGAGGACGTAACGTCCGCCTAAGAAATGGTCGACTCGGTGTTCCCTTCGGGTTCTTATGACCTCACACATCTGATAGGGAAGAGTCTCCTAGAAGGCCTGGGTCCTTAGACCCAGTCCCCCAGAGGATATAACGTCCTTCTAAGAAATAGTTAACTCGATAGTCCCTTCGGTTTCCCAGTCTTTGTCAACGGCTTTAGACTCTAACTTGGTCCTCGTAAATCTAGAATTCTAGATTGTGAGAGGGTTGACTCGATAAAGTCGGTGGGTAGTGTATAGGCAATGTATGTCTTACAAAGTAAAAATGTAGTCAAAATTCCTCGTTGGTAAAAATTGTTTAAACTCAATGTAGTAGAGACTACCCAATAGTCATTCATAACTCAACTTTACTCATAATTAATTCGTAGTTCTTCCTTTGATCCTTTGTTCCCAGGAGCCAATAGGTTTTTAACCTAAAGAAAAAGAATTCATTAATCTGTTGTTGAACCGACCCACCGTAAAGTTCAAAGGAGTCAAGTGTAGGAGGGTGAAATAATGAAAAAAAGAAAAAAATAGAAGTTTCTGGAATTTTGAACCTCCGTTTCCGAATACAAATAACTCCTCAGGTTTCTACAGAAGTCGTTAAATCACTGGGAGTCACTCTTCGACCTCGATTCAGAGGTTCTCCCGTTTAAGAACTTGAAGAACGGCACGTTGGGTTCCTCGAAGGAATGTTTCTGGGCTACCTTAACTTTCAGGTCTCTTTCCTGTTTCTCTCTGTTCTCCTTCTTCTATTTTGACTTCTTGGTTCCTCTCAGTGTTACGTCCTTTACCGTTCCCTTACAAGAAATAAACCTTTCCGTGACACTCCACAACTCCATGTCCTAGACCATGTACTTCGAACGTAGTCGGTAAGTCTTACGTTAGGTCCCGATGATACAGTAGATATTTTTCTTTTTTTTTTTCTCGATGATGGGTTTGAAGTGACCTAGTACAAAAGTTGGACTACGCTTCTCGATTGAGTAAACTTTTCTGGGACTACGACCCTTTCTAACTTCCGTCCTCCTCTTCCCCTGCTGTCTCCTACTCTACCAACCTACCGTAGTGGTTGAGGTATCTGTACTTAAACCATTTGAGGACCTCAACTACTACCTGCCCCTTCGGACCGCACGACGTCAGGTACCCCAGCTCTTCTCAACCTGTACTGACTCGTTGACTTGACTTGACTTGACTTCTGTCTTAACTTAGGTCGTTCCTTGGTCTTGGACACGTCAATTGCACTCCGTACTCACTTTAACGTCGAGTGGGAGGTAGAGGGTAACGACTGCTGGGAAGTCGAGATCGCAGAGGGTGGAGGTGAGGGAGGAGGTCAATCTTCGAGAAGAACCGACAAGTGAACTGAGATGATGACATGATGACACGAAAAGTTCCACGACATGACATTCTAGTCCTTACGAAAAAAATAAAAACTCCAAAAAAATCACATAATAAATAGACTTTTCACAATATTTGGATAACGTCATATCTTGTTACGTAGACTAACACAAACAACAAAGGATCCGATTGAAACAACCTGAATTTTCGTTTGACTTGAATGTTTGCACGAAATCCTTACCTTGCACAAACCTGAATGACATGATTTAATTTTTAGTAACATTTGACTTAAGTGTAAAAGGAACTATAAGTCGAGAAAAGGGGGGTTTCCAAATCAGTATTAAACCCAAAGAAGAGGATACTTAACGTATAAATATAGGAAACAGGTATAAAAAGGACCATCAACCAGTCTAAAAAGTATAATTAAACATCTTAAAGAAAACTAAGATAAGACCTATAATCAGGAACCCCACTCATATACCTAACGTTTATAGAAGAGTAAAAGAAAAATCAAAATAACACGAAAATTACGTATTTGTAACGAGGAGATGACATCAGTCTAATTAGTTTGTAGAGAAAAGACTAAATCCAAAAAATTCAGAATAAAGTATTTAGGAAGGATGAGATTCGAATATTTCTTAAAAGACGATATAAGGAACGATAGGATAACTCTTAATGTTAGGATAGGGAAAGAGACGTCCGTGAGAAATAGGTAGGAGATGAGGGTGACCGAAACGAAAAGAGGTCTCGTGAATATTAAAAGATTATATATTAAATAAACAAATACAAAAATAACAGACAGAGTGGTGTAATTTATGTACGAAGTATTCTCGACCCTAAAAACAGACAATAAAAATAATTACATAGGGATTATGAATCTTTTCACGAACCATATTCATTTACAAATTATTTATAAGTATTAATTATTTAATTATAAATAAGAATATTTTCTAAACCGAAATTTATAGAAACTTAATAAAAACACACATACTGTATTTTGTCTCTAGATAAAAACAAAAGGTTTACCTTTGTTTAATAGAGTCGGGGTACTTAAGTTATAGGGTTGGTGACGTATATACGTCGAGAATATATATTTATATATATATATATATCCCCGAAGGGACCATCAAGTCACCATTGCTTATACGGACGTTTCGTCCTTTGGGCCCAAACTAGGGACCCAACCCTTCTAGGGGACCTCCTCCCGCACCGTTGGGTGAGATCATGAGAACGGATTTCCTAGGGTACCTGTCTCCACAGACCGTCCGACGTCAGATATCCCAACGTGTCTCAGTCTGTGTTGACTTAGCTGATTTGTCGTATATATGTATTTGTATGTATATATACAGAAGTATCTAAAACAAGTGGTCTTACATTCGAGGTCATTTCGTCTCTGTGTTAATAAAAATTAGACGAGATACGAGTCGTAACCTTGTCACGAATCCTTTTACCATCTAATAAATATTGACCTCTCTTACTGTACCGACCTAAAGTATTTATATTATAACTTGTTTTCTTCGGTTTATCATACCTCATGAATGGTACTAAGGTAAATAAACTTCATATTATGTCCGTCGAGAATCTGTAGTCTTATCACGGACGGAAAGTCTTTCTCATCATTAGTTTTCCTTGGTTCTATCACCAAAGACTTAACGACTATTACGAGACTAAGAAGTAGACAAACGGTCAATTAAGTTATTTCTTAAAGTTTTCTAACTATTTATAAATAACACCTGGATTCAGTAAGACAACGAAACGGGGACATACGGACACGGTTATGGTCTGACATAAATAATAATATGAATTTTTATTTAGAAGTGTAGGTTCTCTTACTCAAAAATTGAAACAATGACAAATAGTTTACATACAATCGATTTTATTAGTCGACAAAAGGACGGAAAAGTTTGACATGAGACCTATTAATTTATCATTCACTTCTTTACAAAGAAAAATATCTTCCTAAGATTGATTATTACATCTTCTTAATAATAGTATCGTTATCTCATAGTGGTAAAATTTTAGAGTAGAAATAATTACTAGATCAGTAACTACTTGTTACTGGCTATTATAAAGTTTCTCTTCTTACGGTACATTCGCAGACCAGTTTTTCGTTTTATTTTATGTTACCATGAACTCAAAATAGTTCAGAAATGTATATTGATTGTCAAAGGTCCTTTTTGTCTTCAGTCTCCTTCTGCTTTTGATACTCTATGTCGTGTGTGACATTCTCCAAATATTCTGTTTGTGGGACTGAAGAGGATGTTAATTTAACGTTTTTTCTTTTTGTCATCTGACTCCCCACCCTCCTTTATATATCGGAAATGTGGTTAACGTTACGTCCCCGGGAGAAACTTGGGACTTAGTTATTTTCCTTGACATTTTATTAATGATGTAAATACTTTATTAACCTTTAAACTTGCAATTCACCCATAAACTGTTATAATTCTATCCATCTTACTATATGACCACCGATCAATGTTAAAAGTTTTTCTCATTCGAGAATATAAAATCTGTCCGTTTTAATAACTTACTTCACTTTCTATGAAGTAAATGATTAGGGTCAATATATTAAAACGCGACACAACACGGATCAGCGAGTCGAAACAGGTTAAGAAACGTTGTGGGTACCTGCCATCGGGTGGCCCGAGGAGACAGGTACCCCTAAGAGGTCCGTTCCTATGACCTCACCCAGTGACACGGAAGGAGGTCCCCTAGAAGGGTTGGGTCGTTAGCTTGGGTCCAGAGGACGTAACGTCCACCTAAGAAATGGACTTGATTGACTTGACTCTACAATGGACTGACTGGTGGTGCTTAGGGTCAGTGTATTAAAATTGTAACCGAATTTGTAAAGAAATGTACGTGTGTTTGGACAAACGTCAAATGACCTTTACATAATTTACTAATTAAACCCTTTTTAGCCATAGAAATATTTTAAATGAGAGGGATAACATAGTTAAAACATCTAGTTTGAGAGAGATGAATAAGGGGAAATGAGTTGTTGAAAAAAGAAAGGAAAAAAACCGTTGAGACACGGTGATTACCCGGACACCCTAGAGTTATGAGACTGGTCCCTAACTTGAGACCCGGAGCTGTCACTTCCGGGTCTTAATTCAAGATTGGTAATCCGGTAGTCCGTTGAGAGAGTTTATAAAAAAGATTACGTGGGAATGTTTAATTAGAATCTTATAAAACGGTTGAAGGAGTTTTTGTACTAAACTTTAGACTCACTTAAGACCAGTATATACATAAACCCTTCTCGTCTCTGTAATGAAACGGTTGTTTGCAGGCAGATCAGTTCTGATACCAAAAAGGTCACCAGTACATACCTACACTCTCAACCTGATACTTCTTTCGACTCGTGGCTTCTTAACTACGAAAACTTGACACCACAACCTCTTCTGAGAACTCTCAGGGAACCTGACGTTCCTCTAGGTTGGTCAGGTAAGACTTCCTCTAGTTGGGACCATAAAGAAACCTTTCTTACTACGATTTCGACTTTGAGGTCATGAAACCGGTGGAGTACCCTTCTCAACTGAGTAACCTTTTCTGAGACTACGACTCTCCCTAACCCCTGTCCTCCTCTTCCCCTGCTATCTTCTACTCTACCGACCTACCGTAGTGACTGAGCTCCCTGCACTCAAACTCACTTGAGGCCCTCAACCACTACCTGTCCCTCCGGACCGCACCACACTAAGTACCCCAGCGTTTCTCACCCTGTGCTGACTCACTGACTTGACTTGACTCCACAATTGTTCGCAACAGAAAATTATTTTGTGTTCTGTATATAGATCAGTAAGTCGACGAAAATTATCACCCTCAAGACTTATAGAAGATAAACGGAATAAGGATTTGTTACATGTAAATAATGACGACGATACTTGTTACCGTCATATCACATATCTCATGCCCGAGACTCCAACCTGACGGATCGAGGGATTTAATACCGACACACGAAACTTTGTTTAACGAATTTAACAGATAAACTCAGAAGGGTACTTTTTACTAATACCCTTATTATTAATAAAAAAAGACGGAATATTCCAAAATAAAGAGTAACAACACTCCTAATTTATTCTATTATAAATTTTGGAATTAACACTACATTCCTAAATTTATTCAATTTTAATTTATAAAAGATACACAAAGGGAATGACGGTACTGTGTATCTTTCTCCAGTTCTTACAATCAATGATTTATAAGCTAATAAATAATACAACTTATGACTGGAAAGTAACCATAATAAAGGCACAGAAATACTTCTTGCTCACAAAATTTAAAGTGTTTTACTGAAAAGTCCATAAATGACTCTAATAGTACAATTCATAACTATGATACAGTATACTTATCTACTGTGATGTTAAGTGACAAAAACTTACTAACTTTCTGACGTGTCTTCAAAAAGGTAGAAATTGCTGAGAACAATTGAATCTATAAAGTGAAGAAGTTATTTAAAACGATAGGGTAAAAAGACTGTGACATTACTCCCTTCAGTCTCATTTTCTCCTCCCTTCAGACAATCGGTGTCTCGACGGTTTATTTTTATGTCCTGTTAGATAATTAAAACTTAAAACCTTTTTTTGTGTTTATTAAAATCTTACGTACATACGATTCAACGAGGTCAGCACAGGTTGAGACACGTTGTGATACCTGACATCGGATGGCCCGAGGACACAGGCACCCTAAGAGATCCGTTATTGTGACCTCACCTAACTGTACGAGAGGAGGTCGTCTAGAAGGACTGAGTCCCTAGTTTGGGGACCAGATAATGGAGAGGACGTGACCGTACGTCCAAGAAATGGCGATCGCGGTGAACCCTTCAGAAAAAAAAAAAAAAAAATTCACATTCACATAGGGTTTATGACCTACCCTGTAGTAGTATGATTTTAATAAAAAAAACAGACTTTTGATTTCAGGCACAGGATATAAACATAAACGATTACATCAATTCTTTGATAACAGTAACTACTGTCGTCTACCACTCCTTACTTTCAGAAACTCTTTATACTAAGAACACAACTCAAAAATCTGGAAGTGAGTGATTAAGGATTTATGTCTGATGTGAGTACGGGCTAAGAAGGTCTTTTTCTTTTCTCATCTCAAAAGACAAACAAAATTAAAGTCATGATTTTACAATACAGGGGTTCCGTCTTCATCACTGAAGTAGTATCAGGTAGGACCTATAACCCAATGACGTCTCCGAACGCGACTCTCATTGGTAATGTCTTTGGTTTCACGGGCCGTCATCAACTCCTTTGTGACGGTTGTCATCGTAGTTTTTGGTGTTCTTGGAGAACGTCCAACACAAAGTATGTAGATGCATGTCAGGAGTGTAAATTTTAAAATGTATTACGTAAACAGAATAATTTTTACCTTTGTTTCTCTTACATGAAGGCAGGTAATTAGAGGAGGTCCACGAAACAGGAAAAAAAGAAACAAAGGGTCTACCAAAATATAAAGAAAGAAAGAAAAAAAAAAAAGAAAGGTCAGGAACGTAGAAATAAACAAGAAACTTTGTGTTAGTTGTAATTTTTCTTTTTCCGTAATTTGGTTACTTTCGTACCGATACCAAAGACTAAATTCATCGTGAAGTAAACTTAACCTTGCCGGAAGAATTTAATTATTCTAACAAGTAAATAGTCTCCCAGAATATATAGAGAAGTTGACTGCCGTCCAGTGCTCAAACTTAAGGTCAGTTGGTATATTTCGATATGGAACTGGAACAGACCGGTTACTCGGTAGTGAACTTGATTTTATTAAAAGGTAAGAGAGGTAAATAGGTTCAGTTCGTCCTCGATCGTTGAGTCACCTACTCTTGGTGTGAATAAATTTCGTTCTCGAACAGGAATCAAATAATTTTTGTTTTTGAAGGGGGTACGTAAGACCTTTTTTTTTTTTGTAAGACCGTGAAAGTCCATGTCCAAACTTAAGGGTCAGAAGGAAAGTCAATGAGACTAGTGTTCACCAAACAAATTGGAAGGTCTTCAAACGAAAGAAAACATATTACCCCTTTCCTTACGACTTGAAAGGAAAGTCGTAACAACAATTCGAACACATTCCGTTACGGTTGGAGACATTAAAATCAATTTGATAACCACCCTTACATTTTACTGTGTTAGTAAGTCCCTTTATAAGACTTTCAAACGAAGTTCAATTCATATGTGGCCTAAACTAGGGACCCACCCCTTCTAGGGGACCTCTTCTCTTACCGTTGCGTGAGGTCATCAGAACGGACCCTTTAGGGTACCTGTCTCCTCGGACTAGCCGACGTCAGGTACCCCAGTGTCTCTCAACCTGTGCCGACTCCCTGATTGTAAGGTAAGCACACAAGTGGGTTCTCGTTACTTTTGTACCCAGATGTGTTCTGACATGTAGTTCAAGTGTCTCCGAAATAACCATTCTCTGTTTCGAACCTTAGTTGGGTTTACGGGTTATTATCCGTTTGACTACCTTTAGACATCAGAACGATAGTCCTCTGGCGGTCAATCGGTTACCACCGGACAATAAAGATCTTAGGGAACACGAACTACTCCCCACACCGATGAAGTTCACCGAGGGGTTTTCATTCGAATAATCGAAGAAGGTTGTTATTTCGACACCCTCGATGACGGGTCTCCGTCGACCCGGTTGGAACCGGTACCTCAGATAAACGAAACCTTTGCATAGGATATCCGACTCCTTGAGGGGGATCGAAGACATACTCCTGATGGTTCCGACAGGGGACGAAAAGTCGGTACACGTTCTCCTCGTCTGAAAAGTTCAACCCCTCTGGCTCTCGTCCCCGAGGTCACTCCCGGACGAACTATAGTAATTTTCGGAAAGATGCAAGGGGCAAGGTTTCATTACGAAGAGTTTGACTCGGAAAGTCAAGTCAAGTCAGCGAGTCAGTATAGGTTGAGAAACGCTGGGGTACTTAGTCTCGTGAGGTCCGGAGGGACAGGTAGTGGTTGAGGGCCTCAAGTAAGTCTGAGTGCAGGTAGCTCAGTCACTCCGGTAGGTCGGTAGAGTAGGAGCCAGCAGGGGAAGAAGAGGACGGGGGTTAGGGAGGGTCGTAATCTCAGAAAAGGTCACTCAGTTGAGAAGAGTACTCCACCGGTTTCATGACCTCGAAGTCGAAATCGTAGTAAGGAAGGTTTCTTTAGGCTCCCAACTAGAGGAAGTCTTACCTGACCAACCTAGAGGAACGTCAGGTTCCCTGAGAGTTCTCAGAAGAGATTGTGGTGTCAAGTTTTCGTAGTTAAGAAACCGTGAGTCGGAAGAAGTGTCAGGTTGAGAGATCACCGAACTATTTCTCCGAATCGGTAAACAGACTTAGGACCTTAGGTTTAAGATGTTTTAGGACGGTCCGGGATTTTCCATACCTCTAGAAAGAAGCAGAAACCTCACGAATCCGGACTATATCGATCAAAAGATAGAGTTTTAGTGACAGATGCAGGTCCCAAATATTATATAGGGTCTATGAATTGAACAACGAAACTCTAAACACGGAAAAAGACTCTCTGAGACATTGATGTTCGGGGTTCTTTTAATTCTTGAAGTCAACTAGACTCCGGTACCTCCCAGATGTACAATTTTGTTGTAGATACATGACACCTTATCGTGAAAGAAAGTCCACATAAAGGGAATCAGGGAAAGGATCCCGGACCCGCTTGCCCACACCCGACAGGGTTTTGGGGACTCTGTTGGGAGAGGTCCGTATGACGACGTAAACCGGACTCACTTCTACCCAGGTGAGCTTCCGTTTGTCCTGAATACTTCTCCTTACTTGACCCTACGTCTACTTCCGTAGGAACTCGACCTATGTCCTTTGGGGACATCACAGGTGTCCCTAAACCCAACTACACAATATCCCTGACCGGTGTTCCCCTCCATACCCCCGGTGGTGTAGCAAATGACGAGATTCCAGACCATGGTTGGACATAAAGGGTAAACCGAGTTGTTGACCGTCTTGTCCTCCAACGTGACCGCGTCCGTGGTTCTCCGGTGCGGAATCCTTAAATAGGTGTCACTCACATTTGGGCAGAAGAGAAGGTCAAAACATCCTATCAGAGAACAATCCTATCCGCTAAAGACCGGCTTCCGATTAAGAATGTCCAACCCACAAATACCGGACAGGCCCTTAAGGAAGCAGGACTTGATTTCCTAGATGACGAACATCTTATACTGGTCCTAATCTCGGAACGAGAAGACCGACCAGACAGAATCAGTCTCAACTTTATTCCCCGAGGACCTCCGGAGGGTTAACCTCCTACCGGGGTTCCCTCGAGTTTTACAGGGAGGGTTCCTCTGTCTAAAGGGTCCCTCGATCTCCAAGCGAGGGAGCAGTGGTTCAATAACATCTTTACGGGGGATAAATTTTTCACCGGTTGATGGGTGATAAACGTTACGCCCTCTGGTCCAAGGTAGGGGTTCATCCCTTCTAGGGGACCTCTTCCTTTACCGTTGGGTGAGGTCTTTAGAAAGGACCTCTTAGGGTACCTGTCTCCTCGGACCTCCCGATGTCAAGCGTCCTAGCGTTTCTCAGTCTGTGTTGACTCCCTGATTGTGTGTGCGCTCCTCTCCCTACCCTGTGACTCCATGTTGATCTTTCGGTACACTTTAGTTGATGACAAGTTTCACCGTTCACTCTCCGGGCCACTTTATTACCCACACTCCGAAAGGTAGTTGTGGTAAGTGTCTTGTCTAAAACCTCTCTCCAGGTCGTACTCTTTAAGTCTGTTCTCATTCACCGAGGGTATAGTCAATTCTTTAACTAAAAGAATGGACGGTACAGTTCCTGATGGGTCCCGAGGAGTTAGGTCTATCTACAGAGTAACCTACCCTCGGTGTTCTGAGGAAACAAACGGAGTCAGTAGGTCGTACCTCTAGAACCCTTGTCCTCGGAGGGGGAAGGGAAACTTTGACCCCGTCAGGGAGAAAATTACTGGACAAAGAAACGTCCGACCCATACCGGGTCCCCGCGAGAAATACCGTTGGAGCCCGGGTCACCGGTCAATTGAACGTAAACATCGTGAGGGGGAACAACCAGGATGGAGGTCTGTCTGTCAATCTGAAAGAACCTGGGGAATCCGACAGGACTTCAGTGTTTCGTACCGACTGTCGTTGTCGATAGTCAACACGCGATCGGGACCGGACTGAAAAGAGTACGACCCAAGAGAGAAGGAGGACTCAAACAAGAGTCAATAAATTATGGGAAGAGACATCGAGTCGACCATTTCTTAGACGGACGTTACGTCCTCTGGGGTCAAGTTAAGGACCCAGTCCTTCAAAAGGACCTCCTCCCGTACCGTTAGGTGAGGTCATAAGAACGGACCTCTTAGGGGTACCCGTCTCCTCGGACCTCCCGATGTCAGGTACCTCAGTGTTTCCCAGCCTGTACAGACTTTCAATTCGTGTCGTGTCGTGCCGTGTAAATTGTGGGGTTCCCGGTGTAGATCCTCGACCCCGTACCCGTAAACGCTCGGTGTAACATTGAAAACCTCAAAGGCGGATTATAGTCCCCGTCTGACAGATTATTTCACGACACGGTCGTCCCTACCTGGAAGTCTTCACTTCCCTAGATATGACCATATAAAGGATTTACGGAGGTGTTCGGTGGTCACTTCCGACCTAAAAGGAAAAGATGGACCCAGGGAGGAAATTGGTCTGAAAAAAGAGTAGGGAATATTATACGTAACTTAGCATACAAAGGACCAAAGACAAGGGAGGATCCTTAATATTAAGGTTTTCCCAAGGACTAAACCCTGCCGTAGAGACGGGTGCCGTACTACAAGCCCGAGTAGAGGCCGTTCGACCAGTCGTATGGACACCCGATGACAGGTCGAAGAGACAAAAAGAGTCCTTATGTCGTCCATCTGTCTAGATGAATTGGTAGGGAGGTTCAATTTATTATCTAGTTTCCGACCCCCCACCCCCGTGCTTTGGGAAGTTCTTTGAATGATCCCAGAAATCCTTTACCTGGGTTAAAGACAAACGGAACCCCATTCCCGAAGACAACACCGAGTCAACCCTTTCTTAGGCGGACGTTACACCCTCTGGACCCAAGCTAGTGACCCAACCCTTCTAGGGGACCTCTTACCTTTCCAATGGGTGAGGTCATAAGACCGGACCTCTTAAGGTACCTGAGTCAGGTACGTCAGTGTTTCTCAACCTGTACTGACCCACTGAAAGTGAAAGTGGAGTGATTCTACCAATTTCTCTTCCCCGTATACATAAGACTAACAGGGAAGTGGCAAACAGCGAAGGGATTTTACCGTATTAAAGAACCCAGTACTCACTATCCTCTGAGGTGACTCTCAATTAGGGCTTCCTGAGCAGAGACAAAGAGACCCATTGTTTCTCTTACCTACCCTTGTTTTCTCCACCTTAAACCCTAACTAGTTTCCCTGGCCCTCTTTGTCCACTGAGGCCTCTTCCACCGAGTCTTCTTCATCTACCGAACCCTCTTCATCCTTATGACAGTCCTTGTCCCCCTCGAGCCATAAGGGGGGCTCTCTGTCCTCTGGGATCCTCCCCTAGTAGGTCTTACCGTCTTCTCTAAAGAGCAAGAGGTCCAAAATTTAATGCTCTCAGTATATCTCGCCCTAAAACCATTTCGTGGTACTTTCGGACTTGTATCCCTTAGAGTGAGGTGAAAAGGTAAGGCGTCGTGAATTCTAGGTCAACGTCTTACCACAATATTAAATGTCTGGACAAAAGTTCGGTAAAAAGAGGTAAGGGGTTGAAACATATGTTTCCGGTCCGTAACGACGTCATCCACGGACAACGTCATCCCGAGACAAAAATTTGGGAAGCTACAATTACTCAAAGGTGAAGAATTTCTACATGAGGTCTCTACAAAGAACACCGAACTTTCTCCTAGGAGGGTACGACTCATTGGATGTGGGTTCTTAGTCTCTCGTGAGGATCTTACTTTGGACTACAGGACCTTTGTAAATGGTCGTCCGAAATTGGGTTTCCCCAAGTCCCGTAGGCGGTTTAAGGGAAACTTGGACTACCCCAAAGTTCACAGAAGATGAGATGGTGACTAAAGACCGGTCTGCAGAGACCAGGAGGAACACTGGAATGTGTTCCATGGGTCGGACCGTGTCGACCTATTCCCGAAGACTTGGTTGCGTCTGTCCAACGGTCCTGAAAGGACTCCACCCTAGGGAACAGATATCCCGAATCTAGGATACTATACAGAAGGATACGACCTCACTAGGAACTCTGACTTGTAGATGTCACAAATATTAAACCCGAAGACCCATCACCGGTCGGGTTGTCTGACAGGTATCGTCACACCTCCGACGTTCTGATCCCACTTCCCTCAGGGTATCTACGTTTCTCCTTGAGAACCTCTTTAACCTCTCCTTGGGAACCTCTTTGACCTCAGCCCGTGCCACCTTCTACCGTGACACAAGTTCCGGACTCCCGTATCATCTAAAGACCCGTATCTAACTCCACTCTCGGATCTGTCGTCTACTCGGGGTTTAGGAAACGGATAGAAGGACCATCGATTCCATCTTAACCCTTAGCAGATAAAACAGACTGTCGTCGGGACTCAAACTGTCACCATCCCTGCGCCAAATCCTCACTACAGATCCTTCGGTAAGGAGTCTTCCCGTCCCTTTAATCTTCTTTCTCCGGAACAACACGGTCACTCCATCCTTTCCTTCGTACCACCTCCCAAGGCATGCCTCGTCTCTCTCCCTCTCTCGCTCTCGGTCTCCCCCCGTCTCCGTGGAACCCGGGGCGTGCTGACTTTCAGTGCACGGGTCGTACAAGGTCTCCCACCGTAGTCGAGAGTGAGTTCGTAATAAACTTAGACGTACCGGACCCTTTAAGGGGGGCCGTGGGGGTCACAACACCCGTCGGTATGACGACCCTCGTCTGTCTCTAATACGGACACCCAGAACTTCTCTTTCATTTCTCCTCTATCTCTCTTTCTTCCGTCCTCGCTTTCAGGGATCCCCGGAGTTCGGTACCGACCCGCTCCGGTCCCCAAATGGAGCTGAAAGACTTAAAGACCCAAAGCCGTGGTCTATACGAGAGTCCACCGGAGTCGGACGTTGCCGAACCTCGTTCCGAACCCAAAGGTCGGTTTCTGGTTCTACCCCAGTACCGTCACTTTCGAGGTCTATCGTGGGCCTAAAGTCAGAGACGGACCCTTGGGTTTTGCGCGAGGTTTGGTAGCGTCCGACTCCGGGGGGCTCTCGTCAGATAAGTAGGTTACATAATGGTGATGACGATTCGTTATTTTATCTTAGTCGACTACTATGTGCTACTTACAGCTCTATTAATACAACCTACCTTCTTGGCCTTAACATGATGTGTTGAGGTAAATATAATTTAAGATCCTTTACATTTACTTACATACCACTGCCTTTTATGATGAACGAACCTCTACCCTCACCTCCCTCTTTTTCTAATATTTTCCCGGTGTTCATTTGAAGTTCCCGACTACTTTGAGCCACAATGAATGTAATACCATTACCATGAATGCAGTTTTAGTCGTCTCGTGTTAACGTCAAGGCACAAAGTTCCTTCGACTTTGTTTTACGTTTCACCATAGTAGTAATAATTATTTGAGTCTATATACTAGGTGTTCCTTTGAAAAATTTTTTAAAAAGGTACTTCTTAGTCCTTCCGATAAGGACATGTGTAAAACGGACCCTTAAAGGAACTGAACACGATAAATAGAGTCGTGTCAAAACAAAACAGAAAAAGGAAACAACAACAACAAACCCTCAAAAGTTTTATAAAGATTAAGAGGTAGTAATGTTAAGAGGCACTCTTAATCTTGAGTTTTTTTCTTAATTTTAAGAATAACATATACGTATACAAGGTTCAAATTGTATAGTTTTAGTAGTAGTATGAACAATAGACTTAAAGAATCGTCAAGGGAAAAAGGATAGTACTTTTATAACATAATCCGAAGAGATCTTTACTTGTACAATCAAGGAGCAGACGAAGAGACTATGGGTCTTTAGAGAAGTCATTTAGTGACAATGAGGGTAAAGGTTAAGTGGAGAAGATCAAATGGGTTATGGGAACTGGAGAGAAGTGTGTGTTAAAGTAGACGGTTTACTAAGGATTGGAGACGAGGAAGTGAATATTGTTGTGGCGTTTCTGGTACTAAAGAAGAGGAACAGGGTATTTAGGACTCGTCTTACCGAGTCATAGGGGAAAACGGAAAAGTCGTCGTGTTTAGTGGGTCCCCACACTGTCTCTTGCTCGCTGCCCGGTAACCTATACTTATTGTATTGAAACAAGAGAATTACTTCAAGAAGATTCTCTACGATTTTCATTCAATAATTGTATATCTCTTTTTAATTCCCTGCTTTCTTTCTTGCCTTTTACCCTCTTTTCTTCTTTTCTCCTTACATTAGTTTAAGTTTAGGTACAAAAAGATTTATTTGAGTCGTACGCCCAACGAAATGCTGTAGTCATAGAAAATTATCTTGTCGCCATGATTCACAGTGTGGACGACGGAAGGTCGTGAGTGATTTATATATATATTGTCAATCTCGTTAGAAGGTACTCCTAAAGTGTAGTGTATGGAGAAGTCGTATTTTGGAAAGCTTCCGGAGACTAACGTAGCGTGAGCACTACCGAAGGTCATAAAACAGGGACCAATGGAGAGGTCGGAATAAAACGTACTTGAGAGGAGGGGAAAGTGAAGCAACACTCGTTGGGGTGGAATAATAATTCGAATACAGTACGAAAGGGGAGGCGGAGTGTCGGAAGCGAATCTCACAAGAAGAGGGTGCGGTGGGGTTGTGAAGTACAGTGGTTGAGGGGTCGTAAGAAGTCCGTCCAGTATAGTCGGTCACAGTGCCGGTCAGGTACCTCGGTGACTGATTTGTGGTCAGATTTACTGCATGAGAGTAATATGTGGGGACACCTTTAACGTACAAAGGAAAGACCGTACCCATTCTAAAAAATATAACATAACCAAACATACCAAAAAACAAGTCATAGAGAGGAAGTAGTCTGGGTAATACTGTTCCTGACCCTTTATTAAAAACAATCAAACTTAAAAACAAAAGAAAAGTGAAACAAAACGAGAATGGGGGGTACCAGAGGTTTCGGGCTTTCTGTCACCACTGCCCGTGTATCATCAACAAGTCATCTTTAAACAAATTAATTATTTACTTACTTACCTATCCACCTTTTACTAAGATACTTTGTCTAAGAATAAGGGAGTAATGGACACTCTTTTGACTCCGAATCTCACAAATTTGACAGTTCTAGTAGCAAACAACAACGACAGTGATTTAGTACAGGTCGAGAAAGACTGGAGTATTTGACGTCGTGTGATTCGAAGGGACAGAAAGTGGTAGAGGACCTCTAACGAGTTTGAGTACCGGCAACTCAGTCACTACGGTAGGTTGGTTGAGTAGGAGACAGCAGGGGAAGAGGAGGACGGGAGTTAGAAAGGGTCGTAGTCCCAGAAAAGGTCACTCAGTTGAGAAGTGTAGTCCATCGGTTTCATAACCTCACAGTCGTAGTTAGGAAGGTTACTTATAAAGGAAAACCTAACTGACCAAACTAGAGGAACGACAGGTTCCCTGAGAGCTCTTAGAAGAGGTCGGGGTGTCAAACTTTCGTAGTCAAGGAACCACGAGTCGGAAGGGAGAAATGCCAGGTCAAGAGAGGATGTATGTACCGATGACCTTTTTGGTGTCGAAACTGATATATCTGGAAACAGTAGTTTCACTAAAGAGACGAAAAATTATGTGACAAATCCAAACAGTATCGAAAAGAGGGTTCTTCGTCCACAGAGAATTAAGGTACCGGTGTAGTGGTAGATGTCACCCAAACCTCGAGTTCTTTTCTTTTAGTCAGTGACAAAGGTGTAAAAGGAGTAGATAAACGGTACTTCACTACCTTGATCTACGGTACTAGAAACGAAAAACTTAGAAGTCAAAATTCGGTCGAAAAAGTGAGAGGAGAAAGTGGGAGTAGTTCTCCGAGAAATCAAGGAGAAGTGAAAGACGGTAATCTCACCATAGTAGACGTATAGACTTCAACAACTATAAAGAGAGTTGTTGGAACTAAGGTCGAACACTCAGTAGATCGACCGTAAAACGTAATACATGGGACGTATATACGATTTATTTGTCCCACGGTTCCAGTATGTGTAAGGTAATAAGTGTCTTGTCTATTACTTTTATTGTTTTTCTCTGTCCATTTTGATTCCTTTTACGGTGACTTCCCTTATTGTAGGTACAGAATTTAAATTCAAAACCAAATGAAAATCAACGTGACTTTTATATAAACCAATATAAATGGTAAAATTTAGTTCTTGGTCACGACTGGGGAGTTTGATGATTAAGTCTTGTGTTCAAGTTACAAGGGGACGTCCATGTAAGACCTTCACACCCTTTCAAATATAACCCTTTGAACGTTGGATGAGTACTCTCTCACTCACCTATTTATGGGGGTCAGAAAGTATCCCTGTCAAACCTCCAACAAACGGTCTAATCGGATTGTTTCGAAGGTCTTACAGACTGGGTGATGAGTGTCACCACTGGTTACGGTGTAGGACAGTTTGACGGTGACTTAAAGGGAGGAAGGAACAGTGTAGGACGGGAGACGAGTGAAAACGAAGAATCCGAGTGAAGTAGATGTGGGTTCAAGAAAGAAATCCCAGACGAAACGTCTTTGAGTTTCCATTCTGTAGAAGTAAATAAATAAATTCGTGAATTATACCCGTGTCAACTCGTGGTCTCATGTGTAAGTTACCGTTCGGGAACTTTTTAAGTTACAAATCCCCCCATGGTTTTTACATGTGTACTGGTTAAGATCCTTTGTATGAAAAACACTATCTACTTAAAGTTTATCTCGACTTTTTATATCTCGAAAACAAAACTATCCTCTTAGTCCCTTGTTTACTTATTCTTTACTTCTAAACTCTTCAGAAAAAGTCCTAGTTGTCTTCAAATAATTTGATTCCTCCATCTCTTTTCGTACTGTCTAGTGGTTCAATATTTCGTGTGTAATTTAATGTCTTTCTGTACGATATACAACCTTTGTCACTTTGAAAGTTTTTTAGACATTCACGTACGATCACAACTTCCAATCAGTGGTCTCCTCCTTACAATGGTCATCACTTCACTGTCTTTACGTCCCTACTCTCAAAATTTCTTATTTTGGGAATTAAAACGGGACATTCTTTCACATTCGTAGTCTTTTGACATTTGACGTTTCAATGCAGTCTAGACTCAAAAACTTTCTTTTAAGACATCCGATACTTCTTTACTTACTTGAACCCGTTTTGACCTCCGATCCTCTCTAACATTTCCACCACAGTCACTCCGACCCCTCTCTTAAGTTCTCTATACAAAAATGTCTGTTCGTATTTTGTTTGTTCGTTACTCGAGACTTACAGAGTCCATAAGGTTTACATAGTTTCCAACAAACAAAAATTTCTCCAAGGGGGTATGGAGGTTATTAAAAGATAAAAGACGAGGATAAGTCTGATTGATTGGTTTACAACGTGTAATTTGTACACCGGGATAACAGAGTTCGACTAAAAAGACCTGACGTAAACGTATCTCCTTCAACCGGCCCCTCGTAGGGACGACAGCTGTGGGTACTACGTCACTCCCTCCATTCCGACCCACCTCTCTAAACCTGCGAATGTTGTTCCCGAAGACTGTTAGGATGTATCCCTCCAGACTCGAATTCAGCAGGTCTTAACGGACCCCTACGTTATCTTCCTGTTCTCGAAGTGTAGGGGAGGAGACCCCTGGTCAGAAACTTACCCCTCGACAGGGGTCCGTCCTCTACATTAGAGTCTGAATCGTCGACAGAAGACGAGTCCCGTTAGGGGTCTTTCCCTAAGTCGATTGCAGTTCTTCTTGTTCATAGAGTCCGGACTTCGTCCCCTAGACTGGGGTGTGATGTGACAGGTGACGTTGACGATATTTGAACCAACTCGCGACTCCAGGACCACCCAAAGTCGTTCCAGTCAAAATCGTACCCCGTACGATTTAAATGATTGTTGTCTCGACTAGTCGTTAAATTTCGTCTTTCTGCCTTATTTCGGGAAGAAATACTCTAACAAAACAGGAACAACAAGAAATCTTCTACTCAAGTTGTATGACAATATTAGGAATGTCTTACGTATTAAATTTTTGTTAAAAAATTCCAAAACGGTTTTTGTCGAATACTTTCTGTAGATTTTAAAAGATTCATCATTGTAATGCTTTCAAGGAAATGTCTTTAAAAGGGAAATAATTCAATAACGACCACAGTTCATCACTACTTAAGGTCGTGACTCTTTTATTCAAAACTTCGTTCAGTGATATAGTTTGACTTTGGAGTCCATCCGTACGTATCAGTCCCCGACGAGATTATATTTATTCATTGGTCTTAACCCACAAGGGAAGGTGAGACCATTGACTTTTTGTTACAACATTCAGTTATAAGATGTCACATCTTCACTGTAATTTGAAGGATAGGTTTGTTTTTAGGGGTTTGTCCACGGGACTTCTTCATAACTAGATGATACGAAAGCTTGTAAGGCAAGAATAAGTGACTAAATGTTTCTTTGAGGTGAATTTAAAAATTCCGTACAGTAAGAAGACTCTGTAGGGGGAGGTCTCTAAAAGAAGGAGTAGGAGAGAAGTTTCCGGAAGGAAACATCGTAAAAGTTTAAGACTAAGTTCCATAGTTGTGCAAAGATGAGGGTTAAACCATCCTCTTTCTTTTCAGAGTGTAAAAACTCTGAGACAAAAAGGATTTATAAATAAAGTTTACGATGTAAAAGTGTCACCAAAATTAGGATTACAGTAGGAATTTTAGTTAGTAACACCCAGGAAGTACACTAGAAAAGTCTTACGTTATTTTGTCTAACAAAAATTACCGACAAGGTCGTTACTTTTTATAGACACAATCCACCTTTGTTGTTTAACTACGAAAAAGTTAAGGAAAATTACCGTGCTCCTAGAAACGTTGGACGACACTTTTTATAAGAGAATTACTATCCGGACACCGTGTTGAATTCCTCAGTAGTTCTTTATTTACGCGGCGACAGACCAACCGTCGAACCACAGGGAATTAACTTCACAATATTCTAAGACACGCTTCCTTTCGGAGATCCCAAAGCATCGATTTACCGTGCCTGTGGAGACTACTCTGTACGTCTGCTTCTGCACAGTTATATTAGAAGTGGTTAAACGGCATTATCGTCCCTGACTAATTAAAATATTGGTGCCCACGAAGATAATCGATTGGATTCCTTACTAAATCTGAAATAATTCGCTGAATAAAGATAGGAAAAAGTTCTCTCTACAGACGTTGTATCAAATACAGACTCACGACGTGGCACCGTGTAAAAGATTGTTCCTCAGAGTTAAATAATAACTTCTTTTCTAGCACTTGAACAGAACCGAATCTACTCCGAATCGCCGTCGTTGAAACCCCCGGAGGCTTCTAAAGTTTTCGTGAAGTCGTTTAGAACCTCAAAGAGTTTTGATTTCATTGAAGTATAGACTTCGTTGACTTGACCGTTGGGAATTTATGTAAAAATTACACGTTTTTCGACTTTATTGTCTTAGTCCTCATACACCGACATATAAAAATAGAAAAAGAACTATATTTCAACGAAATTATAAAATAATATTAACGGGAACCTGTAGATTGTAGTAACCCAATGTGTATTAGTTGATTACGAGATATTAAATCCCGAAACAAGTTATTTTTTAATTAATAGTACGAACCCACCCGTTACATAAACCTTTAACTCGATGTATTAAAATACGTATTTGGTCCGAGGTCAAATATATGGCTTTGGTTTTAACGATATTGCAAGTGTCACGTTATTTTTAGTCTATGTTTCTGAGTAAATTTGGATGTCTTTACACTCGAGTCCCTGTGTGGAAACATAAAAAAAGAAAATTGATATTTTTCTTTGCTCGAACCAAATGATATTCAACTTAAAGGTCATTTAAATGATTTTCTTTTTTTTCCACCCTCGGGTGATTTTCGGGTAAGATAAGGTCTCCGTCCGATGGGTTACTCTGGTAATAATCATGAATTATGATAATATGTCGGACCGTAACATCTTACGGAGAGGATCCTCTACTCTATAAACTATTTATAGTTAGGTATAGGAAAAGAGTCCTGTCTCCTACAAAGATTTATCGGGAACCTCCCCTCCTGTCTGTGGTGAGACAAGGGGAGGTTACAAGAAAAGAAGATCCGAATACAATCCGACATCTCTTTGATTACTGTCACTTAGGCTTTTCTAGATATCAGAGTTTAAAATAGGTTAAAGAAATAGTTTTTGTCTTCCTAAGTGAAGATCGGTTTTATATTGTTTGTAGGACCTATATAAAATCTTACCTCTTCAAAGTACTAGTACTACTTTTTTTAAAGTTTTTACAATACACCAGGATAAAGTCAATACCTCAAAAAAAACAAACAAAATTTCTAGAATGAATCTGAAAATAACTATGAAATAACAAGAGATATAAATCAAAAAAATTATAAATAAATAAAATAAACCTCCTATTAATGCAATGTTATAATACTACCAAAAACGGTATGTAGTCGTACTTAGTCGGTGCCGTATGTAATACCTCAAAATATACCGGGACAATGTTCCATATTATTTCTCTTCGGACGTTTGGAGATTGTTATACGACGACGACGACGACAAAGTGGAGAAGTCAGTACAGACTGTAACACGTTGGATGTTTGACGTCGGACAGTCCGAGGGGACAGGTACCCTAAGAGATCCGTTCTCACGATTTCACCCACCGTTATATGAGGAGGTCCCCTAGAAGGGCTGGGTCCCTAGCTTGGGTCCAGAGGACGTAACGACCGTCTAAGAAATGGTGACCCGGTGGTCCCTTCGGGAGATTGTTGTCTCCTTTCTTTTTTATTTTAGTACGTTAACTCGTTAAGTCTGTTATTCAATTATTTGATATTTACTATATATAAAGGTTCATTAAAAATGTACGATAAAAGTTTAAAAAGACAAGAGATCGAGTCAAATGACTTTCTTATAACGTAATCCTTAACTCCCTCAACCAAGTTTATGATCGGAATGACGGTCCATCGATACTTTTGAAATCGTTCAAGTAATTCGTCAATCTCCGTATAAAAGAGATAATCGTTTTGTGGTTTCAACCGTAATCCAGTAGAAACTCCAACGTAAAGTGACATGGTAAAATGAGCGTCATTTAGTCCTGACCCAAAACTATTGCGTGAAAACATAAACTATTCATACAAATCGTTTTTTTGTGTGAACATTAAGATCACTATGACCTCTAAATATGGGGAAAGTCTTCCTGTGTTTGAGATCCCGTAAAGACCAGGTACCATTTTTCTAATAATCTCGATGCTTTTTTACCATGACGTATACACCAATTAATGGATTATAAATACAAAGTTCACCCCTCATTCACTAAAGATACGTTAACGGTTTCTTACCCATCAGTATCCTCATTTAATGGTTACCACTGTTCATCAAAATTCGCAATATTCTTAAAGTCGTAAAAACTAGTCATGGATTGAAATGACAAAACTTTAATCTAAAGGTTAGTTAAGATTACAGTTTATATATACTAGATAAAACTTGTATTCTTTATTTATTTTCATAAATTTCCTAACTGATTTTACGTTGATCTTTACAATCCACAAATCCCACAAGTCACACAAACAGATGAATTAATTTCAAAAGTTTAAACATCCTTCTTCCTTTTACTTGGAACACACTCCTAAGGTTCTTTTGTATTCTACACCTAAATTCCTTTTAACATTTATATTAGTCACTACAATTTTATAAAAACTACTATATGTCGTAACTTTTATTAACGATCGAACGAAGATGTGCCTACTTATAAGTAAATAATGTGTGCACATGAAGATTTCGTACTTTTTGATGGTCCAGATTTATTGGTCATTTAACATTAGTTGTATCTTTTCTGATTGCGTCCTTTATTACACTCGTAGTGGTCCGTTCTACAACCCATATTGTGAATTTGTATACCTCATACGAGAGTAGTGTCTTTCCAAAAATAACTGGGGATGTGTCCGACTCCGTCGAAGGGATGACCCTTTGTACTAAAATCTCACATGTTCACTTCGGTTCTTTTAGCCTCTTACGTAGGAAGTCTCGGTCAGTACTAGAAGAGTAGGTATCCTCAGTTCTCGTCTAAAGGTGTCTATTAGTGAGTACCTACTAGTACGTGACAGGAGAGTCCCCAGACGAACAACTTGAGACCTGGTCTCTTGTTCCAATAATTAACGAGAATGTTTCTTTATATATTCATTTATGTATTTTGTGTAATTTTAAATTTATTATTGAAGACCCAGACAATTTTGTACGAACAAAGTCATTTCTAGTGGATTCAAAAATACCGTTCCTCCTTTACAGAGAGGTTGGAACCCACTTATTAAGTATCACATCAGGGACCGGAATTATATCACGAACCTAAGTACTTACAACCTGGTTTAATTTACGATTCTATTCTTCCCTAACTAAACTTACTCTATAAGAGACACTGAACCCACCCCATTATTAATCTGTGTAAACACAAATATAGTATCTCTATCGACTGACAATACTAACGAGTTAGTTCGGGATAGATATCGTCATACTCTACTCCACCATTCTTTGAATTTTGAATCATACTATAGTATATACTTTGCTTAGCGGTCAGGTCCAAGCTACGTACTATGACCTACGAACCCTGACCACGTGACTCTACTGGGTCTCCCTACTATGCCCCTCCCTCCTCCCTCTCCCCAAGTCCTACCCCTTGTGCACATATGGACACCGCCTAAGTACAACTACACACCGTTTGGTTATGTTATAACATTTCATTAATTGGAGGTTAATTTTATTTATTTAAATATAATTTTTTTGAATCATACAAGGGACTTATTTATCCGTAGGTGTCCTCACTATTTCAGTACCTATATTATTACTGGTGTAAGAGTATGTCAAAACATTCTCTATTCAGACATCATCTACCTCTTCCCGACACCCTTACTTTTACTCTGATATGAAGTGTTAAGTGAGAAACCGTACACACGCACTCAAGACATGAACGTAAAGTTAAAAATTTTCAATAGACTCACAAGAGAAAAGTACGTAAGTAAAATATAGGGAAACCTCATATTTTCATACTAGGTGTCGTCGTTAGGAGTTTTAGAAGAGTAGAGTTAGTAAGAAACGTGAGAACCTTTTAATAACACCTGTGGTCACTCTAAAAAAAAAATTCATAAAATAAATAATAAATAAAGTCTTCTTGCTATCTTCAGGTCTTATACAATTTTACCGATATGAAAGAATTAGTTCTTTGTTATGTTTCTAAACACTTCTTACCGTACAAATTTGTAACAAAAAATAAAGAAAGTTATAGACTGAGTTATCTTCTGTTGACCTAAGAACATAAAAACGTAAGGTTCAACACCTCGATACGATAAATCAACTTCGTATATTTCTTTTGGAACGGAGTATGTTTAAAATCTCTTCCCTCTTCGTAAACTTATCAGGGAAGTCTTTTATCATAAAAGTCTTTTAATACCTGTAAAGAAAACCTGTCATGACTTTGAGTCGTTTACCACTAAAGAATCAATAAAAATTATGCCTTATACTTTGGGGTAGTGACCCACACTACGTAAAAACCATGGATTATTTAGTTTTGAGAAGACATAGTGATCACGAAACTTTCTACAAAATTTGGGTATCTACTAAAATATTGTGGGACGCAACTATTAAACTTTTTATAATCAAGTGGTTGAAGGTTTATAATTGTACGAAACAAAAGTTTACAGTATCATGTAGTACATGGGAGACGTTTTTGAAGTGTTATCGGAGTACTTTTACTTACTTTTTCCGTTTATAGTTATTATAGAAACATAATGACACCTGTAACAAGACTAGAACCTCTGAAGGGTTCACATGGACCTGGTGTGAAACTCTTGGTGACTAAATGTCAATGAAAGACTCTAGAATTACTTTATCGACATTGGTAGCTATGTGTAGGACGAAGTACCCTCCTTTTTCGTCAAACAAAACGTTCTTCGTCCAACCCTTAGAGGAACTTGCAGTTGTCCCGGTACACAGACGGGACCCGAGAACCCGTCTCCTCCATGAAGGACGTCTTACACACATCAGGACTTTATTTACAAAACTTAGAAAGGCATAGTTTTTGCATAACATTTATACAAATTTTTGACAATAAAAGGAACTAATTTTTTTTTTTATTTCTAGGTCCTCTAATTCAAAGTTAACGAGATTTACACTAATACTCTTTAAATTTTCATATATTTCGTACTTTAATGAATGTGTGTCTCTTGTATCACGAATTGGACCAAAAGTATTCATATATGTTACTCAGAATTATGATCAGTAAACGGTTATAAAAATATATTAAATCGTAACTACGGATTGAGTGACGTATACTCACTGTAAAATCTCTCCAGACCCCTCAGGAACTCGTCACCCCCTTTCTTACAGGAGAAACGACGACCCGGTCTAGGACTAATATTAAGACAATACATTAATTCCAAACAACAGTAACAACAAAACCCGAAGGGTCCACCAAGATCACCAATTCTTGGGTGAACGGTCAAGTCTTCTGTATTCTCTGTGTTCGAACTAGGGACCCAACCCTTCTAGACGACCTCATCCTTTGCCGTTGGACGAGGTCATAAGAACGGACCTTTTAAGGTACCTGTTTCCTCGGACCACCTGATGTCAGGTATTCTAGTGTCCCTCAGTTTGTGCTGATTTCGCTGGATCGCGTGTGCGGGTAACAACAACCAATCAACGAGTCAACACAGGCTGAGAAACGCTGAGGTACCTGACATCGGGCGGTCCACGGATAGGTACCGTGAAGGGTCTGTCCTTATGACCTCACCCAACGGTAAAGGAAGGGGTCCCCTAGAAGGACTGGGTCCCTAACTTGAACGTAGAGGACGTAACCGTCCGACTAAGAAATGGTGACTCGGTGGTCTCTTCGGGGTATTAATTTCAATAAACGTAGATATTATAATTTGTAAAAAAAATTTCTCTTTTCCAGACGTAGTTGTTGAGTACATATTCTAATGACATAAAGAACTGATACCCCTTTTACTTTCTTCTATGTTCGTTTAGATCTTACTTACTTACTAACTTCTTTTGTCGAGAAAGACTACATGAACCGTACTGACCTGGTAACAAGGGAATAATTAAAGTTTAAAACATTATTCAGTTTTACTTCGGATTTATCCTTTATCTCAGTTGGAGTATAATTCCAAAACCCTTTTTATATTATTGACGGATATAATTTTATTTACTTGGAAGAATATACTAAAAAACTCTAACTGTTGACTGGTTTTGGATAATGTATGTAATGTATCATGTTATTTTTATCGACGAGACCAATGAGTCTTTCAGAAACGTCGACGTCCCCATGAAGAACCTTTATTTCAAACACAAATGTGTCCACGTCGGTATAAATTGTGTGTGTTTTTTAAAATACGTGATACGTTTGTCGACGGACAGACAAAACAAACCGTCTCGGAAAAGGTTGACTTTGTTAAACATAGTTCGGGTAGTGAGACACTATGGATACATTTGTTATGTCTTTTTAAGGACATGTTCCTACTCCAAAGAGTATCACACAGAAAATCTGTTTGATAATTTCGTCCTTGGTGAACTAACCTCGGACGATTCTTTTGATACGGGAGTCACTTTATGAATGGTAGATTATATACACGTATTCGACGACCTCTTCGTAATTCAAACGTCCCTCGTTGATAGTCCCCGAAGGAGATTGAGATCATTAAACTTCCGTTATTACTGATCGTCTCCCTAATTTTTTGAACTTGTAAAAAAAGGAATCGTTTAGTCATAAGATAAGATCAAAATCAACGTAACATATCTAATAAAGGGTCTGATAGATTAATATTTTATATATAATAAGCTAATACAATGATGATTCTTAATTAATCTCCGTAATATAAACTTTTCAGTGTATATAAATATTTTAATATAAATCTATATCCGTAAACTAAATAAAAGAATTTTTTTGTTGTATTGAATATTGAATACGTTAAATAAGTATAACTATATTCTTTAAGTAAAAACAACAATAAATTTAAATTAAAAATTTAAAACATAATCCCACGTCAACTGAATTTAGAGAATTTCTCTACCCTTATGGTCTGGTAGAATGGACAGAAGACTCTTTGAACATACGACCAGTTCTTCGTTGTCAATCTTGGGACATACCTTGTTGACTACCCAAGTTCTGACTCTTTCTTCATACTGTCCCGACAGACGAGACTGGGATAAACAAATTTGATATGTGACTCATGTAGTACTCTTTACGACCCGACCTACTCAATGTTCGACCTCAGTTCGATCCACCCTCCTTGTAGTTATTGGTGTCTATACGTCTACTACGGTGAGATTACCGTCTTTCGTTCCTCCTCGATTCTGCGGAGACCTACTCCCACTTCCTCTTCTGACTTTCTCGGTGGAATTTTAATTCTTAATTTTTTTGATTCTAGTACCGTAGACCGGGGTTATGAAGTACCGTTTGTCTTCCCCTTTTCCACCTTCATCACTATCTAAAGGAAAAAAACCCGAGATTTCGGTGACACCTACTACTGACGTCGGTACTTTAGTCTTCTGTTAACAAAGAACCGTCCTTTCGGTACTGTTTAGATCTGTCAAACAACTTTTCGTCTCTGTAATGAGACGACTGTTTCCAGGTGTACCAGTTCCGGTACCACAAGGGTCACCAGTGTATTACCAACACTCTCGACCTGATGTTTCTTCCCCGTCTTACAGTTTCTTAACTACGAAAGTTTGACACCACGACCTCTTCTGAGGACTTTGAGGGATCTTGTCGTTCCGCTAGTTTGGTCAGTTAGAATTCCCCTTAGTTGGGACTTATGAGTAACCTTCCTGACTACGACCTCGACTTCGAGGTCATAAAGCCCGTGGACAACGTTTGTCGTCTGGGTAACCTCTTCTGGGACTACGGCCCCTTCTGACCCCCGTCTTCCTATTCCCCTGCTGTCTCCTACTCTACCGACCTACCGTAGTGGCTACGTTACCTGTGCTTTAACCCGTTTGAAACCCTCTACCGCTCCCCGTCCCTCCTCAGTGTTTCTCAGTCTATACTGACCCATGACTTGTTGTTGTTGTCAACTGAATGTTACAACACAATCAACGTCCATATGTCTCTTCACTAAGTTAATGTGTACCTGTACATAGGTAAGAAAAAGTCTAAGAAAAGGGTATATTCAATAATGTCTACAGGGTACACGATATGTCATCCAAGAACAACCAATATTTTAGTCTTTAAGAAATATCACACCACCTTTCTCAACGAAATAAAAGTTAAGGTTACAAATACGATTTAAATTGGTAGAAAAAGTTATAAAGTTATCATCATTTGTACAAGGTTCGCGACAGATCCGTGACTCTTATATCATCACTTACTTTTTTCTGTTTTTGACAGTGGAACTTCTTTTACACAAAGTCTTCTTACAATCTTCAATTGACGACACTCGAAACCCTTTTTAATCATATCATATTAGTCTTTACACTTACTAGATTTCTCCTTTACTGTTCCCTACTTTGCCGTCACTACTTTCGTTATCTGGGTTTGATTCAAATGGTCTCTAGTTTAACGGTCGTAGGAAACCTAGTATGTTTTCGTTCTCTTAAGGTTTTCTGGGAGATGAAGACGAAGTAACTGATACGATTTAGGAGACTGGTCACCTAGTACTGTTTGACCTTTTAACAATTTCTCTACCCCTATGGTCTGGTGGAATATACGGAGGACTCTTTAGACATACGTTCACTTCTTTGTTATCAATCTTGGCCTGTACCTTGTTGTCTGACCAAGGTTTAACCCTTTCCTCAAGTAGTTCCGACACATAACAGTGGGACGTATAAATTAAATATACGTCTCATGTAGTACGTTTTACGGTCCGATCTACTTCGTGTTCGACCTTAGTTCTAACGACCCTCTTTATAGTTATTGAAGTCTATACGTCTACTGTGTTGGGAATACCGTCTTTCGTTTCTCCTTGATTTCTTGGAGAACTACTTCCACTTTTTCCTCTCACTTCTTCAACCGAATTCTAAATTGTAAGTCTTTTGATTCTAGTACCATAGGTCAACGTAGGGAAACACGGTTTATGTACTCCTTTGTTACCTTTGACTGTCTGAAATAAATGAACCCGAGGTTTTAGTGACGTCTACCACTAACGTCGGTACTTTAATTTTCTACAAGTGAGGAACCTTCTTTTCGATACTGTTTGGATCTGTCGTATAATTTTTCGTCTCTGTAGTGAAACGACTGTTTCCAGGTAGTTCAGTTCCGATACCAAAAAGGTCACCAGTACATGCCTACACTCTCAACCTGGTATTTCTTAGGACTTTTGGTTTCTTAACTACGAAAACTTGACACCACAACCTATTCTGAGAACTTTCAGGGAACCTGACGTTCCTCTAGGTTGGTCAGGGAGGATTTCCTCTAGTCAGAACCCACAAGTAACCTTCCTGACTACAACTTCGACTTCGAGATTATGAAACCCGGTGGACTACACTTCTTGACTGAGTAATCTTTTCTGGGACTACGATCCTTTCTAACTTCTGTCCTCTTCCCCTACTGTCTCCTACTCTACCAACCTACCGTAGTGACTGAGTTACCTGTACTCAAACTCATTTGAGACCCTCAACCACTACCTGTCCCTCCGGACCACACGACGTCAGGTGCCCCAGTGATTCTCAGTCTGTGCTGACTCGCTGACTTGACTTGACTTGACTTGACTTCTAACTCCTAGGAAAGATCACCTCCTAGGGTTCATACCGGAGTTTTAAGAGTTTGTATGTTCCGTTGACACTAGGACTTAAGAGACGATATGTATGTCTTTAACATCGTACAACTTCACGAGGTACCACATCTTGTATAAAGATATAGAAATATTTGTAAGAGATATTTACATATTGACGAATTATCATCTTATAATTTACGTAATATTATTATTTACAATTCTGTTGTAAATTTGAAAATCTTTTGATAAAATCGACAAACCTTGTATTCAGAATTCAATGAAATTAAGTAATTTAACTTTAAAGATAAACAAGTCAAAACATAATCAAATTTCAAATTTCATCAAATTTCAAGACACGACACGACACGAATCGGTCAATCAGTACAGGCTGAGAAATGTTAGGGTACCTGACATCGGATGGTCCGAGGAGACCTTAAGAGGTCTGTTCTTGTGACCCTACCCAACGGTACGGGAGGAGGTTCCCCAGAAGGGTTGAGTCCCTATCTTGGGTCCAGAGGGTGTAAAGTCCACCTAACAAATGTCAGACTCGGTGTTAAGGAATCGACTTTCAGTACGCATAAGAACCTATACAGTCTGACAATGACATAAAAGTCTCCCCAGGACCGATTAGGATTTGTTCGTTGTTCAAAGAACTTACACTACTTCAGCTTACTTATTTATCCGTATTTCAAGAAGTAAAACACGACATGAGATTCTGGGACGTCTGTGGTCAAGATTTACGATACGACGATCGATTTATCAATTTACTTTACAGGTAGTCCTTTAGGTTTTGTGAGTGACTGGATGTTTTATAGGTTCTGTATGATCGACACAGGACTCCGATTACACCCTTAAGGCCATTCTAAAAAATTTTAGTGCTATTATTTAGTATAGTGACAGTCGTTATGTGTACGATTGTTTACGAACTAAAAAGACCCGAAGATCTTGGACTTCCGTTCCCTTCAATGACCTTATAGAAAGGTCTCTGAAAGTTCAACTTTGTTACTCCTTTTGTCTCGATTGTAGGATGTTTCTCGAAAGGGAGTAATGGGAAGAAGTCTTACTGCGAAGATACTATATATAGATGAGAGAGTCCTCATTAGGTGTTCTTATCGAGTTCCCTTATACGATACCAGAAACAAAACAATTAATGAAAAGTTTCACACTAAAGAATCGGTCCGGAATGAAAAAGAACCTTTAAATAATAAAAGGGTATTACTCATATAGAGACTAAACACTTCTTTTACCTACTCCAAAGGTGCGTCTCCAGCTTCGGTTAGTTCTTTTGGGAGGACTGAAAATGAGAAGGGAGATAGAAAAAGGGAAAAGGAAGAATCAAAAGTGACGAACGGGACCATTATTTACACAAAAAAACACTTTTCAGAAATTTTCATTTTTTACATACTTCTCCTATTAATTTTAAGGATTCTTAGGATGTTAGTTTCCTACTTATGAAGATTTAAAACCATATAAAGAGGGATATAAAAGTACCTCCAAAATATATATATATATATATATATATATATATATATATATATATATATATAATCGTCATATTTATTCATCCGAAAGACCCGGTTTCTCTTTTTCAAACAAACACCAAGAATTACCTAAGCCGAAAATAAGAATCCGTCTGTGACTGAGTGTAAAGATAGTACTTATTTCCACGAGTAGAGTAACATTGGAACGGTCATAACACACGAAAAATTTTTTTTATATATAAAAAAAGGACATATATCTCAACAATTGAATATGTAGAATTAATGATTTTACAATCTAAACAGTGTATTTTCAATCAAAATAAGTCATTAATAAATATATAACAAAAAGAGTGACTAAACATAGAAATATAAAATTATGATTGAGAAGTAAAAGTATTTCCACCGTTTACAAAGAGTAAAAAGGTAAATGGAAAATCAACATTATTAAACAAATCCCCTATCTTCAACAATTACTAATATATCAGATTACCCAACTAGAAAAATAAACACCCAAAAAATAAACGAAAATACAAACATTCTTGTAATATGTAAGTTTCTAGTTTTCTTTAAGTGAACGTTAAACATTCAAAAGAGAATATCAAAAGATAGTCATTTTAAATTAACGAATTAATTGGACCTTGATTAACCCCGGGACACTCAACTCCGAAACGGTAAAGAATAGAAAAATAGGACTAAATAAAAGAAGTCTCACGCATAGTGACGGACGATAATATAATAAGTGAAAGAGAATAACAGTGGTTTCGCAAACCACGATCTCCGTCTCGAAAACAGATAAACCGGGTGACGATATAGGTGTCACTGACTTTGTCACGAATCAGTGTATACACTAGGGGTTTTTCATAAACAACTTACCTACTTATAACATATTTTATTAATAAAACATTTTTATTGAATAAGAAGAACTTTAAAGGGTGTCTTTTGTTTTAAAGTAGTAATACCAATAACATCAACTTGACCTGGTTCGAAAACTTTTATTGAAAAGTAATCGTACTAAGTTTAGTCGTCTTGACTGTTATTAGAGTAAAGTATCTACTCGACTGGTTCAACCCTTTACTTCCGGTTGAGCAGTATGAACTTGAGTCTTAAGAACCAGGGATAAAAATAAATCGTTAAAGTTAGTAAATATCTTCTCTGTTTTCTGATAGTCTTTCGTTTACTAGAACACTTTTTTTCATCTTGGTGAAAAAATGAAAAGTGAAGTTTAAAGACTCTCATTATTTAAAATATACGGTTGACAAATAGGGATAATCTCAGAAACTTTGGTTGTAGGTTTTATATAAAAACCACGGAGTATTTTTAAAAAAAAGTTTAAAAACACATTTTTATTGAATTAATATGGTTAATTTTGAATTAATATACTAATTTCGAATTAATACGGTTAAAAAGTATTGACATGTATTTGAGTTACTTAAACACTCGAAAAGGGGAGGAGATCTCCTACTTTTTAATATGTAAAGTAAGTTTTGTGGTTTCGTCAAGGAGATTTGACAAGAAAAAGTTATAATATTATGTTTTATAGTGGTTGGGAATTTTTTACCCTATCTTATTTATAAAGTCTAACGATTTCCTCAGATACGAAGATACTCTTTTATTAAGTGAAAACGTTCACTATATCTATGAAACATAATGTTATTTGTCTCAATATACAAGGTCTTCTATTAGTTCGTATTTGAAACCTAAAGATGTAGAAAGTTTTACTGAGAGGTTTAGGTTTAAACGGGTCCTTGAAAATAAGTAAAAATAGTTTACAATTCACTTCAGCATTAAGACACCTTCTTATGTACCACTACTTGAGTAACAATCCTTAATGAATTTGTCGTTCACTTTCTGTTTATTTAGAGAGACATAAAGCAATTAATAAAAAATCGTTCAAAATAAAGTAAGTCACAAAATTTGTAATAAGAGGACCTCTGGTGTTTTATATTCAAGAACAATTCTCTGTTTATAACAAAATGAGACACCACACTGAATCGGTAAGAAAGACTTTTTATGGAAATATAGACAGTAGGTTCAGTAGCGTGTAATGAAGTTCTTTAAACAAAGAATCTTATGATTTAATACATAAAAATAGGGGTGAAGGTACGAGGAAAAGAAAGGAATAGACTTTCACGTAAAATAGGACACTTCTTTTACTTTTCGGAATTGAAAAGGACTTTATTTGCAGAATTGAAATAGAAGGGAAACCTACTCGGTTTTACGTCTTGTAAAAACAAATGAGTGAATACACGAACAAAGAGACACTGTCGTATATCCCCTTTTGTGCCTACGTCTCATTTTTCGAGACACAGTCTTGATTCCAAGATGACGATAGTCACCAAGGTTGTAAATGGCGGTGACGAAGGCTGTAGATAGTTATATCAAGAACTTATTACCGATATACGGTCAACGACACCATTTAATAAAGGAATATAAGAAGGTAGTTTAGGGAAGTCTTTGGTAAAATGTCTATTCTTCGGACTTCAAGGTCCTTTAATTCATTAAAAAGGTCCTAGTGATCGGAACGTTTGTCGTCGCGACACTAATCTTTGACCCAGAAAGACGACATCTGAGTTGTACCACGAGTCGACGTAACGGAAGAGACACTGAGTCACCGAGTAGACATTTACTCTCCCAGAGACATCCAAAATCCAAGTTCAAAACAACTCGGAGGTTTAAGGAAAACGGTTCCTTGTTTTTGTACTCTATTTTCGAGTCATGAGACCATCTTCGTACCCTCCTGTCAGGGTTTCAGAAGGGAGAGCGGGAAGGAGTTCCAAGTCCTCGGTTGGGAGGTCTTGGGATCCTTAAGAATCTTATAATAAACTTCTGGGACCTATGAGATCGATGGAAGTCTCATAAAAGACCGGAATGTTCAAGGACCAATTGACTTCTTTGAGCATAAAAAAATTTTTTTAATCTTCATCATTGTCTAAGTGAATTTCTTCGTCGTCAGACCAAACGATAAGGTAAAGGGAATCTAAAGGAGAAGACTCTCCTAATTGACAAAGTTATGTAAATGTGTGTATACTTCTCTGATTCACTTGTAAAATTCATCATCGAAGAGTAAAGAGAAAGAATCTTGTCTTCTTTGTATTTGTAGTAAGTACCTGGTATTTTTTATTCCTATATTTATTCATATTTATACTTGAAAACTAGTAATAATTCATTCAACATGGAGAATAAAGAGTAACAAGATGACTTCAAGTACAAACGACCACCGTTGTGAAACGTTCTTATATTCTTTAATTTTGATTTACTCACCTACTTTAGGAAAGTGAATAAATGTTAAATAAGATCAGGACATTGTCGTACAGGTAGTGTTAGAACTCACAATCAAGAGACGAACGGTTGAACTAACCTTTTTGTATCGTTTCTTGTTCTACGAAGATTTTCGTCGGCGTCTTTGTGCACGATACTCATCTGTACTTTTTAAGTTGAGACGTTCATACTCGACTCGTGGATAATACACGTCAGTGATACTGTCCTCGAACGATCCCGGTCCTCTAGGTTTTAGTCCCAGAGACAAGGGTCCCCTTTACGGTGTGCGTCGTCGTCGGTGTAATTAGTACTCATTCATGGGTTTCACGAACGGTTTTTACTATCGGGTCTCCACCTCTCCCACTAGTCGAGACTTCTCGTCTAAGGACCTAACGTAAACTTGAACTGGATTTCCAGTTCACTTACACCCTTCCCAGGGATTCCAACTTCCGGAATAAATATTCAAACACGAAGGGTCCACCGTGATTACCATTTCTTGAGTAGACAGTTGCGTCCTTTGTTCTCTGTCCCCAGTTAGCGACCCAATGGGATCTCCCCCCGTACCGTTGGGGGAGGTCATAAGAACAGACCTCTTAGGTCACCAGTCTCCTCGGACCGTCCGGTGTGAGGTACCACAACGAACCGGTGCCAGAGTCAAAAGTAACGTCGTGTTACGGTAGTACATGACGAGATTAGGGATTTTTGTAACAGGAACTCTACCGAGTTTAGACGAAGGAGAGGAGGTACGAAGGGTGAAGACACATGAGTGTCAGGAAGGGAAGTATAAAGTTACTGGTTTTATCCCGGGATCTACAAGGATGGTGAAGATCCGGAAGGACGAATAAAAGGTTATATAAGAGGGGTAGTTTCTCGGTGAGTTTCTTGAAAGTTTTTCACTTGTAGACTAATATAGTAGGAAGTTTAAAGTGATCGAAAAGTAACTGCAGTGTGTGTGTGTTTAGGTTTGGGACATACCGTATCGAACAGACCACAAAATAGGGTAGGGATTTACTGAAAATTTGAATAAAGAACTTCAAGGAGTTGAATGTCATACAAGTCAAGACAAGTCATATCAGTGAGTCAGCACAGGCTGAGAAACCTGGGGTACTTAACGCCGTACGGTCCGGAAGGACAGGTAGTGGTTGAGGACCTCAAGTGAGTTTGAGTACAGGTAGTTCAACCACTACGGTAGGTCGGTAGAGTAGGAGACAGCAGGGGAAGAGGAGGACGGGGGTTAGGGAGGGTCGTAGTTTCAGAAAAGGTTACTCAGTTGAGAAGCGTACTCCACCGGTTTCATGTCCTCAAAGTCGAAGTCGTAGTCAGGAATGTTTCTTTAGGGTCCCGACTAGAGAAAGTCTTATCTGACCAACCTAGAGGAACGTCAGGTTCCCTGCGATTTCTCGGAAGAGGTTGTGGTGTCAAGTTTTCGTAGTTAAGAAACCGCGAGTCGGAAGAAGTGTCAGGTTGAGAGTGTAGGTATGTACTGATGACCTTTTTGGTATCGGAATTGATCTACCTGGAATCAGTCGTTTCATTATAGAGACGAAAACTTATACGATAGTTCCAACCAGTATTGAAAAGAAGGTTCCTCATTCACAGAAAATTAAAGTACCGCCGTTAGTGGTAGACGTCACTAAAACCTCGGATTTTTTTATTTCAGACTGTGACAAAGGTGACAAAGGGCTAGATAAAGGGTACTTCACTACCCTGACCTACGGTACTAGAAGCAAAAGACTTATGACTCGAAATTCGGTTGAAAAAGTGAGAGGAGAAAGTGAAAGTAGTTCTCCGAAAAATCGATGAGAAGTGAAAGACGGTATTCCCACCACAGTAGACGTATAGACTCCAATAACTATAAAGAGGGTCGTTAGAACTAAGGTCGAATACAAAGAAGGTCATGTCGCAAAGAGTACTACATGAGACGTATTTTCAATTTATTCGTCCCACTGTTATATGTCCGAACGGCGTGAGGAAAAGGATAAACCTTGGTCAGACAACAAGGTACGGGTCAAGATTGACAACGAAGGACTGGACGTATGTCTAAAGAGTTCTCCGTCCAGTCCACCAGACCATAAGGGTAGAGAAAGTCTTAAAAGGTGTCAAATAACACTAGGTGTGTCAGTTTCCGAAACCGTATCAGTTATTTTGTCTTTATCTGCAAAAAGACCTTGAGAGAACGAAAAAGGTACTAGGTCGCCTACAACCGTTAAACTAGAGACCAAGGAGACGGAAAAGATTTTGGTCGAACTTGTAGTCCCTCAAGTGCCAAGTGCATAACGACTTCGGACCGAACCTCTTAAAACTCGTAATGAAATGATCGTACACTCTACTCATGTTAACACACCATCAACCTCGTAAGAAACCGTAACGGAAAGAAACCCTAACCTTACTTTTGACTGGAAAAGGTCAGGACACCGGTGACGACTCAAAAGGTTTAAACGACCGTATAACTCACATCGTGAAAGTGTCGTAGTAGAAAGTCCTAAACTTTATCGAGTTGACCTTAAGGTAGTGGAGGTGATCGAAACAAGTATCACTACGAAAGATTCCCGGTGAACTGAAGTGTAAGGTCCTACAGACCGAGATGTACTCACTGGTGTGGTAGCACTAATAGACCCAGCACTTCTAGAAAAAACATGTCAAGACACATAAGAACGGTGGAGAAGAATTATAGAAGACGAAGACAATCCAGGTATAGTAAAGACAGGAAATAGTTCGGGCAGAAACGTACTTTACAAGGGAAACAAAGAGATTAAAAGAACTTCTCTAGAGATCAGAAAGGGTAAGACAAGAAAAGGAGATAAAGAAACGTAACTAGTGACTTCTTCCGAAAGCCTAGAGAAGAACGATAAGAAACCTTGAGACAAAAGTCTACGAATAATAGAAAGGAAAAGAGGAAACGAAAAGCGGAAAGAAGAAAAGTGTTGATAAACATTCCTGAGGGGTCTATCGGTAAAACGAGAAAACGTAAAGAAAAGGTATCCCTACCAGAACTAAGGACAGAGGACATGTTACAGTGTTTGGAGTAAGGTATCAAGTAGTCCGTGAGATAGATAGTCTAGATCCGGGAATTGAGATAAAGACTGAAGGTGACATATTAGTATTCCCTAAACTAAATCCAGTATGGACTTACCAGATCGTCAAAAGGGATGAAAGAAGTTAAACTCAGACTTAAACCATTATTCCTCAAGTACTAGACTCGGTGTCAGTCGAGGGTCAGAACAAAAACAACTGACATACCTCGAAGAGGTACAAACCGACGTTTATTATATTAGTTAGACTAAAGTTACAACTGGTAGACCACTACAGGTACACATCTCAGAAGAGAATACAAAAACCTTCTCCCACAAACGATACTGGTCACGTAAAAGAACCGTTTTGAGATAATCAGAAACGGGACGAAGTAAGGAGTAAGGTTCCGGTTTAAACGGACAATGAGGTCCACAAAGAACTGAAGGAGGAAAACGTAAGGTCAAGGGATATTACTTTTCCTGTAGAAAAAACCCACAATCAAGATTTTCCAGAACATCCAGAAGTATCTTGGTAAGTTGAAGTCGAAGAAGTCGTAATGACCAACCCCGTATCTGAACCTAATGACACTATAACTTACCAAACGGAACCTCTACTTGTCTCTAGTAAGACAGTAAAAACTCTAACGTAGGTTCATGACGTAAAACCTGAGAAAACAACTGGTACTACCGATGAGGTAAAGAAGACACCCTAAGGACGGGTGTCATCATCTATATTACCAGTAGACTCAATTTAAGTGGATAAGGTCAGGTAAAATCAAACGACTAAGGATCTTACAACTGTAAGTGAGAACGGTAGAGAACAAACTGGTGAAGGTTAAACGGAACTAAGTACCTGGATTGTAAGGTCCAAGGATACGTTATAACCAGAAATGTCGTAGCCTAGAACGAAGATAGTGGTCAGTGTAGGTGTTGACCCATAACAAAAACGAAACCGAGGTAGGGAAGTAAGAAAGACCTCAATAAAGAGGTGACTAGAGGTCATCGTAAACCCGTGGATTACTGGACCCCTCAAGGAGAAAACCATAGGATAGTAAACCGGAAAAGTATGACAAGTATCCCAAGAGTTCGGTTCTTATGACTTCACCAAACGGTAAGGGAAAAGGTCACCTGGTGTAAGACAGTCTGGAGAGGTGGTACTAGGTGGGCAGAACCCAACGGGGAGCCCGTACCGAATCAAAGTAACTCAATCTGTTCCGACACCAGGATCACACTAATCTAACTGATCAAAAGACACTGATACCAAAGTCACACAGACGGGAGACTCCGGGAGAAGGTTGTGGATGGTAGAATGAACCCAAAGAGAATGGAACCCGCACCCCATAGAGAAGTGTCGACGAGGTCGTTTCGCGTCGGTGACGGAGAATGGAACCTACTCCCCATAGAGGAGTGGTGGCGGAAAGGACTGGAAGTTGCACCCTACCGAGGAGATCCGGGAGGACACGGGTACCTCGGTGGCGAGGAACCTGCAACCCAACGAGGAGGACCAGCGACGGGACCGGAGCCCGTACCCCAACGAGGAGGATCGGCGGCGGGAACCGGACCCCGCGGTGGGGACCGGACCCCGCGGTGGGGACCGGAGCCTGCACCCCACCGAGGAAGGCCGACAGCGGGGACTGGAGCCTGAGCCCCATCGAGGAGAGCCGGCAATGACGCGGTAACGTCGGACCGTGAGATCCGACAACGGGGACTGGAGCCTGTACCCTATCGAGGAGAGCGGACGTGAATCACGTGACCGGTGTCGGAACGTGTTTCGACACGAGTTCCTAAAGTTACTAAGTACGACCAGATCTAGAAACAAGAAAGTTGAGGTGAGGAAATGACTGATTGAGTAAACAGAGAACCCAGGAACAAACCTACAACGAACTAGAATTTCCGGAAGAGACTGGGGTGTGGATCTGACTTAAGAGAAAGATACTTAAGGGTGTCGGGGGATATTAATAGTGACAACGTTTAACGAGACATAATATAAACGAACAAATGAACAGACACAGTCTGATCCTGACACGAGCCACTTTCTACTTTCCTTTCTTCCTTCCCTTCTTCCTTCTTAAATCCGTCATCTTTACTCACAGTGGGGAGGAATAAGTCTTCCGTTACGCCCTCATTATATCGTCGTCATCTGCGATGTACTTACGTGTAGACTAATTTTTTTTTTGTTGTTGTTGTGAAAGGACATCTCTTTATATAAAGTAACCTTTAATCAACAGTCCAGTCTGAAATGTAAGTTCCCAACTCTCACTTTATTCCCATCTATACAGATATACACAACCAAAGGGACCATCGAGTCAACCATTTCTTAGAAGACGTTACGTCCTTTGGATTCAAACTAGGAACCCACCCCTTTTAGGGGACATCTTCTTTTACCGTTGGGTGAGGTCATAAGAAAGGACCTTTTAGGGAACCTGTCTCCTCGGACCACCCGATGTCAGGTACCCCCAGTGTCTCAGTCTGTGCTGACTTCGTTGATTTGGTGGTGGTACAGATGTACATATCGTCCTTTTTTAACGGAAATTACAGAATAGATCTGGAATACGACATTGTATCATATAGAGGGGTTCTTATTTAAAGGATCGGGGTCATCACCTCTTCCGTTACCGTGGGGTGAGATCATGAGAACGGACCTTTTAGGGCACCTATATCCTCGGACCATCCGACGTCAGGAACCCAAGCGACTCTCAACCTGTGTTGAGTCACTGAAGTGAAAGTGAAATGTGAAAGTACGTAACCTCTTCCTTTACCGTTGGGTGAGGTCACAAGAACGGACCTCTTAGGGTCCCTGCCGCCTCGGACCACCCGACGGCAGATACCCCAGCGTGTCTCAACCTGTACTGACTTCACTGTCGTCGTCGTCGTCGTCGTCGTCTTCGTCGTCGGGGGTATCTCTCTTGTGATATACCTTACTGGTGAACCACATTCCCGAAAGGTCCACCACGATCACCCTTTCTTGGACGGACGGTTACATCTTTTGTACTCTGTGTCCAAGACTAGGGACTAACGCTTCAAGAGGACCTCCTACCGTACCGTTGGGTGAGGTCATAAGAACGGACCTCTTTGGGTGCCCGTCTTCTCGGATCCGAGACTTGTGACTTGTTTAACTCCTTTTCCATAAACAAAAACCTCATACACGACTGTAATCTATGTCAACCATCTTTGTTGCCCTGTAAATATGAGTTCCCTTTCTTTGGACTTTGAATCTAATTCTGGACAGAAGACGACGACGACGACGATTCAGTGAAGTCAGTACAGGCTGAGACACGTCGAGGTATCCACCGTCGGGTGGTCCGAGGGGGCAGGGACCTTAAGAGGTCTGTTCTTGTGACCTCACCCAACGGTAAAGGAGGTTACGTACTTTCACTTTTCACTTTCACTTCAGTGAGTCAACACAGGCTGAGAAACTCTGGGGTACCTGACGTCGGGTGGTCCGAGGAGACAGGTACCCTAAAAAGGTCCGTTCTCATGACCTCACCCCACGGTAACGGAAGAGACTTTTGGACAGGTTGAACTTCGAGTTTAGGGATTGACCTACCAACCCCATAAAAGTTTTCACAATTATAAAATTCTTTTATAACTCTTTGTAGGTGAGAGACTCGAAATAAGTGACTTATCCTGACTTAAATCATCTCAAATAGTAGTGGGTAGTTCGTCTATACTAAAAAAATTTCTTAGAAAGGAAATTTTATAAACTTGTGGTGGAAGTGAGAAAAGAAAATCGTAAACGGATTTAAGATACTAGAAAATAACGATAGAAAATCGTAGATCTTAAGATCCGGATGTAATTGTTCTCCAAACACGATCGAGAACCGTCTAAAATAATACATTACAAAAAAATTGATGAGTCACCGAAGTCGAACGGATCTTAGAATCGTTGGAGAGTGACAGAGTTAGCCGTTACGGAAAGTAGTTCTTATTCCTGTAATTTCCTCGTTTTTTTCCCTTTTTTAATTTACTTTGTACACAAAATTCTCTAAACTTATTCTATAAAATCATTCAGTTAAAGTACAGTGGTAGAACTTTTAAATGTTGTCAGTCGTTACATTTGTACGTGAAGTGTTTGTGGTCGTCGAACGTCTGACGTTTCAAGTAGATGAGTAAGTCACTCCGTCTACAAAGTAAATTATGAGAAGTATGATATCTAATCCTAATAAAAAAAGAAAAGGAGAAAAAAAAACTTTCCTCACCCCCTTTTTTAAGGGACTGTACGATGATTATAGTAGAGTGTGACGTCCGGTCTACCGTTTTTACGTTTCCGACGTCGAACCAAATACATGATATAACACCCCCCTTTCCTTAAAACAAAGTCTTACTCAAAGTCGAACTAGTAAACAATGAGATTAGATTTGTACTCAGTTACTTATTTCATCATGGTCGGTTTGAAGTTTTTCAAGAACTCTCATTCACGAAATTTTACGTTATGTAGACCTTTTTCGCGGAAGGTCGTAGAGCCGGATGGTGTAGACCGTCTTTGTCTCGTATTCTGAACCCACCGACGAAATCACTCTTGGAAAATGTCTCTGTGAACCAGTTTTTTTATAATACAACATGAAACCAGTGAAAAAAAAAAAAAAAAAAGACTGGGGTAGGACCTCGAACCCCTTAGAATTCAAGGGTTGGTCCCTATCTTGAATGTGGGGGATGTCACCATTGTACTTCAGAATCGGTGACCCGGTGGTCCCTTAAAGAGGACAGTGAAAAGAAGTGCCTTTTAAACCTTTGTGAAGGAGGAAGACAAATATTATAACGAACGTAGTAACCGTGAATCACAATACTGATCGAAATCTCAATGTAGGTAAATAGGTGTAGACACCAAAAATGACCAGTCAGTAAGTCGCCATAGGTTAAGAAACGTTGGGGAACCTGACGTCGTGTGGTACGAAAGTACAGGGAGTGGTAGAAAGTCCCAAACGGGTTTGAGTACAGGCAATTCGGCCACTACGGTAGGTTGAGTCTCTTCCGTTACCTTGGGGTGAGATCATGAGAACGGACCTTTTAGGGTACCTACCTCCTCGGACCATCCGACATCATGTACCCCAACGATTCTCAACCTGTGCTGACTCGCTGAAGTGATAGTGAAAAGTGAAAAGTGAAAGGACGTAACCTCTTTCTTTACCGTTGGGTGAGGTCACAAGAACGGACCTCTTAGTGTCCCTGCCCCCTCGGACCACCCGACGGCAGATACCCCAGCGTGTCTCAACTCGTGCTGACTTCACTGTCGTCGTCGTCGGTAGGTTGGTCAAGTAGGAGACAGTCGGGGAAGAGAAGAACTGAATTTAGAAAGGGTCGTAGTCCCAGAAAAGATTACTCAGTAGAGAAGTGTAGTCTACTACTTTCATGACCTCGAAATCGAAGTCGTAGTCAGGAAGGTCACTTATAAGTTCCAGCTAAAGAAAATCCTAAATGACTACACTAGAGGAGTAACAGGTCGTCTGAGAGTTTTCAGAAAAGGTCGTGGTGTCAAGTTTTCGTAGTTAAAAAATCATGAGTCGGAAGAAATTCCAGGTCGAGAGTGTTGGCATGTACTGATTACCTTTTTGGCCTCGAAACTGATATGTCTGGAAACAACCATTTCATTACAGAGACGAGGAATTAAGCGATAGATCCAACCAGTATCGAAAAGAAGGTTTCTCGTTCGCGGAAAATTAAAGTACCGACGTCAGTGGTAAGTGTCACTAAACTTCAGTTCTTTTATTTCAGACAGTGACAAAGGGGTATATAAATGGTACTTCACTACCCTTGACTATGGTACTACAATCAAAAAACTTACGACTCAACATTCGGTCCAAAAAGTGAGATAAGAAAGTGACAGTAGTTCTCCAAGAAATCAAGGAGAACCGAAAGACGGTATTCCCACCACAGTAGACGTATAGACTCCAACAACTATCAGAGGGACGTCAGAACTAAGGTCGATCACGGAGTAGGTCACGTCGTAAAGAGTACTAAATGAGACGTATATTCAATTTATTTGTCCCAATGTTATATGTCGGAACTACTTGAGGAAAGGGTTAAACCTTGGTCAGACAACAAGGTATAGACCAAGATTGCCAACAAAGAACTGGACGTATGTCCAAAGAGTCCTCCGTCCATTCTACCAGACCATAAGGGTAGAGATTCTTAAAGGGTGACAAACAACACTAGTCGTGTCAGTTTCCGAAATTGTATCAGTTACTTTATCCTCATCTACAAAAAGACCTTAAGAGAACGAAAAAGATACTAGATTGTCTACAACCGTTAAATGGAGAGTAAGGAGACGGAAAAGATTTAAGTCGAACATGTAGACCTTAAAGAACCAAGTGTATGACAACTCCGGACCGAACCTCTTAAAACTCGTACTAGAACGAGTACACTTTACTTACGTTAACACACCATAAACCTTGTAAGTGACTGTAACGGGACGAAACCCAAACCTTACTTTTGACTGGAAAAGGTCAGGACACCGGTGACGACTCAAAATGTCTAAACGACCATACAACTCACGTAGTGAAATTGTCGTAGAAAATCCTAAACTCTATCGAGTTCACCTTAAGACAGTGGAGGTGATCGAAGTAGACATCACTACGAAAGATTCGGGGTGAATTGAAGTGTGAGGTCCTACAGACCGAGAGTCACTCACCGGTGTGGTAACACTAATAGGCCCTATACTTCTAGAAAAAACACATCAAGACACATAAGACCGGTGGAGAAGAATTAGAGAAGACGAAGAAAATCCACGTATAGTAAAGAGGAGAGATAACACGGGTAGAAACGTACTTTTAAAGGGTACCATAGAGATTAAAAGAACTGTTCTTGAGATCAGAAAGGGTAAGATAACAAAAGGAGACAAAGAAACGTAAAAAGTGAATCCTTCCGAAAGAATAGAGAGGAATGATAATAAACCTTGAGACATAAGTCTATCCATATAGAAAGGGAAAAAGGACACGGAAATTATAAAGAAGAAAAGAACCGATAAACATTCCGGAGGAGTCTGTTAGTAAAGTGGAAAGACGTAAAGAAAAAGAATCCCTATCAAAACTAGTGGTGAAAGATATATCACAATGTTTGGAGACGGGTTTCAAGAAGACCGTGAGACAGATAATCTAGATTAGGGAACTTAGTAAAACAGAGAAGGTGACATATTATAAATCCCTAAACTAAATCCAGTATGTACTTACCGAATCACCAAAAGGGATGAAAGAAGTTAAATTGAAAATTAAAACGTTATTCCTCGAGTACTAGACTCGGTGTCAGTCGAGGTCCAGAACAAAAAACGACTGACACATCTTAAAGAGGAAGAAACCGATGTTTCTTATGTTAGTTGGACTAAGTTCATAACTGGTAGAACACTACAGGTATACCTCTCAGTAGAGAACACAAAGACCTTCTTCCATAAACGATACTGGTCACGTGAAAGAACCATTTTGAGACAATCGGAAACAGGACGAAGTAAAACACGAGGTTCCGGTTTGAACTGACAATGAGATCCATAGAGAATTGAAGGATGAAAACGTAAGGTCAGAGGATACTACTTTTCCTGAGAAAAAGAAAGAAACTACAATCAAGATCCAGAAGAATACCAATTTTTACTATTAATTAAAATGTCTGATTTTCCATCATCAATTTGAAGATCAAGTAATTTGTAACTATGAACTTCCCTGGTCGAGGTGAAGAATAGAAGTCCCAATTTAAGTCTCGTTTTAAGTCTCAATTTAACTTCTTTCATTCCTTTTGGTGATCCGGGGATACTGGATTTAGTTTAGGGAATGATAAGATGTCACCTTTATTGTTTTTCTAAGTTCCCTAATCTGGACTATCTGTCTTACGGATTTCTTGATACCTGTTTCCAAACATTGTAACATATCGTCTACCACTAGTTTTGATAGGGGTTTTTTCCTTTACGTTTTACCGTTTTACCAACAGACTCCTCCGGAATGTTTATCCCTCTACGGATAATGTTCATATCAGATGTCTTCGGATCCTCCCTATTTTCAGACCGTCATACACGGTAGAGACCGTCTAACCTTTCATTTTGTCTGTCTTTCGTTAGAAAAGAAGATGGACGTCAGATCATACCGGGACTTTTGAGGTGTCGAAAAGTAGTCTGTAAATTTACCTAGGGACTGAGATTATTCGAACTCTGATTTGTTTTCGGATGAACCTCTTTCGTTCCCTCAAGGTCTTTTTGTCGGTGAAGACGAAGAAACTGATACGATTTCGAAAATTGATACACCGGGTGTTGTTTAACACCTGTCAAGAATTTCTCTACTTTTATTGTCTGGTGGAATAGACAGAGGACTCTTTGGACATATACCAGTTCTTGTTGTCAATCTTGGTCAATACCTTGTTTGCTGACCTAGTTTTAACCCTTTCCTCATACTGTTCCGATACATAACAGTACGACGAAACAACTGAATTTATGTCTCATGTAACAGTCCCTTACAACTTGTCACCCTAACGACACACGACAAAGGATAGAGAGAACTCGGGAGATACGGAATAGTCAAGGATTATCTTCGTTCGAAACCAGGTTCGGTGAGGGTCCTGACTCTAGTTTCTCTACCCTAAGAACGTATTCTAAAGGAAGTAATCGAAAAGGTATGTCACTTTCTCTAATAGATGTTGGGAGAAAACTATACCTAACAGAAAACCGAAATACCGGAGATAATGAGGAGATAATGAGGGTGTAGGTTCCATTCTCTTTGGGTCTATTCTACCATCCACAACACTCTCCGTAGTCTCCTGTCTGTGTCTTTGGTATTAAGTGTCTTTTCATCAGTTAGATTAGTGTGATCCTGGTGTCGGAACAGCTTGAGTTACTTTGATTCGGTACGGTACACCCCGATGGGTTCTACCTGCCCAGTACCACCTCTCCTGACTGTCTTACACCAGGACCTCTTCCCTTACCGTTCGGTGAAGTCATAAGAACGGAACTCATGGGGTACTTGTCATACTTTTCCGTTTTAGTATCCTATGACTTTCTCCTTGAGAGATCCAGCTATCCACGGTTTATACGATGACCTCCAGTCGCCTCTTTACTGAGGTCTTTCTTACTTCCCTACCTCGGTTTCGTTTTTGCTATGGGTTAACATCTATACTGACCACTATCTTCGTTCAAGGCTACGACATTTCTCGTTATAACGTATCCTTGGACGTTACAATCCAGGTACTTAGTTCCGTTTAACCTTCACCAGTTTGTTCTCTACCGTTCTCACTTACAGTTGTAAGATCCTGAGTCGCCTGATTTTACCTGACCTTATCCACTTAAATTGAGTCTACTGGTAATATAGATGATGACACCCGTCCTCAGGGAATCTTCTTTACCTCATCGGTAGTACCAGTTGTTTTCTCAGGTTTTACGTCATGAACCTATGTTAGAGTTTCTACTGTTTTACTAGAGACAAGTAAANTAAGATCCTGAGTCGCCTGATTTTACCTGACCTTATCCACTTAAATTGAGTCTACTGGTAATATAGATGATGACACCCGTCCTCAGGGAATCTTCTTTACCTCATCGGTAGTACCAGTTGTTTTCTCAGGTTTTACGTCATGAACCTATGTTAGAGTTTCTACTATTTTACTAGAGACAAGTAAAGGTTCCGTTTGGTAAGTTATAGTGTCATTAGGTTCAGATACGGGGTTGGTCATTACGACTTCTTCGACTTCAACTTACCAAGATACTTCTGGATGTTCTGGAAAATCTTGATTGTGAGGGTTTTCTACAGGAAAAGTAATATCCCCTGACCTTACGTTTTCATCCTTCAGCTCTTTGTGGATCTTTCACTTTTCACTTTCTTTCACTTTAGTGAGTCAGTACAGGCTGAGACGCTGGGGTACCTGACATCGGATGTTCTGAAGAGGTAGGTACCTTAAAAAGTCCGTTCTCTTGTCCTCACCCAACGGTAAAGGAAGAGGTCCCCTTGAAGGACTGGGTCCCTATCTTGGGTACACAGGACGTAACGTTCGTCTGCGAAAATAGTGGAATCGGTGGTCCCTTCGATCTTTGTGAATCCCATTGTCCGTTTAAACCGGAACCTTATGCCTTACTTCGTCCCGTTTCTGATTATCTCAAAACGGTTCTCTTGCGTGACCAGTATCGTTTGTGAGAGAAGGTTTTTGTTTTCTCTTCTGAGATGTGTACCTGTAGTGGTCTACCAGTTGTGACTTTAGTCTAACTAATATAAGAAACGTCGGTTTGTACCTCTTCGAGATACGTCAATCGTTTTTGTTCTGGCCCTCGACTGACACCGAGTCTAGTACTTGAGGAATAACGGTTTAAGTCTGAATTTAACTTCTTTCATCCCTTTTAGTGATCTCGTAAGTCCATACTGGATTTATTTTAGGGAATACTAATATGTCACCTTCAGTCTTTATCTAAATCCCCTGATCTAGACTATCTATCTCACGGACTACTTGATACCTTACTCCAAGCACTGTACCATGTCCCCTGTCTCTAGTTCTGGTAGGGGTACCTTTTCTTTACGTTTTTTCGTTTTACCGTCAGATCCCTCCGGAATGTTTATCGACACTTTTCTTCTCTTCGCTTTTCGTTTTCTCTTTTCCTTTCTATATTCGTAGACTTACGTCTCAAGGTCTCTTATCGTTCTTCTCTATTCTTTCGGAAGAAGTCACTAGTTACGTTTCTTTATCTCCTTTTGTTGTCTTACCCTTTCTGATCTCTAGAGAAGTTCTTTTAATCTCTATGGTTCCCTTATAATGTACGTTTCTACCCGAGCTATTACCTGTCTTCAACATACCTGCATTGTCTTCGTCTTCTATAATTCTTCTCCACGGTTCTTATGTGTCTTCTTGACATGTTTTGTCTAGAAGTGCTGGGTCTATTAGTACTACCACTCTAGTAATTGGATCTCGGTCTGTCGGACCTTACACTTCAGTTCACCGGAATCTTTCGTAGTGATACGTGTTTCGATTACCTTCACTACCTTAAGGTCGACTCGATAAAGTTTAGGACCTTCTACTACGACACTTTCACGATGTGAGTTATACGGTCGTTTAAACCTTTTGAGTCGTCACCAGTGTCCTGACCTTTTCCAGTCAAAAGTAAGGTTAGGGTTTCTTTCTGTTACGGTTTCTTACGAGTTTGATGGCGTGTTAACGTGAGTTGAGTGTACGATCATTTCATTACGAATTTTAAGAGGTTCGGTTCGAAGTCGTTATGCACTTGGTACTTGAAGGTCTACAAGTTCGACCAAAAGCTTTTCCGTCTCTTAGGTCTCTAGTTTAACGGTTGTAGAAGACCTAGTACCTTTTTCGTTCTCTTAAGGTCTTTTTGTAGATAAAGACGAAATAACTGATACGGTTTCGGATACTGACACACCTAGGGTTATTTGACACCTTTTAAGACTTTCTCTACCCTTATGGTCTAGTGGACTGGACGGAGAACTCTTTGGATATACCTCCAGTCCTTCGTTGTCAATCTTGACCTGTACCGTGTTGTCTGACCAAGGTGTATCCTTTTCCTCATGCAGTTCCGACATATAACAGTGGGACGAATAAATTGAAAATACGTCTCATGTAGTACTCTTTGCGACCTGACCTTCTACGTGTTTGACGTTAGTTCTAACGACCCTCTTTATAGTTATTGGAGTCTATACGTCTACTGTGGTGGAAACACCGTCTTTCACTTCTCCTTGATTTCTCGGAGAACTACTTTCACTTTCTCCTCTCACTTTTTCAACCGAATTTCGAGTTGTAAGTCTTTTACTTATAGTACCGTAGACCAGGGTAGTGAACTACCCTTTATCTACCTCTTTGTCACCTTTGTCACAGTCTGAAATAAAACCCCCCGAGGTCTTAGTGACGTCAACCACTAACGTCGGTACTTTAATTTTCTGCGAATGAGGAACCTTCTTTTCAATACCGGTTGGATCTATCGTATAACTTTTCGTCTCTATAATTAAACGGTCGTTTCCAGGTAGATCAGTTCCGATACCAAAAAGGACACCAGTACATACCTAAGCTCTCAACCTGACACTTCTTTCGACTCGTGGTTCCTTAACTACGAAAACTTGACGTCACAACCTCTTCTGAGAACTCTCAGGGAACCTGACGTTCCTCTATGTTGGGCAGGTAAGACTTCCTCTAGTCGGGACCCACAAGTCACCTTCTTGACTACGACTTCGACTTTGAGGTTATGGAACCGGTGGAGTACACTTCTCAACTGAGTAACCTTTTCTGAGACTACGACCTCCCCTAACCCCCGTCCTCCTTTTCCCCTACTATCTCCTACTCTATCGACCTAACTTAGTGACTGAGTTACCTGCACTCAAACTCACTTGAGGCCCTCGACCACTACCTGTCCCTCCGGACCGCACGACGTTAAGTACCCAGTGTTTCTCAACCTGTGCTGACTCACTGATTTGACTTGACTTGACTTGACTTAGTACATACCTACACTCTCAACCGGGTATTTCTTCCGATTTCACTTTAGTGTTCAGTACGGGTTGAGAAACGCTGGGTCACCTGACATCGGATGGTCCGAAGAGACAGGTACCCTAAGAGGTCAGTTTTTATGACTTCATCCAACGGAAAAGAAAGAGGTCCCCTAGAAGGGTTAGGTCCCTAGTTTGGACCCAGAGGGTGTGACGTCCCTTTGTGGAATGAGAGACTCGGTGGTCCCTTCGGGTTACTTCCGATTCGTGGTGTCTTAACTACGAAAACTTGACACCACGACGTCTTTTGAGAACTCAGGAACCCTATCGTTCTAGTTTGTTCACTTAGGATTTCCTTTGTTTGAGACTCATAAGTAACCTTAATGACAACGACTTCGACTTCGAGGTTCTGAAACCGGTACACTACGTGTTCTTAGCTTAGTGACCTTTTCTGGGACTACGACCCTTTCTAATTTTCGTTTTCTTCTCTTCAGTTCAGCGAGTCAGACTGACAAACACTGGGGTATCTGACATCGGATAATCCGAGGAGGTAGGTACCCTAAAAGGTCCGTTCTCACGACCTCACCTAACGGTAAAGGAAGAGGTCCCCTAGAAGGGTTGGGTCCTTAGCTGGGACCCAGAGGGCGTAACGTCCGTCTACGAAAATGGTAGACTCGTCTCCTTCTGTACCACCTACTGTAGTGGTTGATTTACCTACACTCAAACTCGTTTGAGACCCTCTTTCGCCTCTTGTCTCTTCGGACCACACGACGTCAGGTACCACAATGTTTTTCAGTCTGTGTTGAATTCCTGACTTTTTATTGTTGATGGACGTAGAAACGAAATCGAAAGGTTTTTACGAGAGTAGTGAATATCTTATCCTTTATTTGTCCATGTACAGTTTCCCTTGTGATATAAAATAGATTGACTTCTGAATCAAATTAACCCTTTCACTTCCCATAAAGGTAGTAAATTTGTGTTAGAAAGAGGACCCTTGTTCAAATAGGTGACACAGAAATGGATTCATACACAGTCTTACGTAGGTTGGTCCAACTAGCCCGTCCTACTATAAGACAGAACTATTAGAATATGGGATTTGATGGTCACGAAAAAGTAAGACAAACTAGAATAAGAGTAGAAAAATACTAGACCCTTTGAAAGTTATTGTACAGTGATCGGAAAGGGTCAAAGAGGGGGAGAATTAGAATCGATATCTCTTAACACAGAGAACGACGAATCATGGGGGTGTGAGGAAAAAGAGAATCAACTCAAAACATAAGGGACCTGACTAAGACTCAAACATTACGACTTAGTGTTCTTACCCTTTTCTTCATGTCTTTGTCTCTCTTTTCCTTTTTTACCTATTCTTAAGACCTACGACTCAAAACAGTTCTGAAACAAGATAACTTTTGTTAGACCTAATAACCTTACATCTCTCCTTTCAAACTTCTCTAGGACCTCCGATTCTACGGAATATTACTTTCTTATCCTTACCCCTTTCTGTCTTGGTGCCGTTTTCACTTTCAAGTTCAGTGAGTCAGGCTGAGACGCTGGGATGCCTGATATGTCAGGTACCCTAAGAGGTCCGGTCTTACGACCTCGCCCATCGGAAAGGGAAGAGTTCCCCTAGAAGGGTTGGGTCCCTAGTTTGGGTCCAGAGGGTGTAACGTCCGTCTAAGAAATAGTTGACTCGATACTCTCTTCGGACTTGGTACCGTTCCACGAGGTCTTTTTAACTGTTCCTCGTCGATCACTCTTCATTCTCTTAACCCCTCTCTTTCTCCATCAATACTATTTGCGACGATACTAAAACGTCGCATAATATATATTGTTAAATTCGTCTACATTCCTTTTTAACCTTTGTAATAATTCTTTTAAAGGAGACCAAGGATATGAGACTTATGTTGAGTCATGCTTATGATTCCGTGTACCTTAGGGTGTAGATTACTTCTAAAATAAATAAGAAAAAAGGAGAAACCTATACAATAGTCACAACACGTGATCTCTCTCTATTGCATATCTACAGAATTTTTGTTACTTTCGGACTATGTTTAAGTTTCAAAATAATAGTCGTAGTTACGATTGAAAACTCACTTTGTGTATAAGAAAACTTTACTAATGAGTGCAATTTAAGTTGAGGGAAGTGACTATTCGTATATACGTTCGTAATATCGTCAAAATAGTCACCGATCCTCATCATTCAGGGAAAGTTTGACCACTCTTCAAAATACTTTTACATAGATAAAGGGTTATGAAGTGTGTAAGTCCGACCAATTTGTTTCAGTCTTCGTATCCCCAGTAAATCCCCTCGTCAAAAGTTTCTGATCAGGTATTATTTTAAAAATGACCGAGTGCCATTTTACATTTTTTATATCCTGTCACATCCTTTACATAGGTTTTCGATTCACGTAAGTTATATTTCTTGGTATATATATATCTAAAATATCATTTTATAATAACGAAGACACTTACCGTTATAATTATAATAGTCTCGTTTTATATACAATTAGTGGGAGAAAATTCACCACGTGTTAGGAACTTCGAAAAAGACTACATACTTGGGGTCTTTCTTCGGAGTCAAGTCAAGTCAAGTCAGCGAGTCAGCACAGGGTGAGAAACGCTGGGGTACTTAACGTTGTGCGGTCCGGAGGGACAGGTAGTGGTTGAGGGCCTCAAGTGGGTTTGGGTGCAGGTAGCTCAACCACTACGGTAGGTCGGTAGAGTAGGAGACAGCGGGGGAAGAGGAGGACGGGGGTTAGGGAGAGTTGTAGTCTCTGGAAAGGTTACTCAGTTGTGGAAGGTACTCCACCGGTTCCGTGACCTCAAAGTCGAAATCGTAGTCAGAAAGGTTACTTGTGAGTCCCGACTAGAGGAAGTCTTACCTAACAAACCTAAAGAACGTCAGGTACCCTGAGAGTTCTCAGAAGAGGTTGTGGTGTCAAGTTTTCGTAGTTAAGAAGTCGTGAGTCGAAAGAAATGTCAGGTTGTGAGTGTAGGTATGTATTGATGACCTTTTTGGTATGGGAGCTGATCTACCTGGAAACAACTGTTTCATTACAGAGACGAAAACTTATACGATAGATCCAACCAGTATTGAAAAGAACGTTCGTCATTCGCAGAAAATTAAAGTACCGACGTCAATGGTTGACGTCACTAAAACCTCGGGTCTTTTTATTTCAGACTGTGACAAAGGTGACAAAGAGGTAGATAAAGAGTAGTTCACTACCCTGGTCTACGGTACTATAAGCAAAAGACTTACAACTCGAAATTCGGTTGAGAAAGTGAAAGGAGAAAGTGAAAGGAGAAAGTGAAAGTAGTTCTCCGAAAAATCAAGGAGAAGTGAAAGACGGTATTCCCACTACAGTATAAAGAGGACCGTTAGAACTAAGGTCGAACACGAAGAAGGTCGGGTCGCAAAGAGTACTACATGAGACGATTCTTCAATTTATTCGTCCCACTGTTATATGTCGGAACTGCATGAGGAAAAGGATACACCTTGGTCAGACAACAAGGTACAGGTCAAGATTGACAACGAAGGACTGGAGGTATATCCAAAGAGTTCTCCGTCCAGTCCAACACACCATACGGGCAGAGAAAGTCTTAAAAGGTGTCAAATAACGCTAGGTGTGTCAGTTTCCGAAACCGTATCAGTTATTTCGTCTTTATCTACAAAAAGAGTTTGAGAGAACGAAAAAGGTACTAGGTCGTCTACAACCGTTAAACTAGAGACCAAGGAGACGGAAAAGCTTTTGGTCGAACTTGTAGACCTTCAAGTACGAAGTGCATAACAACTTCGGACCGAACCTCTTAAAACTCGTAATGAAATGATCGTACACACTCAACTCACGTTAACACGCCATCAAACTCGTAAGAAACCGTAACAGAAAGAAACCCTAACCTTACTTTTGACTGGAAAAGGTCAGGACACCGGTGACGACTCAAAAGATTAAACGACTGTATAACTCACATCGTGAAAGTGTCGTAGTAGAAGGTCCTAAACTTTATCGAGTTGACCTTAAAGTAGTGGAGGTGAAACAAGAATCACTACGAAAGATTCCCGGTGAACTGAAGTGCAAAGTCCTACCGATCAAGATCCACTCACTAGTATGGTAGTACTAAAAGAACCAGTGCTTCTAGAAAAAACATGTCAAGAAGACACATAAGAACGGTGGAGAAGAATTATAGAAGACGAAGACAATCCAGGTATGGTAAGGATAGGAAATGGCTCGGGTAGAAACGTACATTATAAGGGAACCATAGAGATTAAAAGAACTTCTCTAATGATCAGAAGAAAGGGGTAAGACAACAAAAGGAGACAAAGAAACGTAACTAACGACTTCTTCCAAGTTTCAGTCCTCCCCACCACCACTCCTCTATGGGGAGTAGGTTCCATTCCTCGTTTTGTCCTCTACCGTTCTCACTTACAGTTGTAAGATCCTTAGTCGTTTGATTATACCTGACCTTACCCACTTAAATTGAGTCTACTGGTAATATAGATGATGACACCCGTCCTTAGGGAGTCTTCTTTACCTCATCGGTAGTCCCAGTTGTTTTCTCAGGTTTTACGTCATGAACCTACGTTAGAGTTTTTGTTGTCTTTCCAGAGACAAGCAACGGTTCCGTTTGGTAAGTTATAGTGTCTTTAGGTTCAGGAACTGGGTTGGTCATTGTGACTTCTTCGACTTAAACTTACCAAGATACTTCTGGATGTTCTGGAAAATCTTGATTGTTAGTTTTTTCTACAGGAAAAGTAATATCCCCTGACCTTACGTTTTCATCCTTCAGTTCTTTGTGGACCTCATTGTCCGTTTAAACCGGAACCTCTTGTCTTACTTCATCCCGTTTCCGATTATCTCAAAACGGTTCTCTTGCGTGACCAGTATCGTTTGTGGGAGAAGGTTTTTGTGTTCTCTTCTGAGATGTGTACCTGTAGTGGTCTACCAGTTGTGACTTTAGTCTAACTAATATAAGAAACGTCGGTTTTTACCTCTTTGAGATATGTCAGTCGTTTTTGTTCTGGTCCTCGACTCACATCGAATCTAGTACTTGAGGAATAACGGTTTAAGTCTGAATTTAACTTCTTTCATCCCTTTTGGTGATCTCGTAAGTCCATACTGGATTTAGTTTAGGGAATACTAATATATCACCTTCATTCTTTATCTAAATTCCCTGATCTAGACTATCTGTCTCACGGACTACTTGATACCTGACTCCAGCACTGTAACATGTCCTCTGTCCCTAGTTCTGGTAGAGTTACCTTTTCTTTACGTTTTCTCGTTTTACCGACAGACCCCTCCGGAATGTTTATCGACACTTTTCTTCTCTTCACTTTTCGTTTCTCTTTTCCCTTCCATATTCGTAGACTTACGTCTCAGGGTTTCTTATCGTTCTTCTCTAGGCTTTCGGAAGAAGTCACTAGTTACGTTTCTTTCCAATCCTGAATGGTGAACTCCCGAGGTTCCGACGTTGAGGGATTTACGACGGATATTTGTGTTTCCTTGAATTGAAATATTGAAGATCAGTAACTGTTTCGAGACCAAGTTGTTTAGAGTAATAGTCTCTATATGTTTTTATTCCCTTGATAAAAACCATCTATTCATCACAGAAACGATTCACTTCGGTATTTAAACCCCGTATCCTTTCAAGATTTCTTATCATTTTTCAAAAACATGTCAAGTAATCGACTTGACCTTCGGATAACTTCCGTAAAAGAAACTGATAAATCTCACATCGGGTCACGAGTCTTTTCATGTCAACAAGTCGTTTATAGATAAATAACTTTCTTATTTGTTTACTTTTATCAATTGGATCTCTTGAATGACCACCACTTACATACCTTTTCTATACTGGACACCTAAAACAATTATTCCATGAAAATGATAGTTTTATAAATTTTGTATGTATTTCCTTTGTTGTCTGTCGTTAAATTGTTTATAGGTAGATAAATTTTGTTTCTTGGTACTTATAATTATAAGACAGAATAAAGGAACTCTTGACCAAAAGAAAGTCTTAATTCTTATCCCGAAGGGCCACCGAGTCTACTATTTCTTAGGAGGACGTTACGTCCTCTGGGTCCAAACTAGGGACCCACCCCTTGTCGGGGACCTTTTGTTTTACCGTTGGGTAAGGTCATAAGGACAGACCTTTTAAGGTACCTATTTCTTTGGTCCGTCCGATGTCAGGTGTATGTGTGTCGATTGATTTGTCATAACGATGACATCAATGGGAGGACGTTACACAAGAAATCTACAGTAAAATTTTAGATAATTACAACTTTACATATTTAGATCAATTAAATAAAATTGAACATGTCTTATAAGTCATCACACGTATAGAAATCAAATATAATGTGTAACGGTTTAATGAGAAGGTTTACAAAGTTTTTAATTTAAAGTTTGTTATCATGCAGACTAAAATGCAAAAGGGTGTAGCAATAGTGATGAATAATAATAACTTTAAATTGTGAAAACGTTTAGATTAATAATACTTAAAAACACACATAACAAAGGTTTCCACCTATCTCAAAATGTCGTATTGATTCAGGATAAGAATGAGTAAAAAGAGTTGAGGTATTTTCGTTTCTCGGGGGTCTGATAAACACCTAGTTTAGTCGACAGTCTCGAGAGGTAATAAATCAAATTGTTGAAATTCTATGTGTCATTTATTATGGAACTCCCAACAAAATATGACAGAACAAGAAACAACTTCGAAAATCTTTGCCTTACCCTTGTGAAAAAATGTACTTTTCACATCTGGTGTCTATTGTCTAACTAATAAAAGACATACTAAACATTCTGTTCGAGGATTGTAGAGAAAAATAATGAACTAATTCTCTATTACCCGGTCTAATAAGTTTCGTTATTATCCAACAAAAGTCTAAAATTATTTCAATAAAATTACTACTAATGATGTAAAATATTAACGTTATTTTTCGTTGACTATTTATAGTTTAACATGATAATAATTGTATTCGAAGTCAAAAGACGGTTACATTTTTAGATCATTAATAGTGATCTTAGTAAAAGACTTTAATTCTTCATGACATCTATTTATCCCTAATTCTTACGGTAAATAAAGAATTGTAAGATTTCCGTTTATATAGATGGATAATAGGAAAAGTTATTGGACTGTGTTACTGTTACCTTATTTTCCAACAGTGTCGTATTATCATGGACTGACTTTTTAATTATGACTCCACTTCGACCTCGTAAATAGTTTTCATTCACAGCTTCACCTTCCCTTTACCAATAAAAAAAGTTTCACTCTCTGTAACTAGGACACTATTACGAGATACTTTTATTGAAATAAAGACAATGTGGTTAACTGACTAAAACTATGTTAATAAAAAATTTTTATTTTAAACTACCCGATATCAAGTAAAGTAAAGAATCCCTAAATAAACGAATGGACGCGAAGACATATTCTAGCTGTACGTGGAAGTCTCGGAACTTACGTTATTTTTATGTCGTCGGGATACGTAAGGAGTGAGAAGGGGAGTAAGGTCGAGACTGGAAAGTAGAGGGAAATAAGTATAAGTGACTCAATGTGACTCCTCGGGATCCAGTCGCTACCAAAAGTATTGCCTGTGGTCGGACTCGTGAAGGAAGGGAAAATCTATAAACACCTAGTTTTGTCAACAGTTTCGAGAGTTAGTAAATCAAATAAAATTGTTGAAAGTCTATGTACGATTCATTATTGAATTCCGAACAAAACATGATAGAACACGGAGTAGATAGTTAAAGGTTATCTGCTTCTAAACCTTTCCCAGTTTTGAATTTGTAATGGAAAGTACCAACGAAGTGACCTCAGACATCTTTCCCGTTATGAGAAATCGAAGTGAGAGTTGGGATAAATAACAATGTCGACTTTTACATCGTAGTCAAGTCAAGTCAGCGAGTCAGCACAGGTTGAGAAACGCTGGGGTACTTAACGTCGTGTGGTCCGGAGGGACAGGTAGTAGTTGAGGGCCTCAAGTGAGTTTGAGTACAGGTAACTCAGCCACTACGGTAGGTCGGTAGAGTAGGAGACGGCAGGGGAAGAAGAGGACGGGGGTTAGGGAGGGTCGTAGTCTCAGAAAAGGTTGCTCCGTTGAGAAGTGTACTCCACCGGTTTCATGACTTCAAAGTCGAAGTCGTAGTCAGGAAGGTTACTTGTGGGTCCTGGCTAGAGGAAATTCTACCTGACAAACTTAGAGGAACGTCAGGTTTCCTGAGCGTTCTCAGAAGAGGTTGTGGTGTCACGTTTTCGTAATTAAGAAGCCGTGAGTCGAAAGAAGTGTAAGGTTGAGAGTGTAGGTACGTACTAGTGACCTTTTTGGTATCGGAACTGATCTACCTGGAAACAACCGTTTCATTACAGAGACGAAAACTTATACCGTAGATCCAACCAGTATTGAAAGGAAGGTTCCTCATTCGTAGAAAATTAAAGTACCGACGTTAGTGGTAGACGTCACTAAAATCTCAGAGGTTTTTATTTCAGACTGTGACAAAGGTGACAAAGAGGTAGATAAAGGGTAGTTCACTACCCTGGTCTACGGTAATATAAGCAAAAGACTTACAACTCGAAATTCGGTTGTAAAAGTGAGAGGAGAAAGTGAAAGTAGTTCTCCGAAAAATCAAGAAGAAGTGAAAGACGGTATTCCCACCACAGTATAAAGAGGACCGTTAGAACTAAGGTCGAACACGAAGAAAGTCCGGTCGCAAAGAGTACTACATGAGACGTATCTTCAATTTGTTCGTCCCACTGTTATATGTCGGAACTGGATGATGAAAAGGATAAACCTTGGTCAGACAAGGTACGGTCAAGATTGACAACGAAGGACTGGACGTTATCCAAAGAGTTATGTGTTGTAAATGTGTATTTTTAACTCCCGGTGAAGTGCAACCGGTCGACTTCGGAGGTATTAGACAGAAAAGATTTTTTTCAATCGTCAAAGTGTGTCTATAGTCCTAAACATATGTCATACAAAAGTTATTTAATGGGAAGTTACTTAACGATTTTCTTAGTACAAGTGTTTATGTACTTTTAAGATAATAATAAAAAATACCATAGACTCGTTCGACGGACCCTAAGACTAGTGAAGTCTAAAAGGAAGGTACTTCGACTTTTACAAAGAAGTCAAACCCTTAGATCGGATCTTTTTAGAGACCCATTCTATCCTTATACAGATAAAAGATATCTGCCCGACCAGACATGAACCTATTAGGAACCTTTCTGAGAGTACCCTCAGAGTTAAATTTACCGGAAACATCTATTCCCTTTAAAGTTGAGATGTCTTGAATTAAAAATACAATATTTTCCGTTAAAAGACTTGTGTACTCTCTCAAGAAGTAATATAAACCAATTAAGAAGGATATAAAAATAAAAAATTTTTTTATGGACGACAGGAATAGTCACTCCAATTTTTCTTACCTCAAGTAAAATTTTAATATATTGTGTAAACTGTAACAGGGTTATTTAGAACTGGACAAAATCCAAAATACGAAATGTAACTGAGGACGGGTGGGTGGGGGGCTGTGGGTGCTCGTTTACTGTGTCTTTACGTGAAGATCTTAAGGTTAAGGCTAGGAACCAGCGAAGTGTACTCACGATAAAATCGTGTTTAGTATGTTTTCATTCCCTGTCAGTAACCAGAGAGCTTTTATGTTATTTTCATATGTTTCACATCAAATGTCATTCTATGAACGACAAATCATGAGATGGTCGGGAAAATAGTATACATCGGTCACCACTAGTTATTTGTAATTAATTATTATTACTGTGAACTTTTTCGGTAAGTTTAACGAAGTTGCTTACTTTGATATCATTTACTAACCATACATTTAACGCAAAGTGGACTCCCTCTTTGACCATTTGTTTCCGTTATGCGTAACGAAGGTCCACTAGTATTCAAAAGACACCGAGTATTCCACCAAAAGAAAGAAACATGGTACCCCAAAATATAGAACTCGGAGCGTGTGGCGGGTGGAGGACACATTTTAAATGTGTTCGTAACTTTCTAACACCTTATAGGTTCCTTTAGTAAAAAGTCAGCTAACTCAAGAATTACCTTTTTCGAGAGACTTACGACAGAATGTTTAATCTTCTAGGGGACGAAAGATTTATCAAGTTAACTTTGGTCGAAACATAAATAGGAAGTCCAGTAAGTCCGACTTTACAACAATTCAGAATTCTGATTTTCAGTCTGAAATTTTCCATTTTACAGTTCAGGAAAATCCGAAGTCGACTGGAAAATTTGGTCTAATCCCTAAACTTCGTAATGTGTACCTAAAGATGTAAAATATAGGGGTATAAATTGTTTACTAGTTTATATTGAGGGTTCTTATGATAAAAATGTTCAAACTGTAAAGTCCAGACTCTCCACCGACCGACTGAGAAAAATGTATTTAAACGACCACCCCCTTATGAAATCAAAGTCACTTATGAAACCAAATAAGATGGGGATAAAGAAACTTCTTTGAAACATATAAAGTGTCATACCGCCTCTTTTTGGTTGCGGAATTTTATCAGTGATTTTCTGACGTTTTACCTCTCCAGAAACATATAGACATTAAGTTCCGGATTTTGTCATTATTATCTATGAATTAGATAAGAAACGTCACTATTAATTTCACTTTTTTTTTTTTTGTTAAGTATAGAGGTTAGTATTTAAAGAACCCCTGTATGATTAGACACACAAGAGGTGCCCCAAAACGGGTGGTTGTTAAATATCTTCACCAGGGGTTTGTAAAACCGTGGGCCCTGTATATATGGAAGTCGTGTTACCGTGGATCGTGTAAAGTCTGACTTTTACTAACGTACTTGACTTCAATCACTCTACATGTTAAAGTTTATTCATTTTATTCATCTTTATACGATTGTGACGGAAGGAACTAGGGATGTACCGAAGTGTGTTGAGACGAGTGAGGAGTAGAAAAGTACTACAGTTCTGTTATTAGTGTCACTACCTAATTCGAAAATGTTCTGATATCTCCAAAAACACAAAAAAAAAAAAAAAAACGTTTGAAGGAAAAATGGATTTTGAGGTCTTGTTGATGTATGACGTCTATACCAGGACTTAGAGGTCCTTTTAGAGAGAGGGTATTTTACTAACAATAAAATCACTTCCTCTGAAGACATATTTCGTAATACCGGTCTCGTCACAAATTCCCGTCCTTTGTTCAAAGTCGTTCCCACTCTTCTGACAACAACAACAAGTCAGTGATTTAGCACAGGTTGAGAAACGTTGAGGTACCTGACGTCGTGTGGTCCGAAGGGACAGGAAGTGATAGAGGACCTCAGACGAGTTTGAGTACAGGTGACTCTACCATCACGATACGTTGGTAAAGTAGGAGACAGTAGGGGAAGAACAGGACGGGAGTTAGAAAGGGTTGTAGTCTCTGAAATGGTTACTCGACCGACAAAAGTAGTCCACCAGTTTCATAACCTCGAAGTCGAAATCGTTGTGAGGAAGGTTACTTATGAGTCCCAACTAAAGGAAATCCCAATTGACCAAACTAGAGAAACGTCAAGTTCCCTGAAAGTTGATAGGTCGTGGTCTTAAGTTTTCGTAGTTAAGAAGTCGTGAGTCGGAACAAATGTCAGGTTGAGAGGGTAGACATACACTGATGACCTTTTTGGTATCGAAGCTGATATACCTGGAAACAACCGTTTCACCACAGAGACGAAAAATTATGTGACAGACCCAAACAGTATAGAAAAGAAGGTTCCTTGTTCGTAGAAAATTGAAGTACCGACACAGTAGTAGGAGTCACTGACCCTCGGGTTCTTTTCTTTTAGACAGTGACAAAAGTGAAAAAGGGAAGATAAACGACACTTCACTACCTGACCTACGGTACAAAAAACTTACAACTCGAAATTCGGTCGAAAAAAATAAGACGAGAAAGTGAGAGTAGTTCTCTGAGAAATCAAGGAGAAGTGAAAGACGGCAATCTCACCATAGTAGACGTATAGACTCTGACAACGATCAAGAGGACCGTCAAAATTAAGGTCGAACACTAAGTAGGTCGGACCGTAAAAACGTACTATATGAGACGTATATTCAATGTATTCCCTCTTACCTTTTCTATATAGGTTGACTTACGTGCCAAGGTCTCTTATCATTCCTCTCTATTCTTTCGGGAGAAGTCACTTGTTACGTCTTTTTATCTCCTTTTGTTATCTTACCATTTCTAACCTCTTCTGACTTAATGAGTGTTTACCGTAATAAAGAAATTTTCCCTTTAGTTATTTTTTCCCGGTCCACTCCGTAGGCGACTCACAAACACCTAGTAAAAGATGCCGATACCGGTCTGAAGATCCCCGATGACTTTTCGGTTTTTTTTTTTTTTTTTTTCAGTTAACAACCCTTGGGTTTAATAGACTGAAAGTAAATCACTCAGAAACATTCCGAGACCAACACAAAGTCGAAAAATAGAACGAATTCAGAGATACAGGATCTCATGACACCTAAAAAAGACCCTTATGATCCAGTGTGGAGTTTTGAGAGAAACTTTACCTAATAAGTATCAAAAAACTACTTTTTTTTGTCTATAAGTCCAAATTTTTTTTGTGTAAACTGGGCTTAGAACTTCTTATTTATACTTAAGGTCTCATTGTACGTCTTTACAGAGAAATGTAAAATCCCGTACCCTATTCGTTTTTATGAATATTCATTTCATCTCCTGTTTAAATTCTTTACTCTTTTGTAAGTATACACACCGAGACCGAATTGTATCTTCAAATTGTTTGGCCTTCGATGTCTTTTCTCAAAACAAAATGGAACTACCTGCAACAACTTGTTCACACTTAATGAGAGACATGTATAATAGAAATCTTTCCTGACTTCTCCATTAGATCAAACTGTGGTACAAAAACACTTATTTTTATTACGGTTTTTATTATTATATACTTTATGTATAACTCTTATGATCAACTACTGTTATTGGTTTCCGTTTTGTAGATTCAGGACTCAAATGTACAAAACACAAAAAAAAAAAAAAACATTATAGGTTAGAGTCTTTTGGTTCCAACTGATTATATAAAGATACAGTTCCATTTCTTCGTACGAATTTTTGATAAAACTTTGTCAGTAAATTTTGTTCATAATATTAACCTTTTATAGTGTTTTAGAATTAAAGATCGTTATTGTTCTACCGTTCCCGTTAAGTTGAGTGTACTTAGTCTATTTACTAAAGTCCAGTTATTAATGGGAAGTAAAACCTTCGTCAAGAGAATACATCATAATGACTACAGAGAGAGACTCCTTACGTCGATTAAGGTAAAAAGAATCGAATATAAGAAGATGTCAGTGTTATTAAACGAGTAAACTTTATATGATTTCCTAATAATAGTATGAGTTTTCTTATATACATACATATATGCATATATATATGTGTATATATATGTATTTTCGGTGAATACGCAGGAAGGAAGAGTTAAACGACAAAAAATCAGTGTTCAACACAGACTGAGAAACACTGGGAACCTGACTTCGGGTGGTCCGAGGACACAGGAACCTTAAAGGGTCCGTTCTTATGACCTCACCTAACGGTAAAGGAAGAGTTCCCCTAGAAGGACTGGGTACCCAACTTGAGCTCAGAGAACGAACCGTCCACCTAAGAAAAGGTGACTCGGTGGACTCTTCGGGGAAGAACCAAATGGATGACGATAAACAACAACGATAACAACAAAAACGGTCTGAGAGTATTTGGACTTTTTTTATCTGTAAAGTGTGTGTTTTTTTCAAAGTTTTTCTATAAACTACGTGTATCCGTCCTTATAACTTATCAACAATCACTAGACAAAAATTACCTATAAGTTTCGGTTTTTTATCAACTTTGTTGTAAGTAAACGGAAGTCACCCTGTACTTCTACCTTTAATGTCCAATTTAGATTTATTATTGAAAGACTTTCAACCTCTATTTGGTTTATAGACTCCCTAAAACACCTTTAAAGACACAACTGGTTAATGTGTGAGTAAAAAGGTCCTACTAAATATACGTCAGAACAGACTACCTTGTATTCTTGAACTAGAGAGCTCCACGGAGAGTCTTATCGTAATCTTATTATCTACAAAGTTATGACAGTACTTGCAGATGGAGGAAGTAAAAGAAACTGGTCATAATTTTATCTAAAATCTACTTACTTCTTATAACTCTAACGATAGTTCTTACGTTCACGATATAATAAAAGTCTATTGGGTACGTTTTCTATTTCCTAAAGTCATAGTATATTTTTATTGTAATCCATAGATATACACCTTCTTAATTGATTATTAATAGTGACGTTACGAAGGACGTGACTTTATTCTATCCACCACTTTATTGAAACGTCGAGAGATGAACATAAATTACATCGTTAGTGATCCATTTGTTGATACGGAAATTATCTGTTTCGCTGTCTTTTACCCTTCTTATCGGTTACTTATGTTAGATGCGAGAAAAGTCATTTTTCATACTTTGTCATTTGTCTCGTAATAAAAAATAAAATTTAGTTTAATTTGTCATGTTACATCCTCGGCACTCGACACGACTCTTGACTCTTGTATCAATATATTCAATGTCGACTTGGATAACACCATTAATATAGTGTTACATACATTTAGCTTAGTACTACGATATACGGAATTTTAATATGTCACTACGTACAATTAATGAGGAGTTATTTTGACCTTTTCTTAAAATTCATGAATCTGATGTAAGGAACAAGAATTCTTCGAATTAGGATCGACAACAGTAAATAGTCCCCCAACGGTTGTTCATCGTCATAATTTACATTATAATCTTCGGGTCTTAAAGTTCAACCCTTCCCTACTGAGAAGACAAGTGATGCGGTTACCGGAACCCGTTCCATCTGCAAGTACTGTCATAACTTTGAAGATAATAAGATTATGATAAGAAGTGTGGGGACTTCGGGTCACGGGAGTAAACATGGTGTCAATAGACACCTCTGGAAAAGGTGCATCGACCATGAGAAGATCCTTAGAGGACACACGGTTAGTGAAGTTGGAGTGTTATTGAAAAAGTCGTGGGACTAAAAAACACCTACTCCTTGAGAGATTTGAAATTCATTGAGTAAGCTCCATCTCCTCGATCATTCGCTAAATTAATTATAAACTTGTTTTTGTCAAATGAAGTATGGACGGGGAACGACGACGACGACAACGATTCAACGAAGTCAGCACAGGCTGAGACACGCTGGACGGGGAATCCACTCCCATTTTCTTCCACTCTTGAGTTCCCGAATTCACGAATCGTGTCTCGAACCGTGTTTCATTTATGACTTGAACTGGACGAACACGGTGATAATAATGACAACAACCCCAATGACTGCAATGGTACTAACGAAAGTGATAACGAGGTTTATCGAACTTACTTCTTCTTTTAATACAATACAATGTGTAATCATTATGTTAACTGAAGTGACTCGTGTGTGTTACTTAAAAAAAGAATTAATCTCACTGTAGTTAAAGATCGTTAATCATTGTTGATTACAAAGTTTTCAACTAAAGAAAAATCTTTAAGATAAAAGGAAGTCGGGATCACGTAGGAAGACAAACCTCCGTAAAAATAAAATTATCGTAAAAGTGTCCCTTTTTTTTTTTTTGTTTATTTTCTTTCGAACTTTGTTCGTTCCTAACTTACCACTTCACCAGTTCTGTATCGCTTTTAATATATGCATTTCTTGTTTGAGTCTATATACTCAAACGACTACAAAAGGTCGAAAATCTTATCGGTTTGCAAGTACGATGTATTTTTTTAGTGGTTTCATAGGTTCGTCAAGTTACTTCTTCCTTCTTATTATGGAAGGGGTTTAAACTGTACTCATTAAAACACAGTAAATCTGAGTTTTTTTTGACGAATAAAGTGAATTAAATTAAAGAATCGAACTATTTGGAATAAATCGTTATCTTTCTTTCCGTTACCGCAGATAAAGTAAAATGTCACTATTTTTGAACACATCAGTTCTACAAGTTAGAAAGTCTTTTCGTTAAAAATGGATAGTTTACATTGTTTAGAGAGGAAGTTTATATCTTCACCATACTTAAAATTAATTTATTATAACCTATTTTATGAGACTCTAGGTACCTCCTTTCTACAAAGTCTATGGTTCATTAATAAAAAATAATAATAATACAGGTAGGACCTTCTGGATTCTCCCAACTAAAGAAAGAACATTAGTAAAGGTAAGAAAGGTTTATTAACAACCAAGTTTGCACGACCGTGGTGTCATTTTACAATGTCAGACGACCCTTGGGATGAACTGTGAATGCAGAAGAGAGAGAAAGTAGGAATTCGAAGTCAGATATACAAGGGACGACAAACCTGTACACTAAGTCGTTTTTCTTAATTTCTTAAAGTAAAATAGATTAATTGTAGGATGAAGTGGATGATAGGACTGATCAAAAAACACAAAAAAAAAAAAATGTCTTTTGTTTCTTTAACGTTATTTTCATATACAAATATTTTAGACATCCTTACCTCTAATACTATAAACGTACTTGAACCTTCAAGGTCGATTTACACACTCCTACACGTCCTGTGCGTACCCACGACCAGAACCACCAAGGGCCATGACATCCGACTCCCTGTGTCACAGAAAACGTGTCTGAACTCTTGGTCTAAGACCCAATTTGAGTTCCTTTACTCTAAAGGAACTTTTGAATCTCCAGTAAAGTAACCGACAGTCACACAAACAAGATTCAGTGAAGTCAACACATACTGAGATAAGTTGGTACACCTACCATCCGACGGTCCAAGGAGACAGGTCTCCTAAGAGGTCCGTTCTTACGATCTGACCGTCGGTACGGAAGGAGGTCCCCTAGAAGGACTAGGTCCCTAGCTTGGATGTAGAGAATACAGAGGACGTAACCGTAACCGTCCGTTCCCAAACAAAAAAAAAAAAATTGGTGATCACGGTGGACCCTTCGGGAAGTAACTGATATAAACTTTTGATTATAAAAAAATTCTATAAATATTCAAATTTTTTAAACGTCCGGTTTTCTCTATTCGTTTTTCATCTGTAGTCTGACTAAGTTTAAATTCTAAAGGGTATCTTACCAATGTAACTAAAAAAAAAAAAGACCATGTGAAATTTTCTGTCTATTAAGGTCAAAAGATATAACTTAAAATATAGGTAAAATATAGTGAGAAAGTGTAGGTAGGAGTTTGGGGGTGGATGAGGGTATAGGTAGGGATTGGGGTGAGGTGGGGTGAAAACAATTTATGTATGGGTTCTGTGATGCAAGTAGAGGTAATAACGATACCTCTTCTCTTTTGTATGAAAGGGAGGTTTGCGGTACCTGGGACAATTACTGCGGTACGTTCGGACGTCAATTTAAGACCATGGTGGTTTGGTTAAACGTTAAACTTTCAACGTTGTGTTACCCTATATGTCATTGTGTTTCTTTAAGACACATTCCTTTAAGAACACTTTTCTTGTTTCACCAAGATTATTCGGTTCTTTTCTCGAGACATTGAATCCTTTAAAGTCAGAGATGATCGTTCCATGACTCATAAATGTGTTTACTTGATACGTAAGTCTCTTCGTGTCTATCACCTTTACGGTAGTATCTCTGAATTCTGACTTTAGACTATTCGGTTCGGGGACAAGAGGGGTCAAAAGATGGTATCGAAACAGAAGAACTTACAAACGTTCTTGACTTACGTCTACGAACTGACTTCTTGTGTTCCCGGTAGTACCCGGTATACGTTGTAGAGGGCAGTACCCGGTGTACTCTGTTGTAGTACTGACGTATGGTACCAAAGTAAAAGTAGGGGAAGTTGTGAACAAAAGACTAGAGTACACTTTGGACTTCTAGAAGGTGGAATAAAAAGTACACCGACATGGGAAGGAGTGACCCAAAGAGACATACTGAAAGTACATATCTACCTTTCTTATGACTAGTTTTCTATCGTTAGTAGGAAGTCAAGTGTTCCTTGACTCCGTTCCGACGTCCTTTGACGATTTTTCTCTCCTTTTCGAAGACGGTTCCAAAGACCCTAAAGGTAACTAACCTTCCTACAGAGGAGTAGGTGTTGCTACTACTGTGTATAAGATTGAATTCCTCACAACAGTTGAATCTGGTTGAGACGAAAGGTTCCTCATTATTAGTGGGAATTTCATGATCTAGAGAGCAGACAACCCCATTAAATCACCTGTGTAAATTTCTCAAAAGATTAACATAGACTAGAGAAAAAAAACGGTATTTGGTAAGTTTCTTGAGTACAAGTATTAATAATAAGTACCAAATATTATGTTTAATCACTACCAAAATGTGTATGTATATTATGTAAGATATATATATATACATATATTAAGTTCTTTTTAAAATTTTTCGGACAATGGTCCTCTAAACTCACAGAAAATACACTTATTTGTGTAAAATCAGTTCAAAATACGATTGTTTTTATTTAGTAAATTCATTGAGATCTCCATCCTCCAAGACTAATATTGGACGAAGTCTTTTGATTTTCAAAGTAAAAATTCAGAGTGAATTTGTGTACACAAGGGACTCTGTACCTTTTCTCAATAAAGGAGTTACGAAGGGTAGAATTATGACTGCATTACTTCAACAGGTTTATTGACTGTACGTCAGAATCTATAAACTTTGAATTTATTGTTGTTTTTTGACTTTCTCTGTTAAATATCTTACTCGAGGTTGTCGGTAACTATACGGTTTCATCAAGATAGTTGTTATAAACATGGTCTTTTCGTGTTTATAAATTAGTTTTTTCTATTTGTCAGTGTTATGTGTTTAAAGATTTGAACTGAAGTCGTTAGACTGAAACGACACAGTAAGTCCTATTTTAAACTAAACCCACTTCATCTACTTATTACAGTGTACTTATCCCATTGTCTGCAGTGAGATTTGAGGTGTTAGACCTAAGTCGAATTACATAACATCAGTGAGTCTATTTTCGTTTTGTCACATTTTTAGTTTGTTTGTTTTTTGTCCTTAAGACCTTTATTCCATACGTGACGTTTCGTCGTAGTATTGAATCATTACACAATCATTTTAATTTTGATACTGTAAAAGTCCTTCTAACCGACACTAACTACCGAGTTGTCAAACCGTTACTGAGACGATATCTTTATTCTTCCGGATTCTCCACTTTTGCATTTGAGGTACTCGTCCTTAAGATAGAACTCTTAGTGATACAGGGGTTTTGGATAAACTCTCCACGAATTATTAACAAATTAATTATATACTTATATAAGTGTGGTTTAAATCCATTGGAAAGGACAAATTCAAAACCTCAACATGGTACCAATACATTCTACACTTTAATCCCCTTCAACCCATTTCTCATATATTCTCGAGGAACATAATAGACACGTACACACACATGTGCACGAGTCAGACCCGGATGAGAAACGCTGGGAACCTGCTATCGAGTGGTCCGAGGAGACAGGAACCCTAAAGGGTCCGTTCTTATGACCTCACCCAACAGTATAGGAGGAGGTTAATAGACACGTTGAAAAGACATTTAATTTTTTTTTTTTAAAATTACCGGAGTTTTATTTTCTAAAAAAAAAAAAAATTCAAAGTGACACCTCTTAGTACTCTACCAGACCCTATCACTCCCATCCCGATGGACGGACCTGTGAAGAGACCTCTAAAACACTATCACTATCGCTGAAAAGTACTTTTGGCGTCTTCGTCGGTTTCCTCGTTGTTTTTCACTTTCACAATAAGAGAGTCAGCACAGACTGAGACGTTGGGGTTCTTGACATCAGGCTCTCCGAGGAGACAGGTACCTTAAGAGATCCTTTCTTATGACCTCACCTAACGGTAAAGGAGGAGGTCCCCTAGAAGGGGTGGGACCCTAGCTTGAACTCAGGGGATGTAACGTAGAAATAGTAGACTCGGTGGTTCCTTCAGGTATTCTTCACTTTAATTTTTCGTTCAGGTATTCTTCACTTTAATTTTTCGTTATAGTCACTTGATACAAGTAAGAGACTCCTACAAGTCTTATACTTCCTTTTCCAAATTAAAAATATACTTTATTCTACCATCTAATTCGATGAAAATAATGAATAATTATATAAACCTACAATTATATTACTACCGAGACTTATCGATTCTTTAGTCTCTAAGAGTCTACCAGTATTGACTGTTTACCCGAGATGAGGATCACATCTTACACCCAAAACCGAATGATTTACATCCTTCTCAGTTGAAATAAATACTCTCTTTTTAGTTTTCTTTTTTCCTTCCGTCTCTTCCTCTCTCTCTCTCTTTTCCCCTCCTTCCTACCGTCTTTCTTTCTCCTTTTCTCTCTCTCCCCTCTCTTTCTATTATCTTCAAGGTAACATAAGAAAGATTATATACTACGTGAGTCGAGATCTAGTCTCGGTTCCTCTATCGTCTTCCACAGTAGATTTTCTGGAAGTCGACATCCGGTAAGTATATTTCTGATGTAGAGTTACACCAAAGCTTTTACTGCAAGATTTGTCTCACTAAAAATTTAGTACATTTGTACCCATACTGAAATGTTTACACCAAACACCCTAATTCCCACCTCGTAAGAAACAATCTTTCCTGAGTCCGTTCACTATGATTATGGTGACCCCTTCTGTGACTCCATGAATCTTGTGACGGTCACAAATAAAAATTATACTAAAATGTCCGATCCTCATTAAGTTATAAACCTAAATAAACGAAATAAGTAAGATTTTCCATTAAAAGGTGTCATCATTTACAAAATAGGAATTTTTGGTTTACCCCAAACAAATTATTTGTTTGTTTTTTAGGTGTTACAGTAAAAAATCGTGTATTGTACCAAAAAAGGGGTAGTTTAGTTAACTAGAAAGGAACTACTCACTTTAGGGAAGTCCGGAATTACTGTGACTGTAAATCTCTTTGTCAAAGGTTCCCGTTAAATAAAGATCTCTGTCCTCAATTCAAGTGTGAAATAATCAGCAAACAAATTATAAAAGGTAATAATAACTATGAAATGAAAGTGGTATAGGAACCTGACGAATAAGATAATATGTGTTGTTCATACACATATATCTACAATTTTCAATCATATTTGAAATATAACTAATATGACTCCCAAACCCCATAAAAACAACCAAAGACTAGTAAATTTCGTTGTAAATAATAATGACAAGTTTTTGGAATCCGACGTGACTATTATATCTTTGAATTAGTGAAGTCCCTTTATGGAGAATCTTGTCTACTCAGGCAGATTTGTTACCTTCCACTGGGGTTTATTCTTTTCGAACCGTTCGGTTTTTATTTTTTGTTTTGTTAGTTTATCTTGTTCTTGTCTTTGTTTCACAGGTGATATATGTTCTTCCATATTCAAAATTCGTTTAGACTCCTCCCGTCTCTTCTACCTACTAACCTCAATCGTGTGGCACCTTGACTGAAGGAACTTTTCCTTTTACCGAAGTGAAGGAGAGGGTCCAACGTCCTGATATGAGTCGAAGACGGAGGGCGTAGAGAGGCTAAGGAACGGTGAGTTTAGTGTCAAATCCAAAAGGGACACCTCTGTAACGACTAAGACATTTATTCCCCACACTTAGAAACGACCGTACTGTCTCTCTAACTTCTCTTGATCCTGAAAGATGGTTTCTACTAAATGAGACACAACCACGATAGAGTGACACATTCGTAATGGGGATTCCGGGTTACTGACGTTTGTTACTGGTAAAGAAAAGATTGTCACAGACACTCAGTACTCAGTCCCGGACTGGAGTGACCCAGGGACTCCGAGTACGACAGAGTGTCCCTCACCAGGTCTGTAGTCAGGCTCGATACTAGTAAAGTCCGGAACTCCTCCTTTACTAGGTGAAGGTCCGAGTACCTTTCTAAGGTTAGTTAATAGACTTCCCCGAATGTCCTTTATTAGCATATTTTGACGTGATGTCTTTTTTCCTCTCCCTCGGTTTAACGAACTCCTTCTAAATGTGAGGGGTTTACGTCGATCAGGATTACGTTTTATAAACCATCTCTTTATATCAGTCCATATTTTATTAAAAATGTTTATAAAGTAGATCTTTTTCATTCATAGGAACTATTTCCTTCATTTCCTTGGGGGTCAAATTAAAAGACACTTCGATCCCTTTTTTTTACGGATTTTGATAGAACGTATTTAATTGATACTGTCATCCAACCTTTCATGACTACCATTATCAAACACTAATTGAAAATTAGTATTTAGGGCTTGAGTTTTCAAGTCGTGTAAGAGGTAAAATCTTTCTTTTTGTGAATCCAAAAGTTTAGACTCACGTGTCCGTGTAGTTAAAATCATCGATTGAAGTAATTGTTGTAAGTCAAATCAATGTGAAAGATTAAAACGTAAATAAAAAGGTCTACCAATATCTTATAAATATAGTGTTTTCAAAAGGAGGATTATTATTATACTCGAATAACAAAAGTAATATTAAGAGACACTTTTTCATTTCTTAAATTTACCTTTTTTAAAGTTTTACTTCCATTTGAAATTCTGGTTGGTCGAACCTCCTTTTTCAAAATAACGTTACTCAAAGAATTCTTCCTACAACAGTTCCTCCGAGATACAAATTTATACCAAACTACAGTGGATTCATTATTTTAAGTTAAACGAAAACACGAAATCATGTCGTAACCTCCTAACCTTTCGAAGGGTCTGAGTGATCCGACCTATACTTAAGAGTGGAGGGAGTTTGAAGACACAAGTCCCTCACGGAAAGGGTTAATATCGACGTAAGACTGTCATTGATTGGTAATGGGACTCACTGTCCGTTTCTTTCGGTTCTCGGAACTCCGATTCTGTCTCTTCACTTGCACTAGAGGTTATTGTGTTTCTCCCAAGGAGGATCTGAACAAGAGTACAGAGGACTAAGTCCCTGGTTAACCACACATATTGAACGTGTCTACGTAATAACCCTGTGTCACTTATGTAGTATCCCTGTATCGATGTTCCGTTCCACTACGTTTACTCCAGTAGTAAACGTAAACTACTGGGGTAAACAAAACGATAATATAGTTTTGTCGTTGTTTTTTAAATCGTCAGTATTTATTAAATAATTATGTCACCGTTTAAAGAGGTATCATTTTCGTTTAATCACTAATACTTCTTTTCCAGATGGAGATAAAATAACTGTCAAAATTATTATTATAAAGATCCATCAATTAAAAAGATTTGAAAAAAAAAATTCTCACCTCTTCTTCGACTCCTAAAAACTTAAGTCACAATTTAAAATGTGAAATCCTTTGTAACAATAAAAGTTCCCTCTCTAAATCTTTTCGTTTTTTGATATATATAAGTTTGACTTTTTAAGTGTGTTTTTACGATTTTGTTTTCTATGTGAGTTAAGATGAAGTAGGATTCTTTGACGGAAATTTGTAACTTCGACACTAAAAAGGGTAGTTTAAGTGTGTTGTGTGTACGTGTGGTGTGTTCAATGGCTATTACTTGTTGTGGATTAATAGACTAGATACTTGATTAACTCGGTAATTATCTAAAACCTTTATATTAACGTAAACTACACACTTAGACTGGAAATATTAGTAAAGATATGGATTAGGAAATCAAATCAATAATCGAAAAATTAGTGAATTTTGAAAAAAATTTTTTGATGTCTTTCGGTTAGATTTACTTGGTAAAAAGGTAAAAGTCAAGAAACTTTCAAATAAAGACTCTATTGACATAGAAGGAACTTGGAAAAGAGGTAACAAGAAGTGGACTGGACATTTCAATTTTAGGTTGTTCTCCCCTGAGAAGATTTACTCCAAAAGGGTTTTACACGAAGTGTCTTATAAACAAGGTGTTCTATCATAATCTATAAGACTTAAATTTATACTTCGTCTTTTCAGTCTAATTTATTATAACTGATTCAAAGAAATAAGATAACAAGAAATCTTGAAAAAAGAATACTGACGAAGAATACTTATAGGTCCTTCACTCCTGAAATCTACTGTGAAGGGTTCCTATAACCCTCGAAGAGATCACCACGGTCACCATTGTTTGGGCGGACGATTACGTCCTCTTCTCTGCACCCAAGCTAGGGAGTCAACCCTTCTAGGGGATCCCCTCCCGTACTGTTGGGTGAGGTCATGAGAACGGACCTCTTAGGGTGTCTGTCTCCTCGATCACCCGATGTCAGGTACTCAGGTTGTGTTGACTTCATTGAATCGTACGTGCGTATGTGTGTGTGGTCCTATAACCAATACCTTGAAAAAATTAACTTGTAAAATTTCCCAATCTAAAAAAACTCTTTGGGTAATCCAAGTCTTTAAAAATTCACTGTAGAATCCATCGGTCTTGAACCATTGATATCGTCTCGCTACACAGACTCATTATCTTTGTCTTCGTTGGGATTCGTGTCTAGTGTCGTTGAATAACTGTTCTCACACACTTTTATACTTCCAAAAAAAAAAAGAAAGTTAAAATCATGTCCGTAAAGTGTCTTCTTATACAAGTTTGTCGTTTATTTGTATACTTTTTCAAGTCTTTCCTTTACGGATAGTTATCATCTTAACTTTTTTTTTTGTTTTAGGACATCATACAAGTTTATTACTTTATGAGATTTCATTATTTTTGTTTAGTGTCTAAGTATTTTGTGACGTTTATTTTAGAGTTTTTGAATTATGTATTATATTTCTATATAAATACTAGATTAAATACGTTTATAGGTTTTTAGTCCTTATAATTGGGAAAAAGACCTTCTCCCTACGAACGAATCCACAATTTTAGTATTTATTTTCGTTTTCTGTTTTTATCAATGGTACTATTCGTCTTAAAACCAGTCAACATCATCCCTCCCCCGAAGGGTCCACCGTGATCACCATTTCTTGGGGGGACGGGGTACCTGTCTCCTCGGACCACCCGACGTCAGGTACCCCAGCGATTCTCAGGTTGTGTTGACTCGCTGAAGTGAAAGTGAAAAGTGAAAGTACGTAACCTCTTCCTTTACCGTTGGGTGAGGTCACAAGAACGGACCTCTGAGGGTACCTGCCCCCTCGGACCACCCGACGGCAGATACCCCAGCGTGTCTCAGTCTGCTGACTTCACTGAATCGTCGTCGTCGTCTGTTACGTCCATTGTACTCTACGTCCAAACTAGGGACCCAGTCCCTCTAGGGGACCTCCTCTATTACCGTTGGATACGGTCATAAGAACGGACCTCCTAGGGTACCTGTCTCCTCGGATCACCCGATATCCGGTGTACCAGTGTACCTCACCCTGTGCTGACTTCACTGAATCGTACGTACGTACGTGTATAATCCCTCCTTCTCTTCCCACTGATGACCCTTCTCGGGGTAATCTACGACCCCCTGCCTTAGACCCTTCGACCTTTACAAGAAAGAAAAGGACCCACAAACGTAACTATATTCAGAATCACGACATGAAAATACAAAACATAAAAAAAAGATTCACTTTTCTTTTCTCGTTAAGTACAACAAAGCTCCAGTCTCCCAAGTTTTGAATCCAGGTTTGTTTAAATTAGAAAAAGGTTCGGTCAAAACCTTTTCGACACAATAGAGACTCATAGTAATACGATATCCTCTTTCTTCCTTTTTTTCGTGGGAGTGTTCAGTCTGACAAGTTAAAGTAAGGGAAGTATTTTCTAGTTATATACATCACTGTGCATCCTTTGATGTCTAATTCGTTTATCTTTACCACCAAGAGGTAGTTGTAGAGAAAACAGAGTTGTCAATGATGGAAGGTTCGTGACTATTGCTCGTTGGAGATGTTTTTCCTGTAGTCCAACAGTCGTACCAAAGGTTTCGGTGAGGTTTGCTTCCTACCAGTGTCAGCACCTTCCAATTGTAGACAGAAACGTAAACCGATAAGATAGTATTTAACGTTATTTCTCGTTTTACAGTACTCTTCAGCAGTCATTGACTTATCTTATTTTAATTTTCCGTTCTGGTATTATAAAATCCCAAACGACTACGTTGTTGTCGATGTTAAAAAGAGACGAGGTCTCCGATGGGCGTTGTTAAAGTGATCTGAGGATGTTGACTTTAATGTAAAGAATTAAGTAGGAAATATTTCTAAATTTAGTGTCAATACCCCCTCTCGGGGAGCATTTCAGTCTCCACATCCGTTCTCGTGTTTTGTCATTTCATCTATCTGAGGCCAAAACCCCCATCTACGAACCCTTGTCCCCCAAAGGACTCCGAACTAGTGCGGAAACGTATACGGTTCGGAGGAAGGAGTACTGGAAACGGTACCCGCCTCAAGGAGTGCGACCGGGGGTCGTCGACGGCAGATACCCCAGCGTGTCTCAGTCTGTGCTGACTTCGCTGAATCGTCGTCGTCGTCGTCGTCGTTGTAAATGATTAAACATGTCTCCAGAATAAGATTAGACCCAGTATCCTTTAGGTGTCAGTAAAAAACAGTGGTAGGATGTCAAACCTCAACCTCTAGGGAAGTTCCATAGGACCACTTCTATTGACCCGGTCAATCCAGGGTGTCGACGTAGGTCTGGGACTCCTAGTTCTTCCGTCTCATTCAGTGGCCGTGGGTCTCTCTAGTTCAGGATTGTATAATAAAGAGGGTTATAATAGGAGAGAAAATGGTTGTCTAGAGTTTTCTGATACTAAATTAAGTTCCTGTTTCACTTTCCTCATCGAAAAAGATTAGCTCACTTTTCAAGACACTGATCTAAGTAAGGGTACACCAAGGATTTGGGACCTAACACAAACACGATGTAAACTAAAGGGTGGGGTCTTACATTCTTTTGTTTACATAATCTGTGATAATTTTGTAACACGGTAAGACCTTGATCTACCACTACATACATCTCGTAACACTTATACGAATTACGGTGACTTAATATAGGAAATTTTACTAATTTAACCACCTAAAATACAATACCTAGAAAATAGTGTCATTTTTTTTAACTAATTTTTTTTATTTGTGACACAATATAAGTCCGTACTTTTTCGTTTACCTTGAACGAAGACTACCACAGACTATCGAAGGTCGAACTGGAGACGTACGACCTTACCAATGGATCAATAAGTAGTAATCAAAAGTAAAAATAGACCACTGTAACATTTTCAAAATGAATGTATATAGTACTGTTTATTGATTTAAAGATATATAAGTAATTTTAACAAAAATAAGTATTTTGTTCATAGGTAACTCTAAATGATATTTACTCTGTGACATGATCTCTAACGACATTTCCGGTTTCCACTCAGTTATTCTGGAGACGGGAGGACTCTAAACGGTAGATTGTAATCTCATCACTCTTCTACAAACGCTCGGAAGGTATACGGTCCGTGACGGGTCCGCCTTCCTTTGTTTTGCATTCTGTGTCAGGCACAGAAAAACCACTCAAGTCTCAGCTCACACCTCTCTCCTAAATTATGTGTAAGATCGTCTCGTCCTCGTTTCCGTAAACTCCTGTGTCCGAAATCTACTTTTTTAGTACTTATTCTGACCAAAGTTGTGTGGTGCCGGAAATAATCCTTCACGTACATTGTGTGTTTGTGAGTACCGAAATCCGCTTGGACCTGAAGTCGCCAAGATCCGAGACGAGAGTGAGTCACCAAATATGTCTGGGACCCTTCTTCGTTCGTGCTACGAGTTTCAAAAAGGGGTCTAATGTCAAGATCAATTGGGTCAATCGTGTCGTGGTGAAGAGACTGTAGACATATATAAGTCATTGTTTGGGTACCCGATCCGATAAGATCCTGAAGATGTGTGGGGAGGTAATTGTCCTGATCGAGACACTGGAACATGCTCAGTAAAGAGAAAAGACTCAAGATTTTGTTACCTTAGTCCACGACGTTTCTACTGATATATAAAGACATGACCACATAGAAAGGTACACTGGGTTATGAAATCTACTTTCCTAAATCTTTTTATGAACGATGTCGACTTACAAAGAAATTCTAATTATTATTTTTTAGTCGTGACGATGTGACCTTTGAACTCACGGTTCCCTATTCACCATAGATTATTAATTATTTTTCACCAACACTTCGTAAAACGTTTATATTTTACGATCTATTAAATATTTATAAATTTATCAAAAATTTAAATTATACTCATAACGTACCTAAGGTAAAACTAAAAGATACGGTGAAATAACGGAGTCCCACGAAGTGACTATAATTAATACAATGACAACCACAATAACGACAATTAACATACCAAAGACCTCCCCATATAGGGTCCATTTCTTCTCTCCCTTTGACCCCACTTATTTAATTGACATCCTAAAATAACGACCTTCCTCAGTAAGAGAAGACAACGTCATATAAACTCCAAACAGTCAATTCACGGACCAAGTATTCAAAGACAGCAATGAATCTAGACCAAAACTGAAACGAAGAAGACTAGAAGAAACGACTTAATATTTGAGGAGGTTCAGTGTGCGGTGAAATAAGTCGAAACGTAAGGAGGTTTCGAAGAATCACGTTACAGATGAACTGACGAATTTTTTTATGAACGATTTGGAACTTTCTCTTGCGATTGTGTCATTTACGAGTGTACAGGATCACCAAGGTGAAGTATTGAGTCCGTTACCAGTGTGTAAGAGTTCCTCCGTTTAGCAGGGTAAATTCTCTACTTCTTTGACTATGGTACCGACTGGTTCCGCTCAAGTTTTTATATAGGTGGACCATTCACTACCGAGGTTGAGGTAAACTACGATTTCACGAACGGAAAAGAGTAACAAATTATAGAGGTACTTCTTCACCTTAACCACCCTTGTCTTCAAACATTGCTTAATAAAGTAAAATTTTGTAGTAAGAGTTAACTCCCAATCTTTTCCGAAACCTTTGAACTGTTTCCTTTCTTTCTCCTTCGTCGTTACTTCCTCTTCCCCCTTTGTTATCGATCTGGGAGGTTTCGTTCTTTTGTAATTTTATGTTCCTTACGACGCTTGGGAACCGACGTCTTTTCTTCTGTCTGGTGGAGTTCCATCATTGAACGTCCCACCCGTCCCTCCTAGTAGTCCTTATCCTAAATGGATTATGGGGTCTCCGAATCAACACCTCCACACCATCTCAGATATTCGTTTTGGTGTTTCGTTCGTGTCCTCTTTCATTAACCGAAACGACTATTCTCCGCTCGTCCTCTCGGTCGACGTCCACCCGGGTCACTATTCGTCTTACATACTACGACACTTCGGAACTAACCTTATCAAATTATTTTCGTACACTGAGAACGGTTAATTTTCGATCCCCATTTTATACTAAGACGACGATTAAAACGTAGGTTCATCTTAATATGGCACTAGTCCGATTATCTTACCGTAACTTTTAGGTAGTCGTGACGTACCCTCTGGGTGATAGATCGTTCGTCGACTTGTCTTCGTCATTTCGTAGTGATAGAGGTGGAATGGACCGGGCCCTCACTGAGTACGCCTTTGTTTGAACACGTCTCCGTCGAACTCTTCCCCTTATCTCCTAGGGGTTATGTGTCCTCCCGAAGGGTCCACCGTGTCACCATTTCTTAGGTGGACGATTACATCCTCTGTACCCAAGCTAGGGACTCAACTCTTCTAGGGGACCTCTTTCTTTACCCTTCGGTGAGGTCATAAGAACGGCCCTTTTAAGGTACCTGTCTCCTCGGACCACCCGATGTCAGGTACCCCAGTGTTTCTCAGCCTGTACTGACTCGTGTGAGTACTCCACGTGTCCTTTTCACACTTTCGGAGTGGTGAATCAGGGTTTCTCAGGGATCGGACGACCTTTAACCTATGGTGACCTACGTGATATGGGACTCCCCGAAGATCCCCTTAGATTCTCATCAAGAAGGTGTCGGACGGTTCACAGAACGGGACGTCCTTAGGGCACGGATAACCTCCGGGGAGACACTTTACTCCAGGATCACAAAATCTGGTCTTCCAGGACGACCTCTAAAGAGGTTGATCCCAGTTCGAAGTGAAGTTGAGGTCATTAATTCTTTCTTTCTCTCGTGAGTTGTTACATCTCTCTTTGATCACAGACTCACATATATATTCACTAGGTTGGACTAAATTCTTTTGTTTTGTTTGTCCTATACGAGAAGAGAAGAAACCGTGCTCAACACTAAGAGAAAAGAGGGCTGAGGGTGAAGAGAGAAGACATGACAGGTGTGACCCTGAACCTAATTTTCGACTAAATGTAGACGACACACAGGATTAAAGGGTTCTCGCATACGTACTTAAATGTTGTTTCCTCGAGAGGAAAATAAAGGTACTTTACGTCGCGTGCCACAGTAAGTCGTCGATCACTGTACAGCCGATCGTTATTATTCCGGAACGGAAAACTTTATTACACACTTCTCAGGTATAAATTGGCAAGAAGGATAAGTTTACTTAAGTCTATAACTCTAGTATGACAGCTCGTAGACTTGAGAATTTCGTGGTACGTTGGACTCCACGATAGGACCATCTCTTCGGTGACGGAAAAGAAACCTTGTCTTTGATGAATCGACCATGACTTTCTTTCTAATTGTCCTATGTTTGGTGTGGGTTGGGTGTCCGGAGGACTCCGCAACATGACTGAGACGAAAAGGTCAGAGTAAGAAATTCGGTACGTTTATGGTAGGATTAAAGGTGAGATCATAAGTTTGGGTTCATCCATTTAATTGGGACGACAAAGAGGGTTCTCCACTATTATGAACGAACTAAACCTTTATGGCTTCACTTCTGGAAGAGTAGGTAATTTGTTCTTGGGACTTACAGAAGAAAGTGTAGAGTTGTTTTGACTTTTATCTTTTGAAAAAAAAATTAGTCTCTCGTACGACTAACCGAGTCTGACAAAAATCGAGTTCATGTAAATGATCGTTGTCTCTACGTGACGCATCCTCCCGGTATGAGTTCAGGAACTTCACAAGACTGTTCTTTGATTTATAAACTCAGAGATATTATTAGACTACGACTACAACGTCCTTTTACCCCACGTTCTCTTACTAGTACAGGGTGCAGAGACCGGTCAAGAACCCTCCCCAACGGTTCACTCCCAGGAACTGAAATGCGTCTTTTCTTAAACTCTCGTTCGGTATCCCTTCGTTTTCGTTCAAACAAATCTCTCTATGTGTAAGGTATCTGTCTCACACCAGACGGAGTCTTCCAATCTCACCAGAACATTACATCCCACCAATTAAAAATACCCACTCAAATATCCCATTACTCAGTCCCCTTATCAGATTGATAGAACCTCGTAACCACTCTCAAAGGTCGTTCACCCAGTGACGGGTGAAAAACCGGAAGACTCCAACCGGAACCTTGATAGTATCGTAGGTATCAGCACTGTGTAGGTACACAGTAAGTCGTACACAATAATATAGTGTCACTCATAGATTACCCGAGGTCCAGATGATTTTTCACTTAGAAGGTGGTAGACCCGGCTGCTCCAAGATTGGTCATAAAGACATGATAGAAGTTGTCGACACAGTAGGACGAGGGAAGGGAGAACAGAGTAATTAAACATGAAATAACTAAGACATCGTATTAACTGTTCTTTCGATTATACCAAGCAAGTTCTCCAGATCAACGATATTTTTACGAATGACTCATTTACTTACTTAATGTTATTACGTATTTGATTTACAACGACGACGATTCAGTGAAGTCAGCACAGGCTGAGACACGCTGGGGTATCTACCGTCGAGTGGTCCGAGGGGGTAGGGACCCTTAGAGGTCCGTTCTTGTGACCCCACCCAACGGTAAAGGAAGAGGGTACGTACTTTCACTTTTCACTTTCACAGACTGAGAAACGTTAGGGTACCTGACGTCGGATGGTCCGAGGAGGCAGGTACCCTAAAAGGTCCGTTCTCATGACCTCACCCAACGGTAACCGAAGGCTTTTATTTACAATTTTGTTATGTTTAAGTTTACTCATGAGAAGGTGTATTAGAAGGGAGAATATAAAATACCTTCATTATTAACATTGGTAATAGTGAGAACTATTGACTATTAAGAACTATTGTACTCGTAAGGAGGTATATATAAAAGATTATATATATATTATCTAGAGAGTTTCTGTACGTACTACAATAAGTCAGCACACACTAAGAAACGCTGGGACACCTGACATCGGACGGTCCGAAGAGACAGGTACCCTAAGAGGTTCGTTCTTATGACCTCACCCAACGGTACGGGAGGACGTCCCCTAGAAGGTCTGGGTCTCTAACTTGGTCGTAGAGGACGTTGCAGATGTAGCGTCCGTCTAAGAAATGGTGACTCTGGGGTCCCTTTGGGGAGAGTTTTTATAAGTACAGGATTAGGGACCTTGGACACTTGGAATATATCATTATCTCTAAAACGTTTACACTAATTCAATTCCTAAAAATCTACTCCTCTAATAGGGACTAATATGGTCTACTAGACCTAGATGGTTTAATTAGTGTTCCTAGGAATTTTCACGTTCTCCCTCCGTTCTCTCGGTCTCAGTCTGTCCTTAAACTTCTACGATGTGACACGAAAACTTCTATCTCCTTCCCTGGTGTTCAGTTCCTTGCGTCCGTCGGACTTCCTATCTTGGCTGTGAGAATTGGGCAGTACATAATCAGAGATTACGTACTACCCACGTACTGAGTAACACGATTGTAAGAAATAGTCCTCAATATAATGACTTGAGTCCAAATCGAGTAACGACGAGTTTTCGGTTATTAATTCTCCGTTCACAGTCATCTTTCCTTTCTACGAAATCAGTCTTTCCGGTCGTCAGACCCCTCTTCCACCTGAATACAGACCTCTAGTAGGGACGTCTAAGACAAGTCAATAATGTCAAAAATTTCCCTTCCACCCCCTTCTCTTAGAGTCGCTTAGTAGGTCCGTCCTCCGACCCAAGACGTGACAACAGACAACACACGTCTGACCGATTGAGAAACCTACAATAGAAGGGGTCCACTAGACGGGCGTCCTAACGAATCCCCCCGACGACCCCTGATCTTTCGATTAGTAAGAAATTGATGAGGAAAGAAGTAATAATGAAGAAAAATAGCTCCTATTCTTAGTTGTCCAATCTGTTCCGTACTACACGTAAGTCCTCTTATAATCAGTCCTCAATCAAATTTAACGGACCACTAGAGTAAGGAGTATTAATTCAAGAAAGTTCCAATCTCCCTTCATCTTTACCCGTTTGTTCTTCCCTCGTCTCCTTGACGAAAGTCAATTAGTCGGTGTTGAATAAACGTACTGTACACCCAACGAACAATAATTCCAAGGGAGGTAAGGTAGTGTTAACAGGGAAACTTTGGCAGAGTGACTATTGTTATTGAGTGTAGGATTAGAAATACGGTCTCTACCATGTAGATATCGGTACGTCTTTTTGTCCCCCGTCTCAGTCCCAAAGTGGAACAGAGATTTCCTGTCTTTCAAACGACGTTCGACATCGGGTTTCTTACTGAAGTAATTCAGGATTAAGTCCGACTCACGACCCACGGGATCAATGACTTCGTTTTCAATAACCCCTGTTTTAATCCAACGTCTATGTTTAGACTCAAATTTATATTGTTTGTAATTACTTGTTTGTTTTGTTGTTTCCCAATCTTTTTAATCTTACTCGAAAGTTAATTAAGAAGGGAACTAATTCTCTAGGAAGTAGTATTCCTAATACAAGTTGAAATTTTAAGAGTCTTCGATCACGTCAAAACGGTTTCGGAAACTGACACACCTAGTGTTATTTGACACCTTTTAAGACTTTCTCTACCCTTATGGTCTGGTGGATTGGACGGAGAACTCTTTAGACATACGTCCAGTCCTTCGTTGTCAATCTTGACCTGTACCTTGTTGTGTGACCAAGGTTTATCCTTTTCCTCATGCAGTTCCGACATATAACAGTGGGACGAATAAATTGAAGATACGTCTCATGTAGTACTCTTTGCGACCTGACCTTCTTTGTGTTCGACCTTAGTTCTAACGGCCCTCTTTATAGTCATTGGAGTCTATACGTCTACTGTGGTGGGAATACCGTCTTTCACTTCTCCTCGGTTTTTCGGAGAACTACTTTCACTTTCTCCTCTCACTTTTTCAACCGAATTTCGACTTGTAAGTCTTTTGCTTCTAGTACCGTAGACCAGGGTAGTGAAGTACCCTTAATCTACCCCTTTGTCACCTTTGTCACAGTCTGAAATAAAAAAACCCGAGGTTTTAGTGACGTCGGTACTTTAATTTTCTACGAACGAGGAACCTTCTTTTCAATACTGGTTGGATCTGTTGTATAAGTTTTCGTCTCTGTAATGAAACGACTGATTCCAGGCAGTTCAGTTCCGATAACAACAAGGTCACCAGTACATACCTACACTCTCAACCTGACACTTCTTCCGACTCGCGACTTCACAACTACGAAAACTTGACACCACAACCTCTTCTGAAAACTCCCAGGGAACCTGACGTTCCTCTAGGTTGGTCAGGTAAGACTTCCTCTAGTTGGGACCCTAAAGAAACCTTCCTTACTACGATTTCGACTTTGAGGTCATGAAACCGGTGGAGTACGTTTCTCAACTGAGTAACCTTTTCTGAGACTACGACCCTCCCTAACCCCCGTCCTCCTCTTCCCCTGCTGTCTCCTACTCTACCGACCTACCGTAGTGACTGAGCTACCTGCACTCAGACTCACTCGAGGCCCTCTACCACTACCTGTTCCTCCGGACCGCACGACGCTAAGTACCCCAGTGTTTCTCAGTCTGTGCTGACTCGCTGACTTGACTTGACTTGACTTGTCACGTCANCCGGTGGAGTACGTTTCTCAACTGAGTAACCTTTTCTGAGACTACGACCCTCCCTAACCCCCGTCCTCCTCTTCCCCTGCTGTCTCCTACTCTACCGACCTACCGTAGTGACTGAGCTACCTGCACTCAGACTCACTCGAGGCCCTCTACCACTACCTGTTCCTCCGGACCGCACGACGCTAAGTACCCCAGTGTTTCTCAGCCTGTGCTGACTCGCTGACTTGACTTGACTTGACTTGTCACGTCAAATGACTGAAATCGTCTTCAATTCAATTTACAAGTAACATCTAACCAGTAACTGACTGACATGGTAGTCTTTATATAGAGAATACCTGTAACAAAGTAACGAGTCGTCAGAGAAAACATTCAAGACCCTAAAAAGGGTAATCAGAACTGTTATATCGAGATACTGAGAGAGTTTACTGTAAAAGTTCCGGTCATTTGACTGAAGACGTTAAAGGAAAGAATGTTCTATTATAATCGTACAGACGTACTCAATTACACAAAATATTCTTAGTAGATCCTATATCGTTTAACAAGTTGAACCAAAATTATCTTGTTATTTATTTAATCCTTTTTTATAGGTACTATTTATATCGTTGACAGGGTCCTAGGTCTTATGACTTGGTCATCACTGTTCTTCTTACCGGAAGATTTTATGTTCGAGAAAGAATGTTTGTGAATATTTAGTTGTTTTGAGTGGCTTTTAATAATCTCGAGAGGTTGTATTTTGAAGAAAATCCATTTTAACGGTATTGTAAATTTGTAAGTTTGTATTATGTTTATTCTCCATAATTTCTTAATCGTCCGTTGGTATGATCTAGGGCGAGAATCGACTTAAGATACAGTTGACCTCGTGTAAAAGATTTTCATTTATAGATAGTTGATAGGGACTAAATTATAGTTGCTTTTGCACACACTAGTCGACCTTTCTTTTTCAACGGATTCATTCTGTATCTCGAATCCAGTTCAAAGACTTTACAGAAGAAGAACAGGTGTGAACTGAACTTCCTCAGGGAGATACACCAAACTGTGTCCAATGCTGACTCGTTCGGTCGTCCGGACTCTTTAAGACTTCTACACAGTGTATCCTAGGCAGTCAACGAGTCTCCTTACTATTTGGTCCAAGTTATCACCTCGACTTCTCTCACCTCCACGTCCGGGTGACTTCAGAAAGACGCCACCGTGAGACGAGAAGAGGATCTCAAAGAGAGAGTCAAGCTCAGGATAAGAGAAAGCGGAGTCAAGAGGAAAAGATTAGGTGAGCGGAAGAAAAGTAGTGAAAAGAATGGGAGGAAATAAAAGTGTACATAAAAAAGACAGACGAAAAGAGAAACATAAATTGACCTGAACTGGTCTACAACTACATATAAAAATACTGTACTATAAGTGTGTTATGTCCAAATTTACGGAAGGAAAAGTAGAACAGTTACCCGTTCAATCTGTAAGATACATATAAAAAGGAGAGATTTTTTTTTAAATAAAGTAAAATTCAAGAAGTTGTGACTAGCAAAAGACATATAACAAGAAGTTTCTGACCCAAAGGTAAGACTCCAGCTGTTTACGAGGTCACACGTTCGAAAAGAAGTCAAGGGCGTGGACGTCTCTGCGCCGGGTTCACTGGGTCATAACGTCTCCCTCTTCGTCTTACACCGTCTCTCTCTTTTGACGAAAAGTTTTCCTTCGGTAGTAATTCGATTCTACGTGTTTCTCGTTAACACTTAAACACAAATCCCTGGATCTTAAGAGTGGTGATGGGACTACCTTATATTTCCACTCTCCATAAAATGACTACACAAAAAGGAAATTTTATTTAACGTCACAGATTACGATTACATTTTTGTACTATGTGTAAAAGTTGAGGTAAATCTAAAAAACAATGACTGTTTTTATCCTTTGAGTAGTTACGGGATTTTATAGAGGGACACCAAGTCCGTTATAGCAGATCCTATTCAAAAAGTAATACTTAAAGTTTGAGAACTTTCGTAATTTCTGTTTCCGGGGAGATAAGGTTACCCTTACATCCTTTATACTTATTTAGTATTGTGAGACTACAATTCCGTAATGATCTCCAGTTCACCTGAAGCTCGATACACCGTTGAAGAATAGACTATAAAATTATCTTAAAGTAAAGAGGATTCTTCCTATTTTTTAAAACGTAGGACATAATAAAAGTCTACTCCCTATGAGTAAACTTAATTATAGTTCTACGTAGGGTGTGTCTTAAAAAAATTTTTTAGTAGTTAGACGGTAGAATAGGTGTAATAAAACATGGAAGCCCGAGAACTACATCAAAAATACTTGTCCTAAGTTTATTTAACCGAGAAAAAGGAACCACCAAAGAAATTAATGAAACAATAATAGGTTCCTTGACCGAATTAAATTTACTTGTGACACAAGGACGATGATGATAGGTCTCTTTTGTGTCTGAGTCTTGTACGACAAAACATCAATTTCACATAAAGAGACGTACCCTACGGTCTTAGACCGTCAAGTACCGTAGAAGGACAAAATATATTTCTCGTTTAAGTTAGGTAGAACACTTTAGTTACTGAAGGGGGTTTGTGGATAAGTAAAGTGATCGATGTTACTTATTCATCATTTATATATTTCGATACGGAACGAAATTCATTTAGTCTATTGTAAAGTAAGTTCTGTTCGTTAGGTCGTTCACATATATCGAAAAAAGGTGGTTTTTGTAGACATCTGCTCCATGAAAAATTTTGGTTAATACCCAGCTACAATGGCACTCACTAGGTTACGGGGAGGGGAGTTGAAGGGTCTAAAACTGTAATGTGTCTGAGAATAACTTGTACATAAACCTTGGCTCTACAAACGTTTCCACGTCCTAAGGGAGGGAGGAGTGTCGAAGCTAAGTTGTTTTCATATCTTGTCCAAAGTTTCCTTAGATTTTGTGTATATGTATACATATATTTGTAATTCTACGATATTCATAAAATATCTGTGGCACTTTTATATTTTAACGTAAAGTAAAGGACTTTATCAAAAGTTGGGGTCGAGGTAGAGAAATTGATTTCGGTACACACTCCTTTCGTTCAAATTAGAAGCCTTCGTAAGTCAAACCCGATAACTGACTCGGGGATGTCTTTAGTACCGGTAAGAGGACAACGTCCATTTTACCTCTACTCTGTACTCGTAGATGATCGTCTTCTTGGTCTTTGCCTCGTTTCTTTCCGCTCAAGGGACGGACACGTGTCCGTCGTCCGAATGACAAAACAAAGTGTAGAAAGTGGACTCTGACATGTGCAGACAGTATGATATCTCTTACCTCAGAATAAAAAATTATACGTTGTTCATTCGATTTTGTACTGGGAAAGGGTCTCCACCGTAACGGACACTGTGGTCCTCTCAACCATGTACGGGATGTTTACTACCGTCCCTGATATCTACCGATAACCTCCCTTCTTTGTCACAGTGATTAACATTCGAAGTTCCAGTCTGATGTCACTAACATTTTCGAGTGGAAGACTTTAGTTTATGTGGATTTAAATTTACAATGCACCAGAGTCGAGGATCTCTGGAATCAAAGGAGAACTTTACCCCTATACGTGTCACGGACGGAAAAACCTACCATAACACCCTTATGTTGTACCTTTCCGTGGACTCTGAAAACCGTTCCGACGACCGTATATGACAAGTTACAGTAGTGGTAATGATTTCGCCCGAGCCTTTGAAGAGCAGCACGAGACTTCGTTTGACAAACGACAATGGAGTCCGTAAATAGGGGAATCGACGACGACGACGACGACGACGACGAGTCAACGAAGTCAACACAGGCTGAGACGCTGGGGTGTCAGCCGTCGGGTGGTCCGAGGGGACAGGGACCCTAAGAGATCCGTTCTTGTGACCTCACCCAACGGTAAAGGAAGAGGTTACGTACTTTCACTTTTCACTTTCACTTCAGCGAGTCAGCACAGGCTGAGGATGGTTGGGGTACTTGACGTCGGAGGGTCCGAGGAAGTAGGTACCCTAAAAGGTCCGTTCTCAAGGCCTCACCCCACGGTAACGGAAGAGGTTGGGGGAATCGATCACAAAGAGTTTTACGTGAAGATCCTGACGGACGTAGTTTGAGAGAATCTCTCGAACACTTATCATGTTTAAAGACCGGAGACGAGGTCTCGGGTTTCAGAGACCCACAATTCAACCCTGCGAGGTGAAAATTGTTCGAACGATTCAAACTTTTGGTGACGGGATTTACTCCAGTGAAGAGTCGGACGAGAGGTTTCGAATACTCGAACTGTGGTTCGCGTGAACTGAGTCTGTCGATCAGTAATGCCTGTGGACGACCCAGGGAAAAATGTGCTCATGAATAAGTCCATGTCTGAATTACTCTTTCGCTACAATTACCTTGTTTGAGGTGATTTCACGACACGGGTCTTGGAGGACATGGAAGGAGAAGGTCGGAAGACACCGATCCAGTCAAATGCCTGGGTGGAGAGAAAGGAAGGGAAATGGGCATTTAAGACGTTTGGGAAGTGTAGATCGAGTCTCGGTAAAGAAGTCCCGTTTACCGGACTGGTGGTAAGGAAAGAAGGTAAAAACATAAGGATGTGGTTTATCGTAGTCATTTTCAGACGACCGATAATTGGTACACCAGGGCAAACATAGCAAAAGATTTCGACCGTAACAATGAACACGTACGGAAGACGTATAGAAACAGAGAGAGGGAGAGAGGACTTCCTATATTTAGAGAATTTCCGTTTACGAGACACAATCTAAAGAATCTGAAGAGTCCACAGGAACTCCTGACACGTATCCCGAGACTCCAAGTAAAAGACCTTTATAGACAACTTACCCCTCCACGCATAGTTGTACATGTGTGAAGTCCAAAAGAAACGTTTCACAACTCTTTACCTTCTGAACTACAAAGGAGACTAATTAGAATTGCTATCATTCATCCTGTTGGTCCATCGTGCAAAGGACTATATTCCTGTACCCTTTAGATGTCGTAGTGGATGTTTTGTAGGAACGAACTTTTAAACTTGTACTCAGATTTTTTCCGAGATCTAAATGGTCAAATGTCTTTTATACTCCCTACCTTATTATTTCCATTTGAGGTGGTATGTTTCAATAGTTAGTTTAAGTCTCTTAACCTCCACGTCACTGTTTACTATTTAGTTACTGTCTTTTTTCAAACCCCTCCTTGACGATTGTTTATTTTCCCTTAAATGTCTCTGTGTGACACCCGTCATACGACTTGAAAATTCTGTTACATCCTTCAAACTTACACCTGACCCGTAAAGTTACTTTACTCATTAACGATGATTTGAAAATCCACACTTTACCGTACCACCGAGGAGAATATACGAAAATAGTCAATCTGTACGTACGATTTTATAAATGTCCAATTTACCTGATCACATGAAATTTTATAAGGTTTCCTTTTGCACCCCCCTGTCCACTTCGTACTAACCGTTTCACAACTATCGACATCTTCGGACGACTACGCATGTACTCCCGAGTAATAAGATCGGAGAGATGACATCACACACAAATTTATTGTTTTTCGAATTTTTATAAACCCACCTTTGTATGGAGTCTGAGTGGGAAAGGTTACCTTACTCTTATCTTTACGAACAAAACTTATATTTTCCAGACCTAAAGTTTTGTCTCTCTTAAAAAAATTTCGATGGTAAGTCTTATAAAATTTAAATAATAAATACAATATGTAAAGATACGACTGAACAAGGCGTTTCCTAAACTCTTCATTTCAAAAACCTTGCCTATATTAACGACGTCTTTCGTAACAAATACGTAAATAAGTAAATCCAGTGAATCTCCTCCAAAGTCGTGGTCCCCAGAGACCAACGTTCATGTTTCTCTTCTATTATTAGATTCCCTGGGGGAGTGGACCTACTAAAAGGGTACAGTTAGTCCGTTTTCGAACTAACTTGTCTACCCGGAATTCGACACGGGACTTCCGGTCGGCTGACACAGTCTCGTCTCCCGCTTTGTCTGGTTTAGTATACGGAAGGGGCGTTCTAGAAAAGTAGGACCGTCTTCGTGTAGTCACTTCATGTCCGTAATTTCGGGACCAACCGACTAATTTTTAAATAAAGTGACGATGAAGGTTTCTCCTAAACTTCATCACAGTGTCTTTATATAAGAGACCCGGAGGACGGGGTTTAGACCCCCACCCACCCCTCTCATCCCCCTCACTCGATGTACTGGTGTCCTTACGGACTCGATACATCCGTGTTGGTCTTTCGGTTCTAGAAAGAGAGAGAGGTTTCGTGGCCTTTTACGAAGTTTATAACTCTCAGTTCTGTTCCAACTCGACAAAGAATTTCCAGGTCTTAGATCTGAACTAATCAAAGGGTCTTTAACTTCTTCTGTCGAGACTCGTCGATGACAAAATTTTATTTGGTAAACTTTAAGGTGATAAACTGGTCCAACGGTTTCTTTCTGTTAAAGTGCCCCGAGGTGAATTCTTATATTAACAGTCTGCCTAATGCCATACTAACAATCTTCTTTATTTCTGTTCTTTTCTGTGTTTCTTCTTGACTATCCTTTATGACTGACTGTCACTCTCTCTTTCGTCTGACAGAAAGAAACAAAACTCCGACCCAGGAACCCTGATACTAATTTAGTAATTGTCTTTAATCTCTTCTTCAGTCCTGACTCTACTTACCCTATTATTTAACTAATTTCTACACAACTTAAACTCTACTATCGTTTTAAGCATCCATCTTTGTAAAGATGGATGTATAAACCTCTCTATTTTCCATTATGGATAAATAAAACAAAAATTAATCTCCTATCAACGAAATGTTATAACAAAACCAAAGACGGTATGTTGTTACACTTGGTCGGTATGCCTATGTATACAGGGGAGGAAGAACTTGGAGGTGCGGTGGGGGGGGGGNAGGAGGGGCGGTGGGGGGGGGGGTGGGGTAGTGTTGGGACGTCCAACAGTGTCCCGTGACCCAACTTGAGGGGCACAGTTTGTCGTTGAAGGGTAGTCAACAGATAAAATGGATACCACTACATTTGCAAAGTTGCAATGAGAGAGTTAAACGGGGTGGGAGAGGAAGGAGACGACACAGGTTTAGAGGAGATACAGGCGTATATCCAAGTAGTGATGGTAAAACTATCTGAGATATACACATACACGATCATATACTTTACACTAAAAGAGAAAGACTGAATGAAGTGAGACACATTGTCCGAGACCAAGTAGGTGGAGTACTCTTGACTGAGTCACAAAAGGAAAGATACCGATTGATTATGAGGTAACACATATACATGGTGTTGAAGAAATAGGTAAGTAGACGACTACCTGCTGATCCAACGAAGGTACAGGATCAATAACATATCACGACGTTGGTTCTAACCCCATATACACAGAAAAAGTCAATACAAAAAGAGTCTCATATACGGAGTGTCACCCTGACGACCCAGTATACCACCAAAATAAGGACCAAAAATTTTATTAGAAGTATGACAATAGGTATCGTCGACATAGTTAAAGTTGAGGGTGGTTGTCGTGTTCTCCCAAGGGAAAAAGGTTTGAGAGAGGTCGTAAATAACTAACATCTAAAAAACTACTACCGATAAGACTAGTCACACTACACTATATTGTAACATCAAAACTAAATGTAAAGAGACTACTCCTTGCTATGACTCGTAGAACAGTGTACAAATAACCGGTAGACATACAAAAGAAACCTCTTTATGGATAAATCTAGAAAGAGGGTAAAAATTTAACCCAACAAACAAAAAGAATATAACTCAACGTACTCGACGAACATATAAAACCTCTAATTAATAAACGGTCAACAAAGTAACAATAAAAAAGGGTAAGACTCCTAACAGAAAAGTACAACAAATATCAAAGGAAACGACACTTTTTCGAAAATTCAAATTACTTCAGGGTAAACAAACGCAAATAAAAATAAAGACAATGAGATCCTCCATACAATTTCTCCTATAAGGACACTTAATACAGTTTTCCACAAAACGGATACAAAAGGGGATTCTCAAAATATCAAACCCGGTATGTAAATCCGAAAATTAGGGAAAACTCCAATAAACAAACACACCACAATCCTTCATAAGATTAAAGCAAGAGGATACACATCGACAGTTAAAGGGTCGTGGCGAATAACTTCTCCGACAGAAAAGAGGTAACATATTGAACGGAGGAAACAGTTACTATCTCACAGGTATCCACGCACCCAAATAGAGACGTGAAAGATACGACGAGGTAACTACATATAAAGACAAAAACACGGTCACGGTATGACAGAACCAATGACATCGAAACATCATATCAGACGTCAGTCCTTCCAACTAATAAGACCGAGGTAAAAAGAAAGAGTTCTAATGAAACTGATAAACCCCATAAAACACAAAGGTATGTTTAACACTCTAAAAAGAAAAGATCAAGACAATTTTTACGGTATTCATTAAACTATTCCTAACGTGACTTAGAAATCTAACGAAACCCATCATTTCAGTAAAAGTGTTATAACTAAGGAGGTCAGGTTCTTGTACCATATAGAGAGGGAGACAAACACAGTAGTAATTAAAGAAAGTAGTCATAGAACATAAAAAGACATATCTCCAGAAAACGGAGGAATTGATTCAAATAAGGATCCATAAAATAAGAAAATCAACGTCACTACTTACCATAATGAAGGGGTTTAAACGGAAGACTAAAAAGTAACAATCACATATCCTTACGGTCCTTAAAGATACATAATTCAAACATAGGACGTGTGTGCGTACACACACACATATATATGTGTGTATATATATAAGTAAATTATATATATAAGTAAATTATATATATAAGTAATATATATATATACCTTTTACTTTTTATTCTCCCTCTTTTTATTATTGTTTCTCATTTTTTATTTTATTTAAATTATTCGATTATCTTTATCATCTTTTTTATTCTTTTCTATTATTAAACTTTTGTTCTCTTCTCAGTCTTTATTTCGATCTACGGTTATCAATTTATACTCCTATAAGTACATACAAGTGGTTCCTTTTCTTAGATTCTCTTTTTGTCTTAGGTACCCGATTTTGTGTTACTCAATCTTCGTCTTAAGTCTCTTACTCGAATTCTTTCTTCTAAGTTCCTTAGTTCTTTTCTAGTATAGCACCACTGACAACTTATGTTTCCAGTATTGTGTGTTATAGAGGTCTCTTAGGTTCATACAACTTATTACGTCAAGTTACAGTCACTAAAGGGTCAACTGAGACAGACTGGAAGAACGGAAGTACTAATCAATAGTAAACAGATAAACAAGTACACTCCTATTCTCATGTTGATTTGACAAAGTCGATACCGTAACCCCCAAAGATCTTAGTAAGAATTTCGTTTACAAAAGAGAGAGTTAAAGAGAGAGAAAGAAATTAAAACGTAAGAAAGGTCTGTAATTTACGATATGAAAAGATAAAGAATACTCATAAAGATTGGGATACCATTCATCGTACATCGTTTGACTCAACGGTTGTCCTCCACTAACGTCCGGGAAGGACGGGATGGGAAGTGTCCCGTACCAGCGAAACCTCTGAGAGTCGACATACGCCCCGACTCGGTGACGTCGGAGACCCTGTAGGACTGGGAAAGTAGTAGACACATAGACGTATCGATCCAGAGTTGTCTTGAAGACACTATTACTATCGAGAGTAAAAGTTCCCTTCAAAAGACATTCAATCTTGTCCCGATAACGTAGATCAAGGTAGTGAAGTACCGTTTGTCTACCCCTTTGTTACCTTTGTCACTGTCTGAAATAAAAGAACCCGAAGTTTTAGAGACGTCTACCACTGACGTCGGTACTTTAATCTTCTACGAAGGAGGAACCTTCTTTTCGATACTGTTTGGATCTGTTGTATAATCTTTCGTCTCTACAATGAAACCGTTGTTTCCAGGTAGATCAGTTTGGACACCAAAAAGGTGATCAGTACATACCTACACTTCCAACCTGGTCTTTCTTTCGACTCGTGACTTCTTAACTACGAAAACTTGATCCCATAACCTCTTCTAAGAACTCTCACTGAACCTATTATTCCTCTAGTTTGGTCAGTTAGGATTTCCTTTAGTTAGGGCTAATAAGTAACCTTCCTGACTACGACTTCGACTTCGAGGTTATGAAACCGGTGGACTACACTTCTTGCCTAAGTAACCTTTTCTGGGACTACGACCCTCTCTAACTTCCGTCCTCAGGTACCTCAACGTTTGTCGACCTGTACTGACTCACTGACTTGACTTGACTACCTCATACGTGTCACAAAGGTCGGGATCCTTGATGAATTCAGGGTCTTTTCTATGTGTAAAACTTCTAAGGGATCCCAAAGTAGTACTAAATCTCTCTACGGTAACGAATACAACAATGATCATTAGACTTTAAGAGGAAACAAACTGAGAACGACGGTCCTGTATTCTCCTGTTCTCTCTTGTTTCCCGTTTCTGAAACGAAAGTAAATTGGACTCGAAATCAATGTTTTCTGGGTCGTTCAGAAGGACTTACTGAATTCGACCGAAGAGTAAGGTGGACTGGAGGGTCGTTCTTTCTAAAGACCAACTTGTGGACCTGGACCGGGGTCGCCAAGACCCGGGTCAGGGTCGGGACCGTGTGGAGAGTCGACGTGCACAGAACTTAAGACAAGAGAAAATATATTTATATTGGTGGGTTTGACCTCTCTCTCCGACCTTACTCTCCTTTGATTACCCGGAAAACCTCAGCCACCAAGAGTCCTACGGACCTTTAACACAAACGGATTAATCAAGACGGGGTGATAGTCACACCTATTGGATCTCTCGTAGTACTAACCAAACTGTTCCAATTACCTACTAGACGGTACTTTCGGACTAGTGGTTCCTCGGTCGGTGCCAAGGTCGACCTCCGACTTGACCCGAAGTCAGAAAGGTGTGTAGTAGAGTGTCACGAACACGGACACGTCATTAGGGAGAACGTCCTCAGAACTCGAAGATACGAGGTGTTTTATATTCGTTAGGAGTAAAAAGAGGTAATACGATTCGAGGATACCGGATGTCGATCGATTTAAACCTTGTTCGTAGTGTAACCATAAAGTTCTAAGGGTGAGGGGGGTGGGGGGTCGAGGGTAACGGTCTATCTGTTGTCTTTCAATTTATAGTAAATCGAAGTCCGGTACGGAGACTCTAAACAAGTACTGTAATCACAGACTGTGTCATTCTCTGTCACGGAGGGTCTAGTTGTCATGGGGTCCTAGGACCCTTATCCCCACCGAATCTCTCAAGTGAAGACACTTAAGACCTAAAACAACCTAGAACGATGGACCGAGGATACCTGAACGAACACCAACACTCACACTGACTATTCGTATAGTTTGTTTACGGTGTGTCTAAGACCCCATCGAGCCTACCATCGTTCTACTGTCTCCCCCTTTTTTATCTCACTATCTCGTTACCTACAGATGTTCGTTGTGATAAAATGTGAAAAAGACGAATAAGGTAGTCGGTCGTAAGTACCTTATGTATGGGACACGGTCCGTGATCAGATCAAAGATGTCTATTTTATCATTTGATCTTTCTCGTGAAAAAGACTTCCTCTAAAATACCAGATTACCCCTTTCGTCCGGGCACAGAATCCAAAAGACGGTATGGGAGAGGTAATAAGGTCTGTATGGTAAATGCCCTTTACCTTCATCCTATTCTTCACCGAGACCAAAGAGTTGTGTGTTTCCTTTTTTCTAAGAGACGAGTCGAAATGAGACCGTCTGACAGACCTCGCAAGTCGGGACCTTATTTAGTAGAACGTTGGTATCACCGGTCCGACACCGAACGTAAAGGTGGGGTACAGAGATCGAAACTACATTGACATATCATTCAGGTTCGGGTCACATTGTTGAAGTTCTTCTCTGATAGTGGTATAGTGGTCCGTACTCCTTCTAGCTGGACTTTACCAGCTACCAGAAGTCTCCAGACCTCTGAGTTGAGTTTAACTGTTCCCGTTTTCATCAATTACTCGACTTTTCTTGACTCCACCACACCAGGTCAGTAACAACCCTATATCCTTGAGTTTACTACAATCGTCAGAAGTCTTACAGATATAGGGAAACAGGATATCAGGAAGTATAAATGAGGTAAAAACTCGTTCTAGGGATTTGGTGAACTCCATTCTACCGACGATTGTCGAGGACGGAATATAGGAAGTTCACGGTTCAGTCTATCTTTTTCCAAGGGGTGCTGAGTAGGAGTCGTCATGAAACTTGTTTTCAAAACTAAGAAGAGAATAACCGTATTTAAACCATTGTGAGGATTTGGACTCAGTTAGTAAAACAGGTCCTTTAACTGATATAAGTAAATGAGCCAGTGTGCTGATTATACTTCCTTTTCGACAAGAGTCGTAGTAGGTTTCGGTACATCTTATCTGAGGGTCTCCTTTCATTTCCATGGTATAAGTCTTCTTTTTTCCTATTTATAAAACTTCCTCCTTTGTTTTGTTTTGTTTTTTATGGATGTTTACAGTTGAGATTCTTACGGTTTCACCTAAAAGACACGAATAAAATAAAGGGGTTTCGTCCTTTATGTACCCTATAAACACATTTAACTTTTTAGAGTAGTTTTCTCTTCGATCTTTCTCAACTATAAAGTTTTAAGTACTATCTGAAAGTCTTTGTACTTTGGATTCCTGTTTTCTCTTCAACATGTAACTTCCGTCTTCGGGAGTCAGAATCCTTCTAGACTCTGTCCAGTGACTCCGTCCGAGTTTCGTCCCTGGGTCATTTATCTTGACCTAACGGTCACTCCGATAGAGAATCTGAGTCGGATTTACAGTTTTGATCTAGTAACGAAACAGTGACTGTATTCATACTACTCCCCGACTCTTAGTTTCCCTCCAGTTCCAGTCAAGACCTTTGTAGTCTCCCCAAGTTTGTTGTATATCGACTGTCAACGTAAAGTGTCAAATTAAACTCCGTGTAGATGGTCTTATCCCTGTTGGGTCTCCCTGCGCCACCGCTCCCTTCACTCTCCTCTGAAACCCTACCCCCCTGAGTACATGTGGGCACCGACTAAGTACAACTATAGACCGTTTTGGTGGTGTTATAATATTTGATTAACAGAGGTTAATTTTATTTAAAACTTTCCTCTGTTACATTTGTATATATGTATATATATAAAGAATATATTGAGACTTAAGTCAAAAAGAATGTCAAGGTCACCCCTTAGTCTACAGACCCAAAAACGTTAACTATTCTGTATCTGAGAATTCAGACTCAGGTTCAGATACTTTAGGAAGACCATTCTCTTAGGATGAGAAAGAAGAGTCACTCTATGCTAACCCTAGTTAATAGACATAGACTTCAGTCCCTACTGGATAGTCGTCCAGTGTCTTCACGTCTCTGGATCAAGGTCCGTTCGTCATATATTCGAAGTTATTCTTCTTTGAAGGGGACACTGGAGTCCTTACAACGAGAACTCCCGTCAACCGTGAACTAGACTGTTATTAAGTGTCTGTACAGGAGGACCGTCACCTCCGTCGGTAGACAGGATCTTAGAAGTCGTCGGTGTCAAAAGAAGACAATCGTCGGAAACGCAACAGGGACCGAGAAAGTATAGAGTCTTTTGATTCTTATCGTAGGTCGGGAGTTGACGAGTAAGAGGAGAGTCCGAGATTCGATTGAAACTCTTTTCAACTCAGGTAAAGGGAATCTCAAGACCATCGACCTCCTGTGTCAATTAAGGGGTCAGGATACATTGTATCCGTAGTTCAGTTTAGTTCAACAAGGTGATTAGAACCCATGAGGTATGGTAGGTTCCGTATAGAAATTCGATTGAATAATTTCTCATGGAAACTCTAGTAAAACCATCATATACCGTGACATTTCAGTAAACCTTTTACTTAGGAGTTATTTCTTTTTTTTATTACTGTTTTAATGACTATTATATTAAAAGTGTCCTAAAAAGAGAAAAAGAGAAAGAATCAGAGGGATTGAGGACCGGAAGGGTGTGTTTATAATAAAGAAGTAAAGGTGGTTTTGTTAGATATGTCGTAATCCTTCGTCTCGGTGTTGAAGGTTACGGTAAAACTGGCAGTGGAGAACCTGTTCTGGAGACTCAACTCTATGGTGGTTAAGTTGGGTCCTTTGAATGAGGTTAAGAGGTTGGATTATTTTTGGATTTCGACCATCGTTTAATTTTGGACGATTTCGTCTAGTCTGTTCCTCGAGAAGGATATCAATCAAAGACCTCGAAACTGAGCGGGTGATCAGAGTTAAGGAGAAATTCCAGGTCGACACTTAGTGGAACTTCTTACCAAAAGGGAGTGTATCTATTTTAGATTTTGTTTTATATTTCACGTAAAACCTACGTATACGGATATTTTTACGAAAAAGAAAGTAAATATTAAGTCCCTTCTCATAAGAGACTTCAATCAAACTCTTTATAAAAACCATCACTCAACGGACACTTTGAGAGGGGTCCTGGTTCAAGGAAAGACTAAATACGTCAGTGACCTCCTTCTTTCTCTACTCCCGAGAGTCGTCGCGGTCCTGACTGTCGGTAACTCCCAAAACAATAGGTTGAACCCTTTATCAGTCGACACAGTCATCTCGCCTCTTTCAAAAAAAATTTAAAAACTAAACAAGTCGTTGAAGACGATTCACGATTCAGTGAAGTCAGTACAGGCTGAGAAACGTTGGGAGAGCTGAGATCGAGCGGTCCGAGGAAACAGGTACCCCAAAGAGGTCCGTTCTTAAGACCCCACCCAACAGTACGGGAGGAGGTCCTCTAGAAGGGTTGGGTCCCTAGTTTAGACGTAGAGAATACGGAGGATATATCCGTCCAACCAAGAAATGGTGATCGCGACCCAAAACCGTCCTAACCTCTTTCCACAACAAAAAAAAAAAAAAATTAAAACTGAATAAGTCGTTGAAGACTTTCACTTTCACTTTGACTTCAACGAGTCAGTACAGACTGAGATACGCTAGGGTACCTGACATCGGGTGGTCCGAGGAGGTAGGTACCCTAAGAGGTCCGTTCTTATGACCTCACCCAACGGTGAAGGAACCATTGTTAAATTTACACCAAGTGATTAAATTTTTCTATTTACGGTCTCAATAATACATTAGATAGTTTACTCTAGTGTGTGAAGAAGGGAGAAGAAATATTTCTTCAGTGTGTCAACTATAAGAGATTTAGTCAGAAAAGAGTGAAACCAACTTTTTACTCTCATAATAAAACGGGAGTCACTTCATGTAGGTCGGACTCTACTAAACCACCTTGTCTTACTTGTTCATTGAACGGTAACACCGGATTAATAAAGATAGAATAAATGGGAGTTAGTGATGATATGAAATCATGGACATCGGTTACGTAATTTTATTTTAGACAGTAAAAGAATTTGTCATCTGTGGAGGTTTAATTTTTCCATCCAAAGGTCTTACATTATTCCATAGGTCTAATTCGAAGATAGTATCAGTGACTCTCTCAAGGACCCAAATTATCAAAGACTGTGACTCATCCATAAACCGTTTATAGACAACTCATCAACTAGTCGACGTCAAAGTTACAGACCACTCGGTACCTCCCTGTTCTCATATCAGAGGAGTTGTTCCGTGAGGTCTCTCACGAACTACTTTTGATAGACGTCTCCTTCGAATCCTTAGTAAACCCCTTTTAGTCTCGTAGTCCCGGGGTATTACCGTTGGTAAATAATGACATTTCAGAGAGATTAAAGTGGGGTCTGACCACACTGAAATCTTTAACACCCGACGTTTTCTTTTTTCTATCTAACCTGGAAAGAAGGAGGAATGGTTATCTCTCCAACGGTTTCTGCGCACACACGATGCAAGGAAGTCAGTACAGACTGAGAAACGTCAGGATACCTGACATTAGTCGGTCCGAAGAGACAGGTACCCTAAGAGGTTTGTTCTTATGACCTCACAAGAATGGTACGGGAGGAGATCCCCTAGAAGGGTTGGGTCTCTAACTTGGACACAGTGAATGTAGAGGACGTAACCGTCTCCCTAAAAATAGTGATCGTGGTGGACCCTTCAGTAGTTTCTATGAAACAACACAAATCCTTTTGTTTTTGTTTTTGTTTTTGTTCCATCTATTCGCAGACGGAGAAGGGGACTTTGTGACCTTATCAGTCACGGGAGGGTTGGGATGGGTCCATTGTTTTCTGACCCTACTCCCGACAAACCCGAATACTTTATCGTATTACTACAAAAGGTAAATCGTTCGAAGGTAAACAGAAGAATGGATGTGGGTGGTTTTGCATTTCCGGTCCAGATCATACTTTTACACAGGTTAAGTTTCGGACGGGACACTCTGGAAGATACGTGAATTGTAAAGTCTTTTTTTTTTACGTGAATTCATAAACAATTGGTAAAACTCGTAAATTAAAAGTTGAATGATCGTCTGAGGATGGTATTCAGGAATTACTCGTTTCGAAAGCTAAAGATTACTAGTTCGCTCATCTCCGTGTAGTCTATGACTATAAGAATTCAGGATGAACTGTACAATGTTTTTCGTCTATGTCAAGAGGACTTTACTATCAGACAGAAAGTTCGAGTGGTTCCTCACTCCGAGTCGGTTACTTTTAGTAGATCCTTTTATATCTCATTCTTTCTTATCCTCTCATTCTTTTCTCCTTAGTGTCGTAGTCTGAATGACCTGTATTAGATTCCGTCTTTGTAAAAGGGTATGTTTGGACCTCTTTTACAGAGTGAATTTCCTGAGTTTGACATCAGTGTCTGTGTATCTAATTCTAAAATCCAACGTTGTGAAAGATAAAAGTCTAGTAGACAGGTCACCGGACGAAAACCGACCTGGATCGAACAGTCTTTTTCGGAAAATGTGGGGAGACAAATTGGACAAAGTCGTAATTTCTTTATTATCATCATTTCAAAACTGAAGCTAGATTCACCTTCGAGAAATCAGACAAATCTCCGTTTCATCCTCTCCCACCCGTACTCACCCACTGGTCCCTCCCTCGTCCTCCTTCCACCACGTTTTACTTGGAATTTCCTGTCTTCGGAGTCCTTAACAGCCAGAGTCTGTGTTCGACACGGTCCAACCACTACACACGCGGTGGGTCCTTCCCACCTTCCTGAGGGTCACTTAGTGGCGTTGACGGAGTTGCTTTGGGTACGTGTGAAGAGACTACGCGGATGGTGGGAGATCACAATAAAGGACGGTGTTTTCCCGACTATTTCCTGTTCGAAACTTTTTAGTATGGCAACAACATCTCTCTTATGGCACCTGTTCTTTACAATCGCGACGCCCCTCCTCCCCCGTCTCCCCTTTGTAGACCCCCGGCATCTACTGTGGCGCCATCTAAATAAGGAGTGACTCGGACGACAACATAGTAAAATGGGAAGGTCTTTTACCTCTATTTCACGAGTGAATAATATGGAATGGTTCCCTTCGAAGTATGTAATTACATTTTATAAAACTTTTGCAGTGTATTTTAGATAATATTTTTATGTCCTACAATGATCGCGAAGAAAGAGACCGTTTCTATATAATCTCCCCCCTATCAGAGGTTATCCTTGCCTTAACATCAAAGATCGGGGGGAACGACCTGTTCGTTACATTTTTGTAGTTAAAGAAGTGGAAGGTCGACGTGTCGTCTACAATCACCCTCTTTTAAACCCCGTCTCGTTAACCAGACCGAGTCACAATCTTGACAGCGAGTGTCAGAATAAATCTGGAGTGGCCCGGGGGTAAAGACGGCACCTATGAATCCGTCCTTCTGTCAGGACGGAACAAGGTTCACTTCTCTCCTCTTTATTAATTCGAGTAGCTATTTGTTATTATATAATGTAAAAAAAAATTTACGTGGTACCATAAAGGTGGTGGTGGGGAGGGGGTACCGTAAAAATGTTAAACAGACACTTTAAAATATTGGTGTAAGTTTTTTTGTCAGAGATGACCCTACCGTCGAAATTGTGTCATCTTCCTTTTTCTGCCTTCCGTTAGTGCAGATTGGTTTTTGTTGCCCCCTCGTCACTCACGTCAGTCGTCCTACATTAATGACCCAGCCTTTACACACCGCTCCTGCAACGCGGAAAGGTTGGGTGCACTAGAGTCTCCGGGAACGGAGGGTAGAAACTACTACTGCGTCAGTGTGGGTCTTTTTCTCTGGTCAGATCCTACTTAGATTGTCCCCGAGAGGAGAGAAGAGACGGTGGAAGAGCGTACAGATTTTCTCCACTCGCTTGGCGTGGAGACTTCCTATAAACCTTCCGTCGCCGGCGTCGAACTTACAGCCCAACAACAAAAAATTACCTGAACAGTCGTCGGAACGAGTAAACGTTATCTTAAGGAAAAGAGGAAAGGGGAGAGCGTCCAAGCACAACAGGGTCACGACACGGTTACGACTTATTAAATGTTCCCATCTTTTTCCTTTGACAGTGATAGCGTCAGGGTCCCGAGAGGTCAGTGAGTAGAGAGTGTACCAGTTTACAGTGGCCACGGTAATAAACACTCCCCACTCTAATTGCGGCACGTCGCGGAACGGAGGAAGGAAATAGATAACAATTACCATGACTTGAGGTCACACACACAAAAAATTTCTCGACCAACGGTAAAGAAGTTGTTTACAGGGTGGATTCCTTTAGGTTTCTTGGCTGAGGAGGAAGGTAGAGTGAGAAAGTAGGGACAAGTCGACAAAGGAGAATAGACCGTAAAGGTGGGTGTCGTATTTTTATGTTTAAATCAATCTTGAGATAAGTCTTGTTTTTACGGTCACAAGTTTCACTAGAGTCAGCGACATCAAGACAGGGAATAATCCCTTCTCTCCCTCTCTCTCTTTCCGGGAGTCCAACGTCATTAGGCCTCAGAGTCTCTTAGTATCTTCCTCGGTTCCTTTCTAGGGGACGTGAAATCCTTAGTTCCGGTACCGAGAGGTTCCTTAATGGCGTCCCGTCTTTATCCTCTTAATAGTATAAAAAAAGGAATGGTTCTCCCATTTTATCGTCGTAATCAATTTATCATGTTTTCCTCCTCTTTCATATTGGTTGTAAATTAAAATTACATTATCTCTTTTATTTATGGTATATCAATCTCCGACTATAAATGGACACTTATCAATAACAGTGCACGATTCGTTAAGAGTCCTCTCATGGATAGGGACTAACTTCTCTCCGAAACTTTTCTTACTACATCTGTAAAATTATCAAGGATAGAAGTCACAACACTTACACTTATATGGCTTTATGATCACTATCAATTATAGTTAAGTCATGAATTACTCACGAGATTGACATAATAAAGAGAATTAAGAATATTTATGACGACGATAGTAATAGGGGTAAAATATCTATTCTGTTAGTACTGTGTCAAATTCATTTCCTAATTTAGTATATACACCACCATCTGGACTCTAATGGGATCTCTTCTCCTGTAATTTGAATAAAAAAAATTACACATAAATATGGTGTGACTTTTTAACCTCTTTCCGATTTTTAATATTGAATGAGAATATTCGAACCCAGTGCACTTTTTAGAATGTTTCTGATGTGGTAAACAAAGACGAAGAGGAACAAACTCACGGTTAACTGACTTAATTTACAAATTCTTAATTGAACGAGGACCGGACAACTCACTCGATTAAACTTCACTGATGTTAAATAGACGAAGGACGAGAACAAGTACTGTATACTAACCTAGCACCGAGACCAATTAATTGTCCATCCGATGTCCGTGTTCGATAGGACAGGGTTCAACAGAAGAGTAGGAAGTCGTGGAGAAACGCGAGGGAAAACCAAACGAAACCCCCTTTGGGACTATAGGATAGAGGACACTATGTAATCTTGTCATCTATTTTTGTGTCTGGTCGAGACTGACGTAATCGACGAAATCTTCCCGTTTCTTCTCGACTTCTCTAAACGATAAAGAAAGTGACGGTCGTCTATTCACGAGAGTTTCTCGGTGTTTCCGTTTTAGGGGTTCCTTGGATGTTATTTCTTTGAACCCAGTAGAACACTTCTCTAAGTTCAACTTTGAGTCCTCGACAAAACACTTGTGTATCTTAGTAGATCTTTTTAGTTCGAACTGGGGCGCGGNGGGCGGGGGGCGCGGGGTCTGTGTGTCCAGTGAAAAAGGTTTACGGTTTATTTTTGGACCTCAGAGTCCCATTTCAAGACCTTCAAAGATACAGACGGAATTTCCTTCTCTCTAACTGTCGTTATGTCAGTAAACCCTACAATAGTCCAGATGTTTGTTTACCTCCGACGTCTGACGGTCTCCTGTCTGTCGTGTCCCGGTCCTGGTGGGGTCTACGTCTGTAAACGAGGATGAATAGAGCGACACGACTGCCACTTTGTTACAGTGGTTTAGACTACCCTTCAATCGTAACATGGCTGTGTTGAACCCTACCTATGTCTACACACCCTTAAGTTGTTTACGACGTGTGACCGACAAGGAAGTACAACTTGGTTAGAATAGATTAAGGTCTATGAATCTCGTGGTTGTTTTCGAATCCTTTTCACCAGTACGTTTCAGTAACATCCTTTGGTGTTTACCAACGGGAATTCTATCATTCCGCACATCCACAAGAGTCTCCCTTTTACTCAGGTAAAGATGTTTTGACTGTCACTTTGTAACTTTTGTTACAAAAACTTCACGGGGGTCGAGAAGTTCTTGTTTCTACCCTTGGTGTCCTAAGAACCTAACTGAGTGACTTCTTACTAGGAAACGTTACAGAACACGTTGTTTTGTAATTACGACAATTTTGAGTCGGTCTTTTGAACTCTTTAGACCTTCCCGAGAACCTTCGCCTTTAAGGTTCTCGCGTCTTACTCAGACCGCAGAACGAGGTAGAGGGTGTCAAAGAAAAAGAAGGACTGAAGACAAAGGGATCTAACGAAGAACCTTGACTTGAAAAGACAAAAGATTTGACTATTTGTACTTGACTACCCCGTGGTTAACTCCTGTGTAAAATTTCTTGGGCATAACTTTCAGTAAAGTCCACTAGGTAATAACCGCAGTAATAGGTCGTCTTAGAATTGGGAGACTACGGAGGCACACACCCTTATTAAGAAACAGTGTGACTCTTTTAGGTTCTTTTAACGATCACTTCGGTTGTGTGACTAAGTAAGTTGTTACTAATAACAACGGCTGCAATATACACTCCGTGACACACTATGTGACCACTGCTTTTCTTGTTCTGGGTATGAATTGGAGTCCTTCTGACTTCAGGAGATCCCTCCTTTTCTAAGTGTTCTGGGTGGGAATTGGAGTCCTTCTGACTTCAGAAGATCCCTCCTTTTCTAAGTGTTCTACTAATTTTTTTATACAATGTATTTTATTACTTTTACCTGGGTCCGATAATACCCTTTGTGGTCGTGTCTATAAAAGACACTAAGAAACACACACACACACACCACCCCAACCCCCTTGACTCGATATTGGAAATATGGTATATTGGTTTCCATAGTAAAAATTTTGTTTATATCGGTAAAGACATTTTGTGGATGAAGTATCTGTTTTATAAAATTTCTGGGAATCGTACAAGTACAACCGTTGTCTACACCGAATAATTGTCAATTTAAATATTAAGTAACTTCGTTCGAACTTTTCTTACGATTAAATTATTTCATGATATTAAATAATGTATTTAAATATATTGAGTATGAGAAAGTAATTGAGTTTGTGTAAAAGGATGTTTAATCACTTCAACATTATGTATGAACTAAAGAATTAAGTCCGTAGTCACTCATTCCTAGTCGGATGAGTCCATACGTTTGTAAAAACTAGTTTCTTTAGGATTTTTATCTGAAAACTTCCATTAACATAGTGACACTTTATTGAACCCTTGTTGACTTAATATCTAAAACACACCGAGAATTTTTTCCAAATAGACATAAATATTTGTGTATACATATTATATATACACAGAAGTGTGACTAGGGTGTTTGCCATTTCGAATTATAAAAATACACGATCCAATCATATCACGAGTCTAGGAAGTTAGATACATTAAGAAAGGGTAACAGTCTGAGACTCGGTCGTTTACACAGGTATTAACCTCGACGTTTACATATTGTACGTAAAGGTCGATATATAACTAGATAAATCATAATCCTAAGAAAGTGACATTGTCTTGTCCTCGGTTGAAATAAATTGCCTTCTCTCTTTTTCTATAAATATTAATTCCGAGTCTTAAATATTAATTCTGTCGCTATAAGTTCCTTTGGTCTGGGTCCCTGACTTTTAGGTAGGACTTGGGTCCGTCGAAGAGGTCTTTAAACGGAGTGGTAAAGAAAGACTAACAAGAAGAAATGAGACGTCATCACACCCTTAAATACTACGGTGGGATATCGAGGACGCAAATCCTGAAACGATCAGTTTTCTGAATTGAATCCAACTTTATCTCTAAAAACCAAGGTTAAGTTGTAGGGACCTTCTTTTCAGTCTGACCCACTCGAAACTAGACTACAGAAGAAGATCAGGTTATTTGAGACTGGTTTCCTCATGTTAGGTCTTCTTGTTTATACTTAGGGCTCCGTCGGTCAATACATTTACTTTCTTCGAAAATTCGTAGCTATGTTCTATACGTCTGTTCTATGTTCTCTACAGTGTACACGGATACTGTTTATTGATCGTGAAAATCGTAAGAATAAAATGTTTTCACAAAAGTATTTATAAAAGCTTAAAATGGAGTAAACGAGAAGTGTTTCGTTTAAATAAATAAGAATAAGGATATAAAACTTATTTCTTTATCCTCAAACTTTCTGGGACATCGAACGGGGTTTCGAGTCTCGATCTTACAGGTTCTCGTTCTTGATTCTGACTAAAAGACCGAGGTTTAAATCATGAGATCTTGTCGTCAAAGACTAAACATTTGGATACCTATTTGAACTTCTTTGTACAAAGACCAATAATAAAAAGAATTTTGTCCTAAGATCAGAGAAGGGACTCGTCCAAGGGGAGGGATGGGGGATGACTTACATGGAACCGTAGGAGCTTGCTAACAGGGGGTTCACGAGCGTTTCGTCAAATGGTTTGTCTGAGTCGTACTTCACAGACGGAATAAGTCGAAAGGGACGACAAAGAGGGGGTAGTTAAAGATGACAGGAACTTCCCGGACTTCTGAGAGTGGTAACGGAGAGAACCATCCTGTGAAGGACCCCTCCGACTACCAAAAGGTTTCCGTAAGATCGACTACAAAAGTTTCGACGGGGAGGAACTTCGACCTCTCGGTACGACTCTAGGGACACCTACTCTATTACCGGGAGGACAGAGTAGTGTGGAGGAGTGGGTCCGGTGTTTCGTCGAGACTACCTCGGTGCAGGGTGTTTTAAGTGACTTTCGTTCAAAGGAAAAGAGTGGGACTGGAGAGAGGATCCGTCAAGGTCATCTCACTCTCCCCTACGTCTCTGTCCCCTGTGCGAGTCCTGTAGGGAACGTGGAGAGAAAGAGAAGGTAAGTGATGAAGAAAAAGTAGGCAGGTGGGAAAGTAGATCGGTAAGTAAGTCACCCGTAAATAAAGTAAGGATAATATACATTCTCCCACAAGACCCACGACCCTTTGTGTCACCAGTACCTTCAGATCCAGAACGGGGAGAAACCCGAGTGAAGACTAACTCCCTCCCCTTTCCTTTTGTTTCTTGACTTGTCTAGGCAGTTTACTCCAGTCTCTCACACCTCAAACTTTGACCTTTCCATTGCCCCCGGTCTTCAATCCTCTAGGATCTCTGAGGATTCAAGTCGGAAATTGGGTCACAGTGACCCTTAAGAATCTCCTAAAATTAACTTCTCACTTACTAGTCCAACAGTCTAGATACGTAATTTTCTGGCGACACTAAAGTCCCGTGTTTTACTTAACCTCTTTTCGTTGTTATGTCCAGTCCAATCTACAACAACCGTCATTTTGAGGTCTCGTCTATTCTCCCACTGAACGTGTTGTCAATCACCGTCATCTCTATAATTTCTTTTTTTAGTTGGTCTCAATTACTAATTAACCTACACCCCGACCCTCTTTCCTCTCATCCGAGCTATGACAATTTTGTAGTGTGACGGTATTTAAAAAGTGCTACTGTTGTGCATCTCAAAATTATGGAAAGACCAACAATAATTAATGGTAATAACCGTGGTAGTAAGAATAGTGAAGTATAAAATAATAGAGTGACTCTGACCGACTTAAGTACAATAAATCTCTCTGTCACACTATATCACTTTTCACGTCCTGAACCCTCTGTTTTCTCTCTACGAATACCTTAAGACCTATAAAGGGTATCATCGTACACTTAAACCCGTTCTATATATTGGAGAGGGTCTATCAAAGGAATGTCAAATACACTTCTGCGTTACACAGAGACGATCAACACATCTTATTCCTTTCAAATATAATTCACAGACTGAATCACGAAGTAACGGACTGTTCCTCACCCACGAGGTAATTATCAGCGATAATAATATTGTAAGTATATCGTGAATTAAACTGTTCGGTTTACTGGTAAATCGACCAATAAAAAGTGTCGTCAAAATACTTTATTACCTCTTCCATTACTTTTCTCTGCTTCAGTAATTCCACCCCCTGTCTCCCTAAGTATAAAAACGAAGATGAGACCAGACGGTTCCTGTAACGGGTCATAACCGGTATAGGTACTTTCAAGTTGTCAGTACACGTCTGACAGGACTGGTGCTCATTCCCTATTAATTCGTCACACAATCACCCACAAAGTACTTAAAAATTTAGGTTCAAAACAACAGTTCATTCAAATACTTTATGACCCGAAACAATTTGGTTACAGAAAAGACGTCTTAAATGGGTGGCAAAATTATAAGAGTTCACACGACATTTAGAGGTTCTTCCCTCTAGTTCTCCCTCAAGGAACTACTTCCTTGAGAACTCTGATCAAAAAGTATCTTGTGTTCAGACCCTTTAAAACGTTGTCTGACATAAAAGAACTTATAGACGTAGAACATACATACGATAGAAATGGGATTAAATCTTTATCGGTGGTATAGACTTTTTGTATCATTTTTAGTAAAAAGTACTGAATCCTTTTCTTTTACAATCTTAGTAGACTTATACTCTTGAAAATATAAGGTACTGGAACAGTCCTTTATTATCTTTCCTTCTTTTTATTTTGAGTACCTTTCATATCTTTATAATTGGTAAAGGTATGGTAGAAACACACAGATATTTTATTCAATTTACCAAGGATGGTATCGTTCTGTAATGATTACATTCCGTATTTCTTCGAAAAGGTACATACATAAATTTGGAACACCTATGATACTTCTATGGTTTAGTTACTTATTATTAGAAATCTTCATTCGTAGGTAGGAGTTGATAAACTTTCTTTAGTCCATATATATCTCTATGTACAGTTTCATTGTAACGATCAACGTCTTCATATGTTTAGTATAACATTATAGTGTCTTTAGTCTCATTCGACTCGTCCCTTTTTATGTAGTCACCGACTGATAATTTAAAACAAAAACTCACTGTGACTATAATTGTAGTTTGGGTTATAGACAGTAACTCTTTCTTGACTTCTCAGACCAGGTCAGTCATGAGACTGAGTAGGCGGTAGGGTATTATAGAAGCTTCCACCGGGACTGAAAGGAGGAACCAGTCATAGTGACTGTTCCGACTTACGGAATAAGAACCGTAGAATAACATACTAAAAGAACCAACTAGACAGGGAAATCATCTAATAGTCTGTAGTATTAAAACCAAGTTTATAAAGTCACTTATCGGTCCTATAAAAGGTGACTAAGGACTTACATGAAATACTTTAAATAGAAATAAATATCTATTGTAGTACAGACATTTCGTGTTTACATTAGAAATAACGAGGTCTTAGTACAGGACCTACTATGTTGTCCAATGGATGTATAAAGATCTTTCTGTGACCAAGGGACATTGGGTGAGTGGAAAATAAAAAAATTGAGTACTTCGTTCAGAAACACAGGTAAAAGTCTTCATATACATCACGCGTAATCTAAAACAGGTTGTTCGAGAGGGACACGTCACTAGGGAGCATAGTAACGATGTTTAACAGTCACGTGGTCGCTTTACTTCTATAACTAAAGCGGTATTGAGGAAAGTGGTGGAGGTATCCTCCGAGAAAGAAGTCTATGTCTTTTACGTAATTTTGGGGTACGACAGTGCTCCATCTAATTACGGGGTCACAGTGTCGAGAGGAACCTTTGACGTAGTTTGTGGTTCGTAATCTTGACCTAATCCTCGGTGACTCTGGAAACTTGTAGGGTTCTAACGGTAAGAGAAGCCAGGGGACACTTGTTACCGAGGTAAACGTTTATCTCAGTGCTTTTACTTTTACGGACCCCTGTCCTTACGTGTCTACGGATTCACAGCCCAGGAGTGTGTGTCTCGTCTTACCTGCCAGTGCCCCTCTCTCCTAGTCCTCCGTCGTGGTTTTACTCCGTCTTTTCCGTCTTTTGGCCCCTTGCGGTCTATGCACTTTTAAGAAAACTTTATATTGTGTTATTATTTTTCAAGGATTCTTTACTAAATGGACTCACTGGAGGAACTGGGCAGTTTCCCCGGTAAGAGCACTTTGAAGTGGATTATGAACAAAGGACTAGAGTCGGAAAACTTCATTCTCGAAGACAACGAAAGGTGAATTGGGAGTGATAAACGAATAATAGAGACCTCGAATAAGAGTGTGTCCCAAGGAACTATGTGGTGAACCAACTCGATTAATGAACGAAAAATTTTAAGAGTAAAGACTAAAGTCAAGTCAAGTCAAGTCAGCGAGTCAGCACAGGCTGAGAAACGCTGGGGTACTTAGCGTCGTGCGGTCCGGAGGGACAGGTAGTGGTAGAGGACCTCAAGTGAGTCTGAGTGTAGGTGTCTCAGTCACTACGGTAGGTCCGTAGAGTAGGACCCAGCAGGGGAAGGGGAGGACGGGGGTTAGAGAGGGTCGAAACGGAAAAGGATGACAAGTACCCCAAGAGTTCCGTTCTTATGACTTCACCGAACGATAAGGGAAGAGGTCACCTGGTGTAAGACAGTCCGGAGAGGTGGTACTGGGTGGGCAGAACCCAACGGGACGTCCGTACCGAACCAAAGTAACTCAATCTGTTTCGACAACAGGATCACACTAATCTAAATGATCAAAAGACACTCATACCAAAGTCGCACAGACGGGAGACTACGGGAGAACGTTGTGAATGGTAGAATGAACCCAAAGAGAATGGAACCGCACCCCTATAGAGAAGTACCGACGAGGTCGTTTCGTGTCGGCGACAAGGAATGGAACCTGCTCCCCATAGAGGAATGGTGGGGGCAAGGACTGGAAGTTACACCTTATCGAGGAGATCCGGGAGGACACGGACGCGTCGGTGGTGGCGAGCCCAACGAGGATGACCGGCGGCCGGGACCGGTTGAGATTAAAGTCAAAAAGAAAGGTCTTACGAAGTTCGTCTGAACGGTAAAGATAGTGGTATATTTGGTAAATAAGGAGAATGAATAGAGGATAGTATTTGTTTCTCGAAGAGGAAGATCTCTTTCCTCGTCACAGATAATCACTTCAACTTCACTTCGACGAGTCAGCACAGGTTGAGAAAACGTTGGGGTACTTGACATCGGATGGTCCGAGGAGTCAGGTACCTTAAAAGGTCCGTTCTTATGACCTCACCCAACGGTAAAGGAAGAGGTCCCCTAGAAGGGTTGGATCCCTACTTGGGACCAGAAGACGTAACACACGTCTGCGAAATGGTAGACTCGGTGTTCCCTTCGGGGTCACCGATAATCCCTCCTATATTAAGACTAGGGACACTCACGGACTTTCTCACACTACTTTTAGTGAAACGAAGGTAAAAGACACTCACTGGAAGTACTTCCGGGTTTCTCAAGGTTTTAGGAGTCTTTTCTTGGTTTCTTGTAAATATTCCGAGGATACACATCGGGACGTCCGACAAATTGTGAATTGGGGTTCCCCGTAGTGTGTGTACACGATGTCATACTGACCACAGGTACTATCAGTACGTCGGGTGTTAACTTTGATAGTATATGTCGTCAGGATGAGTGTCGGTCAGTGTACTATCCTACTCATTTTCCAACCTATCAGAAACATCCATCCCAGTTGAAAACCCACTTAAACTTAAAACTCCCTCTCGTAAGGTCATTCGTAAACAATTAATTTCAATTCTTCAGTAACCGGAAGAGTGGATCAGACAAAAACCATTGTTCAGTTCTCTAACCAAGAGTTTTAGTCACTACCTCTAACGTCGAGGGGACTTCCCTATAAGTATGAGAACATAAAAGTGTCGTAGAGTACCTGATTCAAGACCGGATTTCCTCCTAGACCGTGGGTGTACTTTGGGAGTAAACGGTTAACGAATAGGTAACAATTCCGATACCAAAAAGGTCACCAGCACATACTTACACTCTCAACCTGATATTTCTTTCGACTTGCGACTTCTTAACTACGAAAACTTGAGACCACAACCTCTTCTGAGAACTCTCAGTGAACCTGACGTTCCTCTAGGTTGGTAAAGTAGGATTTCCTCTAGTCAGGACCCACAAGTAACCTTCCTGAATAAAACTTCGACGTTAAGGTTATGAAACCGGTGGACTACGTTTCTCGACTAAGTAAATTTTGCTGGGACTACGACCCTTTCTAACTCCCGTCCTCCTCTTCCCCTGCTACCTCCTACTCAACCAACCTACCGTAGTGGTTGAGTTACCTGTACCCAAACCCACCTGAGGTCCTCAACCACTACCTATCCCTCCGGACCGTACGACGTCAAGTACCCCAGCGTTTCTCAGTCTGTGTTAGCTCACTGACTTGATTTGACTTGACTTGATAGGTAACTGGTAGGGTGGCTTCACCTCGATACCCATATCATTTCCGGGAAATAATTGTACACCGACCTTTCCGTGAAGACAAATATAAAAGACAACAATACAAGACCTACATGTCTATGAAGACAATAATTTCTCCCGTTACTGTCGAAAGTTTATGGTTAGTCCGATTGATTCTGACCCTTTCGGATTTAGGAGGGGGTTCTATTGTCTCTCTAATAAAATTACGGAAACACTCTTTATTCTTAGGTATATTTTTCGGGTTTAGATGAATGACAAAATGAATTAGGGTGTGAACCGGGATCTTCTTTCACACTTAATTCAAATAGTGTCAAACGGTGATAGTTTCCCGTTACCGATAGAACCAAGTACCCGGAAGAGTATTTTGTGTTGTGTTTGTTTTTGTAAAATTTCTGTAAAAGTCTATACAACTTTAGAGTTTTGGTCTATTAAACCTGATGTCTGGGGATAAGGACTTCCTGAAAGAGAAATTGATCTTTTGTTTTATGAGTACTGGAGACGACGACGACGACGATTCAGTGAAGTCAGCACAGGTTGAGACACGTTGGGGTATCTGTCGTCGGGTGGTCCGAGGGGACAGGGAGCGTTCTCATGACCTCACCCAACGGTAAAGGAAGAGGTTACGTACTTTCACTTTCACTTCAGTGAGTCAGTACAGGCTGGGAGTCGTTGGGGTACCTGACGTCGGAAGGTCCGAGGAGGCAGGTACCCTAAAAGGTCCGTTCTCATGACCTCACCCCACGGTGAGTACTGGAGATGTGTGTATGTTAAAGATTAGATTCTCGACCCTTTCGTTCACATACCTAGAGGTTCTACAAATATCCCGATGTAGAGTATAGTCTGCTAACAGTACTGTGTGCAGGAACGAGGTCACAAAGAAGGGGGCTGAACTGGAATCGTTATGTTAGGACAAAATACAGGTAATTCGAGATACTACGGTCGTCAAGACTTACTGTTCGAATATTCCCCTCCTCACCGGTCTGTACTTCAATCTGTATTCTTCTTAGTTTAGTACTTCCCATAACATACGGGTCACCTGTCTAGACCTGAAATAGGGTGTCCGTTTCTCCTTGAGAACTATTAAAAAATTCGTCATCTAATTATACTAAAGTAAAAGTAAAACATCCTTAAAATGAGACAGACTTGAACTCTCTCATTCTACCGTTATTTCACTTTTAATTTCAACGAGTGAGTACAAACTAAGAAACATCGGGGTACCTGACATCTGACGGTCCAAGGAGAAAGGTACCTTAAGAGGTCCGTTCTTATGACCTCACCCAACGGTAAAGTAAGAGGTCCCCTAGAAGGGTTGTGTCCCTAACTTGGACCCAGAGGACGTAATACCGTCTCTGAAATCGGAGACTCGGTGGTCCCTTCGGGTTCTACCGTTACCCATCTGGGTAATCTTTAGGTAATATCATCGTCAGTTCTCCATAGTAAACCCGATTTTGTCTCTCCCACCCCTTTTACTTTAACCCCCAATATACTCTCATTTTTACAATCCCGATTAACCCAATTTCCTTACACTTATTTCTTTTCCCCTCTATAAACACGACTGTTCCAAAGACTGGACCCTACTAATAGGAATAAGGAATTCCTATAGTAAGTAGTTCTATTCCTTTTGAACCTACCCTCGTGTAAACACCCTTCTATCTTATCCCACACAGACGTCCGTCCACCCCTACACACCAATCGTCCTCTCTCGGTGTCTAAACCGTCAGAAGTCGGATGGACCATTCATATTGACATACAATGTCGACACCATTGTTCTATAGTGTCTGACCCACCAAAGGTCCTGTTTTAAATAAAAGAATGTCAAGACCTCCGATTTTCAGACTCCAGTTCGTCCTATCTAAGGAAGACTTTCGGTACTCTCTTCCTATACGAGGTCCCGAGAGGGGAGCCGAACGTCCACCAAGAGAAGAACACTAAGTGCAACCGGTACGGAGAGGTGGGTTTGGAGTATACGCACACACACACGGACACACACGCCCACACATGCAGATTTAAAGGAGAAGAACTCTATCGTGGTCAGACGGTATAACCTGATTCCAGGTGGGACTACCGAAGTAAAATTAAATTAATGAAGCCCTTGCTAGAATAGAGGTTTTTAACTAGTTTAAAATACTACGACTCCCAACCTTGAAGTTCACTATTGAAAAACACCCCATACGTCAAGTCGGGTATTTCTCACTCGTTTCGGTGTCTCATCTCCCCTAGGGAGTTCGTTCACACTCCTTTCCCTTCTCTCTTTTGTTACGTCCTTTTGTCACCTCTCCCTTGACAAACATACTTCTCCCTTTCTGGACCCTCGTGTCTCGGAAACCTCTGGACCAGTCGCCGGAACTCCTCTTGGTCGTTCGTCTCGAGTGATTCTACGACCCTTTCAAAGTGCTTCCGTCGACAGAGTCTTACTTCACGGAGACTCTTGGTGTATGTCACTCTGATAGGAACCACCAGTCCTGCAGTGACCACCAGTTCGTGAACTTCCCCGATTTACCTGGATACTCGACCTATCGTAACTCAACTCCTGACCTTTTACCCGTCACTGCACACACGTTGACCTCTGTCACTCACATTTTCCTTCCTCTCTCTGTCGATGGATTACGACTCCTTCCCACCCCAAAACGAACGAACCCAAACAAAAGTCAAAAATCTCGTCTCCTTTGTAATCGACCCTTATTTTCCCTTATGTTCTTTTTCTGACTTTTATTGAAATCTAGATAGACTCTGTGTTTAGACTGTCGTAGTAAAAACCACGAAATTATGAAGGTCACCAAAGATTGTCTACTCTTATTCCAAGTTCAATGTGTGCGGTGTGTACGGGAGATGTTGGGTTGGGTGCCACGGGGAAGACGAGAGTACGACAAGTTCGTGGACGGGACACGGAACCGTTGCTCCTTGGGAGGGGTAAGGGTCCAGAGGTGTGTGGACGTGGACGACGAAGGAACAAAGGACCCTACGATAAAAAAGAAATAGGTGGACTCTATAGGGTGAGTCGGAAGTCTGTAGTTGTAGGTTCGTGGAGGAGACACCTCAAACTGGGTTTGTAAAGGTATATGGAATGAGTGAGGTCACGGACGGTGGGAAACGAGGTAAACGTAACAGGTCGTCCTACGTAAGGTGACATAACTTCAATAAACATAGGTGTGAATTGATGGGGATGTCTGACATAGGGGTTGAAGTACCTGTCGAGAATACATAAAAACAAGAGGTCGTGAATGGGGTTACGGACCGACGATGATCACGAGACTTAAAGATCACTTAATTAATTACTAAATTATTTAATTTCGAAGACACATAGAACCATGAGAGTCAAGTCAAGTCAGTGAGTCAGTACAGGTTGAGAAACGTTGGGGTACTTAGTGTCGTGCGGTCCGGAGGGACAGGTAGTGGTCGAGGGCCTCAAGTGAGTCTAAGTGTAGGTAACTCAGTCACTACGGTAGGTCGGTTGAGTAGGAGATAGTAGGGGAAGAGGACGGGGGTTAGGGAGGGTCGTAGTCTCAGAAAAGGTTACTCAGTTGAGAAACGTACTCCACCGGTTTCATGACCTCAAAGTCGAAATCGTAGTAAGGAAGGTTTCTTTAGGGTCCCAACTAGAGGAAGTCTTACCTAACCAACCTAGAGGAACGTCAGGTTCCCTGAGAGTTCTCAGAAGAGGTTGTGATGTCAAAACAAAACAAAACAAAACAAAACAAAACAAATCGACCTGACCTTCTTTGTGTTCGACCTTAGTTCTAACGGCCCTCTTTATAGTTATTGGAGTCTATACGTCTACTGTGGTGGGAATACCGTCTTTCACTTCTCCTTGAGTTTTCGGAGAATTACTTTCACCTTCACTCCTCACTTTTTCAACCGAATTTCGAGTTGTAAGTCTTTTGCTTCTAGTACCGTAGGCCAGGGTAGTGAAGTACCCTTTATCTACCCCTTTGTCACCTTTGTCACAGTCTGAAATAAAACCCCCCGAGGGTTTAGTGACGTCTACCACTGACGTCGGTACTTTAATTTTCTGCGAATGAGGAACCTTCTTTTCAATACTGGTTGGATTTATCGTATACGCTTTCGTCTCTGTAATGAAACGACTGATTCCAGGCAGATCAGTTCCGATACCAAAAAGGACACCAGTACATACCTACATGAGTCATGTAGATGATTAAACGTTTGTAAACAAAGAAGAAAGGTTGAGGTAAAAAAGGAAACTGAGGTAGATTTAAGATGAATAAGAAATACCGGACCAACTTCGAGGTTAAGAAGAGAGTTTCTGGTGGTAGGGGTGGAGTTTCACGTGTGTACACGCATACGTACACACGTGCGTACGTGTGTGTGTGTGTGTCTAAGGTTTAATTTAACTTGAACAGAACTTAAAGGTGGCCAAGGAGGGGACGGAAAATCCAGAAGCAAATGAAAGTCATAGTAAAATCGAAGATTCCTGGATTTATATTTCACTAAGGGAATTCAAAATTCCGTAGGGAATTAGAATCTTCCATTTTAATTTAAACCTCGAAGAGACCACCGAGTCACTGTTTCTCAGACAAAAAGTTCCGTTCTCTACTTCCAAGTCAGGGACCTAACCCTTCTAGGGGACATCTTCCTTTACCGCCGGGGGAGGTCATAAGAAGAGACCCTTTAGGGTACCTGTCTCCTTGAACCACCCGGTTCAAGTGCCCCAACGTTTCTCAGTGTATGCTGACTCACTGATTCGTGTCGTATCCCGTCTTAAATCGTGTCTTGAATTTGATTGTTGTTGTTGTTATTTTTAATTTAGATTCTGAATTTAAACAAGAGATGTAGACACATAAAGACGAAACGTTATCCTAGTAGACATAGTAAAAAGATCTAAGGAGTATATACGTAATTATTTGTTACAAATAAAAAGAGAAAGACTGAATAAAATGAGACATACTGTGTGAGACCCACCTCTTGTTTGCATACCCATAGTTTCCTCTTCCCTCACCACCCTCCTTAACCCTGTAATCCCGACTGTGTATATGCGAAAACTATGGAACATCATCTACCGATTACTCTTGTACGACAAACCGTGTCCCTTGCGACGAGTGACGTGACACCTCAAATGTATACTATCCTTTAGGTGTGTCGTTGTACTCACATCTTTTTGTTCGTCCACAATTGTTTAAAGGTTCTTTGTAATTAGACAAAGACGTTTATATAGGACGACAAGTAAATTTACCTTACTAGGGTGAAAATCCTTCCGTCGGGTTTTCCTTTCCTTATATGAACATACATAGTGACTGGTAAAACAACATGTGATCTTTGATTGTGTTGTAACATTTCATTGATACGAGGTCTTTTCTAATTAAAATTTTCAACTCCGAATTTCGTACCTAACATTTCGAAGTAAGTCCTTTTTTCTTTACGTCGTAAAGGAGAGTAGATTCGCTGATTTATAACATAGGGTTTATCAATACAAGAATTCTCGTTCCATTCTCTGTTCTCAGGTCACAATCGTCTTCCGTACAAACATTCTCATTACTCTTTTCCTTCCCTCTCTCACGGAAGACCGATAAGAGCAGGTTTCCGTCATTTAACTTTTCAAGACGGAAGAATGTTATATGCCAGTCAAAATAGAACCAATGGATTCAAAATAGGGTCTTTCTTTTCTTTGTTTTTTTTTTTTGGGAAGATCAATTTTAGTCTAAGTGAGATCCATAAAGTGACCTGGATCGAATTTATCCGACAGAACTCACTATTTTCTCCAAGGGTCCTGAAAAATTTCTTGTGTTATATAAATATACCCAACGTAGGTCAACCGTATTTGGTCTCTACCATGATTACTGATACTTTCAGGTTTAAGTACTAGCCGACTAGAGATTTTAATCTCAATTTTACTAAATTGTTCATTCACCTGTAGTTCATCAAATTTCAATATTTAATAAAATAATACCGAATAAGATAAATGAATTCATTATATCCGTGCTTCCTTTTTGCTTTATACCGTCTTACTGAGTCCCATTTTTCGTTCTCAATGAGATAACGATGACGAAATGAGACAGGTCTGGGTAGGGAAGTAGGTAGAAGGGTCTGTTAGTGAATTTTAAGAAGAAGCTAAAGTCAAGGTAGTTACAAAGACGGTTAGGGAAATTTACTACTTAGAAAGATGTCGAAGAAAAAACAGTTGGAGTCTTAAATATATAACCAGAGAATACGGTGTCCCTAGGAGTAAAGAGTAAAAAAAGGCTCTGTCTATGTTAGGGTAAGTGTCAAGGGGGTTACCAATAGAGATCAAGTTAGTTACTGATGGTCAAAACTTATTATGTTACTATTTAATAAAATTTAGAAGTTCAGACTGTCTTATATCAAAAAAAGAAAATACCTATGTCAACCAAATCATTTGAAACAAAAACCGTCAACGTTCTAAGGTACTGTCGAAAACTTCATATGGACACTACACACATTCATTCTAACTTCGAACTAAGTTCACTCTCGACTTTGTGTTTTCAATTTATTTCTCGAATTTACCACTTTTTTCTTTAACCTAAAGATTTGAATGAAAGTGAAACTAGTAGCTTCCACAATATATAATGTAAAACTATCGAGTCTCTCACTGACTTCACCATTAAAATATCTCATAGTAAGGTAAATTTACTTGTCGTCCTACATAAACGTTTTTGTCTAATCACAAAGAACCTTTAAATAATTGTGGACGAACAAAAAGATGTGGGTACAACGATACACCTAAAAGATAGATAGAATTCATTTAAGGTAAGAATAAAAATTTTTACTTTCCATTACTTTGACTTTCTAGAGAAAGTGTGACGTCGATCACTGTTTGCGGCAGTTTACGTCAGATACGGGGTAACAGTCCTTCCCACCTCTCTGTAGCACCTTTCGGATTCCTGTCTTGGGTCTTCCCGCTGTCTTTTCGTCCCACCGACAAAGAGAGTGAACGACGATTCATTCATGTAAAGGAGGTAGATGGGTTCGAGCTAGGGAGTATCGAACATCGAAGACCTCGACGACTGTTTTCTCCTAAGACACTACAAGATTTTGGTCACACGACTTACACCTTTCCCCGTTCTGTCGGAAAACCGAGTTCGTGACTTTACTCGGTCTTAGGGAGACTCTTATTTCTTGTCTGAAGTGCCCTGGATCCGTGGCAGAGTGAGTAATCGAACCTGAAAGTCCAAAAATTATGATCTATACATATGCCCTGTATCAGGGTGAGGTCGATTGGTAGGTTATTTATTAGAAACGGATGAAAGTGATAGGAGTCAAACTATAAAGTGATACTTGAAGATCTTGAAACAAGAAGTCACTTCTAGTCTTACGACGAGTTCCAAACAAGACAACAAACCCCGAAACACACATACACACACTACGGAAGGACTTTAAATTATGGAAATATAAAATATAAAGGGATTTAAATTGACAAAACCCTAGAAAAGAAAGGGAGAATTTTACTTTGTTTNACTTGAAGATCTTGAAACAAGAAGTCACTTCTAGTCTTACGACGAGTTCCAAACAAGACAACAAACCCCGAAACACACATACACACACTACGGAAGGACTTTAAATTATGGAAATATAAAATATAAAGGGATTTCAATTGACAAAACCCTAGAAAAGAAAGGGAGAATTTTACTTTGTTTATTGAAGATCACTTTTTGGAAGACATTTTAAACTTAGAATCCTTCTACCGAGTACGTTAAATTCCGTGAATAACATACTTAAACACCATAAAAAAAAGTCTTCACCCCTAAACGATCTGGATTTGGACTTGTGTAGTGTGTTACATCGTGTGTCATTCCCAACAGACAGGGTATTTCGGTTCACTTTTTCCGACTAGAGAAACCTCAAAGGTGTTAGGATAAAGTATTCCTCAAAAAGAGGAACTTCCAAATCTATACCTTTCTTCTCAAACATAAATCTTTTCGGTCACGAAACTTCACCTAGTTTCAGATCTCGGACTCCCAGAGTCGACTGACAAGTCTCGTCCGTGGTCTCGACCTACCGTTTTACCTAGATTGGTCTTGTCTACGGTCTATTTGGTTCTCCGTCCTCGGTCTCTCGTTTCCGTCCAGTCCAAGTGGTCAAGTTCCCATTGACGTTCTCGGGACGGGGTAGATTAGGCCTAGAAACACTAAGGTTCCAATGTAGTGTGGTAGAAGAAGTGACGGAACGTCGATTTGTGGGTGTTCCTAATTCAAGTTTAGAAAAAAAAAGAAAGACGATTAAAATGGTCCACAAGATCTTTGGTTTTTTAATGTTAGTGGTTACGGTAGAATAAAATAGCCCACCTATTTGATACCTAGGTTCACTTACTCTTTACGAAGTCAATTCCAGTATTCGATTCTCCAAGCCTCGAAACTGGAAAGAACCATAACGACCTTCGGAAACTATATCTTGAGTAGTTTGGACTTTCCCGGAACGAGTGGAATGAAAACCTGAATGAGGACGTTCATTTTCATACGAAAAAGTAAAACCTCGTAGTCCCGAGCGTGCGAAGACCTGATACAGATATTTCTGCACAAGACTCTAGATTACATGGCACAGAGTAGAGGTGGAAGGTGTAAAGTAGAGAAGTGACGGCGGGCGAGAGTGCGTCGAAGACGTGGTAGGAACGACGAAAACCTTCGGGAGCAATTCGTATACCTACGGACTCCTAATCTCGATGAAGACCCCGAAGAGACCACCGAGTCTAGATCTAAGTAACTTTACTCAAGAAAACTAAAAAAAACAATTTAGGGTCAATAACAAAATGTACTAAAGATCTACAAGTTCCTGCTTCTATGATTTAAAACATCGGTACGTGTATGATCTTTGAGAAGTTTTTCATTAGTTTCTCTTTACCTAGTTTCTCTTCCCTTAAGAGGACCGTTCTTATGATCTTACCTATCGGTAAGGGAAAAGGTCTCCTAGAAGGACTGGGTCCCTAACTTAGGTCCAGAGGAAGTAACGTCTGTCTAAGAAGTGGTAGACTCGGTCACAATTGATTCCTGTCATTAATACAACAAGGGATTTAAATTGACAAAACCCTAGAAAAGAAAGGGAGAATTTTACTTTGTTTATTGAAGATCACTTTTTGGAAGACATTTTAAACTTAGAATCTTTCTACCGAGTACGTTAAATTCCGTACTTAAACAAGTATAAAATAATTGATTAAGTAAAAGTTAAACACAACTTTACTCTTTACCCGTGAAAGGGAGTAAATAAAAAACGACCGTTTAGACAAAGTCACACTAATTATAAAGTGGATTGTTCTTTGTAAATATTTACTAGGATTTTGGATGTGTGTCTACTCGTAAGAACAGGAGTGACATAGGGTGGTAGGAAGTTTAAGAAAACAAACTACTTTTATATCTATTTACATTTGTTCTGCATAAAAGAAGTTTCTATATAAATGATAGGTAGTAGATGGTTTTTCCAAGTCCAAAGACTTTCACCAGTTAGCCTGCTGGAATTGAACGGTCAGGTAAGTAAGAAGGGTCACTGAATGACACACGGGATGAGATAGGTAGAGTAGTGCACGGGTTCGGACATCATTTGTCATGAGTGACACAAATCACGTCCACGGACAAGGGTCCGTGTACGAGTACGATGAGAACATCGAAAGACACTGGAGTTTTAGACAAAGTTTCCGGTAAAAAAAAAAGTATTCAGAAATGACGGTTAAATTTCTTAGTAGATACGTTTATAATCTACGTATCCTTTATAAAGTTATTAAATAGTTTATGTTCACTCATAGAAGATTGGAACCAGAACAGTTGTCACTACTTTCGTGAAAAGAGATACTGACCAATAAAACCTATACGAGAGGAATATTATCATAATAATCGACCCAAAAAGAAGAATTTGTAGTCATGTTGAGTATTATTACGAAAAAGGAGGTTTCAACGAAGATTCAAGTATGTACTTCACAAATTCTGGATAAATTTTAGACTTCTAATACAGTACTATTAGTGGTTCCTCTGGTCACAGACACACAGTAAACGCCTTCCTTTATCCTTCCGAATAAATCAAACTTTATACTATACATCTTTTTATTGTAATTATATACTGATAATAGAATAAAAACATACTGTAGTAGAAAAAGGAGTAAATTCAAAACTCTTCTTAACGTAGAAACGGTCTAATTAAAGATTCCAAAACGTTACATCTTAACCCTATTATGAACTCTCCCTCTTAATTCTTTTGACTAGAATCACTAATTAACCTTTCTTGTCTCTCTCTAAAGATCTATTCTGGTAATGTATCTCTAACTTTCCCATCGTTGTTCTGTTCTTTATAGATCTTGTGTCACACAAACTGTCTCTCAATCTTCCTAGAGGGTCTTACTTTCCTTCTCAATAAACTAATCGACGGTACTATATTAAAGTTTTCTAACATAGATTAGATAGGTTTTCTATATAAATTAGAGAGTCTCCTATCTAACTACTAATTTAAAAGAGAGGAATCATCTCTTAATAGGAAACCAAAAAACGTCACTGACGATAATTTAGGAAAACCTACAGTTTAATAATAAAAAATTAAATGAAAATTTAGGAAAACCTACAGTTTTAATAATAAAAAAAAGAACTTACACTATCATGTACATGGTCAAAGTGTCCGTAAGGTTAATCCAACGGTCCAATCTCAATTATTTCTATATCGTTTCGTTTTTATAGAATATTCGTCACTCTCAGTGCACCGAACTCAATCTAGTCTCTACCGAACCACTCTAAATACGTAGTAAACAAACCAACACCGTCGACTGTGATCCTTTTCTTTTCTAGAAAAACTCCTGACGTCACATTGTCACTTTTCGTGTCTCCGGCATCGGAGTCCTTTTGTCAATAGATATGGTTCTGAACCCGGTTCCCCGTATGTCTATAAGTGTAATCTATAAGTCACTACTTTCCCAATCCTCGGGACATCTACTGATTTATCCTTCAATTTGTTTTATTCGGGTTACTCTCACTGACTCCTTACGTTAGAGTGGTCTTTTCCGACTTGTAAATCTCAGACTCAGTTTCTTTGTCTTATACTCGTTCCTGTGTCCTTTTTATGCCCGTTCTCGATGCTAGTAGGGGTTTCTTCATTGACCACGACTGTCTCACCGACGACCGATAAACTTCTTTGGGACCTTCTTGAACGTAGTCCGAAACTTCTCTTATAGAAATTCACTTTTCAACAGTCCTACCGCCATCCTCTTTTTCTCCGGTATAGTCGTAGACCCCCGCAGTCCTGTAGTGATTCTTACCGTTTGATTCTCCGAGACTTTTGAGTGAAGAGATATTTTCGTTGTCCTTATAACTGTTTTTAACAGTTTTAATTGGTAAAGTGTTAAGACCTTAAATCCGAACGTTGGTAGGCTCCTCACAAATAAGTTCCTAGATCCGATAGTCCTAGAAACCGGTGGACTACGCTTCTTGACTGAGTTTTCTGGGACTAGGACCCTTTCTCACTTCCGTCCTCCTCTTCCCCTGTTGTCTCCTACTCTATCGACCTACCGTAGTGGCTGAGTTCCCTGTACTCAAACTCATTTGAGACCCTCAACCACTACCTGTCCCTCCGGACGTCAGGTACCCCAGTGTTTCTTAGTCTGTGCTGACTCGCTGACTTCCATTCACTCCTATAGTCACGAGGTAGAATAAGTTGAGTCCTCAAGACACTCAAAGAGCCATCTCCGTGGCAGTGACAAACCCCGTGACACCCCTGAGACTACACACCCATTGTTGTTTGGGGTGACTTAGAGGTCGAAGGAGAGAGACAGAAAGGATATTCTCAAAATGAACCAAGTCATTCTCTCGAGTTCTCTTGAGTTCCAAGAAACCTTAACGTTTTTACTCTAGGTCTTTCCTCTTTTTCACCACTACCACTCCACAACACATATATACACGTCTTCTTTCTTCGATAAATGTTCAACTTTTTTTAGATGAAATAATATGTATTGATATAAAAGTATAAGGGAGAATTAAGTTAATATAACAAAAGACTACTTACGTTAAGAACTTCTATGTTAGTTTAGTTTATACTACAAAAGTACTGATAACGTTAAGGTGTCTTACCATAATCCATAATCTATCATAATAATATCATGATAAAAAGGGAGTTTGAAATATTCCACGAAATACAGAAATATTTCAAGAAAATGTACGTCCTAGAGTATTAGGAGTACTTTCAAGCCACTCCTATCACTGCACTGAGTGTTAAACGTTTACTCGTTTAATTCTAAGTGTCCCTATTACATTAAACGGATTCCAATGGCTTTCTCACTTACCACTAGACAAGGAGTGTAAAAGAAGAAGAGGAGGAGAAGGAGGAGGAAGAAAATTTTATAAAATCCCATTTCAAAATTTTCGTGTGTCAATATTGGTAGTGAGTTCAGTTTTTTATCTTGTAATAATGTCTGTATCTTTAATTTGTACTATTGGTCGTCTGTTCCCTCCACTCCCTCTCCCTATTTAATCCTCATCCCAACTTGTCTATGTATGGTGATATATATTTTATATATTTGTACCAAAATGACATGTCGTGTCTCTTGATATAGTTATAGAACATAATTTGATATTTACTCTTTAACTTTTCGTCTCTGTAATGAAACGGTTGTTTCCAGGTAGATCAGTTCCGATACCAAAAAGGACACCAGTACATACTACACTCAACCTGACACTTCTTCCGACTCACGACTTCTTAACTACGAAAACTTGACACCACAACCTCTTCTGAGAACTCTCAGGGAACCTGACGTTCCTCTAGGTTGGTCAGGTAAGACTTCCTCTAGTCGGGGCCCTAAAGAAACCTTCCTTACTACGANCCAAAAAGGACACCAGTACATACTACACTCTCAACCTGACACTTCTTCCGACTCACGACTTCTTAACTACGAAAACTTGACACCACAACCTCTTCTGAGAACTCTCAGGGAACCTGACGTTCCTCTAGGTTGGTCAGGTAAGACTTCCTCTAGTCGGGGCCCTAAAGAAACCTTCCTTACTACGACTTCGACTTTGAGGTCATGAAACCGGTGGAGTACGCTTTTCAACCGAGTAACCTTTTTTGAGACTACGACCCTCCCTAACCCCCGTCCTCCTCTTCCCCTACTGTCTCCTACTCTACCGACCTACCGTAGTGGTTGAGCTACCTGTACTCAGACTCACTTGAGGCCCTCAACCACTACCTGTCCCTCCGGACCGTACGACGCTAAGTACCCCAGTGTTTCTCAGCCTGTGCTGAAACGCTGACTTGACTTGACTTGACTCTTCTTCGTTCCTTACGTATTTATATACGTACATACATATATATTGACTTAGTGAAACGACATGTGGACTTTAATTGTGTAGTATTTATTTGATCTTAAATTATTTCTTACTTAATTAATTTTTTTTACTTTGTAACAGTCTCAGGGTCTCCGAAGAAGTTATAGTTGAGAATTAGTATAGGGGAGTGGTGGACCACAGAGTCTTCCACTTCTTAGGCGGATGTTACGTCCTCTGGGTCCAAGGTAGGGACCCACTCATGCTAGGGGACCCCCTCCCGTGCTAGGGGTCCCCCTCCCGTACCACTGGGTGAGGTCAAAAGAACGGACCTCTTAGGGTACCTGTCTCCTCGGACCTCCCGACGTCAGGTACCCCAACGTTTCTCAGTCTGTACTGACTCGCTGATTGTGTGTCGTGGACAGTTTTCATTCATGACAGAAACGTTTATACTGTTATAAAAAACAAGAAATGTAAAACGGTAGATTCGTCAGTAGAGATCTGATACTGACATAAACACGAAGTTCAACATGTATCTTAGATATATACACGCACAAATTTGTGTAAACTGACGTACGTACACACATGTATACATACATTTGTGTTTGTATATTGAACTTAGGCTACAAAAAGTAAGTTTGATATGAATAGGTACGAATCTTCCTCGACTTGAGACACATAATAATAGTAATAAAACGATATATGGTGTACCACCAACACATCATAATTAAGGTAATAACTACCTATAAACAAAGGGTAAAAGTCGAGAAAGGTTATTGCGATGACCTTTGTATAAACACACAGAGGACTACACGGACACGTGTGTAAAGATAATTTATATAGTGATCTTTACCTTGTGACCCCGCAATTAACACGTGTAGAACATGAAACCATCTTTTACGGTTGAGTGAATACGTAGTATTAAACACCTCACGTACAAGGTAAGAAGGTAAACCAACAGAAAAAGAATAACTAAGAAGTCTCAAATTTTTCTTTGTCAAACTAATAGTCGAGAAAGAATCAAGACACACTCTTTATAGAAAAGGATCAGGAACTAAAAGAAAAGAGAGAGGACTATCACTATTCGTCCTTAAGAATCAAAGTAATTAGAAAAAGTAATACGGTTCAAGGTACATGATGAATTCTTTATAAAGACATAGGACTCGAGTAATTCTATAAAAGATTTAATGGAGTATCTTCAAAATAATAAATCAGAAAGTGTAAATCTAGATTTTAATTAGATCTTAAAAATAAAACAACAATAGTACATACCTAAGGTTATCTATGGGTTAACGGAACCCTATATAATTTTTTTAAGATGTCACCATAGAATTTTTTTTTTTTTGTTTTTTTGTTTGTTTTTTTTTGGAGTCCATAGACGTGTGTACATCTATGTAAAGATCTTAAGGGTAATACTAGGTATCCAAACATAAAGAAGAACCTAGTTATGGAGTGAAAATTAATAACATTGAAATACTTTTTAGAATTATAGAACAATGAATCTAGAGGCTTGAGACAAGAAAAAGTTATAATAAAACCTATAAACACCAGAAATCGTATAAATATACGTTTGACTCTTTAGTAAAGGAGTTAAAAGTTTTTGAAGAGGGGGGTATGTGTGTGTGTTTCCTTGAATTATTTTAAAACAAACCTTAATATGACTTAGATATTTAGTCAGACCCTTCTTAACCGCAGATATATTATAACATAGAAGATTAGGTATTTGTACCATAATAGAAAGTAAATAAATCCGGAAGAAAGTAGAACTTGTCATTATAAATTATCAAAAGATTTATTTCAAGACCATGCAAAACTCAAAAAAATTGTGTTTATTAAACTATTCTTACGGTAACATCCCGTAGTTTTCTTTAAGTTTTAAAATAAAAAGGTTTACAGACAACGACCATATATCTTGATATTAACTAAAAACTTACAACTGATATATAAGTCGTTAGAACCATTTGAGTGTTTAAGTATATAAATTAAATATAAAAACATACAAAATAGTACACTAAACACTTATTATTTATAAAAATTAATAAAATTTTAGTCCGAATTATAGAAAATAATCAAAACTTTACAAAGTAGTAATAGGGAAGTTTATAACAAGACGAGGTCAAAAAGAGAATAAAAACCAGAGGTTAAAGGGTATAATTTGAAAGAGATGCATAAGAGATACGAAGTATGATAGAGTAGAGATAAACGGTATTTAAAACAATGAGGTGCGAGATAAGACTTGTAAAGGAAGACAAAATAGACCGACAAGTGATTAGGAGAGAAGACACCTTAGTTTATACAAAACAATTTAGGTAAGATTAAATCCATTAAATTTTAAAGTTAAGATTATAAGAAGAAGCCTAGTAAAAAAAAAATCTTAAAAAAAAATAAAAATAAAAAAATGAAATGTCATGACATAACCAAAACGGTATGTAGTTGTACTTAGACGGTACCCACATGTATACAAGGGTGAGGACTTGGAGGGAGGATGAAGGGAGGGGTATGGTAGAGAGACCCAATAGGGTCACGTGGTCGGGGTTCGTAGGACATAGGACGTAGCTTGGATCTAACCGCTAAGTAAAGAATATACTATAATATGTACAAAGTTACGGTAACAGGGTTTAGTAGGGTGGAAGAGGGAGAGGGTGTCTCAGTTTTTCAGACAAGACATGTAGACGCAGAGAAAACGACAGAGCGTATGTCCCGATAGCAATGGAAGAAAGATTTAAGGTATATATACACAATCATATGACATAACCACAAAAAGAAAGACCGAATGAAGTGAGACATAATAGCCGAGGTCAAAGTAGGTGGAGTAATCTTGACTAAGTTTACATAAGAAAAATTACCGACTCATTATGAGGTAACACATATACATGGTGTTGAAAGAATAGGTAAGTAGACGACTATCTGTAGATCCAACGAAGGTACAGGACCGATAATATCTGTCACGACGTTACTTGTAACCCCATGTACACAGAGAAAGTTAAGACCAAAGGAGTCACACATACGGGTCGTCACCCTAACGACCTAGTATTCCGTCAAGATAAAGGTTAAAAAACTCCTTAGAGGTGTGACAAGAGGTGTCACCGACATGATCAAACGTAAGGGTGGTTGTCACATTCTCCCAAGGGAAAAGAGGTGTGGGAGAGGTCGTAAATAACGAACGTCTAAAAACCTAACGTCGATAAGACTGAACATACTTTACCATGGAGTAACACCAGAACTAAACGTAAAGAGACTATTACTCACTACAACTCGTAGAAAAGTACACAAACATTCGGTAGACATACAGAAGAAACCTCTTTACAGATAAATCAAGAAACCGGGTAAAAAACTAACCCAGCAAATAAAAAGACCTTAACTCGACGTAACCAACGAACATATAAAAACTCTAATCAACAAACAGTCAACGAAGTAAACGATACTAAAAGAGGTAAGGCTTCCGACAGAAAAGTGGAACGAATATCAAAGGAAACAAACGTCTCGAAAATTCAAATTAATCCAGGTTAAACAAATAAAAACGAAAATAAAGGTTATAAGACCCTCCACCCAGTATCTCCTAGGACGACACTAAATACAACTTCTCACAAAACGGATACAAGAGGAGATCATCAAAATATCAAAGACCAGAATGTAAATCTAGAAATTAGGCAAACTCAAATAAAAACACATACCACAATCTTTCACAAGATCAAAGTAAGAAAATGTTCACCAACCGGTCAAAAGGGTCGTGGTGAACAATTTCTCTGCCAGAAATTAGGTAACATATAAGAACGGAGGAAACAGTTTCTATTCCACAGGTATCCACACACCTAAATAGAGACCCGAAAGATAAAACAAGGTGACTAGATGTAAAGACAGAAACACGGTCATGGTATGACAGAACTACTGACACCGAAACATCATCTCGGACTTCAGTCCGTCTAACTAAGGAGGTCAAGGTAAGGAGAAAGAGTTCTAACGAAACCGATGAGCTCCAAAAAACATAAAGGTATGTTTAACACTTTAATAAACAAGATCGAGACACTTTTTATGGCGACCATCGAACTATCCCTATCGTAACTTAGACATCTAACGAAACCCATCATATGAGTAAAAGTGATATAACTAAGAAGGTTAGGTACTTGTACCATACAAAGAGGTAGATAATCACAGGAGAAACTAAAGAAAGTCGTCACAAAATATCAAAAGATATATATTCAGGAATCAAAGAAATCCATCTATATAAGGATTCATAAAATAAGGAAAACAACGTTACCACTTACCTTAACAAAGGAATTAAAGAAAAAGATGAAAGAGTAATAATCACATATCCTTACATTCCCTAAAGACACACAACTAAAATATAGGACGTTGAAATGATATAAGTAACTAATCGAGATCATTAAAAGACCACCTCAGAAATCCCAAAAGGTACATCTCCTAGTACAGTAGACGTTTGTCACTCTCAAAATGAAGAAGAAAAGGTTAAACCTAAGGAAACTAAAGAAAAAGACGAGACTAACGACACCGGTTTTGAAGGTCTCGACACAACTTATCATCACCACTTTCACCCGTGGGAACAGAACAGGGACTGAAATCCCCTTTACGAAAGTTAAAAAGTGGTAACTCCTATTACAAACGACACCCAAAATCGAAAATAATACAACTCCATACAAGGAAGATAAGGACGAAAGACCTCTCAAAAATAGTATTTACCTACAACTTAAAACAGTTTCCGGAAGAGACATAGATAACTCTATTAGTATCCCGAAAATAAAAAGTTAAACAATTACACCACTTAATGTCACTAACTAAACACCTACAACTTCTTAGAAACGTAGGGACCCTATTTCGGATGAACCAGTACCACATACTAGAAAAATTACACAACAACCTAAGACTAACGATCTTAAAACAATTCCTAAAAACGTAGATACAAGTAGTCACTGTAACCGGACATCAAAAGAAAAAAAACCACCGTAGAAACAATCCAAAACCATAATCCCACTACCACCGGAGTATCTTACTCAAATCTTCAAATGGAAGGAGACTTTAAAAGACCTTCTCACACTCATCCTAGCCACAATCGAGAGAGCTTTCAAAACCATCTTAAGTCGACACTTCGGCAGACCTAGACCCGAAAACAAACGACCTTCTACAGACTAATGTCAAAGTTAAGAAACCTAGAAAAGGTTTTGAAAATAAAGGAAAAAAGTATCACAGGTCAAGAGTTGTAACAGGAAGTGGAAGAGAGACTCAAAATCTAATAGATAGAAGTGAATTTATAATCAGATCGTCTATTTGATTTAAAGTTTTTATAAAACGGGTCGAAAAGTTTATTAGAAACAACTGTTTCAACGTGACTCAATAATGGGTCGGTAGGTAATGACCTTAGTCTCAGTTCGTAGTGACCCAAAAAATTAGAAAAGTGTCGACGGAGGAAAATCTGTGTTACGAACGGTAGGAACTGGAAAGTATACCGGTTCGTCTATACCATGTACAGGTAATTCGTCAATGTCTTGTTATTTTCCATTAATCACTAATTTATGTTTATACTTACTATATCTGTAATTCACCAAAACTTCGGTTCCCTTCCGTTTTGTAGGACATTATCTTAACATATCTTCTCTTCTATATTTCTTATAATTTTAACATGTCCTCCCTTCTCCTGTAGACTCACCTTTACAGTTTTACCCTCATTTGTATTTCCATTTCTGTTATTCTTTTTACTCGCATCCGTGGAGGACTTAACCCTCCCAGAAGTGGGAGAGCTTCCTAGTAAGTTTCTAAAAAAAGTACAGACCCCCCGGATATTCATACTAACCTTCAACTTTTTTATATAATTACCTTTTTAATTTCAATTAGACTTCTCTGACCCCGAAATAAACTCTTGTTGATACAGTTAATTATCAAGTCTTGAAACTACTCTTCAAGACTTTGTGACTAACTGTACCGTTTAATTAACGTATTCAGAAGGACTTTCACTAACTTCCTAAACTCTACTTTTTTATCTTTTTTTTAATTCGTTCTTTCTAAAACGAACAATAGTGCTTCGGGGTCCAGATTCCCTTCTGGTATAGGTTACCACTATCGTTCTTTTGTTACCTCTTATATTCTTTTATGTGTAGGTACGTTTTTGAACAAACACTTAGAAGTATCTTTGTGATAAATATTATCGGTTTTTCATTTTTGTTGGGATTACAGATAGTGGGTAATTTACCTATTGGTTGTACATCACACACGTATATTCCTTTAGGATAAGGATTGAGTGAGGTCAAGAAAGTGACAACTTTCTTCTTATTCTTCCTAGGATTTACACACTATAAAGAGTGGTTATGGAGTTTTTCCCATCTCTAAAACTATGTCTTCAGTAATTTAAAACTTTTAATTTTTTTTTTTTTTTCATAGTAATCGACGTGGGTCTTACAGTATCTCATAAAGTGTTTAGACGAACCCATCTTGGTTCATATGTGTTTAATAATTATTTTTATCTCCTGATTCTTACTGTTGAAGTTTTCTGGGTGTAAATTGGTAAAAAGTTTAATCAAATTTAATTTTTTTTTTGTTTTGAGAACCAAGTTCATTCTAACACTCGAAGTCCGTATCGGACTAGTTCCTTCAATTTACTCCAGTTCTAAGTCAGAGAAAGTCATAAAGACCTGAGACGAAAGGAGGAAGAATTGAAGTAATAATCCATCCGAGAAATACGTATAAAAAGAGGTCAACAAGATCCAAAGTAAAAAGTTATTTTCTTCCAAAAGAGAGGGTTTTGAAGATCATTTTCCCGACTCTTCGTGAAAGTAACCAGACCCTACTAGAATTTGGTTAGGAACTTAGTTAGTGATTCTGGTACGAGACTAACCGTCCAGACCCAACGTACGGACGAGGATTTCGAGTCACCATGTTAGTGTGTACTTGGTGTACGTCTCTCCTTCTCTCAACGATCTAAATCGTTTATTTTTAAGTTCTACGAGTCAATTCAAACTTGACGTCTATTTATTATAACACAGTCATATTCATACAGAATATGTTACAACCCTTGTCCCCGAAGGGACCACCTCTTTAGATGGATGTTACACCCTCTGGACCCAAGCCAAGGAGCCAACACTTCTAGGGGACCTTCTCCCGTACTGTTGGGTGAGGTCATAAGAACGGACCTCTTAGGGTACCACCCTCTCTGACCGACCGATGTCTCTCAACCTATACTGACTCGTTGATTCGTGTTGTGTGTTACAACCCCTGTATAAATGTAATTGTATAATAAGTGACAAAGAGACTTTAAGTCTAAATTGGTCCTCAAGATATAAATAGACTGTTAAGGTTTCTCCTACGAAGTTATTTCCTTTTTTACCTTACGGTAATATCTTACCCTTTATCCACGAGTCGTCCGTTTTTACGTTTATAGACACTTCTTATTCGATTTCTTTTTCGGTCATTTGTTGGTCGTAGAGAAAAATAGGAAGACTTTGAGACAGTAGGTCCCATAACTTTTTAGAGAAGTCATATCGGTTCCCTATTTGTTTCTAGTACGACTGTTGTACGGTTTAAACGTTAGGATAATAAATTTCGTGAACCTCTTTCATATTTAATAAGGTTTTAAACAGTTTTACTAAATAAATGGATATCTCAGTGAAAGAAAAAGGGACTTACAATTTTATTTCCCAAAACAAAGGTATTTGGACTTCCAAGGTACTCCAAAATTACTTTGATTCGTATAATTAGAGGTTTACGAGTAAATTGTTTTCTTTATTAAGTGCCTTCATGTTTCTTAGTGTTTATGTATATTCATTCACAGTGGTGAGTTTTGAGTAAGTCCGTCTTCGATCCCCTCTTAAACTGGTAATACTAGAGAACTTAGGTATAGACTTGGGACTAGATGTTTTGTATTTTACAATAAAACCGGTAAACATATTAATTTAGGGTCTAGTTGTCGTACTAACCTTTTTAGTTCTAAACACTCAAAACATTGACATTGTATGAACGTATTTCACAAGGTATTGTTTTTGTAAAAAGTCTCCCTGTTTTATAAGGTTCACTTTATTCGATTTTCTATTTATTTACGCTATACACACGTCTGTATTTTTAAGTATATCTCTTTATGAATGAGAAAAAATTAAAGATATCCTTATATTCATACTAAAATTCCTCTGCACTAACATGTTCACTGTCTAGAAGGTAAATCGACTAAATTTTTTACAAAATTGGTCCGAAGTCTAGGGAGAGAGGTGGTGAGACCTGGAAGGAGGTCGTAGATGGATGTGGATAGGTGCGAGTCACGGAGAGTCCTTAGTTGTCCTGTCGACTCTCCTAACTCCGTCTACGGAGTGTAGTATGGTTGTGTATATCAAAGGTAGGGATAAACACCAACGGTCAAAAGGTACCTAGTAAGAGAGGGAGAAGAGGAGGAGAAAAAGAAAAACGGAAGAGTGTGGACACAAACACTTTGTTGGAATTCTAGAAAAATGTTTTCGTTTCGTATCGTCGACCCCCAACAAACAAAGTGTATGGAAGACCGCTCACGGCGAGGTGTTTACAGGTTAAACGTGAAGGTAGGACGGTTAGATGTCCCTTAAAAGAAGATAAACAACGGAATAAACACTTGTACAGAAACGACAAACCCCCACAGATATACCCCCACCCCAACTACCCTTCGTTACACGAGAAACCAAAGACCCAAATAGATAGTAGTAAACACTATCTCTCTGTTACAAATCACCAAGTTACGTTGGTATGGTCAGAAGGATTGTTCTCTTATCTAACCATGAATGATCTTTGTCACCAAACGATATTCCCTTTGTTGGTTGTAGGATAAACGTAGACACGTATAGTTGTTACGTTAATCCCGTTTGAAGAATCTCTTAATCTAACTCTACCATTAATTGCTTAACACGGTACGTAAAATTACACTAGTATCTCTTCGACTAATAAATCATGACGGTATAAGAGCGTGAAATCTTATTTTACGGGACCCTGAAAATTTACTTTTAAGGAGTTTTAACGTGACGATGATCCTTTGACTATTTTCGTCTTTGATAAACGAATTCTGTATCATCGAGTTTCCGAGTGATGTAATTTAGAGAGGTTGTCTCCACGATGAATGTCACGAACTTATACCCTATGTACTACTCTACTTAACTTCAAATCCGGGGATTTCAATTTCTTTAATCCGTTTTCATGAAAGTGTAGGATTTATCTTCATCGCACGTCGAGGTAGAATAAAAGCGATTTTTCAATAGTCTTGAGTAATTTATTAGTCGTAGGGAGTAAGGATAATGAGTGAAGGTAAATCTCCCCCTTACTTTTACGGAGTTCAAACTCATAATACCTCGGTTATCGACACTGTAAACCTCTTCCTTGACCGTTGGGTGAGGTCATAAGAACGGACCTCTTGGGGTCCCTGTCTCCTCGGACCACCCGACGACAGGTACCCCAGCGTGTTCTCAGTCTGTGCTGACTTCGCTGAATCGTCGTCGTCGTCGTCGTCGTCGACACTGTAAAGAGGAAATAGGGTGGGTTTCTTCTTTCCCAATTCTCTTGACGGAATGCTTCCAGATACATTCCTGTCTGCCCTTTGACGAACGGACCAACCTGGAATATCATCGGAGGTACTCGATCCTTCGCTGGACACAGGGACCTCGAACGCAAGGTGGACCATTCAAGCATTCCGGACTCTGACGGGATTTGATGTGCACTTTCGTCCCCGACTTAACCCTCTTACGGGACACGGTCGACCGAACCACCTCACACAAACAGTGCATCCGAGTACGGGAGTACTGACCTTGGACTTGTTTTCCCTCCGGTCATCTCTAATCGTCCATAGTCGTCCCTCTCCAACTCTTTATCCCGTAACGGTGTCGATCGGTTTCTCACATGGTGAGTGTAGTCCTGTAATGTGTTACTAATCCAGGATCACCCAAATTTTCTATAGGTCCTAAACAAAATTGGTCCATACGATCCTGTGTTTCTGTGTCTTTATTAACGATACTTCTTTCTTCAAATAATATACGTGTCTAGGGATCTTTGTATTTCACACTGTTCGGTGTGTTTCCCCGGTGAACCCCTTCGTGGTCCCAATCAGTTCCCGTCTCCCTTGTTTCTCTTTTACAGTCGTCTCGGAAATAATACCAAAGGTGTCCTTCCTCATACACTTCCACCCATCCGTCCAAATCCCATCTGATCAAACTTATTAACGTCGTCCGAGACCGTTCCGTTTACCATTGTCTCAAAACAGTTCTCTTGACCTGTATCCTTTTTTGGAAAAGATTGTTGGGCTCTGTCAATATGTGTTCCTGTAGTGGTCTACCGGTTATGACTTTAGTCTGTAATGTAAGAAACGTCGGTTTCTACTTCTTCAAGGTATCTCAGTCATTTTTATTTTGAACTTTACCTGACACCGAGTTTAGTACTCGAGGAATAACGTTTTAAGTCCGAATTTAACTTCTTCCATCTCTTTTGATTATCCGGTAAGTCCATGTTGGATTTAGTTTAGGAAATACTAATATGTCACCTTCACTGTTTCTCTAAGTTCCGTAATCTAGACTATCTCACGGACTTCTTGATACCTGTCTCCAAGTACTGTAACATGTCCTCCATCACTGGTTTTGATGAGGTTTCTTTTTCTTTACGTTCTTCCGTTTCGCCAACAGACTCCTCCGGAATGTTTATCGACTCCTTCCTTCTCTTCGTTTTCCGTTCCCTCTTTTACCTTCTATATAGGTTGATTTGAGTCTCAAGGTCTCTTATCGACCCTCTCTATCCTTCCCGAAGAATTTACTTGTTACGTTTCTTTATCTCCTTTTGTTATCTTACCCTTTCTCATCTCTTAAGAAGTTCTTTTAATTTCTATAGTTCTCTTATAAAGTACTTTCCTATCCGTACTATTCCCGTGTTTCTTTACCATTCCTGAATTGTCTTCGTCTTCTCCTATTCTTCTCCACCATTCTTATGTGTCTTCTTGATATATTTTTCCAGAATTACTGGGTCTATAGGTACTACCACATCAGTAAGTGGATCTTGGTCTGTAGACCTTACACTTCAGTTCACCCGGAGTCTTTCGTAATGATAGTTGTTTCGATCACCTCCACTACCTTAGGGTTGACTTGAGAGATTGTAGGATTTTCTACTACGATAATTTTACAACGTGAGTTATATAGTTGTTTAAACCTTTTGAGTCGTCACTGGCGTCCTTACGTTTTACGGTTAAAAGTAAGATTAGGGGGTTTTCCTGTTACGGTTTCTGACAAGTTTTATGGTGTGTTTTATCGTATGAGTAAAGTGTACGATTGGTCCAATACGAGGTTTAGGAAGTTCGATTCGAAGTCGTCATACACATGACTCTTGAAGATCTATATGTTCGACCCAAAACTTCGTGGACTCCTTGGTTTCTCCGTCTCATTGGTCTCTTGTTTAACGGTTGTGGACGACTTAGAATCTCTTTCGTTCTCTTAAAGTCTTTTTGTAGATGAAGACACAGTAACTGATACGATTTCAGACTCCGACACCTAGTGTTGCTTGATACCCTTTAAGAATTTCTCTACCCTTATGGTCTGGTGGAATGGACAGAGGGATCTTTGGATAAACACCCAGTTCTTCGTTGTTAATCTTCACCAGTACCTTGTTACTGACCAAGGTTTAACCCTTTCCTCATGTTGTTCCGAACATATAACAGTGGGACGAATAAATTGAATATACGTCTCATGTAGTACGTTTTACGGTCGACATACTTCGTGTTCGACCTTAGTTCTAACGGTTCTCTTTGTAGTTGTTGGAGTCTATACGTCTACTGTGGGGAGATTACCGTCTTTCATTTCTCCTTGATTTCTCGGAGAAGTACTCCCACTTTCTCCTGCACTCTCAACTTGGTAATTCTTCCGTACAAATGATGTTAATGTCGTTACGGACCGTGTACCAATCTAGATTTATATATATAGTGATAATCGTAGTAGTAATAATAATCTGTCTTCTGAGCATAATTAGGTTATTGAGTACGATTAGGTTATTCTGTACTTACATTTTAGGGTGTGACTGTATTTTTCTTACTTATGGTTGAGTACTATCGTACATCATTTCCTTTGACTGACTCAGTCTCTCCTCCGTCTCCTTTCTCCGTCACCAAAGTAGTGTCTTTCGAACGAACTCATTCATTACGAATTCGACTCGACTCTCTTCACTATACAGTTAGTCGTCGTAAAACGAACACTCGTCTAAGTCGTTTGTCCAAATTTATTTTCAGTGACTAACTAAGTTCCTCAACTCTTTAGATTCGGTCCGGTCCGAAGTCCGTCCCAAGCAACTCAGGTCCCTTAAACAGATAGTAGACTGAGACAATAGAAGACACAGTCGAAGTAAAAAGGTCTTCTAAGGTCTTAAGAGTCTTTCTAGTCTTTGTCGGGGTATAAGTGTAAGTTGGTACAGACGATGGTCTTGTTCTCTTCCGAAGAGTGACGGTTACTAACGTGTAGTCAGAGTCCTTATTCAGGACACAGGAAGGGGTTCACTTAACGACTCTGGTTTTCTTCGCTTACGGCACACCGGTCCAGACTCGGGACAAGAGAAGGTGGACTTCGTTCCTGACTGGCTCCCCCTCTCTCTCGAGAGGATCTTCTTTGTTCTCTTTGACAATGACTCCTTTCTATGCCCAAGATCCGTTCGTTTTCGTTGGCGACATGATGTCTGTTGGTTCAGGCATACAAACCTTCTAGTGGAGTAAGTTTCCCTCGTTGTGTACGTCTTATCGTTTTGGGTACAGGTCCGAAGTAATAGGGGGCTGAAAAACACAGAGACGGAAGTCGTGGAAGTCACATCAAAGACAACTACCAGCACTAGAAACCTACCATCGTCTTTTTCTTCATGGTTTAGACCGGTATGAGTTTGTGGGGACTCGTTCTCGTCGGAAACATTAAATTTATGTAGGACACAGGGGTTCTGTCTCAGTTCACCACTCCTCGTCGGGAAGGAGAGTATTATGGACAAGTTGATGTGCTGAAATAAAGTCTCCCCTTTTACAGATACCCTGTGACTAATTCAAGTCGTTTAGTCGAGTTTGATCGAAAATTTTTTCATTTTCTCCTTGATTACTTAAGATATTAATTTCTTTTAAGGAGAGTTTGCGGGTATTTAACGACTGAAGTCAACGATCACAATACTCCAAAATAGAATTAACACGGTAGTACTTAAAAATTTAACTCTCGACTTCCTTTGCGAAAGGTCCCTGACTATGATAAAAGAGGACCGACTACCGTGTTCTATGTGATCTCTTAATTAGTTGAGAAACACTGGTCAACATACGCCACCAACAACCTCCTTTCGAACGAAGACCTGACCGTGTCACGTCCGTCCTGAAGATGGACCGGACCCAACTACCCAACCGTCTTCCTTTCAATTAGTAACCCAGTTCTTACTTTCACCTAAATCGGGAACCTAGGGGGAGGACGGAATTTTAAGACAGGGGCAAAAAGGTATAATTTTCTTAAATATTTTATTACCAGTTATTTAAGTCGGATACCTATTTAACTAACTGGACGTGACCCGTACCGTGTGACGGAGGTCAAACGATGAATAGACTACTCTTCTCTCTTTCTTTCCTATTGAATATTTTGTTTAATTATACAATTTAATTTATTTTATTTGTTCCTCCGGTAATCTAACTCCATCGAGATTAGAGAACCGTTGGATTCAAACGTTTGGTTTTGAGTTCAGTCTCAGTTGTGGATATTTTCGTGAGTATAATTTTTTTTTCTTCTTTCTTTTTGTTGAGATTTCTGCTTTGTCGGTTAGTGTGTAACAGTGAATTCGAAAGGGTCTAATCTGTTGACGAATTCACTGTCGGATAGTTTACTACAGGGATGAAACAACCCAAGTGCCCGACGAGAGATTTTGGGAAAGAGAATCGCAGACACCTATCTCACGAGAACTTGTGAAACAAAACCGTGACGGGTTAAACTTAGGTAGAAACAAGTTTATTTGAGAACTTTAAAGTCACATGGAAATCATATAGAAAGTCGTGAACTTCAATAGTTCAATAACACGTTTTTTTTTTTAAAAAAATTCCGTCTAAGATATTTTAAAGACATTTAGTATCGTTGACGGTTAAGAAGGACTTCCTAAGGTTCGTTCACTCAGGTAAATTTTGTCTTTCTTGAATAGTCTTTCATCTACCACACTTCAAAAGATTAGGGTTCCCTTGACGAATTCGCTCCCGTAGTTGGATCTCCTCACCCCACCCCTCCTTCTATCCTTCCTCCAAGTTTTCCCTCCGACTAAGTGCAACTCCAAACTGTCTTTTGTTGTTTTAAGACATTTCAATAAGAAGTTAATTTTGTATTAAAAAAAATTATTTTCTCTCTCGTAGTTTGTGGTCTACAGAGACGGCACAAAGCAGCTTAAGTCTCACCACGGTAAGCTGTTATTGTCTCCTCGAGGTCCATCCATTTACTTCGACCTCTACACCCTAGGTTTACAGTCCAAACGTACTCCTCGTTACACCCTTGGTGAACATTTAGAGAAATACGTCAAGGTATAACAAGATGTATAGACAAGATGGGTCAATCACTTCCTTTGACATGAAAGAAGTAGGAGTGTGTCCCCTTTTCCGTTACTATCGGACACCAGGGAAAAGACGAATATTGTAATATTACGTCTGATTTCTCCGTGTAATTGGGACTCATAGTTATGATTGGTAGACAACCCGAGCCTGGTTTTCCTACGGGACTTTCCTGAGAGAGTCGTCAGTGGTTTTTTAAATCCCACTTCGTAATATAGATAAGGTGTTTCGTTTCTGAGTTGTTCAGAACTCAAAAACTCGTTTTTGACTCTACATTGTTTGATGTAGTAATCAAGCGAGATTTATCGTCTTACTTATCGTTCGTATTTCCTTTCCCCATAACATATACTTTCCTGCCTTTCCTTTTACTTTGTCTTTTCCGTCTTTTGCCCTTTTGTCTTGGTTCCTGGAAGTCTTATTTGTAATAAATTTCTTAATAATACTATCTAAAGTGAGTCTTTGAGTCACTAGATCTTTAAGTTACTATGTCTCTAAATAACGATTAAAAATTAATTAAACAACTACTTATAAAAACCGTAACCGAGATGTAGTAAGCTGGAATTTCTACTTATCTGTTTTATCCTCCTTACAGTGGACCGTGACGCCAGTAACGATACGTCTCACCGAGCTCGACCAGGGTGCCGATGTCAGTCCCGGACAAGGGGCTGTATTAGGATAGTCTGGAGTAAAACGAGTAGTTATCGTTATAGGTACGAAGAATTTATAGTTTATAAGTGATATAGGTTTTTCGTTTACAGACTAGATTTTGAATTACGTCTATTATTGACTTAGTCTATAGGGACCTTTCGTTAATAAAAATTTGTCGGTATCGATAAAAATAATGTGCCTGTAAATCCTAGAGAGAAAGGTACAAAACGAAGACTTCTCTCTACAATCCTAGTTTTCTTTTTACATCGTACCCAAAGGACTGTCGAATTTTCTATAAAATTTTTAAGTCCAATACTTCAGCTTGTCTTAGTGAGATCCTCGAATCAGAATGGTCTTGAATATACCTCTACGGTGACGATAACAAAAATTATTATCTTTTTTCTTGAACCCTAAAAAAAGGAGGCTGAAAAGAAGAAGGGAAACAGTACCCTTTTACCAAAATATTCGACGTTTATGGACTTTACATGAATTTGTAGCGACCTTGTACAGGATCAGTCTTTTGAAGTGGTACATAGTCCACAGAAGGTAGACATTTTACTCAAGTCGTCACAACACACTGGGCCTTAGGATCACTTATTGAAGAATATGATAAGGTTCTTTACCGACTTTTTGACATGTCTAATCTAGTGTATAGATCAAGAATACTGTTTTGAGATTTTGTTCGAAAATTAAGGGGGAGACACTTAGTGGGAGGAAGACGGGGAATAGTAAATGACTGGGTGAGAGAGATAGAGTAAAGGACAGGAAGAATGGAAATAAGTATGTAGTAAAGAATGGTGACTGAAAGAGAAAGTTACATGAAAGATATAAAGATGAGAAAGAAAAGGAAGGGGGAAATTAAACTAGAAGGTGATAAGTAGGACGTGAGTTTACTCTCCTGGAAATGTATATCGCACGACGCACACGGGTCTACGAGTCAACACAGGGTGAGAAACGCTGGGGTACCTGACATCCGGTGATCCGAGGAGACAGGTACCCTAAGAGGGCCGTTCTTATGACGTCACCCAACGGTAAAGGAGGAGGTCCCCTAGAAGGGCTGGGTCCCTATCTTGGGTGTGGAGAATACAGAGGATGTAATCGTCGACCCAGGAAATGGGGATCGTGGTGGTGTACGTGCGTATTGTATATTACACAGACACAAATTTTATGACTAAAATAAATACTTTATTCGTAGGATCAGGACTCGTCTACTTAAAGTTTATAATGTAAGAGATGAATTTTCTTTTTTTCTGAAGTCATAGTTGATGTGACTCTCTTTCCCCGTCAGACACACACACACACACACACACACATACACACACACACACACACACACACACACTTTCTTGGATTACTGAAAAAGGGTAACCTAATAAAAAGGATTCCCGTCTGCTACCATTATGTCCAGCCCTTTTCTCTTCCCCTTTCTCTCTCTCTTTCTCCTCTCTCTCTAATTTAAGTCGTCTCTTAGTACGGGTAAAATATAGTCATAAAATTTTTATATTCGATTTAAAAGTGTCTAGACCCCTCATGGGTCAAAAGGTCAGTGGGTAATTCATGACACAACAATGACTACTACCGGACTAAATATAAAAGTGAGGTAAACTTTAAAAAGTGAAAAAAAACTAAGAAATACGAATTTGTAACTCATAGATTTAATATGGTACTAAGTTTAATACGGTATTTGGTGATACATAATTTTAATAAGTCTTGTATTTAATTGTTTCATCGATAAATTATGTACGTAACTCTAAATTACGTAATTCCAATTAAAAACGTGACATTACTTGAAATACGTAATTCCAATTAAAAAGTTTCATACCGTTTAAAAATTAAATACAAAATTATGACTTCGTTAACATAATACTGATTACTCTAACACACAAACTACACGATAATTTATTAATGGTTTTATACACAAAACGAAAAATCATGTTTCCTTAATATATATATGTATATACATATATATACAAAGATGAAAATTTTGGACTTATATTGTCTTCCGATACAATGAAAATCCCCGAAGGGTCCACCACGATCACCATTCCTTGGGTGGACGGTTACGTTCTCTGCATTCTCTACGTCCAAGCTAGGGACCCAGTCCTTCTAGGGGACTTCCTCCCATACCGTTGGGTGAGGTCATAAGAACGGACCTCTTAGAGTACCTGTCTCCTGGACCACTCGATGCCAGGTATGCCAGTGTTTCTCAGTCTGTACTGACTTTATTGAATCATACGTGTATATTGAAAGTCATTTTTGATTAGAGGTTATAAAATGTTATCATACAGAAAATACGAATATACATCAGATGTATCTATACTGACTATCTCAAAAGTTAGGAGTTGTTTAGTAATTTTAATGTATACTATTTGTAAAACTGTGGATAGAATTAGGATAATTCCGTTTTGAGTTAAACTCTATACGTTGACTTTAATAATAAAAAAGGAGGGGTATCAAGTACAATTAAGTACTTCCTTTAGTTTAACAGTCAATGAAGTCTACGCATTCTAAACGACTTTCAGTAGGGGTGAAAACCGTCACGTGAAGACTCACACCGTGCGTAAAACCTTTCAAACCGAGTAAAGGCAAAGGAGGAGTGATACACGCCTAGCACCCCAGGTCAAAGTATTTGGTCGAAACAAATACAGTGGAAGGCGACTCAGTCCCCACGTGGAAGAAGGACGCCCAGAGTTAGGTTCTCGTCAGACGGGAGGGCGTCGACGAGGAGTGACGGGACGACCGGAGGAGACTCGACCAGACCGTCGGTCGAAGTAGAGGACAGAATGAAACATGAGACGAGGGAAGAGTACGGGGGAAGGTGATGGTTGTTTTTACGATGGATTTGTGGAGAAGAAAGTGATGTCTACCCAGGTACCGGCTGTGGTCGGAGGAAGCCAGGGGACGGTCTGACAGGTAGTACAGTTTAACGTCTTCAATTACGTTTAACCCTTGAATTCGACACCGTTAATCACTCATTCCACGAAGTATTTCGATCTTCCATCTAAGTAAACAATAGGGACAAAATATTTAGTACTGTAATTTAGAATCTTCTCGTATACCAATCATTCGGCACCTCGGTCCTAAGTTGGGGTCTTCGTTCTAATTGAAACGAGCCAATCTAAGAAAAGAATTGACTTGATTTGTATATCGAAGAATAATTTTTATTATGCCGATTATGTTTATTAACCTCATCCCGATACCAACCCTTTTCAGAAACTCCTGATATTGTATAAGATGGTTGCAGTCTATACTCTTTTATTATTAAATATCGTAAGATGGGGAAAATGTAGTGAAGTAAATTGATGAAAGTCTTTTAATATGTCTAATAAGATTATTAGACTGATTAACTCATACAAGACATATTTGGTGTGTACCCGAGTCTCAAAATTTCTCAATCTTTTTGTTCAAATAAGGTAAAGTCCTGTTGAAATTATACTATCTGAGAAAGAAACCGTCTCCTCCTTCTGTAGTGTCCTTGAATCCCAGTACTCGAACCCAAGACGAATTGATATAATAACATGTTATTCGTACGTAATTAGTCCGTTGTGGGTATTAGTTGTACTTTCTTATTTTTGTCGAGAATGATAATTTCGTAATGATAACTAAAGATATTTGTGGTTTTATTATAGGGAAGATCCGGGTAATGTGTCCATTATTATTGGTAAGTGAATTAATTGTGACTGAGTGTCACTTTTTAAGTTAGACTCATGAATATTGTAGGTGTAATTATAGTTCTTCGAAGTAATCTTAATTATGGTGTTATTTATATTTTACTTAATCATTACTGATGTGGTAATAAAATTTCGTAAGGATAAACATGAGGACATAAATGAAATTAGTAGTAGTGAGATTTGTCGTTAATTGTTTTCGACCCGACCCGGATAAACACATCTTTATTTTTTCCGCATATTGACGATGGGTCACATTCAGAAGAACATGTAAAATAAACGTGAGTACGTAGTTGTGTGAGTTCGTATACCTTCCAATGAGTGTATAAGATATGCCGTGACCCCTCTTTTTATTTTGGTAAGATGTTAGTTCAAAGGAGTAACCAAAGTTTACCAGTAAGAAAGAGAAAACTAAGTTCTACAACCGTCTCACGGGTCGTGTATCATCCGTATTTATAAACAATTAGTAGGGAAGTGGGTACACTATATATTTTTTCTCACGTTTTACATCATGAACCCACGTTAGAATTTTTACTGTCTTACTAGAGTCGAGTGAAGGTTCCGTTTGGTGACTTATAGTGCCGTTTGGATTGAGATACGGGGTTAGTGAGTACGTTTCTTCGACTTCAATTAACGAAGATACTTCCGGATGTTGTGGAAGATCTTGATTATGGTTTTTTTCTGTAAGAAAAGTAGTATCCCTAACCTTACGTTTTCATCCACTAACTTCTCTACGAACTTTATTGTCCGTTCAAACCGGAACCTCCACGAAGGGAACACCAAGTCGACCATTTCTTAGGTGGACGTTACGTCCTCTGGGACCAAGTTAAGGACCCAACCCTTCTAGGGGACCTCTTCCCTATCCAATGGGTGAGGTCATAAGAACCCGAAGGGACCACCGAGTCTACCATTTCTTAAGAGGTCGTCACGCCCTCTGGACCCAAGTTAGGGACCCAACCCTTCTAGGGGACCTCTTCCCTTATCGATAAGTGAGGTCATAAGACCGGACCTCTTAAGGTACTTGTCTCCTTGGACCGACCGATATCAGGTACCCCGACGTTTCTCAGTCTGTGTTGACTTACTGAAAGTAAAGTGAAGTGAACCGGAACCACATGTTTTACTTCGTACTGTTTCCGATTGTCTCAAAACAGTTCTCTTGTGTGACTAGTATTGTTTGTGAGAAATGGTTGTTGGGTTCTCTGTGTACCTGTAGTGTCCACTAGTTATTACTTTACTCTAATACAAGTAACGTCGGTTTCTACTTCTTCGAGATATATCAGTTGTTTTTGTTCTGACCCTCGACTGACGCCGAGTCCAATACTCGAGGAATGACGTTTTAAGTCCGAATTTAGTTTCTTTCATCCCCTTTCGTGATTCGGTAAGTCCATAACCATAACAATAAAAAGTCAGTGATCCCATACTGACTGTGAAATACTGGGGTACCTGACATCGTGTGGTCCGAGGGGACAGGAAGTGATAGAGGACCTAAAACGAGTATAAGTACAAGAAACTCAGTTACCACGATGGATTGGTAGAATAGGAGACGGTGGAGGAAGAGGAAAATGGAACTTAGAAAGGTTCGTAGTTCCAGAAAAGGTCACTTAACTGAGAAATGTAGTTCATCGGATTTTATAACCTCGAAGTCGTAGTCGTTGTCAGGAAAGTTTCTTATAAGTCCTGACTAAAGGAATTCCTAACTAAACAAACTAGAAGAACTTCAGGTTCCCTAAGGGTTCTCAGAAGAGATCGTGGTGTCAAGTTTTCGTAGTTAAGAAGCCACGAGTCGGAAGAAATACCAGGTTAAGAGTGTAGGTATGTACTGATGACCCTTTGGTATAGAAACTGATATGTCTGGAAACAGTCGTTTCACTACAGAGACAAAAAATTATACGACAGATCCAAACAGTGTCGAAAGGAAGGTTCCTCGTTCGTAGAAAATTAAAGTACCGACGTCAGTGGTAGACGTCACTAGAACCTCGGGTTCTTTTGTTTTGAACAGTGACGAAGATGAAAAAGGGAAGATAAACGGTACTTTACTACTCCGGTCTAAGGTACTAGAATCAAAAAACTTACTACTCAAAATTCGGTCTAAAAAGTGAGACTACTCTTTAAGAAGTCAAGGAGAAAGACGGTTATCTCACTATCGTAGACGTATAGACTCCAACAACTATAAAGAGGACCGTTAGAACTAAGGTCGAACCCTAAATAGGTCGGACCGTAAAGAGTGAACCGTCATGTAAAGAGTACTACATGAGACGTATGTTCAATTTATTCGTCTCACTGTTATATGTCAGAACAGTATGAGAAAAGGGTTAAAACTTGGTCAGTCTACGACGTACAGGTCAAGGTTGACAACGAAAACTAGACGTTTGTCCAGGGAATCCTCTGTCCATCCTCACCAGACCATAAGGATAGAGATTCTTAAAAGGTATTAAACAATACTAGATATATCTGTTTCCGAAATCGGATCAGTTACTTCGTCTACGTCTACAAAAACACCTTAAAGGAACGAAAGAGGTACTAGGTTACTTACAACCGTCAACCTAGAGACCAAGGAGACGGAGAAGTTTTGGGTCGAACATGTAAATCCTCAAGAACTAAGTGTATGACAACTTCAGATGGAACTTCCTGAACCCCGTATTGGAACGATTATACCTTTACTCACGTAAGCAGACGATCAAACTTGTAAGAAACCGTAACGGGAAAGAAATTCTAACCTTACTTTTGACTGGAAAAGGTTAGGACACCGGTGACGACTCAAAAGGCTGACCGACTGTATGACTCACGTTGTGAAAGTGTCGTAGTAGAAAATCCTAAAATTTATCGAGTTGACCTTAAGGTAGTAGAGGAGATCGAAACGAGTATTATTACGAAGGATTCCGGGTGAACTGAAGTGTAAGGTCCTACAGACCTTAATCCACTCACTGGTGTGGGAATACCGATAATCACAGTAATTTACGAAAAACATGTCAAAAAGACACATAAGAACGGTGGAGAAGAATTTGAGAAGACGAAGACAATCCAGGAATGGTAAAGACAGGAAATAACGGGTAGGAAAGTACTTTACAAAGGACCGACAGAGGTCAAAAGAACTTCTCGAAAGATCAAAAAGGGTAAGATAACAAAAGGAGATAAAGAAACGTAAAAAGTAAATTCTTCCGGAAGAATATAGAGAGCCGACAAGAGACCTTGAGACGTAAGTTAACCCATATAGAAGGGAAAAGAGGGACTGAAAGTGAAGAGAAGAAAGGAGTTGATAAACATTTCGAAGGAGTCTGTTGGAGAAACGGAAGAACGTAACGAAAAAACCTTACCAAAACTAGTGAGGGAGGACTTGTTATAATACTTAGAGACAGGTGACAAGAAGTCCATTAGACAGATGGTCTTGATTAGGGAACTTAGATAAATAGTGACATATTAATATACCCTAAACTAAATCTTAGTGACGTCCATCACTGACGTTAGTACATTAATTTCTGCGAATGAGGAACCTTCCTTTCGATACTGTTTTGAACTGTAACATAATTTTTCGTTTCTGTGGTAAAACGTTGATTCCCGGTAGATTAGTTTTGAGACAGAAAAGGTCATCAGCACATGTCAACACCCTCAACCTGGTACTTCTTCCCATTCGTGACTTCTTAACTACGAAAACTTTAAACCGAGATCTCTTCTGAGAACTCTCAGGGAACCTGACGTTCCTCTAGTTTGGTCAGTTAGGATTTCCTTTAGTCAGGACTTATAAGTAACCTTCCTGACAACGAGTATGACATCGAGGTATGAATCCGGTGGACTACGTTTCTCGTCTGTAACCTTTTCTGGGACTACGACCCTTTATAACTTCCACCCTCCTCTTTCCCCGTCGTCTCTTACTCTACCAACCCATCGTAGTGGGTAAGTTACTGTACTTAAACTCGTTTGAGACCCTCTATCAACTCCTGTCTCCTTGGACGGGACAAATCAGGTACCCCAACGTTTCTAAACCTGAGTTGAATCACTGACTTATTCTTGTTTACTATATATCAGGTCCTCCTGAGATCAATATGAACCCGAAAATTAAAATCACAACTAGGGTTTTTCAGACAGTGTCTACTCGACACATATATCGGTTTGGTCTGGCTACAATAAATCAACCCTATGATGTCCCTCCCCCCATATTTGAGGAGGGACAGAGGGTCGATAGGGATGACTTAACCTTTTTCCTTACAATATTTGATGAAAAGTATCTCTTACTCAGTAAACCCTTCTTTTAATTCCTTTCTTTGATACTTCTGGAGAAAAGTAAGATAAAGGTAAGATTAACCGACCTAGTACTAAAGAGTCCTACAATCCTTGAACAAACGGAATTAGCCTCGTTGAGACTACCTTCTTCTGTCTCCTATTCTTTACTGTGATTGTTTTGACAGGAAGGTGCTACTTAGAGGAACAATTACTTTGCATAGAGGTGTGACCAAAAACGTCTTAGAATTCATAACTAGTATAAACTTAACTTCTTTCGTCTTACCTTACCTTTATTAAATTCAACGACAATTAAGTTTTGTGATAGACTTACCTATTTCTTCTGTATGTATGTATTACCATATAATGAGTAGGTATTCTTTCTTATTTTAAGACGGTGAACGTCGTTGTACCTACCTACATCTTTTATAATGTGATTTACTTCATTCAGTCTTTCTCTTTCTTTTAATGGTGGATTATAGTGAGTATACACCTTGGTCTTTATACTATGTTTACTTGGATAAACCTTTTGTCTTTGTCTGAGTGAATGTCTTTTGTTTAACCACCAATGGTCACCCCTTCTCGTGCTATTCCCATATCCGAATTCTTTATGTTTGCTGACACACATTTTTGTCTATTCGTTGTTCCTATATAACATATCGTGTCCTTTTACGTCGGTAACAGAACATTATGAAACTCTCACTTTCACTTTCAGTGAATCAGTACAGACTGAGAAACGTTGGGTTTCCTAATAGGTCAGGTACCTTAAGAGGTCCGGTCTTATGACCTCACCCATCGGAAAGGGAAGGGGTCCTTTAGAAGGGTTTGGTCCCTAGCTTGGGTCCAGAGAGTGTAACGTCCACCTAAGGAATGGTTGACTCGATAGTCCCTTCGGAATTATGAAATTACCTTATATTAGACATTTTTGTGACTAATGACACGACATGTTGACTTTGATTATATTATGAAATTTAGTCAAAATGAAGTTTTTTGATAAATAATACACATAAGTGAGAAGTCATGACCTATCAGTCTTCAGACAGTAAAGTGTGTGACAACTGTTACGTTATTTCCCCTTTAAGGAGGTTTTCTTGCAGTGTCTCCGGAACCCTGTACCCTCCCCTTCGATTGTCATACACAAACTATGTACCTTCTCCTACGCAGATGGACCTTCAAACCAAGACAAACCCCAAGTATCCGATGGATTACCCACGACAACTAATAGATTTCAAGACGAGGTGTGAATGGTAGATTTGGTAGACGGAAACGAAAATTAACGAAATTAAGAAAAAAGAGAGGTTAACACACTGGTAAACAGACGGTCTTTTTGAACCTTAAACGACTGGTACCTCTCTCATTGATACAAAGTTCTGGGATGTTCGAAACTTTTGGTCTCCGTCGTTTCTTCGTTCGACGACAAATATATTTTCCATTTGTAATTTAGGTCCATCTCTTTGTTTTGTGTTAAATAATAGGATAACTAGAGATTCTCTGATTACAGAAAGGGAAAGGATTTCTGTAAATAGGTTATACGAAACGTACGTGGTGTCGTTGTTAGACATTGGGTGAATGCCTTCACAGTGGTCCTATCAGAAATTGTGGCTGTAACACACTGAACCTTTGCCATAGGACCCACTCCGACGAGCACGTCAAGTGTCATACCGTATTTTGGTTTAGTCCGGAGAAGGTGGAGATCGAACTCCGACAAGAGACGGAGACTTTCCCTTGCCTCTACCCTAAGACTCTTCACTTCTTCTTTTAGGTCACAAGGAAGAAAAGGTATAGAGGTCCAGCCGCGAGATTAGACTGGATCTTGGGTGGTAAGAAACGTGGGAGTGAAACACGGTCCCTAGAATGTATTTGAACAAAAATATAGAAATATTACTTAATGATTACATACCCATATAGGTAAACATCTACTCTAAGATACATTTACTGAGTTGTATAACACACAATGTTACTCTTTCGTTGAAAATTTACTCGCGGAGGTGGTATTTCTTTCGAGGTCGATAAATCAGTACTTCAAGGTATTGATTTCCTTCAACTGTTTGGCCTCTGATTTCAAATTTTATATGACCACTACCATTCTACTTATGGAGGTGTTTATAGTCCCGGCGGAAATACCCTCCAATAAACATTCCTGTCAAATAGGATCGGGACGTACACTCCACCTACTTGAGAAGAGTGGTCAGACCAGTTTTCGTAGATAATTTGTGGTCCGACTTTATGTCTTAGGACACGATCCATGACAACCCCAAAATTCTGAAATAAAGATTATACACTCTTGCGTTCGGAAAGAGAGAGTAAAACCTAGTTCGTTAGCGGAGAAAAGTTAAAACGCACTATCGAAAACTCTCGTGAGAACCTCTAGTATTTTCATAGACCCGTGAGACGGTGGTTCATGAAACCTGCCATCGAACCACCTTTTCTCCCACTCTTGTTCCTCTCACCCATCTCCCCTCAGATTTATCTACTACGACATTAGATTTATCTGGTCCTTCCTACTCTTACATTGTACTTTAGTTCCTTTCACCTCCAATTATTATTATTAGTAGTGGTGTAGATTAGAAACAGTCTCGAACGTCAAAAGGTTCACGTCAGGATTCTCGAAATACGTGTAATGGATTAATTCAGGAGTACTATTAGGAAAGTAAATCCTTGATAATAAAAGGAGTTCAACGGTTACTCTTGCGACGTTCAACTTCCAATCGTAGATTGAGTTTGATCAATCACCCATCACTGTAGACCTAAGATTACGTCCTACAGACTGAGGTCAGTAGGAATTGCGTAGTACACAGTCCTTCTTTTTCCTCCTTTTTTTTTTTTCCCTCTCTCTTTCTCTTGGACGTTCTTGTATTACCTTTTCATACTTGGACACGAGGATTACGTGCACCGTACTACGACTCATCCCGCGGTCGTGAGTCGTGGTCGGACTTGTTATTATATGTATGTTTTTCTCATTTGCTTAGTGTCCCCAAGTCAAGGTGTTTAAAAGTGTTTCATTCGTGCGTGGATACACTGGAGTGGGTACGTTACACATGTCGGAAACATTGGTTCTTTGTGTGAAAAACGGGGGAGGTGGGGAGAGAGAGGTCAGCGATTGAGGGAATTTCCCAGTAGTAGACTGAGACGTTGATCTCTAATCAAAACGGGTATTTTTACCTTGGCGTATGATATGCATATAAAAGCACTGACCGAAGAAAAATTTTTTACAAAGTAAACTCTCTAGATAAGTATACTCTCACTGACCGTTATCAAATAAATAAGATGACTACGTATCCTGGGTGACACATTTGTATGATAGCAACCAAATAGGTCATGTGTCGACTACCGACGAAACAAATCACAGACAACGCTGACGTCCCTTCAGAATGTCGTCAAGTTCCTGTCAAACTATCCTTTGTTTCGTTCTTAGGCTTTACCAAGATGGGAGTCATCTTCTTACTTAAATTTTATTTTATTAACGTGTCTTCTTCGTCTTCTTTAGAAAGTATAAATCTGGAACCGTGATTTACTATCTTTTTATTTATTTATATCAGGAACTGTTAGACGTTTGTGTTCAACCAAAGATACATAAAATTACTAAATTTAAGTGTAATAGACGTGTTAATCGAAGGATCTCAGGGTCCGGAAAATTTATATTCGATATTTAGAGGTTTGTCTATTCATTTATTTAAGTGTACCGCATGGAGTTAGGTTTTAGTTTCATAAGGGTGTCTATTTTAAGATACTAGATCATCAGGTCTTTCTATTTTTGTGAGTTCCCTTACTTCAGAATATTCCCTAGTAGACGTCTGTAGATTTTGAGGAAAGACGATAATCGTAAATTTTTACCCTTTATCTCCAGTGTGTGTCTTCGTGTATTGTTAGTACAAAAAATTTTTGGTAAATCTAAACGTTCTATATGTATCTTTTAAGACATTTAATTTGAATTTTCGTCTTTAAAATTTTAAGTTACTCATTCAAATTTTCTTCGGACCCGTCTCCACTACTTTAGTAAATTTTATAACATTGTCTTATAAATTGAGTTGTTTAATCTATCTAAATTACATCGTTTTGTCCCTCTACCTCTTATATTTTATCTCTAACTCTCTATCCTTCTATTTTCTTGAAGATTGTGTAGGATAACTACGAGGTCCTAATGGTCATATCCACCCGTGGTAGGTTAGACGGTTCCGGGACTTCTCTTGTTTTTCCATCTCCTTCCCACTTGAAACGGGAGACGAACTCCGTCCTGTGTGTAGAGGACAGACCCCTATAACCACGGTGACGAAACTTGAGTCTGTCCCTAAATGTGGAAACAGGGACCTAGAACCCGAAGAGTCCACCGAGTCATCATTTCTTAGGTGGACGATTACGTCCTCTGAGTTCTCTCCACCGAAACTAAGGACCGATCCCTTATTTGGGACCTCATCCTTTGCTTAGGACTGGTCATAAGGACGGACCTTTTAAGGTACCTATCTCCTCGGACCCCCCGATGTCAAGTACCTCAGTGTTCCTCAGTCTGTGCTGACTCGCCAACTCACGTGTGTGTGTGTGGGACCAAGAACCTGTAAAACCTGAGGTCGACCCTGAATGTAGTCACCGAGGGGACCAAGGATCCGGAAACCTAAACCTGACTTTGATATGGTGACCGAGAGGAATGTCTGTCGTTTAGTACCCTGCAGAGTCGGAAATTTTAGTGCACTCAACTACAGAGTTTTATTTAGAAAAATAAAATAGCTATATATATCAGATAGTATAGTGTTCTTCCCGTCAAGATTTCTTACAAGTTCTCTTGACTTCACTTCACTTTCGACGAGTCAGCACAGGTTGAGAAACGCAGGGGTACCCGATATGTCAGGTACCTTAAGAGGTCCGGTCTTAGGACCTCACCTAACGGAAAGGGAAGAGGTCTTCCCTTTAAGACCCGTTTCCTCTTAAAGTTGTCTTAAAAATAAGTATTCAGAAATTCGGTGTTCGTTTCTTTTATTTCTTGATCTTCACCTTTCTCAATGAGACTGGAAGACAACCCAACCGTTTTTTCAAACAAGTTCAAAAAAACATTGTAGAAGGAAGGGAAAGAAGGAGAAAGAAAGGAAGGGAGAGGGACAAACAAACAAACGAACAAACGAAAAAGGGAATCAAAACATATAACTAAGAGTTAAACAAAAGAACTAAGAAGTTACAGGAAGAGTAGAGTAAGATAATAAAATGAATAAAAGAGAAACTTAAGAGTGACATGAAGATCATACTTTGTATAATGTAAGAAAAATTAAAGGAAGTATTGGTTATAAGATTATAACGTACCAAAAGTACAGTAAATAATACAAGAAAGGTACGAATTAAACTCTTTCAGATAACTGGAATTTTCATTTTCCGAGACCTCCCGAAGACACGACGTCGAAGACGACGACGATGGCGATAAAGCAGTGGCAACACAGGTTGAGAAACGTTGGGGCACCTGACATCGGGTGGTCCGAGAAGACAGACACCCTAAAGGGTCCGTTCTATGACCTCATCTAATGGTAAAGGAAGGGATCTCCGATAAGGGTTGGGTCTCTAGTTTAGTCTGTTCTTATGACCTCACCCAACGGTAAGGGAAGAGATCCCCTAGAAGGACTGAGTCCCTACCTGGGACCCAGAGGACGTGACACCCGTCTAAGAAATGGTAACTCGGAGGAACCTTCAGGTATCCCTAGAATTTGCAGATCCTTTATGTTTAATATAAAAGAGTTATTTTAAAAGGAATAAAGGTCCGTAAAACTGTCGAAGATAAACGATACTGTCCCACACTGTCTTAGTCGTACTAAAGAAAGGTAAGATAGAGATTGATCGATTAATAGAAAGGGTGACTCAATGCTCGATTTCTGATCCGGATACGGTCTATGTGCCCTCTACCGTTACACATACGGACGGACCCACAAACACCCTCCGCACACACACCCACACGTGCGGAATATTCCATCTCTCTCTCTTACTAACTTTCCAGTAGACCTAAGGGAGGTGTGGACAGAAAGTGTATCATACCAGATATGATTCAAACTGAAGTACACCAAACTCCCATTAGTTGGGGTTCTTTCTTATTAAGTCCCTACCATTAGTAATTTGATAATTTTCGTCTAAGATACAGTTGACTTCTAAAAGAATTTCAAAAGAAAACGTTCTAGAACGAGATCTTTGTTATAACCAATTGGTGATAAACTATGATTTAACTTGTAATTTGAATAGGTAAGAAGAAGTCCGTCTTTTTTTCTAAAAATTTTGATTCTCTAAGGACTTTAGAATTCTTCACCACCTACTTTGTAAGATTTATACTCACACTTTAATGATTACATCTCATTGGAAAGGACCTCTCACTCTGATTAAGAAATAGTGTCACGAGTTATCCGAAATAAAACTTCCACGAATCCCACCGGGTATTCGGGGTACAGTTTAGGGGATTATAAGGAAATCGCATAATTCTCTACTAAGAGTTTTAAGACTGAAAAGATATTGACTTCAATCGTAAGAGGGACGTTATATATATTGACTAGTAAAAGACTTTTATCTAAAACCATTCTCACGCCGCATAGATCTCTAGAACCGTGAACTTAACCTCCTTGGCAGACTTCCGTACTCCGGTGGTCCCCGAGCACACTGGTGACTGTCGATAAAGTGTTTGACCGGATACGAACCAGAAAGAAGGAAAGTTTTACGAAAAGGGTTACCTTTGACGGACACATCCTGTATGGGTTAGCTACTTAAAGTCGACAGTAGTACTAGCTGTACCTAGTGACTTGTTAACTTATCTGAAACTACTAGTCATAACTGACACTTACAAAGACTTTAATTTTATAACCTATAAAATACCTGATAAGTAAAGTACTTACATCTTATGTCAGTAACTTGGTACTCAGAAATTAAGGGTACTACCAATGGAGTAGAATCCGTTTGATTTTTGAAAAGAAGATTTTCTTCCTCTTAAAATTTACCGATGTCTTTTCTATATCCGTTCTCGGACTCTAAAGAACTTAAGTTGTAATTTTTTTTTAATTTCGTACGAGATTTTTCAGTGGATATATACCACTAGTAAGAATACGTCAGACATATCTTCGGAATCCAGAGGTCGCATTTGAGATATTCACAATTCCCGTCACAATTAATTAAATTAGTTGGCAATGACTACTTCACCCGTAATATAGTCCATTTAAGATGTGTGTCTCTAGGCCCGTGGAAAGATTTACGTCTCCACTTTATCGCAGTACAGAAAACAACGTGCTCCCCTCTGTCGGTACTACTCTAGTAGTGTCCCTCCGACGTAACAGTCCCTCCATAGACCACTCACGTCTTACTCCCTTGATCGATTTCCTGCGTCCTTCCTACTTCGAAAGACTCCTTTACTAGTGTCCGACTACGGTATAATCGTATCCCAAAACGAATTCCTTTCATTAATTGACACATTTCTCTTCCCACCTTGAGCTCACCTACTTCTTGTTGGGTCTGTCTTTCCTTTCACGAAGACGTCGACATTGTACAAGACACGACATTGTACCATGTCGTGTAAATTCTTAGGTTCCCTTCGGATCACACCGACTCTCATTTTGCGTTCTCGTCCGTTCGACTTTGTACTTCGACCTTTTTCTCCTGCACTATTCGTCTCCCTCTCCAGTCGCATCGTACAGAATCGGAGTCTTTTGGGCTCTACCAGAGTCAAATACGGACGACAGATTATATTTTTATTGTATGCGAAAGTAAGAATTTACGTGAGGTCGGACGACTCCTTTAATATAATAATGGGATCAATTTCCAGTACAATGTCTAAAACCAGAAAGAGGATTGAAGATTGTTACCCTTTATTAATTTTACAAGTTACCCAACCGATACCGAGTGACATCCTCGTTCTTGTGACTGTGTCCTCCGGGATCCTATTATAAGAAGAAGAATAATAATAATAAAACAAAGGAAAACAAGTCAAAAACCACAATAAAAATAATTTTGTTATAGAAAAGTTACAAAGATGAAAATGAAATAAAAACAAAATGAAAAAAAAAAAAAGGACAAGATCAAGAAAAAAAGACGGATGGAAAAACAAAGACAAAGAAACCAAAGTAAAAATTAGTAAACAGAACTTGAACTGAACAGATAAAAGAAGAACAAACACACACATGTACGCAACAACGACAAAAAACAAAACGGAAACGAGGAACAGAACCCAAGACAAACAGACCCAAAAAAAGAAAAGAAAAAAAGAAGAGACCGTCGTAAAACGTAGAACACCCAAGATCCAAGGGACCAGTCCCAAGCCCGGACCCGGACGTCTTACCTTCCTGGTTAAGATCCTGGGACTCGACGGTCTCTTAGGGTTTGGGGTCCATTGTAATTAGGTACTCTTGAGCGTACCTCCGGAGGTACAGCTGTGGTTCTAAACCGAGATGAGTTGACAGAGGTCCGAGGTCACGATCTGGGAAAGGCGGTTTGTCGGTCGTTCCGTCCTTGTGCCGGGGTGGGTAGTCCTCTGTCCGACGGATTTCTGTGTCATTCGAGTGGCTATGTGGTTTGTGTGGTGAAGTACGTCGGAACGGGTAGTCTTCTTTTCCCGAGGTAGGTGGTTTCTCGTCCGTGACACTACTTTTCAGAAGACAGTTTGTCTTCAGGTCCCGGTCTACCAAAGGGTCCGTCTAAGAAAGTCTACGAATCTCTTCTCGATTGTGAATAGGAATTTGAGAAAGTTTTTTGTCGTCTCCTTTCTTATAAGAGTTCGGGTAAAATGGTCCGGTGGTTGTCACACTATGGTTTTGGTCTGTTTCTTTAGTGTTTTTTCTTTTAATGTCCGGTTATAGTGACCACTTATATCTACGTTTTCAGGAGTTGTTTTATGACCGTTTGGTTTAGGTTGTTGTGTAATTTTTCTAGCAAGTGGTACTAGTTCACCTTAAACAGGGTCTCTACGTTCCTAAGAAGTTATATACGTTAGTTACACTATGTGGTATAATGGTTTAATTTTCTATTTGAGGTATACTATTAAAGTTATCTACGTCTTTTTCGAAAACTGTCTTAAGTTGTGGGTAAATACTACTTTGAAAGGTATTTCACCCGTATCTCCCTTGAATGTAGTTGTATAATTTCCGGTATATAATATTTGGGTGTCGTTCGTGGTAAGAGTAACGACTTTTGGACTTTCGTAAAGGACCTTCTAGTTCTGGTTCTGTTCCCACAGGTGAGAACCGCGATAATATTTTGTATCAAAACCTGTAGGATCGGTACCGTTAGTCTCTTCTCTTTCTTCATTTTACTTAGGTTCAACCTTTTCTTCTTCACTTTGACAATGACAAACTTCTACTGTACTATGATATGTCTCTTTTAGGGTTTCTACAGTGTTCTTTTGATGATCCAGATTAGTTACTTAAACCCTTGCAACGTCCTATGTTTTGATTACGTGTCTTTAGACAACGTAAGGATTTGTGATTGTTACTTTTTAGTCTTTCTCTTTAGTTCCTTTGTCAGGGTAAATGGTGACGTTGTTGTTCTTTTATGGATCCTTATGTGGAGTGAATTCCTCCGTTTTGTGAATATGAGTCTTTTACTATTCTAAAACTACTTTCTTAAGTTTGTACTGTGTTTGTCTACCTCTCTATATGATACAAGAACCTGATCTTCTTAGTTATAGTACTTTACTAATATGATGGGTTCGGTCAAATGTCTGAGTTCCATTAGGGATAGTTTAATGGTTACCATAAAAAGTGTCTTGATCTTGTTTTTACAAATATTAAACATACCTTTGTGTGTGTGTGTGTGTGTGTGTGTGTGTGTGGGGGTTTATCGGTTTCTTTAGAGTTTTTTCTTTTTGCCTCGAACTTCTTAGTCCAAGGGACTGAAGTCTAATATGATGTTTCGATGTCAGCAGTTGTACCGTATTATGACGATATTTTTGTCTTTATGTCTAGTTACCTTGTCCTATTTTTCAGGTCTCTATTTCGGAACGTGGATACCAGTGGATTTGATACTGTTTCTTCCGTTTTTATATGTTACCTCTTTTCTGTCCGAAGTTATTCACCATGACCCTTTTAGTCTGTCGATGTACATTTTCTTACTTTAATTTATGAGAGTTTGTGGTATGTGTTTTTATTTGAGTCTTATCCCAATTTCTGGATTTACAATTAGGTCTGTGATTTTTTTAGAGTCTCCTTTTGTATCCGTCTTGTGAGAAACTATATTTAGTGTCGTTCTAGGGAAAACTGACTGGGGGATCTCATTATTTTTATTTTTGTTTTTACTTGTTCACCCTGGATTAATTCAAATTTTCGAAAACGTGTCGTTCCCTTTGGTATTTGTTCTACTTTTCTGTTGTGAGTCTTGGTTCTCTTTTATGAACGTTTACTCCGTTGACTGTTTATAGTGATTAATAATCTCTTTACGTTCAGTTTTGACGTTACTCCATTGTGGAGTGTGACTAGTCTTACCGATAGCAAGTTTTCAGGTTGTTGTTTAGATCTCTTTCACACGTTTTCTCCCTAAGAGAATGTGACTACACCCTTACCTTTAACTATATTGGTGATTCCTCTTATCACACCGCCAAGGAATTTGTTGATTTGTATCTTGGTAGAATACTGGGTTGTTTGGGTGATGACCGGTGTTTGGGTCTCTTTTGGTATTAAGTTTTCCTACGTAGGTAGGGTCACAATTGACGTCTTGATAAATGTTATCGGTCCTGTACCTCCGTTAGATTTACAGTTGTCTGTCTCCTTACCCATTGCTACACCGTATACCTAGGTTACCGTACAATAAGTAGGTGTCTCTCCTTACCTTTACACTAAAAGTCTCTACACGTGCCTGGATCTCTGACAGTATGTCACACTTCAGTATCTCTTTTCGTTTATAACATATAATTACGTATATACACCTTAGATCCTTTTACTGTAGCTACTGGAATAAACGTTTTGTCTTTATCTCTCCGTCTGCATCTCTTGTCCACGTACCTATGGACACCCTTTCCCGGCCCCTCACCTACTTAACCCTCTGACCCTAATGTATAGATGTGATGATACGTGTCTTTACCGTCGGTCTCTCTCGGATGCCACAACGTGTCCCTTGGGATGAACCACGGGGCACCTTTGGTTTTGTCCTTCTTTTCGGACTTTTCTCCACTGTAAATATATATATATGTACCCGAAGGGTCCACCGAGTCACCATTCCTTATTGGAACGGTCCGTCCTCCGTACCCAAGGTGGGGTCCGATCCCCTCTAGGGGATCTCTTCCCTCACCGTTAGGTGAGTCCATACGAACGGATCCTTTAAAGTGCCTGTCTCATCGGACCGCCCGATACCAGGTACCCGAGGGTTCTCAACCTGTGTTGAATCGTTGATTTGTTGTTGTTGGACACATATGTGTGCCGAATAAGTGACACGACATGTTGTCTTTGCCTGTGTCGTCACATTTCGTCGAGATGAGGTTATTTTTCTGTTTATTTAAACAATTCGTTCATTCTCTGTACTAGTAACATTTCCGAACTTCTACAGTATCATATTCCACAAGTTCTCCAAGAATTCCCGTTACTATCTACGTTTCTCTGGTCCATTCTCCGATTGCGTTCTTATCCCTTCCGTAACGTCATTATACCTGTTCGACTATGAACTTCTCTACCTTATTTACTTAAACTCCGTCACCCACACATGAAGTGATTAGTATAGACGGAGACGGACGTGTTCTTTAATCGGTTCGAAACTCTTATATAACTCTGGCGAACGATGGGTTTTATTCTCTTTGACCACTCTTTGGGTACCATTCCTACTCTCTTCTCTCATGTCTTAACATCAACCCAGTTTGTTAACTTTAAGACCGTCCTACTAACTACGACGGTGAACCCCTAACTACCTTCGATACACTCCCAGTGGTACAAAATAGTTTTTTTTTTTTTTTTTTCTAAGACCGGTCTTTCTCTAGTTAGAAATATCTCTTAACGATCTATGACCATATGTTTGGTCAAATATCATAACATTACTCGAAGATCTTAAGTGAACGTCTCGAGAATTGACGTATAGTGATATTTCCCCTACCCACAAAATGTACACATAACTTCGTTAAAGAAATTAGACAGGAGACCGTTCCACATCGTCTCATGTCGAAATTTTTAATCTTTGAGGAGTTCAGTCTAATCCTTATTAAGTGTCGTTTGATGTCGATTTGTGTGATGGTAAGGTGGAGTATCTCTTCCTTTACCGTTGGCTGAGGTCGGAAGAATGGAATTCTTAGGACACCTGTCGTCTCAGACTACCCGACGGTATCCCGGCGTGTCACAGTCTGTGCTGATTTCGCTGAATCGTCGTCGTCGTCGTCGTAAGGTGGAGCTTGCGTTCTCCAGTAACTTTATATACACTAAGGACTTAGAGTAAACTCTTCTCTTTCTTACTGTTGTGTCGGTAGGAAACCCTAGTTCTGGTTTCTTCCTATGAATTTTTTTCTCCTCCGTTTCCTCCGAACCAATCAATCTTTGTTATGCTCTTCCCAGTGGTAGAGTATTTCAACTTCGGAGGAGTCCCTTGGGGAATTCCCCGTCAAGTGTTACACCAAAATCTGATCTGACACTACAGACAAAAACAAACACACACACACACACACACAGTCTAAACCAGGGGTCGCCTTAAGAACACGTTTAGACCCGTAATTAGAGAAACACGGAATCTCTGGAGTTTTGCGTATACATTAAGTGACCGTTTACGTCATGAACCCTAATCACTACGGGTGTACTAATAAAGTGAACATCGTTTTCCACGTGTGTATTCCCTTTCTTGGGTCACCTGTGGGTAAAGAGAAGACGGTAGATCTGTGTTTAACACCGTTTACGACCTCTATAACAGACTTTGACAACCTGAACAAGGGTCATAGTAAAGATTGAGGAACCGAAATTCTTCTTTGAAACTATTTGTGTTACATTTCTCTTCGTTGCGATACGGATTTCCGTAGCCTTAGTAGAGAGATTTAGATCGCCATCCATTCCTTCGACCTCCGGGATCTCCTTTCAAACCCACAGGAGATGTCGTTAAACATCCCCCTTTCTCACTGTCGCTAGTTTATTAATTTATTTTCAAGAAGTAGGTCGGTTAGTGAGTCGATAATTCACGGATATCAAGTACGTCACTTGAGCCGATACCTTAATCTCGGTAGCTATACCTTTTGTACCAGGGATAGGGGGACCGACGACGACGACGACGATTCAGTGAAGTCAGAACAGGCTGAGACACGCTGGGGTATCTGTCGTCGGGTGGTCCGAGGGGGCAGGGACCCTAAGAGGTCCGTTCTTGTGACCTCACCCCACGGTAAAGGAAGAGGTTACGTACTTTCTCTTTTCACTTTCCCTTCAGCGAGTCAACACAGGTTGAGAATCGTTGGGGTACCTGACGTCGGATGGTCCGAGGAGTCAGGTACCCTAAAAGGTCCGTTCTCGTGACCTCATCAATGGGAGTTTACTTTGTATACTTTTTAGTTATCTTCTGTCTTTTACTTGTTCATACACTTTAATACACACATATAATTTTATATATGATATATAGGTGAGTTGCCTGCACTCAAACTCGTTTGAGGTACTCTATCACTTCCTGTCCCTTCGGACCGCACGACGTCAAGTACTTCAACGTTTCTCAACTTATACTGACTCGTTGACTTGTTGTTATACATGATGTGACACATTATATATATTAATAAATAGTTTAATAATAGCTCCCAATACTGACGATAATTATTTTGTTTGAACTGGATTGAACTTCTACAAAGTTATTACACTATTCCCTTTCGAAGAATGGTCTCACTACCAACTCAATTTCGAACTTAGTTTTTACAGTAAACTTTGATCCTCCTTCTTTTTTTTTTTTTTCTTTGATCCTCCTTCTCAGATCTTTGTACTCTGTTTCCATTCTCGATTCTATAAACTCTACATCACTCCACCCTTCACAAGACGTTACTCCAACCTCCCAATCTTTCGTCTTTGACTCATTATTCTGAAGTACCCAGTGTCTTTAAACCCCAAACGGGGTTTATGCTACCTACAGTAACCTCTGAAAGTCTCTCTTCTTTAAGTAAAAAATATATATATATATATATATATAAAAAAAAAAAAATTCTTTGAAGACCGAAGACAAAATTTTCAAGTGACAGTTGACAATCATTAATACTCAGGTCAGACACTAAACAATACCCTCTGGTAAACGCGTCCCTAACATAAACCTGGATCCTGTTGTCTTCACCCATCTAAACGGTGCACAAAACTCAATCTTTACTTTCCGAAACTACTATCTGAGTCACTTTCCAAATTCCCTTTCCTACTTAGTTGAGAAGGGAAATTCTTCCATCCGTTTACTAACGTGTAACAACTATGTCCCTTCTTACCCTCTTATTTTATTAAACCTACGACCCTTAGTTCTCACTACAAAAACCGGACAGTCAACCTCTATTATACATTCAGACATCACCTAAATTCTCACAAATAACAGTCCCCGAAGGGACCATCGAGCTGACTATTCCTTATATGGACGTTACGTCCTCTGGGGCCAAGTTAAGGACCTGATCCTTCTAGGTGACCTCTTCCCTATCCGATGGGTGAGGTCATAAGAACCCGAAGGGACCACCGTGTCTACCATTTCTTAGGTGGACGTTACACCCTTAAGACCCAAGTCAGGGACCTAACCCTTTTAGGGGGCCCCCTCCCGTACCGTTGGATGAGGTCATAAGAAAGGACTCTTGAGGATACCTGTCCCTCGGACCGCCCGATGTCAGGTACCCCAACGTTTCTCAGCTTATGCTGATTCGCTGATTCACGTCGTGTCGTGTCACTGACAGTCTATGACGCCTATGAATGGTTCATGCCATTGAACCACCGTAATCGTGTATCTGCGATATGTCACAATGTGTTACAGTACCCATACCTCCTCTAGTAATCCTTATTTTCACAAGTAAACGTCAAGTTGACCTTCCTCGCTCCTGGTCTTCCGTAATGTACTACATACCTGGTCTCATCCACTCCCCTTCTCCCCTTCTTCAAGGTTCCACTTCCTTCCTTTTTCGTCAAAATTCTTTTCACACATGTCTCTTAGTCCTTTAAACCCCCGTCGACGGGACACCCTAAGTCAAACCCCTTTTTTCTACCTAATTCTACTAAAAACACACACACGTCACATGACAGATTGGATAAGGGATTTCAAGGGTTCACTAAAAGTCTCTTGCATAAGTACTAAAAAGTCTCTAAAGACATACTTGAGTATAAGTAAAGGAAATCTTACAAACCGTTTCGCTTCTGACCAGAGTTCCATTGATTCAATATAAAGTCAACAAGCATATCATAAAGTAAATTAATTAAGTTTTCGACTAAAATAATAAAAAGGGTAAAATGTAAAGTGTACATTCTCATTTACCAATCAACCTCAAGTCTTACGAAGGGTGACGTAAAAGTTCCCGTCTCCAGAAGGTTCGATGATAGAAAAATCCACCGACGAGGTCCAAAGAGACTAGGACCTGAGAAAAAAAAAGTCACCCTAAAACCCAATTTACCGGATAGACAGGTCGTTGATAAAAGTCCCGGGGTTTATCTAAAAGACGGAACTCTTAACTAAGAGGAAAGTGTATAGAAAGGGAATTTTCGTGGTAGGTACACAAAAAGACAGTAGTCAAATCTCTTAAATATTTCCATTCAAATTATGTATAAGACAAATAATATAATAATTTTTTAATTAACTAGTAAAAACGATGTTAGGTCCAAGTATTCATTATAATATATCGTGTGAACGTGGTCTTTAACTTTGTCACTTTACACAAAGTTATCTATATAAAGTAGAAGTTCCTTAACTCCGAAAGGGGTATGTGCAGAGAGACTATGGGTTTCTAGTACATGTGACAGATTTCACAATTTTATAATCAGAAAGTCAGTACAGGTTGAGAAGCGGTGGGATATCTGACACCGGGTGGTCCGAGGAGACAGGTACCCTAAGAGGTCCTTCTTATGACCTCACCCATCGGTGAACCTGTCACAGGTTCCAGTGTCGATTTTTTACCGTAGTAGTCCTTGTTTCAATTTAGTCAAACTGAGGTCTCAGAACGAAAGGCTTAAAGATCGTATCATTCATGAGTTATGTCCAATCAAGGAAAGATCATAATGACGACAACAAATCAGCGATTCAGTACAAACTGAGAAAACGTTGACACACCTGACATCGGGTGGTCAGAGGACATAGGTAACTTAAAGGGTCCGTTCTTATGACCTCACCCAACGGCAAAGGAAGAGGTCCCCTAGTAGGGCTGAGTCTCTACCTTCGGTATAGAGGACGTTTCCGTCGACCCAAGAGATGGTGACTCGACACACCCTTCGGGAAAAGATCATTTGTACTTGATTTATAAACCCTTATTTTCTTTATATATAAGTCTCGGACTAAACATCAATATACAAACATTAAATGTTAGAAAACATAATTTCAAATACTTATAACGATCGAGATAATGGATGAATTACTTTATTTACATCGGATAAAAAAATCTTAATACGATAGTTATTTACTTTTTGTCGATGTATTATGATCTCTTCGAAATCCTGACGATTTAGTGTAATGTAAGAAAATTTGTATATAATGAAAGTACGTTTTGAACAAAGGTCCTCTTCGTTTTACTAGTGATCCTGGAACTGTTAGTGGATCAGGTTGTGAAGAGGGTATGTGTGAAAAATAGTTTATTATTACTTTCACTGAACGGGTGTCAGTGTAACGATTACTTTTTTTAATCTTGGTGTCGAGTTTACAAGACTAAAATTAAAAACACGAGAAAGATTGTGAATATTCAGTAACGACAATAGGTACAAATGGAAGAGAAATCCTAGACTCTATAAACTTTTTCTTAAGAAGATGGGAGGGTGGGGTACTCCATATTCAATAAAAGATACGAAATCTTTTGGAAAAAGAAAGTTCTTATATACGTTTAATCCACAGTTTCAAAGATAGAATCTCAAATTGATCAATGTGTCTATACGATTTGTTTTTTCATTTTACCTGTTCTACTAAGAGTGATCGTTATCTCTCACAAGAAATATAACGACAAATTAATTACTGTTGAATTCAGTCCGTAACACGTTTCGTTACCTCAAGGTCACATGTAAGTCCCCCACCACTCCTTAGTGAATTTTTAAATGGGATTGAAGGCGTCGGGTGTTCTATTACGAGTAACCTTACAAATGAAAACGGAAAAGTATAACTTATCATTTATAAGACATCAAGGTATATAACAATACTATTGACACTGTCTAAGGACTTGTTAAAAATAATGGTTAAGGAAAGTTGGAGTCTACTTGACTCCTTTAGTAAAATAGTATCCGATTCTGTAAAGAAGTTATACTTCCATTTATCCTTAATGAAACTGTGTCATCTTACATTATTTCGTTAAACACTAGTTAAACTTACTCTACTCACTTTTTCTTTTGTGTCAGAAATCGGGACCCTCACAGACGGAGAACGAAACTATAGAAAAACTTGTGACGTCTCCGTTCAACCCAGTGAAGAGGAGGAGGGTCCGACAAGTGAGTGGTAGACAGTTACAACATTTTTATGTTTCTTGTGACATATTAATAAAAGGAACACTTTTTGTACTTACGTTTCAAAGAATCTTGATTTTGAAGGAATCTCGACGTGTTAGTCGACGTTTTAGACGAAGATTTTTTAGATACATTTTGAGGTAACGATAGAATCGTGAATAAATAGGATTATCATCGAATAGTTCTTTTTTTTTTCGTATATAGGTGTATCATTTTATGATACGTCGACAAGTTTTTGTTACGTCCTACAAGTTTTATAAAACATTTCACTCTTTTTGTTCAGTATTTTCTTTACAATATGGAAAATCATTTATAAATCTTACGATATGATAAAGTCATTTGAGTGTGTATATGTGTACTTTTGTTAGTAAAATCGTTATCTTTGCTCAAGTGAAGTGTCGTCACCCTGTTTCTTTGTAGGACACAGAAATAAAAGGACAGGGAGGTCCCACCGTGTTTTAAGTTAGAGTCATTATAAATGTCACAAGGAGGAGGAAGGATTTAAATGTTTTCTCAAGACTCTCGAATTTTTAGTATTTTCAAACCCTTGTTTGAGACACGAACGTGGATAGTACTGGTGGCTCTGAAAGGGTTCGGGCTCATCATAAACCTCTCATCCCCACCGAAACAACAAGTTTCTTAGGTGAGTAAGGTTCAGATGACTCAGGGGTCCTTTGACAATCTGCAGGTTCTTCTCTCAGGAGAGTCAGGGAAAGGTAAGGGAGGGACTTAGAGAGGAGGTACCAAAGGCGGTAGAACCTTCCGTGACGTGCCCTGATCCCCGTCCTGAGACGACTGATGACTAGATAGTGGAAAAGAGAAGTCGAAGATCCCGGGTTGACGAATGAAGTACAAGTCAAGGTGACTTGGGAAGGAGAGGAAGGTTGGGATATTGTGTCGAAATAATAGAGAATCCTCTGTTAAGTTTGATACATGGGTTCTATTCTTAATTAAGAGACATTTCCGTTGTGTCTGTCTGTACGTGTTCTAATAAACGACTTCTTTATACGTCTTGTTGTTCTGTAACCTTTATCGGATTTGTAGATTTCCTTCCGATTAACTCGACACATTTTGAGATATGTACCTTATTATGTCGTTGCGTTTTCTTATTCTATTAGAGATACTTCACCATTCTTCACTAAAGTTCCTACACGATAATTCGATGTTTTCTTTCTACGTATACTCATGTGTATCTTTCTTCTTTCTTTATCCTCATATATACCATTCACCTATCTACGATAATTATGATTGAAAGTGTTTTTTGGATTTTGATCTATTAGATTTAATATGTTATTATTAATAATACATGTCCTCATTTCTTTCATCATCTTCTCGATCTTTACCTTATAGAGACTTATATAAAATTATATATATCAAAATTGTAAAATCGATATTTTATAAAAACTAATTTTATTAATTTAGTTTTTTCTACATGTTTCAATTGGGATTTCGATTTATGTTCGTCTTTGTTTATTTGGATTAAAAATTAGTTTAACTATCGTATTTGTGTGTCCTTTGTAATTTAATTCAATGAACATTTGTGTCGTCGAAATGACGAATAAGAACCACTCTATCATGTTTTTCTCTTAACGTTTCTTTAACATTTGAAATGTATCACCCAAACGAAGATTAATCATGGTATTAGCTTTACGAAATATGATGTGTTCTTGGGTATGTGTCATCTTACTACATAAACCTTAGTCCCAAGAGTGATACCCCGTTTTCACTATATTTATACCTTTCTCCTCTTCTATTTCTTAAGGTCACTACTTACATTTACCTTTCTTGGGGATACATGAGTGGTACAAAAATTACTAGATACAAGGTTTGACAGGTAACTTTATTCGATCTTCGTTACTGTTGGGTTATCGTCACTCGTTTTGATCACTTTCCTAAACCAAAGTTTTGTGATAGAAAGAGGTTTTCTTTTACTTCGAGGAACCTCTCTAACAACTAAGGTTCATGTCAGTCCCTTATATGTTTCAGATCTTTTAGGACGTAACTTCATGGGTTTTCCACTACCTCTGGACAGGTTTCTAAGTTTTCGGTCGAGCTACCCGAGGGTGACCAGTTTCACTTTCACTTTCATCGAGTCAACACAGGATGAGAAACACTAGGGCACCCGATACCTCAGGTACCTTAAGAGGTCCGGGCTTATGACCTGACCCATCGAAAAGGGAAGAGGTCCCTTAGAAGGGTTGGGTCCCTAGTTTCGGTCCAGAGGGCATGACGTCCGTCTAAGAAATGGTCGATTCGATGTTCCCTTCGGGGTGTGACCAGTTTGGTGAATTTTAAACTCGTAGTCTTTCTTATTTCTATACTATCCAATATTGTATAACTTAAAATTTTTAGGTCCTCTGGTATTATTATAAGGTGTTTTTCACCTCTATGCCTTCCATTTCAAAAGTAAATTTATTCTTATTGTTGATTATGTACACTTTCTTTACTTTTTGAATCTTTTGGTAGGAAAATAAGTTTATGGTTTAACCCTGTAATAACTTCCTGTCAAATAAGTGAATTAAAGTTTTATAATATGGTGTCTCCTGAAGAGCCAACGTTTCTCTCTCGACCCTCCTTCAGGAAATGGTTTATAAGGTTGAATTGTAGTGGTTTTACTCTGTTTGTGTATTTGAAGGACCGCCCTGCGTTATTTTTCAGGTTCTGTCGTGGGTCCATTGTGAGGACGGTTTTATAAATTGAACTTATGTCCTTACTCCTTTAACGACCTGATTAGGTCGAAACTTCCGTAAGATGTATGGTTCATTGGATATAAGTATTTTTACAACTACAAGACTTCTTGTTTGTTTATCTCAGTCCTTCCGTATTAACATAATTTTCCTTTGTTTCTATAAACTGTTTATTTGTGGTTGACACTATGAAGGAACCCAAGACGAAGTCCCGCCCCCACCTCGCCGTCCCTGATAGGAACAAGATTCCCACATACAACAACTAAGTTCGAGTCAGTGAGTCAGCACAGGCTGAGAAACGATGGGGTACCTGACATCGGGTGGTCCGAGGAGACCGGTACCCTAAAAGGTCTGTTCTTATAACTTCACCCAACGGTGAAGGAAGGGGTCCCCTAGAAGGACTGGGTCTATCGTTTGGGAGTAGAGGACACTAAGGACGTAACCGTCCGTCTAAGAAAGGGTAACGTGTTGGACCTTTCATGGTTCCCACTTACACAACTTCATATTTTCCAGTTTCCAGTGTTACAGATGTACGGATGTTGAAAGTTTGTAAAACCATTTCATCTACAGTCTCTTTCTTACATTTACACCCTTTTAAAATTACTAAACACTTGAGTCCACTTACAATATACGTATAATTAATATGAAAAGGTATCCGAACTTTAAAAAATTTTATTTTACAAACTTTTTTGTTAAAATTTCTCTTCCATTTTCATACTAATTTTGTTAGTTCCTATTTTAAGTTTAAAACTTTTACCTTTCTCCTTCTTAGTCAACAAAACCCCCGTCACCGTTTCTGCCTAGTCTACCTCTGTTCATGAAGAGTATGAAAGTATTAATGGGATCCCGAAGGGACTTTTGAGTCAACCATTTATTAGGTGGACGTTGCGTCCTCTGGAGTCAAACTAAGGACCCAACCCTTCTAGACGATCTCTTCCCTTTTCGATGGGTGAGGTCATAAGCCCGGACCTCTTAAGGTACCTGACATATCAGGTACCCGAGGGTTTCTCAGTCTGTGCTGACTTGCTGAAAGTGAAATGTCAACTTATAAAACATATCGAGTAAAGAGACTTTAATTATACCATGTAATTTTTATATCCTCGTTTTTGGAGGACTTCGTAGATTTTGTTTCGTGTTTATTTATCACTTACTTTTTTTCTCTAAACTCTAAGACACAAGTCCCACCCCAATCTATACCCAAAGAAGATGGTCGATTTAGTGTCCGACAGGTCGGGAATTTGGTTTAGACTGAGGACTAGATTCAGTTTGTATGTAAACTTCAAAATTTTTTAGTTTATATAAAATCACAAAGTTAGTCTTTTCATTTTTTATCTTTCCTAATTTGACGAGTTTCGAATCGAAAAAGTCTGGAATAAAGTAGTTTACTTCCGATATATCCAACCAAAAGATCTGTCTCCCTTTCGTATCTATTTTACTTGTGTATTTCTTTCTTTTGGACCGTATAAGCAAATTTTATCATGTAACCTTATCTACTCGTTTCACAAACTTTTCTGAATAAAAGTGATCGGGCACGAATATTTTTCATACTCGAATGAAAAGGTCCTTAGTACTTTGGGTAAACGACTTAGTAAACGATTAAGGCGACCGCGGAGGTCTCTTTACACAGTTCATAAAATTTCAAAAGATTTGAGCCCAAGTCTTTCCAATTCATCGAACGGTTCGTCGTGTCGTGTCGTATCGAGTCGTTTAATGACCTTTCTTTTTTTTTTTTCTTTCTTCTTAGAGACATGAACCTAGAACTAACTTGAATCTTCTTGCAGTTCTTAGAAAAGACTCTGGAAATGTATTTGATCTTGTAAAAGATGAAATTTTCCTTTCCCTTCTTGTGACCGATGACGAACTTTTGAGACATATGATTGACATAAACGTCTTAATCTAGATAAACAACATTCTCCCATTACGTTTGACTGATCATTGGAACCCAAATTTTTCCAAAGTCCTGAGTTTAGTTTTTTTTTTTCTTTTTCTTTTTAGTTTCGAAAAAACAAGAATATTACGTAAAAAAAAGAAAAAAAATCTTTTCCGTCGGATGTCTAAGAGAGGACAGTGATGATCGTTAATACGGAATTTCTTTGTTTCTGGAGTTTGGGTTAACTCATCTGAACTCAGATAAGGGGGACCAAGAGAATGGAATGACTTTGCCTTCGTAACCGTCACGGGTGGCGGAGTGACGGAAGGAGGTGTGTGTATCGAGGGTAGGGACCGTCCGTACCCTTTCTCCTTTTCGATTCGTGAATCACGTGAGCAAACAAATTTAGACCGGAGTGGACTAGAATGTCGTTCTAGACGTTATACTTAACCGGGGGTGGGTGTCAAACAGGGTGGGTCTGGGTTCCACTGACCGGACGACGTGGGAATCGAGTCAGTCAGATCGACACCCGACGGAGACCGTTCTACGACACAGGAAGGTCCTCAAGATTCGTCCTACGGAAGATGTCTCACTCTAAAACAACGACAACAAGTCAGTGAGTCAGAACATGCTGAGAAACACTGGGGTACATGACGTCGTGTGGTCAGAAGGAACAGGAAGCGATAGAGGACCTCAAACGAGTTTGAGAACAGGTAACTTAGGTACTACAGGAGGTTGGTAGAGCAGGAGACAACAGGGGAAGAGAACGGAAGTCAGAACGGGTCGCAATCCCAGAAAAGGTCACTCAGTCGAGAAATATAGTCCACCGGCTCATAACTCGAAGTCGAAATCGTAGTTAGGAAGGTCACTTATAAGTCCAGCTAAAGGAAATCCTAACTGACCAAACTAGAGGAACGTCAGGTTCCCTGAGAGTTCTCAGAAGAGGTTGTGGTGTCAAGTTTTCGTAGTCAAGAAGTCCCGAGTCGGAAGAAATACCAGGTTGAGAGTGTAGGTATGTACTGATGACCTTTTTGGTATCGAAACTGATGTGTCCGAAAACAGTCGTTTCTATACAGAGACAAAAATTATACAACAAAAAACAGTAGCGAATAACAGGTTCCTCGTTCACAGAAAATTAAAGTACCGACGTCAGTGGTAAACGTCACTAAAACCTCGGGGGGGTTTATTTCAGACTGTGACAAAGGTGACAAAGGGGTAGATAAACGGTAATTCACCACCTTGGTCCACGGTACTAGAATCAAAAAGCTTACAACTCAAAATTTGGTCGAAAAAGTGAGAGGAGAAAGTGAAAGTAGTTCTCCGAGAAATCAAGGAGAAGAGAAAAACGGTAATCACACCACAGTAGACGTATAGACTCCAATAACTATAAAGAGGACCGTTAGAACTAAGGTCGAACTCGAAGTAGGTCGGGTGGCAAAGAGAACTACTTGAGACGTAAATTCAATTTATTCGTCCCACTGTTATATGTCGGAAGTACATGAGGAAGAGGTTATAACTTGGTCAAACAACAAGGTACAGGTCGAGATTGACGACGAAGAACTGGACGTATGTCCAAAGAATCCTTCGTCCTTTCCACCAGACCATAAGGGTAAAGAAATTCTCAAAAGGTCTCAAACAATACTAGGTGTGTCAGTCAGTAATCGTATCAGTCACTTTGTCTCCATCTACAAAAAAGATCTTAAACGAACGAAAAGGATACTACGTTACCTACAACCGTCAAACTAGAGACCAAGAAGAAGGAAAAGATTTAGGTTGAACGTGTAGACATTCAAAAACTAAGTGTATGACAACTTCGGAACGAACTTCCTAAAACTCGTAATGGAACGAAGTCAAGTCAAGTCAAGTCAGCGAGTCAGCTGGGGTACCTGACGTCGTACGGACCGAACGAACAGGTAGTGGTTGAGAGTCTCGGATGAGTTTGAATACAGGTAGCGAAACCACTACGGTAGGTTGGTAGAGTAGGAGACAGTAGGGGAAGAGGAGGTCGGAAGTTAGAAAGGGTCATAGTCCCAGAAAAGGTTACTCAGTCAAGACACGTAGTCCACCGGTTTCATAACCTCAAAGTCGAAGTCGTAGTCAGGAAGGTCACTTATAAGTCCCGACTAAAGGAAATCCTAATGGAACGATTGTACACTTTATTCCACCAAGGGTAGTCGGTTACCGTTCGGAGATTCTTTTCTGTCCTCATGCGACAGTCGTCGTTGACTTAGTGTTTTCGTGTCTTCGTCTAGACCAGTCCCGTGGTTATCATAGATACGGTTATCGGTTCATCGGTTTTTAGTCGAAACTATGATACTTAAGACCCCTTCCTTAACCGTGGGGTGAGGTCATGGGAACGGACCTTTTAGGGTACCTACCTCCTCGGATCATCCGATGCCAGGTACCCCAGTGTTTCTCAACCTGTGTTGACTCGCTGAAGTGATGTGAAAGTGTACGAGTACTTAATGTTTTTACTTTTCATTTCGGGTCGCTCTATGGTGTACAAGGTATACACAAACTCTTCTTACGTACAAGACGTCGAGAATCCATACCCGAAGATATTTGTACTTAATCCAGGTCGACCGTCAGTAAGTACAGACAGAAAAGACGAAACGACAGGTGAACAAGATAGTTAATGACTGCTTCCTAACAATTATAGAGGTCAATACTACCTCATGAAAAAGATAGACCGAAAATTAAAGACAGTAAAACGAAGGTACATGAAACTGCAAGACAATAATCTACGTGTGTGTAAATCCTGGTATTACCCAAGAATCATTCAACTTGGTAAGTAGTATCGGTAAATAGTAATACGATACAAAAAGAAGTAGAGAGATCGTTATCAGGAATAAAACTTCAAATGAAACAATATAATTAACTACTAAACAAAGGTGTAAGAGATAATTTTCTGTTCCTTCCTTTCTTTCTTACTTTCTTTCTCTCCTTCTCTTCCTCCCTCCCTCCTTCGTCTCTTAATACAGGCTTTTTTCGTCAGGGAACCGCATAGAGGCACTGACTTGTTGTCACTGTTGGACCGACGGATCCCTCCCCATGACTGTGAACCGCTGAGTAACGAGAGCCCCAAAGTGAACACCTTTGAGGGTCTTCCTGACTTGTTATTCGTTACTCAGGTGAAAGGTCTTTGGTGCCAAGTACACGAGTGAATCAAGAAAAGTATACATGTCATAGGAACTGAAGTAAATACGGAACATCGAATCCGAACCAGAACCACATAGAAGTAGACCTATGTGTTAGAGTTTTAAGTCATAGGTTTTTTTCTGTCAGTATCCTAGTCGTAAAGAAAGAAAATCCAACACCTCTATCCTCCACTCCTCTCTTCCGACACAGAGTCGATACAGAACATGTCATATTGTTTACATATAAAACTTCTCAATAAAGGTAAAATAAAAACTTTCAAAAAAATTTTTCAAACTATTATAGACTTAGACAATGTGACCGACCCGTAGGTAGGTCCAAAGGATTACTACTATACTGTACACAGGAAAACATCATTAAACATCAACTATATTTTGATGTATTATCTCCCTAAAAATTTTCGTTTAAATATACCATTTTATTAAGACTCCAAAAAAAAAAATTTTTTATCACAAAGAAACCGTTGTAGAAGTACGATAAAAATGAGATTGTTAAATTATACTATCTGAGTTTAAACGTGTCAGAGTTTGGGACTTGGTCTTGGACCCAAATAGGTCCAAGAAGGTTTTGATATGATCTGTGTAAAGAGTAATCCGTAGACAAATAAGGTTTTGTATGTGTATGTGACCCCTATCTTAATCTATTGTGAAAAAACCGAAGGATTTACCCAATCTGAGTCATTTATACCATGAACGAAAAGTTGACTAAGACGGTAGACAGTCGTTTGAATAACGAAAATCGTCCCCAAAAAGAACACTATTAAATGTTCAACAAAAAGAAGGAAACAAGAAAAGTCCTTCTATGCACAGAAATTTTAAATTTTCCCTTTATTGGTATTTTATTTAAGTAGGTGTCTTATCTTTGTCGTCTCTGGTTTACTGACAACCTCTCAATTTTCCGGGTACTTTAAATTGGTGTCTTTAACAAAAAAAAAAGAGGACCCCTCCCTTCCTCTCACTCAGAGTTGTAAGACGTCCACTGAGGCGGTAGGGTTAAGGTCGACCCTACGTAGACATTGTTCTCTTCGTCAGGTGTCACTTTCCTTAAGTAAAGAGTCCTTTTCTACATTTTGTTCCTTGGGGTCCCAGTCCCTTCAAAGGTTATTTCGGTAGATCAAGTCTAAGACGGGAGACGGTACTAGTATCGACGATTGAAAATTTATCTCGAACGAGATATCTAATATGAGGATCCCAAATAACATCAACCACAGACTGGGACGGAGGGACTTATGGGAACCCTTCAATGGATTGGAGGAGGTCAAAAGGATTCTTCGTTCATTTTGTCGTATTACACAAATCATACAATAGACTGTAGATAATACACAAGTTATAATGACACTTTTCACAATCAATGAGTCAGCACAACCTGAGAAACGCTGGGTTACCTGACACCGGACGGTTCGAGGAGACAGATACCTAAAGAGGTCCGTTCTTATAACCTTACCCAACGGTAAAGGAAGAAGTCCCTTAGAAGGGTTGGGTCCCTAGTTTGGGTCCAGAGGACGTAACGTCCTCCTAAGAAATGGTCTACTCGGTGTTCCCTTCGGGTTCTTATGACCACACCCATCGGATAGGGAAGCGGTCACCTAGAAGAACTGGGTCCTTAGGTTGGCCCCGGAGGACGTAACGTCCGCCTAAGAAATGGAGGTACCTTCAGGTTATAATACCATCGATCCCGAATATCTATAAAAGAATTTGCTCACTGACGAAACTCTCCTAATATAGAAGAAGTGAAAAAGTACGGATCAAGGAAAGGGGTACGGGTTTTACATTATCCGTCAATTATTTACAAACAGTTTACCTACCTACCTACCTGTTTATATATTAATTTTTCAGCGAAATAAAAATAAACTAAGAGTTTCGTTGGGACGCACGTACGGTTCAACGATGTCGACACAGGTTGACAAACGTTGGGATACCTGACATCGGGTGGTCCGAGGAGACAGACACCCTAAGAGGTCCTTTCTTATAACCTCGCCCAACGAAACGGAAAGGAAATCCTCTAGAAGGTCTGGGTCCCTGGCCTGGAAGTAGAGATTCAGAGGACGTAACCGTCCACACAAGAGATGACGATCGTGGTGGACCCTTCGGGGTTTCATTGACATGATTAATAATAACGAGTCTAGAATATCCACTCTTTTGGTTCCGGGACTTTTCAAGACACTGAACCGGTTCGTGTACACCAACCCCACCCTCCCTCCTCGTTCCAAGTTCTTCCTCCCCTACATGTATATGGATACTCACTAAGTTCAACTATATACCGTCTTTGGTTGTGTTATTTATTGAAAAAATTTTTACTTGTATTTTTATCTTTTTTTTTCTATTATTACATGACCGTGTGTGTGTGTGTTTTTTCCTTTAATTAACTCTGAGTTTGGGTTAAGGTCCGTAATAAGAGCAATGATCCTCTCAAGGACTTTACCATCGTCCCAATTGTAAATTAGGTAAACAGACGAAACATATGTACTGAAATTTGTAAACGAATTGTAGAGAATGATAGAAATATTGAGTGTTTTATTAAACCGAAAGTAGATATACCGAACTCTTTACACCTCACAACAAAGTCTATCGTCCCCCCCACCTTTACTGTCGTAAAAGTTTGGTCCGAAAAAGGAAAATTACTGATGTTTGAATTTTGCATCAGTCTCTTTGATTTTAGGGGAGGATCAAAATAGAAAATTCTTTAGGTATTCATATTAGGTGACAAATGGTTGACATTCTTAATATGTGTACAATAAAGATAAAGAATTTTGTTTGACGTACTAAGATATAATAATGAGTGTCAAGTACCCATTCATTTGGCTTTAAGTTTGTCAGGTTCAGTTTCAGACGGATTTTTCACGATTTCGACTTGACTAGACTTAAAATTCCTCCGAGAAGGACTACGGTCACGATAGTTTGACATTACACATACGTAGACAATTTTCACGTTTAAGATCAACACGCCCAGACCCAACCTTGGTTTCCCTGAAGTAAGGATTGTTCGTAGATCCACTACAGTTACGACGATGATTTCTACCTGATGCGAAATATATCGTCAAGAAATGGTGTGATGTTGGAGTTTAAGTCTCTGGGTCCGTCAGTAGACATAATACCGGTCTCAAGACGAATATTCTTATTGTAAATCGAAATAAGATCGAACACACCTATTGAATGGTTTCATCAGGAAATATATAATGGATTAAGTCTTGTAAAGGGGAAATAAACGTCAGGAAGGTGTCGTATCGTCTTTTAAACCTCACCAAAGTCAACTTCTGAAGAAGTAGTCGAAGAAATTTAGTCTTCTGACATATTCCTGAGTCGTCAATATAAGGATTCATACTTTTTCCTCCCCTTTTTTTATTCTTTTGGTTATCAATTGTATTCGTCTCTTTCTTCCTTTTTTACAATTCATCACTTCGTCTTTCGAATACCGCGTTCCTCTTTTTTTATATATCTCTCTCCGTAAAGAATCGGTGAAGTCCCTTTAAAGACTCCTTTAAGATACGTCCTCGTTTTCTTCGTACTGTTCCCTTTTTCTCCTTTCTTTTTCGATATTTCCTATAAACTGTAGTGCCAGAATTGATTTGACAATACGCGTTCACCTTTAGTTATCTCTGATTTATAAATTCGTATTACTGACGGATTTTCGTTACTCTCCCTAACCTGCGTCATCGATAGGTAAAATAACTTCGACAACTACCTTTACTCTGTCCTCTAGGACCTCTTTATTGTTCACCCCGTCTCAATAATACCTCACTTTAGTCTCTCCTAATTCTTTCTTCTGGGTACTCAGTTTAAAGTCGTATCTGGTACTTGTCCAGTTTAGCTTTTTGTCGGTTTCTTGGTTATTATTTAGATTTACCAATACCCGTTTCACACCTCCGTCCACCTCCTCCTTCCCTCTCTTTTTTTTTTTCTCCGGTTTTCCGTCTTTTTTTTTTTTTTTTTTTTACTGCCTCCTCCTCCTTATCACCAATTAGTTTATGTCTAAAATTTCTCAGAATACAGAAAAGTAAGGCAGTCATTCCTTTACCCCGAGTCACCGGTTGTTCAGAACTTATGAATTGATAACTGAATCTTGTCTCGTGTTTATATTTCACAGTCAGAGAGTCAGTACAGGTTGAGAAACACTGGGGTACCTGACATCGGGTGGTCCAAAGAGACAGGTACCTTAAGAGATCCGTTCTTACGACCCCACCCAACGGTAAAGGAAGAGGTCCCTTGGAAGGATTAGGTTTCTAACTTGGGTCCAGAGGACGTGACGTCCGTCTAAGAAATGGTAGACTCAGTGGTCCCTTCGGGTTGTATCAGTACCCACTCTAATTTTAATAGGTCTTTCATTTTATTGGACAGACCTGTTCTACTCGTTGTAGACCTCTTTCCTAGAGACGGGCGGCACAACTGGGTGGGAGGGGGAGGGGGGAGGGCCGACGGGGAAGGTCCGAGAAGGAATCCCGAAACGAAGATACCCTAAGACACTTCTCTTCGTTACAAAGCCAATTCACGAACGTCCAGTGAACAAGTGACTATAGTCTTCGGTACCTTTCTGTCCGGTCTCTTCTCTCCTTCCGTATCTAACTGTAATTGTTGAAAATACATGTTATTTTTAACATGTATTTTAAACGTAACACACAAAATACGAGCTAGATTTTACAAATACATAAAAACCTACGTCAAATTATACGTTCTTATTATTCGATTATAAAATAACTCGTGAATGACATAGGAATTACAATTAATTTATAAGGTGTGTAATAGAGTAAATTAGTAGTGTACTTGGGATCCTCCACCTATAGTGATAATAGAGGGATAATATTTACTCCTTGTTCTTCAAATTTCTACTCTGTAATTCCCACTAACTCAGGTCTTACGTTCGTAAGACAGAAAGTCTCCTCTGTCAAATCATGGAAGTAAGAATATTTTTTCGACAACCTGTGGTTCTCGGACCCGTGAGTCGCTTTTACTATTGGTCACCGGTGGAATCCATCCTGAAAGGAAACCACGAGGTAGGTCGGGGGGAAGAAGAGAGTCGTACCAAGAGTGGTTACGGGTCTGAAGAGGGTGAGATACATTTGTCCCTGTCTAGACTATACTAGTGTCTACTAGTCTCTTTTATCAACTAACGGGTCTCTGTTGGACTGATTCACGTTTAAATTTATAGGACTAAGGGTCTATTCAAAGGAAAGATAGTCTACCGTATGTCGAATTAAGACTTTCGGTCCAAGTGGGGTCGGGTTGGGTTGATATGTTCAGAGCCCTGTAAAAGATTCACGGATTATCGATGACTAGGTAGACGAGTAGGTTTAATTCAGGAGTTCCTAACGACGGAGAACATGGTTCCTTTTTGCGACTATTAAAGACGTTATAACCCACTACTCAGACTAATTCTCCACCGGGTTCCCTTGACATGTAAGATCTTTGAAATTTTATCCGTTAATGAAACAATCCTTTAGTTCTTTCCGAGGTTCGTCGCAAACTCTTATCCATCTCTTATCTCGTAAACTTCACTGTAGGATCCATCTCTTTTTCATACTCGTTCTATACCTTTCAAGGTCTACACAAACCCTTCCCTCTTTCAAGCTTAACATGACGTCCTATCCCACATACATCTGTCTATTATCGTTACGATCTTTTTTACTCAACTCTATATAAAACAGGAGGGACGGTCCGACTCTCTAAATACAAAATAAGATATACGAACATAAAGGACTTCACACTCTGGTTCTATTAGTCACCAATTTTTATAATAAAATTCCTCTTCTCATGTACTTAAACTACAACACATTGTAAATTAGTGTACCTCTCTTGAGATAAGGGTAAGAACCTTATTATAATTCCTCTTTCAAAGGTCTTCCGTGATTCCCAACTTTGTGAAGAAAGTTTTTACAATTGGGGGAGACATTCTTTTTCTCACTCCTAAAGTCCTAGTTTCTGAAGTCGTTTGTGAACAACTCTTAAATTCTTAAATAAAATAAGTTTATAAATATATCATAAATAGAAGACCAATACTGTCTACTATGACCAAAAAGACAATATCATAATCGTAACCAAGAAAAACAAACTATCTAGATCTAAAAAAAATTCACTCCTGTATTTATTTTAATAACTAATTGAGTATCATCTCTATCTTATGTCTTTACCTTTTTTTTTCACCATACACATGTCGGTTTGGAATGTTTCTTTTCTGAAATCACGTTGACACGGTGGGGTTCTTTCGGGTGAACCCTTCCTTTATGTCTCCCCTTTACCTACTAATATAATTTACGAGATGTTTCAGTTTCTCCTAAACCAATAAGTTTTCCGGGAAGACTCTCGGAAGGCGTCAGTTACACCCACCTATAGTCTTATTTGTTCCTACGTCAACCATGACTCCTCTACTTGTACTCGATCCATCGGTACCTAGTGTAAACCTTCCTTTTACACACGATACCTTACCCTTCATAATATATAATACAAAGACCGAACCGATTTATGAGTCGTACATTTGGACCCTACCGTAAACGAAGAGTCTCTGAGTTAAAATAGAGCCACCATAAAAAAATTTCCCATTGGTAGTAGATGAAGATAACCCAAACTAGAACAAGTCCGTGATTCAGTACAAGTTGAGACTTTTGGGTACCTGACGTTGTACGGTCCGAACGAACAGGAAGTGATGGAGGACCTTAAACGAGTTTAAGTACAGGTAACTCAGTCACTACGATAGATTGGTTGAATAGGAGACGGTTTCATAACCCTCGAAGTCGAAATCGTAGTCAGGAAGGTCACATATTAGTCCTAACTAAGGGACAACGTGACTGATCAAACTAGTGGGACGTCAGGTCCCCTGAGAGTTCTCAGAAGAGGTCGTGGTGTTAAGTTTTCGTAGTTAAGAAACCGTGAATCGGAAGTAATGCCAGGTTGAGAGTGTAGGTATATGCTGATGACCTTTTTGGTATCGAAACTGATATGTCAAGAAACAACCGTTTCGCTATAGGGACGAAAAATTATGTGACAGATCCAAATAGTATCGAAAGGAAGATTCCTCTTTCACGGAAGAGTTAAGTACCGACGTCAGTGGTAGATGTCACTAAAACCTCGTGTTCTTTTTTTTTTTAGACAGTGACAAAGGTGAAAAGGGGGTAGATAAACGGTACTTCACTACCCTAGTTCACGGTACTAGAATCAAAAGATTTATGTCTCAAAATTCGGTCGAAAAAGTGAGAGAAGAAATGGGAGTAGTTCTCCGAGAAATCAAGGAGGAGTTAAAGACGGAAATCTCACCATAGTAGACGTATAGACTTCAACAACTACAAAGACGGGCGTTAGAACTAAGGTCGAACACTAAGTAGGTCGGACCGTAAAGTGTACTATATGAGACGTGTCTTCAATTTATTCGTCCCACCGTTATATGTCGGAACTACATAAGGAAAGGTCAAACCTTGGTCAGTCGACAAAGTGCAGACCAAGATCGACAACGAAGAAATGGATGTATATCCAAAGAGTCCTCCGTCCATTCCACCAGACCATAAGAGTAGAGAAATTCTTAAAAGGTGTCAAAAAAACACTAAGTGTGTTTCCGAAATCGTATCAGTTACTTCGTCTTCATCTATAAAAAGACCTTAAAGGAACAAAAGAGATACTAGGTTACCTACAACCGTTAAACTAGAGACCAAGGAAACTGAAAAGATTTAGGTCGAACTTGTAGACCTTCAAGAGTCAAGTGTACGATGACTTCAGATTAAACTTCCTAAACTTTGTAATGAAACGTTCGTACACTTCACTCGTGTTAACATATCATGAAACTTGTAAGAAACCGTAACGGGAAGAAACCCTAACCTTACTTTTGACTTGAAAAGTTCAGGATACCGGTGACCACTCAAAAGGTTTATACGACTGTATAACTCACGTCGTGAAATTGTCGTAATACAAAATCCTAAAATTTATCAAGTCGACCTTAAGTCAGTAGAGGTGAAACAAGTGTCATCACGAAGGATTCCGAGTGAACTGAAGTATAAGGTATAACCTACCAAACTAACAAACTGAGATTTATTCATTGGTGTGGTACTACGAATAGGGTCAGTAATTCTGGAGAAAACATATCAAGAAGACACATAAGAACGGTGGAGAAGAATTAGAAAGACGAAGACAATCCAGGGATGTCAAAGACAAGAAATAGCACTGGTAGGAACGTTCTTTAAAAGGAAACTATAGAGATTAAAAGGACTTCTCTAGAGATCAGAAAGGGTAAGATGACAAAAGGAAACAAAGAAACGTAACAAGTAAAATTTCCCAGAAGAATAGAGAGGGACTATGAGAGACCTTGAGACGTAAAACCTCCAAATATAAAGGGAAAGAGAGAACGGAAAGTGAAGGGAACAAAAGAGTCGATAAACATTTTAGAGTCTGTTGGTGAAACGGAAGAACGTAAAGAAAAAGAAACCCTACCAAAACCAGAGACAGAGAACATGTTACAATACTCGGAGGTATGTATCAAGAAGTCCGTGAGACAGATGGTTTAGATTAGGGAACTTAGATAAACAGTGGAGGTGACATATTAGTATTCGTTAAACTGAATCCAGTATGGACTTACTGGATCACCTAAAGGGATGAAAGAAGTTAAATTCGAACTTCAAACGTTATTCCTCGAGTACTAGATTCGGTGTCAGTCGAGGTCCAGACTGACGGAAGAAAACGTAAAATCAGGGGATACTACTTTTACTGCAAAACCCCAAACAAAAAAAAAAAAACCACAATCAAAATCTTCCAGAACGTCTAGAAGTGTCTTCGTCAGTTGAAGTTGAAAAATCGTAATCACCAAATCTGTATCTGAACCTAATGACACTACAACTTAACAAACGGAACTTTTACTTTACTCTAGTAAGAGAGTAAAAACTCTAACGTGGTTTTATCACGTGAACTCTGAGAAAACAACTGATACTCTCGATGAGGTAAAGAAGATTCCCTAAGAACAGGTGTCATCATCTATATTACCAGTAGACTCAATTTAAGCGGGTAAGGACAGGTAAAATCAAGTGACTAAAAATTCCACAACTACGGGCGAGGACGGTAGAGGGCGAACTAGTGTAGGTTAAATAGAAATGAGTACCTGGATTGTAAGGTCCAAGGATACGTTATAATAAGAAATGTTGTAGTCTGAAATGAAAATGGTGGTCGGTGTAGGTGTCGACCCACCGGGTCGACGAAGTAAGAAAGACCTAGATAAAATTAACGGGAGGCGAGAAGGGGTCATCGTATAATCTGTGGAAGACTAGACCCCTCGAGTAGAAGGTCACAGTATAGAAAAACGGAAAAGTATGACACATACCGTAAGAGTGTCGTTCGTATGACCTCACCAAACGGTAAGGGAGGAGGTCACCTGGTGTGACACAGTCTTGAGAAGTGATACTGAACAGGTAGAACCCATTGGGACGTGTCGTACCGAGTGTCGAAGTGACTCAATGTGTTCGGGGAAGTGGTGTTGTTCCGAAACTAGGTAGTTCCCCAGAACCAATCTCCAGAGTTTATACATGTGGTAAACCTAATTAGGTTGGTGTAAAAGGTAGGTCAAGAAATAGATTTATACGGTGAGTAAGAAGAGTTATACTTTTAGTCTTTTACTCCCAATTCCTCCAAATAAGAGTACGGTTCCACAAAACAAGGGAATTTTGAATTCTTTCATTTTATGATGTATTATACCAAACAGGTTCTACTTCCTTATTCAAGGTCTTTATATTCGTACCTAATATTGAAGTTTTTATAAGAGAGTTTTATACTACCCAAAAACGTTTCTACTCACTAATTAAAAACCATTCTATAGGATATGAATAGTTCATGATCTTGTAAAAAATAGTTTTATGTGTAAAAAAAATGAGAGGGAGGATCCGTGTCGAGTTCTTAGTATAGGAAGTACTTCGAAGGGGACGGGTAAAAAGAAGAGATTTAAGGACGTCGTAAGTGTTAGAAACGGGGAGGTGACGGGTGAACTATCTATCCATATATAACGTAAAAAGACATACGATACAGGGACCCTTTGTACGTTTTAAAATGTACAGGAGACCTCTTTTCCGATCACCAACGGTTCTCTCTCACCCGACCCCCTTCATACCTCTCCTTCCAACCCCAACCGTCTACATTTGAAAATATACGTCTTATTTGTGGTTCCAGGATGACATATCATGGTTCTTGATATAAGTCACAGGATACTATTTGGTATTACCTTTTATTATAAATTTTACTTACATATATACATATTGACTTAGTAAAACGACATATCGTCATTAATTGTGTTTTAACATTTAGTTATCATTTATTATTTTAAACTTTCACTTTCACTTTCAGCGAGTCAACACAGGTTGAGAAACGTTGGGAAACCTGATATGTACCTTAAGAGGTCCGGTATTTTGACCTCACCTATCGGTAAGGGAAGAGGTCCCCTAGAAGGGTTGGGTCCCTAGCTTGGGTCCAGAGGGTGTCGGTGTTTCCTTCGGGTATTGTTTTAACTGTACGGGAGATACTGTTTCCCACGGATTATTTAATAAAGTACCTCATAAGTTCTAGGTGACGACTTCAATGTTTAGTTGTATTTTCAATTTTCAGGTGGGAGTTTCGTTTTAAATTTCTAAGAAAGAGGTTGAGGTCAAATGTGAGTCGAACTATCAGTATAAGAGTCGAAACGATTACAAAGGTATAGATTTCGGTCTGACGTAGTTTAAGAAATTTCGACTTCGTTCGAATAAGTCAGTCGATATTTATATTTACAAATGACCTTGTGTTTGATCCTCTTCGGTTACTCTTTTTATTTCCCTCATCTCAAAAGCGTGAGGAAAAGGAAGAGGATCCGAGTAAAGAGTCTTGGTTTATAAATTTACCATAAAATTGATAGCAACTTCAATCGGTCCGAATTCTTTAGATTTCTATCGTCTTATGATTTGATCCGGATTGAAAATTTTTTTTCTCTCTCTCTCTCTCTCTCTAGTCGTTCCTTAAGTTTAATTTTGGTTTTCAGTGTTTAGTCGTGTTTACAAGATACTTGATGTCAAGAAAAGAAATTACAAATAACACGGTTAATACTGTAACGTTTATAACTAGACAAGTAAAAAGACAGTGGAGACACTCGTGGAATGTTTGTTCCCGATACATAAACGTATAGTTTCCTAGTCAGAGCTTACTAAAATAAGTTGTGATTGTAGACACGGAACGGTATGTAAAGGACCTTTCACTATTACCAATTATAAGTAAATCACCAAGTAAGAGAAGATAAACCCCGAAGGGACCACCGAGTCTCCCATTTCGTAGTGGACGTTATACCCTCTGGACCCAAGTTAAGGACCCAACCCCTCTAGGGGACCTCTTCCGTTACCGTTGGGTGAGGTCATGGGAACGGTCCTTTTAGGGTACCTACCTCTTCGGACCATCCGATGTCAGGTGTCCCAACGTTTCTCAACCCGTGTTGACTCGTTTCTACCCGAGTTATTTCCTGTCTTTACCAGACCTGGATTGTCTTCGTCTTCTATAATCCTTCTCCACCGTTCTTATGTGTCTTCTTGACATGTTTTTTCTAGAAGTACTGGGTCTATTAGTAATACCACACTAGTGATTAGATCTCGGTCTGTAGGACCTTACACTTCAGTACACCTGGAACCTTTCGTAACGATACTTGTTTCTATCACCTCCACTACCTTAAGGTCAACGCGACAAAGTTTAGGACTTTCTACTACGACACTTTCACGACGTGAGTTATACGGTCGTTTAAACCTTTTGAGTAGTCACCGGTGTCCTGACCTTTTCCAGTCACAAGTAAGGTTAAGGTTTCTTTCCGTTACGGTTTCTTACGAGTTTGATGGCGTGTTAACGTGAGTAGAGTGTACGATCATTTCATTACGAGTTTTAAGAGGTTCGGTCTGAAGTCGTTATACACTTGGCACTTGAGGGACTACAGGTTCGACGAAAATCTTTTCCGTCTCCTTAGTCTTTAGTTTAACGGTTGTAGACGACCTAGTACCTTTTTCGTTCTCTCAAGGTCTTTTTGTGGATAAAGACGAAATGACCGATACGGTTTCGGAAACTGACACACCTAGTGTTATTTGACACCTTTTAAGACTTTCTCTACCCTTATGGTCTGGTGGACTGGACGGAGAACTCTTTAGACATACGTCCGGTCCTTCGTCGTCAATCTTGACCTGTACCTTGTTGTCTGACCAAGGTTTATCCTTTTCCTCATGCAGTTCCGACATATAACAGTGGGACGAATAAAGTGAAGATACGTCTCATGTAGTACTCTTTGCGACCTGACCTTCTTTGTGTTCGACCTTAGTTCTAACGACCCTCTTTATAGTTATTGGAGTCTATACGTCTACTGTGGTGGGAATACCGTCTTTCACTTCTCCTTGAGTTTTCGGAGAACTACTTTCACTTTCACCTCTAACTTTTTCAACCGGATTTCGAGTTGTAAGTCTTTTGCTTCTAGTACCGTAGGCCAGGGAAGTGAAGTACCCTTTATCTACCCCTTTGTCACCTTTGTCACAGTCTGAAATAAAAAAACCTGAGGGTTTAGTGACGTCTACCACTGACGTCGGTACTTTAATTTTCTGCGAATGAGGAACCTTCTTTTCAATACTGGTTGGATCTATCATATAAGTTTTCGTCTCTGTAATGAAACGGTTGATTCCAGGCAGATCAGTTCCGATACCAAAAAGGACACCAGTACATACCTATACTAATAATTCTTCCGTCTCGTGGCTTCTTAACTACGAAAACTTGACACCATAACCTCTTCTGAGAACTCTCAGGGAACTTGACGTTCCTCTAGGTTGGTCAGGCAAGACTTCCTCTAGTCGGGACCCTAAAGAAACCTTCCTTACTACGATTTCGACTTTGAGGTCATGAAACCGGTGGAGTACGCTTCTCAACTAAGTAACCTTTTCTGAGACTACGACCCTCCCTAACCCCCGTCCTCCTCTTCCCCTGCTGTCTCCTACTCTACCGACCTACCGAGTGCCTGAGCTACCTGCACTCAGACTCGCTTGAGGCCCTCAACCACTACCTGTCCCTCCGCACGACGTTAAGTACCCCAGAGTTTCTCACCCTGTTTTGACTCGCTGACTTGACTTGACTTGACTCGCTGAAGTGAACGTGAAATGAAGATAAATACATGATTTAGTGATTGGAAACTTTTTAGACTATTTTCTTCACGAAATATTAAGGGTAACATGTCTACTCCGTTGATTGCGTATCTCTGTATTTCTCTTGACAGTTTCGTTTTGGTCTTAAACTGTTGTCCGAGAGAATGGCGTCGGTCGTGTGACGATGGTTGATATGACGTTACCACGACAGTCTTGTCATACCCACTGATCTTTTACACCCACCTTTATTGAGACTTCATTTTGGAGACATGATACCTATTCACGGAGCCCACTAAGACACATGTATCACACTCTTGGATTGTTGTATTAAGATTCGTCAACAGTATCTTTCCCGAAGGGTCCAGTGCGAAGGGACCACCGAGTCTACTATTTCTTGGACGGCCGTTAAACCCTCTGGACCCAAGTTAGGGACCGAACCTTTCTAGGGAACCTCTGCCAGTACCGTTGGGTGAGATCATAAGAACGGACTTCTTGTGGTACCTGTCTCCTCAGAATGTCAGGTACCCCAGCGTTCCACAACCTGTGCTGACTCGTTGATTCGTGTTGTCTCGGGTGCCCTCCGAAATCACCATTACTTGAGCAGACGGTCCCGTCCTCTGTATCTATGCACTCAAGTCAGGGACCCAACCTTTCTAGGGGACCTCCTCCCGTACCGTTGAGTGAGGTCGTAAAAATGGACCTCTTAGGATACTAGTCTCCTCGGACCGCCCGATGCTAGGTATCCCAGCACCTCAGTCTGTACTGACTTCACTGAGTCATAGGTACGTACGTCAGAATCAGAATTCTCGACTATAAATAATAACGTCAAGTCATCTGCAAAGGTATGTGTAATAGACTAAGGTAGGACTATTGTTGGGACGTCCATTCTCGATGGCAAAGGGTACAAAGACTTATTTTCGTCCGGAGCCCTTCGGATGGATACTGGTGCGACGACATTTGGTGTCTAAAAGGTGAAGGTCTGGGACACGAAAAAGTACTACACCTGGGGGACTGGCCGGAAGGATTAAGACGAAGACGGGAAGATGTTGAGTATCAGGTATGTTGTTTCCTGCAAAAAATTCCGGATTTAGAGTAATACACTAAAGATCACCTAAGAGGGAGATAAACCCACTTTAGGTCAAAGGAATGGTACTTGGCTCTCCGGAGAATACTAGACCGGGGATGGGCGGAGGGAGTGGACTAGAGGAGGGCCGGAGGAGGGGGACATGCGTCCGACAGGAGAAAGGAAAAATTCTAGAGAGTGTAGCTCGAAAAAGAGATCGACTTTGAACCAGGGAAAGAATAAATAAAGTATGGTCATAGACTTTAATTGGTTACCTAACCAACTAACTAGTACTTCTACTTCGTCCTCGGGAAAAGACGAAACAGATCATCAATTGTAAATGCTTCACGACCCATCTCCAGGTTTGCGAAATATGCACAACTAGATACCTTAAAAATACTGGTTCTCGGATCCTGGTACGGACTACAACGGTAACTATTTACTGTCGTCTTAAAATGGGTCTCGAACACGAAAAGTAGCGAATGGACCTGATAGCGAACTTTCCTTATACACTAGGGTGGCGAAGTGGAAAACTTTATTCGAGTGGAGAGAACAATAGTGCGTCTGTGACGTCGACGCACTGGTTCGGTGACCACGGGCACCAATTCGAGTACTACTTTACTCTGTGGCGACTACCTCCGTATGTGTACTGGGGGAAAAGATCAGGGTAGAGGTTTCTTTATGTGAATTTAAGTCCGTTACTTTGATTGATCTTTACTGTCTTACTCTTAGGTCGTACTGATTCTTACGGGAATTCTACTTGCATTACATTCTGTTACATCTTAAATCTTACCGAGAAATAAACCACCACTACCATCCCCCTCCCCCCTCCACTTCCCCACTCCTCTCCCAAGGAGTCTCATCTGAGGTGTACTAGAGTAACCTCTATGAAGGGTTACTCACGTTCGTAGGGTTTGGTTGACCTCATCTGCGAACAATTAGTTCTATTGAGCCGTTCGTCGGTAAAAAAAAAAAAGGAAGGTAAGGGTTGTAGAGTGACCAAACCTCCAGTCTATAGATAAGAAACAGATCATATTTTTCGACGGTAAACCCCCTCTAACCCATAATGTAATAATAAAACGAAACAAAACGAAATTCTGTAGACAGTAAAGACTCTTGTTTCTAAAGATAAGACACCAAGAATTATTCGAAACGTTCCACCAAAAGGGCCGTATACTTCTTCAGTAAACTTATTATTTTCGAGTATAAATATTAATGTCACTCAATTTATCTAAACGAATCGAATCTCAAACCCCAATAAGTATTTGTCTACACTCTCAGGTCTTTCGGAGACATTGAGGGGTTGTTAGAGTGACGAAACCCAACGACTTCTCGACTCGACTCTTCGGACTTACCTTCAATTCCATCGAAAGGGTTGAGGGACTTATTAGTGGTGCCTTGGAACTGGACTCAGGTGTGTTGTGTTGGGTTATCATGAGTACACATCATCCGTAAACGGTCATACTCCTGTCGCTTACACGGACTGAGATGTGACTATTGCAAGTGGGAGAACCGTAAGTTCCTCCTAAAATATTTTACGAACGAGACAAGAGTCTCATATTCACTTCACTCACTTCAACGAGTCAGTACAGGTCGAGAAACACTGGGGTACCTGACATCGGGTGACCCGAGGAGGTAGGTACCCTAAAAGGTCCGTTCTCATGACCTCACCCAACGGTAAAGGAAGAGGTCTCCTAGAAGGACTGGGTCCCGAGCTTGGACCCAGAGGGAGTCACATCCGTCGGTAGACTCGGTGTTCCCTTCGGGAAAGAGTCTCATATTACTGGGTATTGAGGTCAGGAAAACCTTCTACGACCAAAGGTTTGTCACTACTTTTTTCCAGAGGTCCACTTCATCGTGGAGTCGCAGAACTGGAAGGGATGTCTGTGGGGAGCTTTGAGTGGTTGAGATACTCAGTCAGGAAGTCCAGGAACCTTTCACTACCTCAATTCATTCATTCACAATCAGCGAGGCAGCACGGGTTGAGAAACGCTGGGGTACCTGACGTCGGGTAGTCCGAGGAGGTAGGTACTCTAAAAGGTCCGTTCCTATGACCTCAGTCAACGGTAAAGGAAGAGGTCCCCTAGAACGGTTGGGTCCCCAGTTTGTACCCAGAGGACGTGACGTCCGTCTAAGAAATGGCTGACTTGATTAAGACTTTTGGGATTGCACGAAAGAATAAGATTTTATACACAAACGTCGTTACCTTAAAACCAGTAATTAAAAGTTAGTAAACACGTCACCTAAAAGAAAATGTTTGTATAAAAATATTACTGGGAGTTATGTATTTTGTCCTTTTTAGGGTCGGTGACATCAACTCCATAACAAAGTAAATACATCTCCAGGGGATCGACAAGAGGGGGTCAGGGACCTATGGAGAACGTTTTGGATGTCAGGAGGACGGTAAATTTCTGTAACGAGTCTCAGTGGGATAGCCTAGTGACCTAAACCGGTTTCGAGACCAGTACTCGAAGTCAGCCCTGAAGCGAGGTACATGGATTGTGTGATCCGTAGAGACCCTGCAACTCGTCCGGGTCTGAACACCAGATTTCGAGGCTATTAAATAATTCGGTTTAGATTAAATTAGACACGACACCTAAATTATTACGAAGGGGGTTTAAATACCGGTGGAACCTTTCCTTGAAGAAAATCTTATTCCCAGAAACGTCCATGTTATTTCTATTCCAAGTCCTCTAATTTAGTACCACCCGATCCGATCTGGGATTTGGGTCACTCTCACACAGGTCGTGACTTTTCTGTTTACCTTCCTTCACAACCCTTCTGTCCACGTCTCTAACCTTGGTACGCAAATGTTCGGTCATCCACGGGTCCTAACGGTCGTCGGTGCTCTTCGACCCTCTCCCCTACTCTAACAAGAAAGGAGTACCAAAGGTCTTCCTTGGTTGGACGGTTGTGGAACTAAAACCTGAAGGCCGAGGTCCTGACACTCTGTTGTGTAAAGAAACAAAAGTCGAACACCATTAAACAATGTCGTCGGGAGCCTTTCATTTTGTAAGAAAGAAAGTGAATCATCCGTTTATAAACACCTTTCTTATAAACACCTCACTTATATTAATTAGTCAAGTCAAACTATGTCACTGACTGATTCTTTTCATCGTTATTCACAAACTCCTCCTCTCTCTTACGAATACCGACCCTGATTTCCTTCGGACAAAAAGGAAATTAGAATAAGATTTTATTCTGAATCCGTCTCGGAGGTTTCCTAGTCTACACCCGCCAAGTACCTATTTCCTGATTGGTCTCTTCTACTTTGCGTAATAACGGAGGAATTCCTTATTATCCCTGAGTGACTCCCGAAAGAGCCTCTACATGACTGTGTTATTCTTCGGTAAGTAAAACAGAACCCGTGAATTTTTTTCATGTTTATAGTATTATCGTCTACTCTTAACCATTAGATAAAGTATAACAAATGTAATTCTAATAAAATTCCTATAATAAAAGGTCATCTATTGTTATTTATCGACACTTCAACAATACCAAAGATTGTAAACCGTGCATAACGGTGGAACCGAAAAAGGACAAAAGTCCTGTTTTAGTAATGCAAAATAACCAGTATACATCTCCCGAGTGAACGATAGACGAACTACTGAAGTGAGAGGAACGCACTGGTGCCAAAATAAGATTACGTCATATGGATTACTGATTTAAAGACGAATAACTTACAGGGACTTCTTAAGAACTTTATAATACTTCATTGATAAAGGGGAGATTAAATACGTACGTAAATATATGACTTGACGTCAAATTAGTTTGAGGAAACGGAACACATCATATTATCGTTATAGATTACTTTTGTATACTTCATACACAAAGTATTAATGGGGTCTGTCGAGTAAAGCCAAACGAAGGATGAATTAGGGCTTTAAGGATAGAAGGACGAGACATTTGTGAAAGAAAGGGCCGAGTAGTTAGAGTCAATACATTTACTTCGTCCCCGCCCCCGTGTTAATGAAAAAAAGACTTACAATAGTTTCCGGGATAAGAGTCTCTTTGTCGACTGTTCCCGTGGGCGATTTTTACTAGGAAAGTAAACGAACTTTTCGACCTCGTCTGTATTTCGTCTCTCTTGAAACGTGTGAGGTGGTCTCAGCGTGACCGACCCCGGTCGCCTTCGACTAAAGGTGCGCACCACCTTTACGGGGAGTACCGGGTCACTACCGGCACTTGGAGCAAGTCAGGAGATGAAAGAAGTAGGGGTGGACCTTCTCTCGGTAGAGTCATTTTAGTGAAAGTACCTTATTTTACTTTAGAGACTAACTTGTAATCGTATCACTACCAGGGAAGCTGAAACGTATTTATTCGAGTGGTCAGTAGTCTCTTGTCGTTTGAAGGACGATGATGTATGACTCAAGCAGGAAATAGTTCTAGATCTAAGTCAGGACCGAAGGATAGTTCCTACTTCCGTCTCCCATTTATGTCTTTTTCACTGTGGAGAAAAATCTGAAATTCTCGATCAAATTACGCCCTCTGGGGTCAAGCTAGTGACCCAGTACTTCTAGGAGACCTCTTCCCTTACCGTTGGGTGAGGTCATAAGAGTGGATCTCTCAGGGTACCTGTTTTCTCGGACCACCCAATGTCAGGTACCCCAGTGTTTCTCAGTCTGTGTTGATGCTCTGATTGTGAAAGTGCAAAACGAAAAGTTTACGGAAAAGGGAATAAAAAAGAGGAGGTGTACTAGGAAAAACAGATAAGGAGGATTCCCTCTTATATAAAACGTGAGGGGAGAAAGTACCAAGGTCTCCGATAACAACTTTCTCTGTTTGGTGAAACTGTTACCCTGGTACTTTTTTACGTGTTGTCAACTGGGTCTATAAGAACCATGGATAACTGATATTACAATATCAAGTTCCTCAGTGTTTCTCAACCTGTACTGACTCATTGAAAGTGAAAGTAACTCATATTAGAATTCACTGAATTAGAGACTTCCAAGTCAAAAAAGTAGACGGTTTTACCTCTATTACGGTAGAGAGTAAAGTCCAACGACATCCTTATTTTATTCATACCGTATCGTGATCCGAGAGGTTTGTTTAAAAAGAGAAAGTAAAGATTCTGTGAAAGTTAGATGGATCACTTTACGTAAGTTAATAAACTATTTGTGTATGCCTTGTGGAATATATTATCCGTGACACGACCTTAAACCTCTAACTTGTACCAGTAACCCGTGTAGCCAGACTCAGAGACCGTTCCTCCCATCTGCAATTGATTAATTACCCCGTGTCTAATGTAGATGTTTGAGATACATACGGTTTCCTTTTCGAGTCCTACACACCCGTAGTAATCCCATCCCTTCCCATTAAAGACTCAACTCTACTAATCTTACTCATTCATCTCCCTTCCTCCTTCGTCAGGAACGTCTCCAACCGTCCGTATATCTTTCCAGATCTCGACTGTCTTAACCTCCTCGACATCCGTAAAAATCTGGAGCTCCAATCCTCTAAGAGTCCGAATAGTAATTCTGGAGTCCCTTTCTAAAATGTGTGAAAGGGAACCGTTAGATGAGGTCCACAAAAAAAACTCCCCTCTTCGGTATATAATATCTTTTGAACTATAATTACCAAAAACCTTATGTACAGTACCATTACACCGTTATATTACCAAAATTAGTAATTGAACATGAATAAGAGTGACGTAAAAGGGGGAAAGACAACTTTCTTCATCAACCTAGGATTGTGTTGGAATGTCGTGACTTCCAGAACCAAAGTTTCGTATTATTTTTAAAAGACCCTATACTTAAGAAGTTCTGACTTGTTGAACTTCCCGGATGTCTTTCTTCCGTCTTCATTTCCACCTTTATTCCAGTCCTCTCCCTCCTCTTTCTTTTACTTTCCCTTTTTAGAATGATTGTAAATTTTAGTTTAAAAGACAGGAGTGGTCTCTTCAATTAATCTAAATCAAGTAAAATTTCTTTTATCTTCTTACGTTACCAAGAATTACAAGTCCACCCATCTCATTCTCAGTGTGTAAGATGTGTGATGTCACTCTTTTAGTAACAAATTCATTTTCCAAAACCTGTAGGGGTTACAGATCTTGAAAGAGACGTTACGTGTGTCACCTGACAGATGACACGACTTCCGTCGTGGTAGTGTCCTGGTACAATCCTCTTGAAACCTCTAGAGACCTCGACTCTTAACACCCGGTCCAGGAAGGTTCAGGGGCAACGGGAGTCAAGAAGGACTCGTACAGTTTGGTGTCTGATCAGAAGTAATCCATGCACAGCACTGATCAGTAATAGTGTCTTGAACGCCTATTGAGGGACGTCGCAGTGGAAGTGTGTTAAGGATACGGGCTGACAGACAAGAGACTCTATTTTGTTGGGTAGATGGTTAAGTGAAAGACACAAGAGGCCACATTATCAGTTCAAAGCGGTGTCTTCAGAACCCTTTTGTCAAATAACATGAGTGTCAGAATCTGTCCCAGTGATTTACGGTGTGTTCCAGTGTCCCTTTCACGGTCTTTATACCCCTGTCGACTCTGACCTCAGAACTGACCCCAAAGAAGTCCTTTCCAGTCCGTCCTACCTGTGTCAAAATCCACCAGGTCGAACCTATTAAAGGTACTTGAGATTCGATACTCCATATCAGCAATGACCAATAGACCGGGATTTTACTAATTTCGTCCACTTATAACGGAGGACTTCATATACCCCGTTATTGACTCAACACCGACACCATACTATTCGTGTAGTGTCTGACAAAGATTCTTAACAGATCGTGTTACTCTCCGTCAGAGAGGGATTAACCTATTCAAATTCCCCAATTTTTTTCTTAAATATTATATAGTTTTTAAATTTTATATATATGTAACATCAGTGGTACGTGTACATTTTGAGTGGAATACGGTTTTAAGTGGACTGTACACACTTTAAGTAAAATGATCTCAAAATTTTAGTCCTCAAAAATCAACACATTCTGTGAAAGAGTGGAGGGGGGGTGGGGGTAGGGGAGGGTGGCCACGAAAACTTTCAGTAAACCTGAGGTCAACAGGAATGAACGTTAATCTAAAGACTGTGTTCCAAAAACAAAAGAGAGGTTTCAGTGAAATAAAACTAGGACCGTGATTTTTCTCTTATCTTTCGAATGAGTTAAAGAAAAGAAGACACAATACTTCTTGTTCTTACTTAATCTTTTCCACTTAATCTTTTCCATTTAACGTGGAAATGATTCATTACTTAAAGCTTATTGTATTATTATCACAAATTCTCCTTTTAAATCGGTTTTTTCATGCGAATAATATACATTCGTTTTTATGTGTTAGTGTGGTAAAATATGTGTACGAGTCTTAAAGGACTGAAACGACGGTGAGGAAAAAGGAACCTTCCGAGAAGACCTAAAGACCCTACTATCTCGGTTACGGTCCGAGGAATTATCTCATATAAACTGAGAATTTGTTATGCTCAAACTTGATGTACCCAGGTGAATGTACGTATAAACAAAAGTTTTCGTTTATGGTATCATGATATGTAGGGTTCCTCAACCAATTTAGGACTAGGAACCAACCAACTTAGGAGTCTATGTCTTTACATATCTGTCTCCCGGCCGATATTTAATATGAGTCTAAAAGTCACCCCACCTTCCAGTCACGGGGATTGGAGACGAAACAAGCTCCCAGTCGACGTATATCAAGAATAGGTGTCATCTCGACTTTTAACCTCCAGAAAGTCTATTAAAGTCGTAAACCGGTACCTAAAAGATTAAAAGAGAAGTATCGTCTTTTCGTCTTCTATTCGTCGTCTTATACTCTTTCTTTTTATATGTATTTATCCATTTAAAAATAAAAATTGTAAAAATTCCTCTCTCAGTTCTATTTTATCAGTCTTTTTACAAAAAAAAATTTTAGTAAGAAGTGGAACAAGAAGACAGGAAAGTGTCAGAGTCAGGATCTATTTGATTATTTTTTTTTTACTTTTACTCAAAGTAATTCATCTGGTGAAAGAAACCTGAGTAAGACTTCATACTCGGTCGACTCTCTCCTACTTAGAACGGACACTAATTGAGTGTGAAGACTTCATCGGTCCGTGGACACTCCTATAGCCCACCTCTCTTCTATTATTAACCCGAGAGTAGAAAATATTAATACACACAAAGTTCACCTACACTTGTCATCCCAAACTCTCCCGATGTATTTTCCTCTTTTGAGACTGTACTTGTGAACTCAGTAATTAAGTTCATAAGCTTTCCTTTCCCTCCATTTTAAAATTTGTTATCTTCTGAATTCTTTGTCTCTTTGTTTGTCTTTACTAACAAATAATTAAAGTGTGGTATGTCGTGGAAGTAGTGTGATTTCTTATTGGTGTCAGTAACTGACCTGTGTGTCACTCGACAAAAATGGGGTAAGACATGTTTTTGGATATTTCAGAGTCCTTTTTAATTGTTAAAAAAAAGGAAAAATATAAATTAAATAGTTCACTTTATTGGTCATTACTCTTCTGAGATTACACGATAAATACACATACACCTAGTGCTCTCTTGAAATTGTTTTATAGTGTATCATATCAAAAAAATGGAAAATATCACACCATGAAAAGGGTCCTCAGACAAGGATACTACAAGAATAGAAAATCTAATCCTCTTCCGTTACCGTGGGGTGAGGTCATGAGAACGGACCTTTTAGGCTACCTGCCTCCTCGGACCATCCGACGTCAGGTACCCCAGCGGTTCTCAACCTGTGCTGACTCGTTGAAGTGAAAGTGAAAAGTGAAAGTGAAAAGTGAAAGTACGTAACCTCTTCCTTTACCGTTGCGTGAGGTCACAAGAACGGACCTCTTAGGGTCCCTGCTCCCTCGGACCACCCGACGACAGAGACCCCAGCGTCTCAACTTGTGCTGACTTCACTGAATCGTATCGTAGGTGTATCTTACATTCACTTAAATTTAAAGAGGAACTATAAAACAGACATTAGTCTCGTATCAGGGTCGTTTACGTATCGTCCTTCACTCCAAATTAATCCATAAACCCCAAAGATGGGGAATAAATTTTTCCTTTTTAATGACAGACGGAAGGGATATATTGGTAGTTGATCGTGAAACAGATAAATAAAATAAATAAATAAATAAATAAATAAAAACGTGAAAGAGATAAATTTTTGTTCGAAAGATAAATTAATTCGTTCTAAATTTTTTCGTTCATCCATATCAAGGTGGTCTGACAGTAGAGGTGCTCCTGTTTACTAAACCAAATAACCACAGAAAGGTCTTCAATCCTGTCTACGACCGTATGTAATAATTCGGTCGTGTAGTAGTTCGTAGACGACTATCACATATTTATGTAAAAAGGTTGCATAGTAAGTGGTTTGAAGGTGATCCCGATCAACAGTAAATTAGCGTAACATGGGTACTGAGAGTTGGTCCGAACCCACCCTACCAGTACAGTAGAGTGGCACTTATAGACACAGATCTGTTCTCGGGGAGACTCCGTATTGAAGACGACCTTGTCCACGATGTCACCGTCGTTGTGTCTTTTCGTTTTGCGGAAACCAGGAAACGAAGAATGTCTACCGATGAAGGATCTCTTTCTCGAGAGGGACGGACGAATGTCAGTCGGTCACCTCCTTTCTCGGACTAATAGGAGGGTGAGTCTGAGATAAAGGAGAAAACCGAATTCTGGTTTATTTTACACGTTCACTTTTTTTCTTTTAGTTGTCCCGTTATTACAAGAAGGCACGTCTTGTGTTAGTCTTTTAATGAAGGAAAAGATTGTTTATGACTATATATGAGAGAAGATAAACCAATCTTCAAACTCTAAAGTATGTTACGAATCCAAATGTTTCTTTTGGGATGTCCGTATATATAAGAAATAATGTTGTTTTTCAGAAAACTTCCCCCGTATGATATGCGTCCACGTTTTACTAAAGATAACGATCTCAAATTAAAAGTTGCATAAATTTATCTATATTTCGTAAATGAGATGAACTATAGTACAAGGATAGTCCCCATGAAAAGAGGAAACTTTACTCTTAAAAGCAGAAAAGGGAGAAAGATCGGACGGAATAATAAAGGAGGTGATAGAGTCAGTAGGGGGGTTGTGTGTATGTTAAGGAACTGGAAAAAACAGAAGAGAAGTGTATAAAAAGAGGACGATAAGTAGTTGTAAGTGTTCAAAGGTGGGGGAAAGGTTTGTCTGGAGTGGCAGAATATGGTATGTGGTGAAGGGAAAACTTTTTTATCTCTCTAAGGGCTCCTACCATACTTTAAAGATCAAAAGACAAAGGGACTCGTTGTCGAAGTGATTTCTGTGAAGATAGTCATCTTGTCTAGACACGACCGTTTCTTCTAATTATAGTTAAAATGTATAAATTCAAAGATCTTTTAGTGTTTTAAAAGTAGTAGAGATAACTTGAGTTATGTATTTTATGGACTTTAGGTTTGAAGTATCGATTGTCGTATCAAAAGTATAAATAATATAAAATACTTGCACTAATGGTTAATCATCCACCTCTCTATACATCGAACTCATTGTTCAGGTAAGTTTATAGAATGTCATTCTTGAGTTCATTTTGAATATGTGGATCGTAACTTGAATAATGTGTCTCTTAATGGTTATTTACAAACCATTTATCTATTCAGTCATTTGACTTCTACGTCACATAGTACGACCGACTTCACATCTTCTACTTAATCTCTGGACAGTACAACCTTAATCACACTAATCCATCTTCTAAAAATCACTACGATTCACACATTCACTACTCCATCGTCTTTACCTCTTGTCGTCAGTCTATATAAAATTTCTATCTCTCCTTCGTTTTAGAGATCCTAAACAACGGACTCTCCTACTGTTTCTGTTCGTTAGGACCCATGGTCGACCATAAATGGATTTTGACTTGTAAAGTTTTTTCAAATACTTATCAAGTCCCGTGTGTACCTGTAAATACTCAAATGTTCTGGAGCTCTCTGTTCATGACTGGTAACGATTCAATAGAAGGTGGGGACTTCACAGGGAGTGCACCACTGTCCATATTTGAAGGAATGGACGAACGAAGGAATGAAGAACTAGTACAATTTAATCAACGACAACAAATCAGTGATTCAGGACAGACTGAGAACGTTGGGGTAGCAGGCGGTCCTAGTAGACAGACACCCTAAAAGGTCCGTTCTTATGACCTCTTCCAACAGTAAAGGAAGAGGTCCCCTAGAAGAACTGGGTCCCTAGCCTGGGCCCAGAGGACGAAACTTTCCGTATAAGAAAATGGCGACTCGGTGGACTTGTGGGATCCACATTCGTTTGGTCATGGATTCGGACTTTCCGGAGTTCCAATTCTTTACTTTGGGTTAGTGTTCGTCTGTTGGTCCGAAAGGGTTTCTTTCGTAAGTGAAGTCGAGAGTATTCAGTTTACTAAAAGGACGAAAAGAAAGAGGAGAAGAGACATTCAGAAAGAGAATACAGTTGACCCTCCTTTTTTAACGTGTTGACCTCTGAGCACTGATTTCAAAATAAACCCCGTTTTACTCCTGATGTCGGGTCCTCTGTCGTAAAGTCTATCGAGACTTTTTGACAGGGTTTCACCTTTTCCCCCTTCCAGTCACGATATATACTGAAATCACTTCCCCCTATACACGTCAGTTCGTGTGTAAAAACGTCTCTGACCGACGACCAGTGCTCCTCGTCTACTACGGTTTTTGAGTCGGAGACACGTGACTACAACTTGACTTAGAACTTCTGTCTTAAAACCTACTTTATTTTTTCTTGTCGAAATAACGGAACGGTTCGTTTCCTCCTGTTGGCCGAGTACGGGGGGTTTTGATTCGTAAGGAAAGGCCCTCATAAACTACCTCTCAAAATCTCGTCACCAAGTTCCAGTCCCAACAACTATTCCTAGTCTCACATATGTCCCGGACGTAATCAGACCGGAGTCCACTAGAGGACTACTCGAAGACGGTAGGAACAATAATTTGACACTGGAAGAGAGGTTTTACTTCTTAAGAAGTAGTTTATCAAACGTAGAAGTTAAACAACTTCCTAAATCAAGACGTCTTCTTGGGTTTCTATAACAATACATATAGGGAACTCCACCTCGACCCTAGGACAGGATTCCAACGTGAATAGAAAGGAACTGACGAGGAAAGAACTGAAAAGTAAGGGAGGAAAGGGGCTAATCACTGACAAACTTGGACGGGAACCCCCTGAGTCCTTCTAGAACCCCCGACTTCGGACAAGGGGTGTTAGTCTTTTACCCCTGTGTCTTTCCGAAGGTATGGGTCCTCAGGGTGTCCCAGTACTAGTCAAAGGGTCTACAATAGTGATTACTAAAATCACGAAAAGATCCATACTCCTGTACGTTCTTAACTTCAGTATTTTAGAAGAGGACTTTTCTAAATAGGCTTCAAGACAAGACGATCAAACTACATCTGTTTCATTTCAACCCTCAACCACTACCTGTCCCTTCGGACCGCACGATGTCAGGTACCGAAGTGTTTCAGTCTGTGCTGACTCGCTGACTTGACTTGACTTATTTCCCTGTTTCATCCACTAATTTATCAATTAAGGTGATCCTCTAACACTCAGCTTTTTTTTTATAACCTTTGAGGACATACAATTACTAATGACTTCTTTCATCCAAACGAATTGGTGTTTTGGTTCGTTCGAACGAATGGTCGTTTCGGTAAGTTGTCTTCGTATTCCGTACGGGGGTTTACCATTCTGGCACCACCGTACTCGGGGTGTAGGACGGGTCTCTTGAGTCATTCAACCCTACATGAGAGACTTGTGAATCTTTTGTAATTAAACACCTGGATAGAACTGGTACATTCCTGTTATTTTGCGGGGACGGGTTGGACCTCCTCCTCGACGACTGCCTTCATACTACAGATGAGTTCTTTCTGTTTCTTCGAGAAGAGGCGGAAGAGGAAAAAGGAAACTAATATTTTGACATCGGATCATTCACGAGTCCCATGTCGTAGGAGATCGGACGGGTGAACATTCGGAGTATTCTTAGAATAGGATTATTTGGTGAAGAATAGTGAAACAGGAGTAACGTAAGGAGAGATGTGACTCTGTATTTCCCGGTCTCAAGAAGTCTCGGGTAGTTTTGTGGTGGATTGTCAAAGCCGAAAAGGGTCTTGTATCTCACGGAATAGGACTAGAGTGGGACTTATGAACAGACCCACAGCTTCCGACCGCCAACGTCGTCGAGTACTGAATTAGGAATATCTCTATCTGCCGTTCACGGTTAAACATCAACCGTAGATTGAGGAGCCCACCGTGGGAGGGATTTGTTAAGACCAATCACGACGTACTGAACTTAACCAAAAACAAGTTTATATGAGAATTTTAACAATTGTACGGAGTTGACGTACGAGGGGAAACTAGACGGTGTGAAACGTCATTTCTAAAGAAGACAAGTAACTTAAGTTTCATGAAATGTAAACCAAGAATATTATAATAACTGAGGATCGAACCGGTAAAGAAGGATCGTACAAGGGTCTTAAAAGTGACAACGTAGTGTCGGGAGGAAACTAAGGTGGAAGTCACTACCTGTCCCGTGTATGGTCGGATTCTCTCATTCTCCTGTTCTCTGATAAACATTAAGCGAACATACCCAAAAAGTACCTTAGGTAAATAAGAGTTCATATGAGTCAATTTTTGTCTGATAAAGGTTCGAAGGAAGGAAAAAGAAAAAGAAGGAAGAAGTCCTAGCGACTGGATCTAAGGGGTGTGGTCTACACAAGTGGACCTAGAGTCTAATTTCCCTTCTTACAAGTGAGGGACGAGGGTAAACACGGAGTCCAGTGTTAGACCTCTTAAGGAGATGTCTCTCTTTCCAACCTTTTGTATAAAGATTAAGAATCCTCCTCCATTAATTTATTAAAGGAAAATACTATGACAGAAACAAGAGAAGAACTTTCCTTTCTCGTAGGGGAAATAGTGAAATTTGTCCCGTTTGATCATAAAGATTGGGAGGAGGGTTTCAATTAATTGTACATTTATGAACAGTCATTTTCCATTGTGAAGTCGTTAATCGTATATTTACCCGGTCCCTGTTATAAGACGGTATTTCTCTGTCGAACCTTCTAAAACGGTTTACATAAACCTTTCCTTTTTTATTTCATTTTATTTCGGAAGTAGTAAAGGTACGTTTGTCAATACTTTATCTTACAGTCGGTCTCGGACCCCGTTTCCCTCTTGATATGACGGACCTATCTTACTCCACTTCAAACGTATGAGTTGAGCCGAAATACATGTACAAATGAGTTTTTTAGCATCCACCTTTCACTGATTAACAAATACAGGTCCTTTGTGTAGTACAAACAAACTAAAATTACCTATTGTAGTCACTTCCTTTGTCTTTCGGTACCCACCCTTTTCCTAAATTCCCGATTAAAAAGGTATAACCCACATTACTACTCATGTGAGTCCTTTGACGTGTACGTCCCCAACGAAGGTGAGTCGGGACTTAAACACAAAGTTTACTCCATTAACACGTGGATTACTACGTAAACGTGTTCGTTAATGGACTAACCGTATACGGTCCACTCGAAAACTCTTTATTATCCCGTTTACGTGAAAACGAACCGTGGGTGCCGTGGAATCAGACATTTTCATTTTATTATTAATATTAGTATAAACACTGCAAGAATAACCTTAGCGTACACTTCCCCTGTAAGTACGATCACTTTCTATTCAGTAATTGGGTTCTTCTTTTATTTGAAAGACTGGTGTGATCGTTTCTATGATCCATAAGATATAAATAATAATTTCGATTTTGTATAGGATTAAGTTCTCCTTTCAGATCCTAAACAATAACCTTTTAGACCTAACCTTGACATCGATACAGTTAAGGTCTATGGGTCTAAATCTGTCTAGTGAATGTTTGTGTCTTAATTTTAACTCTTGTCGAAACAAGTACACATTTGACTTAGACTATTAAATAACGTAGAACATAATGATCACGACCGTAATTCATGTAACGTAATTTGGGACAACGTCCAGTTCCACTTGGGATCACCCTGAAAAGTAGACAATCACAAACAGCCAAGTTGTACACTGAGGGGAGGTCACCCCCACGACTGGTGACCCTAGGGCGGAGAGAATGTTGGTCCATTGTCCACTGAGTTGAGTTAACTTCAGTAGAACCTATCTCGGTGGGAACCTTGGTCAAAGGGACTGAAGGAGGTCTAGATAATTTCAGGGAGTTCGATTAGGTTCCAAGTTGTCAACCCAGTTTTGGTCTAATCAGTAGATAATAACTTCTCACTCATGCAAAAGTCCCATGAATTCGGATTCTTCATACTAAGGGTGTCCTGTCACGCTTCCTAGACGTGCAATGAAAGTTGGTAGGGTTTCGACTGGAAAAAAAGGAACGTGGGATCTTTCAGTTCGTAAGGTCCTCTTGAAAGACCCGACTTTCTTTACACAATATCAGAAGCGACAGGTTATACCATCAGTGATTGATGTGCATTGAACTTCATATCAACAAACGAGTAGATTAACTGTACTTGATAATTCCTTGACCCGAAGGGACCACCGAGTCTACCGTTTCTTAGGTGGACGTTACGTCCTCTAGGCATAAGGTAGGGACCTAGTCCTTCTAGGGAACCTCTTTCTTTACCGTTGGATGAGATCATAAGGACGGACCTTTTAGGTTACCTGTCTCCTCGAACCACCCGATGTCAGGTGTCCCAACGTTTCTCAGGTTACGTTGACTCGTGTGTAATTCCTTAGTCTCAGACACGGGATTGGTTCATGGATTTCAGGAATTGTGTAACGAGGATTTAACTGACCCGAAACTTTTGTATCTGTTTATATAATCATCATCATTATTATTATTATATCATTGTTGTTGTCAATTAGTAAATAACGGAATCCGTGAGTAGATTCTTAAAACATACGAAATACATTAAACAAGGAACACTTTGGAATACGGTACTAACAATAATAACAGGGGTAGACTAAATAACTTCTTAACTGTGAAACTTTCAGACGTATTGAACAGGTTCCAATATCGTTCTTGTACACCGTCTCGACTCCAAGTTTGGTCTACCCGGTCTGAGGTCCCGGTTGACGGGATTGGCGACACACTACACCAAAACATGGTGAAGTTCCATTCTTACAAGATCTTTCTACTATCTTAAAGAACCTGAAGTATCCTCTTGTCTTCAAAGGTACGATCTGTTGGAGAGGTGGTTACCTAAATATAGTCACTCAGACGTTGAACCTTTTGACGAAGGACCCGTTAAATTCCCTTATGACCCTGTTTCCTTACAGACCCAGTCGGAAAGAGGTTCCGTGTGTCAGTTTCTTACTAGAGTGAAGAAGAATTTCCCGATCTTACCTTATTCGGTGTACTCAGATCTAATAACGTTTCCGATTAAAGGGTCTTACTTATATCAGGCCTGACTGTCCTCGTGCCAATACGACACCAGTGACATCCGACTCCCGGGTGTCGGGTAGTTAAGGGACTGTCGGAGGGGTGAGAGAAGGAAGATACTCAGAGTGACACGACGGGTACAGTCGGACCCGAAAACACTTACTAAATGTCCTGGTCAACTCTAACGGTAAGAAGGTCTTCTTTCTAACGGTAAGAATGACTGAGTGAGTGTATTTGACGGTTCCAACTGAAGTCAAGTCAAGTCATCGAGTCAGCACAGGCTGAGAAACGCTGGGGTACTTAGCGTCGTGCGGTCCGGAGGGACAGGTAGTGGTTGAGGACCTCAAGTGAGTCTGAGTGTAGGTAGCTCAGTCACTACGGTAGGTCGGTAGAGTAGGAGATAGTAGGGGAAGAGGAGGACGGGGGTTAGGGAGGGTCGTAGTCTCAGAAAAGGTTACTCAGTTGTGAAGTGTACTCCACCGGTTTCATGACCTCAAAGTCGAAATCGTAGTAAGGAAGGTTTCTTTAGGGTTCCGACTAGAGGAAGTCTTACCTAACCAACCTAGAGGAACGTCAGATTCCCTGAGAGTTCTCAGAAGAGGCTGTGGTGTCAAGTTTTCGTAGTTAAGAAGCCGCGAGTCGGAAGAAGTGTCAGGTTGAGAGTGTAGGTATGTACTGGTGTCCTTTTTGGTATCGGAACTGATCTACCTGGAATCAGCCGTTTCATTACGGAGACGAAAACTTATACGACAGATCCAACCAGTATTGAAAAGAAGGTTCCTCATTCGCTCCAACTGAATCTTGACTTTTTACCATTAGACTAGGTTTCATTTTTATAAGTATTGAGACCAAAGGTCTTCTCCATACACTTTATCTCCAGTGCCCACTCTCCTCCCCCTCGTCCTCTACCATGGAAGGAGACTACGACGTTTGTTGAAATCGTAACACACACACACATGTATACGTGTGTACGTGTATATCATAACACACACATGTACGTGTGTACGTGTACGTCGTAAAACACACACATGTACACGTGTACACGTGTATGTCGTAACACACATGTACACACGTTCACGTGTATGTCGTAACACACACATGTACGTACGTGTACGTGTATGTACAAACGTGGATGTAAAGTTCGGGTAGTCACAAATGACACGACTGGACATGGAGGGAGAGACGGGTAATTTGAACATCGTTCTCTAGGAACGTATATAAGAAGGACCTTGGATCAGTATGATATCAATAGCTTTTACAAATCTTGATAAAAAAATTACAATTACTTTGGAAGGTATCTAAACCTTTTTTTAAATTTACATTTTATATCGTCTTTATTCCTATAACCACTGTTGATTTTTATAATTGAAGGACCTACTATCAAGATATATGGCCCTGTACTAGTATAGGTTAATTCAACTCGAGATAAATCATTAGTGACACATTACCCTATCTGAGTGTCTCATTATCCTAAACAAATTCCGTTCCTATCTCCTCGAATTGTGTGTAATTTACAGAGTTTACGTAATTCCCATTTTATATGGATAACTACGTTTTAGTGAACCTTCTTTGTCTCTTTTCACTTTTATAAGAATTTTCAATCTACGTACCAACGAGACTTTTCAGAATCACCAGTAAGTGTTTGAAACAACGGGTTATTAAAAGTAGTGTTGAATTTTCATCTTAACTTTTATCTTTCGAGAGTTATACTTGTGTGTGTGGGAATTTGAAAAAACATTCTAGTGACTGGGGTTGACTAGTTTCAAACCAGACCTTTTCGGTCCTGTTCTAGAGTCTTCCAGTGCTACCGGGGGTTTGTGATAAACCGAAGAGTCTATCTCTTGAAAGTTTTCCTTGACACTTACGAAACAGTGCGAACTTGATCTATAATCAACCGATTCGACTCTTAGTTTATACCCTTTAATCAACGGTAATTTTCTTACGAAGTCCGTCAAGTAAAGAGTAGTCGGTTCGACACGCCCGGAGGACGACACCTGTCACTTGTAATCGAATGATTTATGAAGTCGAGTAGTCTGGGACGTAATGAGTACCTACCCGGACTTAAAACCACTACCCCCTCCCCCTTTTCCTTTATTGTTAATTTTTCGTATTGATGACCGTAAATAGACCCATCTCTAATTACGAGATACTATAATCCTTTTTTGTTATTCTTAATGATATGTAACTGTACATGTCTATAAGTGTTAAATAAAAATTCTCCCCCTTTATTTGACCAATCTTTCGGTAAAAATATAATAAAATAAAAACCAATTTTTCACACACACACACACACACACACACACACATACGGACACATCCCAATACACACTAAAATTGACCCTTTTTAAAAAGATTTTACTGTTTCAAAAATGTTCACACTAAACCACCTCCCCCGTATATTTCCTTTCGATAATAAACAAAATAAGTAGACATAAAAGTTATTAAAGTATGAAGTTAATAATACTAAAATATTATTTGTGGATACTAAATACTGTATTCTTTTATTATTTGTAATTTGTTTTCTAGTACAGAAAGAGAGAAAAAACTTTGTCCCTCGGAAAGTTTATGTACTTCCCCTTTTAAGGTTTCACTCATATTTACTTAACACTTATCTTTTATGGTATATAGTACCCCGAGGAGGACAAAATGGTCGAGATCTTAACATGACATATCAGGACGGAATTCTGACCTGTAGGTCTCAGTGAACTCTAAGAGGGACTGGAAAGATGTTGGAGTTTCAAACGTGTCTGAGGGGAAACAAAAGGGATACACCTTTTTTTTTTTTGTTGACATATAAAAATCACGTTTTATCACGTTAGACATATGAGTCTTCAAACCCAGTCTTCGAGAACTAGACTTAGTACCGAGGTGACCTATTATCGATGTACTGTAACTTGTTCGGTGAATTTTAAAGACTTAAAGTCTAGGAAATAGACATTTTACTTTACCATTTTAGATGGAGTGTGTCATTGGAAGTCCTAATTTAATCTATTACATACATTTCGGGGTTTCCCTCAATTAGAGACTCAAAACCAATAAGAATGAAATGGTAAACAGTACGTCACTATAGTTTTATTTCTGCTACCTATCCTTTTACCCGGTACTACCACCTCAAATTGTTTTCCAAATCTTTTACATCCGTTGGGGGTCTGAATCGTTTCACCTCCACACCATCCTCAGAGATTTGTACGTCCAACATTGACCACCTAACGGGTACTTAACGTCTAGGTAAAGACGTTCTACGAATTTGGGGATGTGTGACTCTTCCTCGGACGGGTCTTCATGTTTCGAGGACTTGTGAATCGATATACTAGAACTTTGAACAGAGGTTCTAAGGTTCAGGTGAGAGAGAAGAGATCTTACTCCTACAACAGATGAAACAAAGTCTCAACAACACCCTGAGTTTTTGAGAAACATTCCACTTTTTACGTTGGATAAAGAAAGGTCACTACATGACCATTTCTTAGCGGGCAGTCACGTCCTCGACGTCCTCTACCCAAGTTAGAGCCTCAGTCCTTCTCGGGTACCTCCTCCCGTACCGTCGGGTGAGGTCATAAGAACGGGTTTCTTCGGGTACCTGTCTCCTCGGACCACCCGATGTCAGGTATCGCAACGTTTCTCATCCTGTGTGGACTTCGTTGAAAGTCAAGTCAAGTCAAGTCAAGTCGACGAGTCAGCACAGACATGAGACGCTGGGGTACTTAGCGTCGTGCGGTCCGGAGGGACAGGTAGTGGTTGAGGGTCTCAGGTGGGTCTGAGTGCAGGTGGCTCAGTCACTACGGTAGGTCGGTAGAGTAGGAGACAGCAGGGGAAGAGGAGGACGGGGGTTAGGGAGGGTCGTAGTCTCAGAAAAGGTTACTCAGTTGAGAAGTTTATTCCACCGGTTTCATGATCTCAAAGTCGAAGTCGTAGTAAGGAAGGTTTCTTGTGGGTCCTGACTAGAGGAAATCTTACCTGACCAACCTAGAGGAACGTCAGATTCCCTGAGAGTTCTCAGAAGAGGTTGTGGTGTCAAGTCTTCTTAGTTAAGAACCCGCGAATCGGAAGAAGTGTCAGGTTGAGAGTGTAGGTATGTACTGATGACCTTTTTGGTATCGGAACTGATCTGCCTGGAAACAACCGTTTCATTGCATCGTGTTGTCTTTGGGATTAGTCGTTTTACATTTAGTTCTCTTCTTAGAGAGGATCTTAGTTCATGTTTTTGTTTCGACCCAAGGTCCTTAAGAAGTATTCCACCGGTTGAGTAGGGTCAAACGGACCTTGAAAGAACTCCAATCGTGACTTTCAGGTGGCTGGACCCTTTGACGAGTCACGTCAGACAAGGGTAGGGAGTACCGACACAGGGAAACTCACAGACGAAGTAAAAGAGGGTGACGCCTGGTCGAAGGAGGTAAAGAGACCGGTGTACCAATCTTGATTTCAATCTTCGTCCAAGGTTAGAGATGACAAAGAAAAAAATATATACCAAACAAATAAAAATTAACTTCCTACTAACGAAATGTTATGACCTAACTAAAGACGGTATGTAGTTGTACTTAATCAGTATCCGTATGTATCCAGGGGAGGGAGAACTTGGAGGGAGGATGGAGGGTCGGGAGGTCCAACAATGTCTCGGGACCAAACTCAAGGGACTCACCGATGGCTAAAATGTACACCGTCACACATACGAAGGTACGCTGAGGGAGGTAAGTCAGAGACAAAAACGACATCGTACCCGTTAAAGTAAAGAATAACGGGTACTACATGATATCAAATGAGGTAAAAATTTTCAGAGGATAAAACGCGAGTCTTTCATTAGTTTTGCTATATAGATTGTAGAGATTAAAATATTCCTTTTCGGACGAATTCCTCCATGACATGACCTACTTAAGTCGCGTGAGGACTCTAATATGTGAAAGTCTACTTTGACAAATCTGTGGGCGAAACTCTTTAGTACCTTACATCCTTCCCAGGGACAAAAATTCCTTGAAAGTAATTTTAGACATGGGGGTGGACTACGGTTCAAGATACTTTTGTCGTTGGACCGATAATACGAACGGTATGACTACGATCACGTCAACTGGTTCTCCTACTCGTAAGCTCCATTTAATCTTACTTTTAGACTTTCAATTCACAACACACAATGTACCAGATATCCTATCTTTGAGTCCCTTCGTTTCCTTCGTAACCTCACATAACCCGAACCATTTCTAAAACCTTACCTACGTCTATCTAGACGTTACTCTACCCCTTCGGTCAAAGAAATAACTGAAGGAGTAAATCAAGGACTGAGTGTCATCATTTGTTGTTAGTATCAAGTCATGGTGGTCTTTTGAGTCGAGTATCGGGTCGAAGATACCTAGTCCCCTTACTGAAAGTATAGAACTGTCCAGTGTGTTGTAAAGGGGGAGAAACTTTTAATGAATATGAGACGTTCCTACATCTATGTCTCGTTCTAGCCTACGATCTCGATGACTGTCAAGGGAAGAACTAGTTGGGGTCCAAGGAAGACAGAGTTACCTAACAAAAATTTCGTACATCTAAAATACTTACAAAAAAGACAATATACTAATTTGTGGTACTTTTTTTTTGGATCGGACTTAGAGTAAAAGTAAACGAAAAATTGGAAAGAAGGGTAAAGGAGTCAGAACAGAAAAGGTCGACGGGTCGAGGTGGAGTAAGAAAAAAATTACATATCAACTAAATATTATGTTACAACATAATTAACTAGGTCGATGTGTATGTGGGCGTGTATATGTATGAAAATATAATAAAAGGTAATACTAAATAGTATCTTATGACTTATAAGAGATACGATATGTCTTTCTAAAACGACAAATAGAAGGGAAAACGAACGTGTATATAAAGATAACCTACGAAGGTGAGACCGTCAGTCGATACCCGGAATTAGCTGTGTAGTAATTTATGTAAGTCCGTAGTAAACTTGACCTTGTTCTTATTTGAGGTTCGTTTCCCGAGTTCAGTCGGAAGGTCTAAAGACACAGTCTCACGGGAGAGTCTCCTCACCTTAGTAAAAAAAGGGTAGTGGAAAGAGGTCGTAACGTCCCTAAGATTTGTTCGGTCTAACCTTATTTTAGAGGGACTACGAAGAAGTGGTGAACGTAAAGTATCACCACTGACGGATTGTCAAATATAACTTGGGTAAACCAGACTGTCGAGACAATAATATCTACTCGTGGGGTCTAACACTCTCCCGGTGAATCAGGTTATCACCAAAGTAAACTCATAAGAGTAAAACTAGTCGTAACAAATGACTCGTTCGAGACGGTTTGGAGGGGGACGTGACTGATGGACGTCCCTCGTCCCTTGTCCGAGTCAAAGGACCAAGGTTCTTTTTAAGTCGGTCGATTCCCCGTTTAATGAGGGTTTGAGGTCTAGTGGATACATTTGTCAACAGTATCCACAGATCCTTTCTCTTCGGAATAACAAACAGGACGAGCTAAAAAGACCTCGATTCTTCTGTTAACGAAGGAACGTTTGTACCCGTCTAATTTATATGATGTAAGACAGGAAAACGGTAGACGAAGAACGAATAAAATAAAATTCGACGTACTGATTTGAAATAATAGGCTGTCACTTCCACCCGAGACGGCAACGACACGAGTTGAGGATCTCCGAACCTTACTTACGGTTCAACATCCCGACTAGACGTTTCCCACTCAGTCTTTAGTTAACCGGTGACACGTTAAGAGTGAGCGACACAGTTTATGACTCTGTAATCGTAAGATTCTAAGGAAGACCGTTCTAAGTGTCGTCCTCCCTCCGTCACTTGTCGTCGTTGTTTTTGGAACAAAACAAAATAAGGAGATTTATAGACATAAATGTATTATAGGGAGAAACACGTACGGAGGTTCATTACGTTCCTTCTTAGACAAGTCCTCGAGACAGAGAGATTTGAAAAGGACTTCAAAAACACCAAAGGTCAGAATAGAAAACAGAATGAAGGGGTTTATAGAATCAGAAGGTAGTAACCTTCGTTCACACGACTTAGAAAGAAGTGACTCTAATGTCACTCCACTCTTTCAGTGAGAAGCGTCCACCTTTTCCCTTGTGGTTTTTTGAGTCGTTGCATAGATTTATTACAAAGTCATGTTATAATAAAAGTTCGTACAAAGATTAATAATGTAAAAACTCTATGTCAAAGTATTCGTCGACATTCTTTATTATATTTCTTTAAAAGGACGGTGACGGGAAATGAGTTAAAGGGGGTTACCATTGAAGAACGTTTTGATATCATATACAGCGTTGGTCCTATAACTGTGGTCATGTCAGTTTTATATCTCGTAAAGGTAGTACTGTTCCCAGAGTACACCGGGAAAATATAAGTACAGGTGAAAAGAGGGTACGGACGGGGGGAAATCAGGATCCGTTAACGATTACAGAAGAGGTTAAAGTATCAAAACGGTGAATCTCTTACAACCTAGTTGTCTCAGTTTGTCATATACTGAAAGTCCCTAAAAGAAAAGTGACGCACATTAAGAAGTCTCTAGTGGTCCAAAAACGTCCGTAACTATCACACAAGGAAAAGTAACGACTCATTATGCGGTACCACACCCACTAATGTCAACAAATACGAAAGTGAGTGAGCTCCCAGGAGACCGAATAAAGGTGAAACCTTTGGTTACTTCGTGGATACTTTGTAGTACATGTCTAACAACACACTTGTATCAAAAAGAAAATTCCCTGTTTGACCGTTCCCACACTGCCGACCCAGTATACCACCAACGTACAAATCCAGAGACTCTTTGATGATGATTGTTTGACAAAAGGTCTTACCGACATGGTAAAATGTAGGGTAATCGTTACATACTCACTAGGCAAGAGAGGGACAGAGGATCGCAAACAGAAACAGTGATAAAAAGTAAATCCGGTAAGACTGTCCACTTTACCAAAATCAAACGTAAGAGATTTGGGGTTGTTAAAATAGTAGAAAAGTAACGAATGAACGATAGACATATTGGAGAAGTCTTCTTGAAAAGAAGTACTGAAAACAGGTAAAGGATTGTTCTGAAAAAAATTACAAATAAACTCAAGAAATATATAAGATCTTCGCGGGAAGTAACGTACGCGAAACGTTTATAAGACGGGAGTGAGGGGGGTGGGGACGACTTTAGACATCGTACAGAAAAAATAGGAGGAGTGCCCAAGAATTTTCCCATTGTCAATATGTAAGACTACTTACCTAATTAAGGTTAAACAACTATTAAAAGTCAAAATTTAACAGGAAAATCACAGTTCAGATTGTTGTGAAACAGATCAGAGTCTAAGGTTTCTAAAGAGGATACAAAAGAATAATTTCAGAATATCAAAATATAAATTAAGGTAAAACTCAATAAAACAACGTACTCTTCATTTTAAATCCAACTCCAAACCAAAAAACGAATACTACAAATTAGCGAGACCGTGATACATATCTTTTCCGTTGTAAAGGAGGGAACTTAAGATAGCGTGGGAACAGTTTTTAGTTAATTCCCATAAATCAAACAGACAAATACCCAAGAATTAAGACCAGGTAACTAGATATACAAATAAGGAGGTAGTTATGGTGTGTTAGTTTTATTTATGTTTTTTTTTAGGTACTACTTGTTTTATAGTTTTAACATCTACTGCGTCTTAGTCCTTGTCACGACACGACTCGGTATGATCTCGGACCCCGTTTTCTTTTTAGTTATTATCACTAGGAAGACCACTAAAGGTCAGTAGTTATACTTGTTGACAGGTAAACGTGTAAACGATTGGTCAGTTGTGTAGTGTATAAACATACATCCAACCTTTTATTAATTAAAGAATAGGTTCTTTAAGGTTTTTCTGTATTGTTTCTACTTATAGTTATTTCATTGACCTTTTGAATAAAGGCTTGTAGACTTATGAAAAATTAAATTATAGACACTTTCAAAAGTAGATTTACAAATCGTGACATTCTACATCGATTGTTCTTGATACGTTATGTTTTTCAAAGGGTCTTCCCTCGTAAAAAGTGATGATGTCTACGAGACACGTTAAATACTACACATAAGGAATTCTTCCCGAAGGGTCCACGGAGTCACCATTTCTTAAGTAGACGGTCAAGTCCTCTGCACCCAAGTCGGGGACCCAGACCTTCTAGGGGTCTCATCCTATATCTTTGGGTGAGGTCATAAGAACGGATCTTTTTAGGTACTTGTGACCTCGAACCCCGATGTCGGATACCCCGGTGTTTTTCAGTTTGTACCGAGTCGCTGACTCATGTATGTGCGAGTAAGGAATTCTTTCCCTTCTTTTGTCACCGTGTCTAGAACGGGTATTGCATTCATTTGTTGTTTATTACCACTGATTATGTGTCATCATTATGTCCCGAAGGGCCCACCGAGTCTGCCATTTCTTAGACGGACGTTAGGTCCTCTGGGTCCAAACTAGGGACCTAGCCCTTATAGGGGACCTCTTCCCTTACCGTTGGGTGAGGTCATAAGAACGGACCTCTTAAGGTTCTTGTCTCTTCGGACTACCCGATATCAGGGCCCCCAACGTTTCTCAGTCTGTACTAACTCGTAGATTGTGAAAGAGATCATTATATCATACTATTCTTACTTGCCCTATAGTTAGTTAATAAAAAAAAATGTCAAGACTTTTATAGAAACATTTATTCCCATTTTAATTTCAATGAAGTGTGGAGACAATACCTGTAGTCGTTTAGTATTTTCTACAACCGGAATTTATTATCCATTCGGACAAGACTCCACGTAGTCAGGGTTTAGACGGGATGGTATGTCCCACACATTAAGTCTATATTACCATTCTCCCTAGAAAACGAAAATGCAAGACGTGTATTTTAGAAGTCAATGAACTACTTTAAAAAATAAAACTATAAGTAGTCTCAGTAAATTTTATACGATCGTTTATAAATAACTAACGGTACAAGTACTATGAGTGTACACACATTAATTAACTATTGATATAAGAAAGATATGAAACTATCTGTAAAGACTCACCGTCTGTTTACATTTCTTTGGAAAGAAACAAACAAAACAAAAAACGAAATTTTAGTCATGTGAAATGACATTATTGATAACAAAAATATATTAAACCTATTAGCTCCACAATTAAATCTGGGGGTTCCCTATTTACATAGTCCGTCTAAGTCACTTAAGAGAATTATTTGGACCCACCATAATCGTGTGGGAAAGATGCCTCTCCTTTTGGCTACTGGAACTTTCGCCGTCTCAAACTTGGTTTTGGGTGTATGAGACTGACGACTAGGACAGGGGAAGTAGTATATCTATTTCTTTAAGAGACGTTCACTGTCCCGAAACATACTTAATGTCTGCAAAAATAAGGATAATCTTTTCTTATGAGAAGAGATATATACTTTTGCTGACACCTTCCACCACCAAATGTTTGACACCGAAACTCATCTGGGAGTTACGATTTTCTGTTCATTGACTGACTACCAACCAAAACGAAATAACAAGTAATTACAGGTTCAGGAACAATCAGGGGTCCGTCTCTGGGTATGAAGTAAAGAACGTACGACCCAAGATTTTGACAAAAATAATAGACTTCTGACTCAACGGATTTGGTTGGTCGAGACAACTGCCCAAACAAAACATTTTGTTGCTCACGGAACGGGTCCATCCGGTGAGATAATCAGGTTGTAGCAAGCTTAGGAAACTCCGATATACACTGTGGAACCAACTTCTGGAACATAAAATCAATAAAAACTCGGTGTTCTTGGTCTGTGTATTAACCACAAGATCTTTCTACAAACGGAAGTAACCGATTGGTAGAATGAAAGATATTATAGGAATTCCGGTATATCGTATAATATAAATTTTTTAGTGTTCTCAGAATGTAACTACTTAATCTTTTGAGGGACGGTAAAAGGAAGAGACCGAGGGAGGTGGAAACTGGAAGATAGAGGACGATCACAAGATGAACAATGTCAGGGGCCACGGACAGCGAAGTACTTCACAGTCCTTATCCAGTTACTCACGGTGACAATTTTTCTTCTTTTGTATTTCGGATGGTAAAGAGTTATAAATGACTTCACTGTTGGCTCATTATAAAACCCCCCATCTCGACCCTCCTCTTGTGTACTCAGTCGGGTCCTCTGAACGGTTTACTAAGTTAATTTAACCTTTATAATTAAATCAACTCACCTGTAGCTAGTCGAAATGAGACAACTCAGGTCACAATTAAGATAGCTGAGTAAACTACTTAGGTAACACCCATATTCAGATGTCTGAGTGGTCGTAAAGGTATTTCCACAGTGTAATGGACCCATACGGAGAAAGTTACCATGCATTAATACTACTCACTTCTATTGGTGATACAATTCATTGAAACCCCCTCCCTAATAAAATCTTCCCTGTTTTATAAGGATATCTTATTCGTTGTCATTGGTAAACGTATTTCCTCGATTTTTCCTTTTTCATTATCTTCTCACATTTTTCTTTTCCGTGTCTTGACTGTGGGTTTCGTTTCCCATCTTTCTTCGCTCACTTCGTCCATGTATGTATATATAACATATAAAAAATTTGTCTTACTATTCTTACTATGTACTAGTTGTCTACCAGTGTTTTTAAAAAAACCTTCATATACCTTTCTTTATTGCCAGAAACTTAAATTGGACCTCCTTTAGTGACCACTAAGATACCTCTCGTGAAGACAAGCAATATCACTCTTCTTGATTCCGTCGACTATCTCGGTATTGTTCATTATTCAATAGACGTAAACCTCCACAGGTCATTCTCCTTTGAAGGGTCCCCTTTTACTATCCTGTACTTGATAAGGTAGGAGTATACGAAGGTCCCTACACCAGTCACAGGGAACGAGGGGACTCGAGGACATCAGATAGGTAGTCGTTGGAAGTAAACCGTGAATCTTAGACGACCGAATATAGTAAGAAATAAAGAGCTTCTCAACCCGACGAAGGTTTTGTCCGACGTTCAGGAAATTGTTGACGAAATATAACAGACGGTGTTACGGAACATGTATTGGTGTCACTTTCGTCATCGTCATCAACGACTCCATCATTACTATTTTCATTATGTTCTTTATCGACAATGATACTGACACGATTCGTTAAATACAAAATAGAGTAAATTAGAAGGACGGTCCCTTCAGCGAGTCAGTACAGGCTGAGAAACACTGGGGTGCCTGACATCGGATGGTCCAAGGAGACAGGTACCCTAAAAGGTCCGTTCTTATGACCTCACCCGACGGTAAAAGAAGAAGTTCTCTAGAAGGTCTGGGTCCCAAACTTGGGCCCAGAGGACGTAACATCCGTCTACGAAATGGTAGACTCGGTGGTCCCTTCGGGACGGTCCCATCGATAAGAATGGTAGATAGTAATAGGCGTTGGACTTTCATTCCTACGACTCTGAGTCATCGAACGAAGACGAGTATGTCGAACATCCACTGTCTCACCCGTAGTTCAGGCTCCACTCAAAGTCGCCGGTGCGAAATCACTCCTCATGAACCATGTCAGAAAAAGAAAGCGACTATCGATTTTAAGATTTGTTACTTTTAAAACAGTTCTATAGGTCTCGTTGTTCAACAAAACAAAAATGGTGACCTTAGAATTTACAAGAACCGAAATACTAAACATTGGTCGCCGTTTTACCAAATACAGACTCTCTTCGAACTCCAGTACCACAGAGACCACTCCACCGTCCCGGGGCCCCCGTCCTTCAGATCTCTTTCTTCGGGATCTAGAGTCGTTCCATCTATTCGTCGAGTCTCGTGCAACACGCAGTTTAGTCGGTGAGTACCTTTGTGTCGTGTCCGTCTCCCGTCCGTCCCAACTGTCTGCTTTGTGTCTTGTGACTCGACTTACACTTAAAGTCTATTTGTTGTTTTCTAAAATCATATAGAGTCTACATTGCACCCAGTAGAATTTTATACTTTACGTTCAAACTGACCTGTCAGATACCAAAATAAACGATTTAGACTGTTGGAATTCCGGACACGTGTAAAGGGCGTAGAAAACTCCATGACTCTTTCCTGTCTAGACTTCGTATTTGGCCCTTCCTTCCTTCTTTTCCTTGTAAGGACAGTAAGAAAACTTTTGGTCCTGACGATAGTTCATTTAAACTGGTCGAAAGGACCACTGAGTCTACGATTTCGTAGACGGATGTTACATTCTCTGGACCCAAGTTAGGGACCCAGCCCTTCTAGGGGACCTCTTCCTTTACCGTTGGGTGAGGTCATAGGAACGGACCTCTTAGGGTACCTGTCTCCTCGAACCACCCGATGTCAGGTGCCCCAGTGTTTCTCAGTCTGTGCTGACTCGCTCAATTGAAAGTGAAATTGAAAGGTCATAAGAACGGATCTTTTAGGGTACTTACCTCCTTGGACCATCCGATTTATGTCAGGTACTCCAACGTCTCTGAACCTGTGCTGACCCGCTGATTTGAAAATGAAAGAAAGGTGAATTTTCTCAATTACGAAAATTCGGACTTAGTATAAGTAAGTTTTATATCCTTTTTGTAAATTGATTTAGTATAATAAGTCAAGAAAAATAAAAAAGATAGAATGTGTGTGTGTGGAACATCTTAAGGTTAGGAAAGGTGTACGTTATTAATTACAATAATCAAAATACCCAAGACGTCCTGTTTGTGGTTTGTGACACGGGACTAATGTTACACACTTTACGCAGGTGAGTTCTAGGACCCTTGGTAGATAAAGGAGAGTCGTCAGGGTAAACAGTCCAGAGACTGTCTTTTGGTGTCCCGGAAACTTGTCGTTTTCCTGAAGTCTCCAGTGGTGCGATTTAAGGTAAGAAGATTTTTACCGACAAGAATCAGTCCCTGTCTACACGGATGTCTAAACACCAAGGCAACTTTGAGACAAACACTATTAAGTCTATTAGTATAAAGTTTTCAACGTAGAATGGTTTAAACGAGATTTGCACTGTGAATCCTTTGTTTAGACCAGGGGTTGGGTCGGAGTCATCTAACATCAGTCATGGGTCCGTAGATCTGTGTGACCATCCTAACCCCTCGAACCTAGGTAGAGTGTCAAAGGTCCCCGACGTCAAGGACGTCCAGTTCTTGAACCTGAGTGAGAGGAAAGAAGGGAGAGTAGCGGGAGGTGGAGGATAAGAGTCGTCAGGAGGAGTTGAGAGAGTCGAAAGGCGTGCAACCCACGTCACAACACTGGGGGGAGACCCTTGGTATCACGATTCAAGGAGGACCTTACTCTCTCTCTAAGACCAATCAGATTTATAAGTATAATATCTTTATAAAGTCTCCCTGTTTCTTAGTATATTTCGTTAGGTATAAAGAATTAAGTAGTCTTTCACAGAAAGATGAATGAATTTCAAATTCTCATTTAATGAGGGAATTCTCACTTAAATGAAAAAATTCTCATTTAATGAAAGAATTAAGGATTTCCACCGGTTGGTGGAAATCCTTAATTCTTTCATAATGAACTATGATCTCCCGTACCGTTGGGTGAGGTCATAAGAACGGATCTCTTAGGATACCTGTCTCCTCGGACCACCCGACGTCAATTGTTTCAGTGTTTCTCAGTCTATGTTGGCTTCGCTGAATCCTGTCGTAACGTTTTTCGTACTAAAGTAGGGCTTCAAGAGGTAACACGGTTAGATTTCTCGAACACTTTCCAATACAAGGGTTAGTTTTACAGTCAGGAGACTTGAAGGAAAATACAATAGGGAGATTTACTTGGGGTGACTTTTACTTCATTAAAAGTAGAGTACTTTGATCCAAGAGTCAAGCCAAGTCAAATCAGCGAGTCGTCACAGACTAAGAAACGTTGGGGTACCTGACGTCGTACGGTCCGAAGGGATAGGTATTGGTTGAGGTTCTCGAACGAGTTTGAGTGCAAGTAGTTCAGTCACCACGGTAGGATGGTAGAGTAGGAGACAGCAGGGGAAGAGGAGGACGGAAGATAGAAAGGGTCGTAGTCTCAGAAAAGGTTGATCCAAGATCTTCCTTGTAAATTTTGTACTTCGTTTAGAGAAATCCTAAATTACTGAGTCGGTATAGACACAATAGGTTCCCTTTACTATTTAGTGATAGTAAAGGTAACGAATAGGTCAAATCTTCTTTTTTTATTCTTCATTGACTGATAGTTTGACCTTTTTTTTTATTTGGAATTTTGAGTCTGATATTTATGGGTGAATTCATCTTTTTATTACAAGTTGACTTAAAGTCATTTCTTAGAATTAGAAAACACTACGTACTGTTACTAAGATTTTTATTAACATACACTGATATTTGTAAACGAAGATTCTAAAAGAAACAGGAGAGTGTTAAAGTGACAAAATTTCTCTTCAATACGAAGACAAATCCAATATTCCAACTACTTTACTATATAAAACTTTGGTAGCTTCAAAAATGAAACCTTTTCGTTATTACATGGTCCCAATGAAACAATTATAAGGTTAAAAGATTTATGGTTGTTGAATAACTTTACAAAAGAACTTTATGAAACATCGGGACTTTTAAATTTCTGTTCAGTTTCTCCACCTTATTAATCACGGTTCCGGGTACACAGAGTGCCACCGAAAACTGGTTTTCATCAATTTTATCAGTCGTAAGGTCCTTAAAGTGTTCTTATTAAATCGTTTTATGGTCCTTACAGTACCTAAGACTCGTACTTTAAACAAAAATGAACGTTTCTCCAGGTTGGTCGGGTAGAATTTCCTCTAGTCAGGACCCATAAGTAACCTTCCTAACTACTACTTCGACTTTGAGGTTATGAAACTGGTGGAGTACGCTTCTCAATTGAGTAACCTTTTCTAGGACTGCGACCCTCCCTAACCCCCGTCCTCCTCTTCCCCTGCTGTCTTCTACTCTACCGACCTACTGTAGTGGCTGAGCTAGCTGTACTCAAATCCATTTGAGCTCCTCAACCACTACTTGTCCCTCCGGACCGCACGACACTAGGTACCCCAACGTTTCTCAGTCTGTGCTGACTCGTTGACTTGACTTGACTGTACACAAAAATTAGTATTTGACTTATTAAACCTATGATAAAAGAGGATGTTTAACCGACAGCGAATGTAAAGTGAAGTGTAAAGAAAATCTCCCTCTTTTTCTGGTCGTATCTTGTGACGTCCTGAGAACTCGTAACTTAGTCCTTAGTCATGAATAAGAGGTCGTAGGTCCTGGACTACTGGGTTGAACATCTACTCAAACTCGAGAACGAAAAGATGAGGTCGTGGACGAAACTCCAATATTTAAAGAGTAATTATAGAGGTAACCGATCTTATTCCTTTTTATGGTTGTGTTTTATAGAAAAAGACAAAGAAAATTTCACGTTTATAATCTGCGTCATCTTCGACGATATTTTACTACAACAACTTGTCACACCTTAAAAATTAACTGTAAAAATAATTTCATTTTGTGTTGACTTGTTGATGATACTTACTTGATCCGATCCACGTTACTTCTATAGTACGACTTCGTTCATGTATCTGTTTTGAGTTTGTCTTTTGACGAAGACTTAAAATGATTGAATCTGAATTGCTATTAGTCCTCACCTGAGGAAACCGGAGAAAATACGAGAGACGCACGGACACCTATAGAGATACAATATGTACGTAAACTCACACACAGACATACAGACATCCAGTATGGATGTAAGACTACAACACGGAGGTCTAATTTAATGTACTTCCTTATTCAGGTATCGTCCACGATGGTGGGTTGGAGCGATAAGAGTCACGCCACTCATCTTTCACTACTCAACATCGTAAGGACTCGGGGTACGAGTTATAAATATAGGTCACGAGAGTGTCTTTAGTATACATATTTTTACGTCTAACGACTTAATAACTATAGTAAAGAGAATTGAATTACACTGTATAAACATTTAATGTCTATCAAAGGTTTTCTGTTTTTAGTCAATCCGATTAACTATGTAATATGTTTGACATATTAACCAAAAATTTTACTTAACCAGAGACTCAAAACTCAGAAGATATTGTCAACTAAAGATTATTCCTATTATTTACTCACTAATTACTTAAATATCTCTTTTGTCAACTGAAGAAATCAAGTGGACCCCCTTTTTTTTTTTTCATATAACCATGTCTTTCAGGTCATCTTACAAGTCGTAATTTCAGTCTTACAGTTTTTTATTTTTATTTTTTTTTATTTCAGTCTTACAGGACGATGTTTAACTTTTAAAGTCTAACGTTACTTTTTACAGGTAGTGAGTAGGAAACTGACACTTACGTCCACCAGTGGATAAAATTATTTATTTTATATAGTAAATGAAATCTACATTCCAATTAAATTAATACGTAACATTCCTGATTCTTCAAGGTTTATGAATCCAAGGATCACAACTAAAGTCACTAACTTACTTCTCCATCGTCAAAGAAAATGTTGTCTTTTTACAAGCGAGTCCTCTTCTATAAATGTTTTCGTGTAATTTATTACTCACGTAACCCCAACAAAAAGTTCAACTAACCCTTCCTGTGAGAGAAAATTCTTCTCTATATACTGACGTATATCATCTGGAGTACCAGTGACCGGTTTATAATTACAAGTCGTGAATCGTAGAGACCGAGTCTGAGTCAGAATCGTAGAGTGCCAGACAATTCAACAAGAAAGAAGAGTTTCCGTAAACCGTGAACTCTCGTTAAGACTGTAGAAACACGTTTACCTTTGCCATTCAGTCTTTTGGGTCTTCCTTTATTCACCTTGATAACGAACCTATAATCCCCATGGAGACGACACTGTAAGTGTCTACAGTTTCACCGTATGTTGACCGTTCCTTGGACACAAAGATCAACCGTGACATTTTGGTTAAGGAGGAGGAAACTCGTGAGCCCTGAGACTAAAGGACCACTCCCGAAAGGGAGACATAGTGATTCACTATGTTAACCCACTATATAACCCACCAAGCCCGAAGGGACCACCGAGTCGACCATTTCTTAGACATAGTCAGTTCCTTGGGGGTAGGAGGAAAATAGGTTCACCGTTCGTGTACTGGTCTCAAGAGAGGGATTTTATTTTGTACCGTCCCTCACTCGTACGAACCTACCCTAAGTAAGGATAGGGTCACGGACCTCTTCTGACAGTACTATGGATGACACCGCTAAGACTCAGGGAACTTTGACGGACCGAGGACAGGAAAGAGGACAGGAAAGATACCAAAAGTCGGAGAAAAACTATGACTTTGAAAGGGTGTTAGAACGTTATTTAACAAAAAAAACAAAAATTTTCACCTTCACTTTCAGTAAGTCAGTACAGACTGAGAAACGGTGGGGTACCTGATACGTCAGGTACCTTAAGAGGTCCGGTCTTATGACCTCACCCATCGGAAAGGGAAGAGGTCCCCTAGAAGGACTGGTTCCCTAGCTTCGGTCCAGAGGGCGAAACATCCGTCTAGGAAATGGTCGACTCGGTGTTCCCTTCGTGTTCTTATGACCTCACCCGACGGATAGGGAACTGGGTCCTTAACATGGCCTCAGAGGACGTAACGTCAACCTAAGAAATGGTTGACTTGATAGTCTCTTCGGGAAAAAAGAAAAGTTCAATCGGTTTATGACGACTATGGGGTTTTGAGATTGACTGTCCTAAAGGATGAAAAACCAATCAAACTTCAATGGGGTTCCTGACATCGAACGGTCCGAGGAAACAGACACCTTAAGAGATCCGTTCTTATAAGATCACACATTGGTAAGTGAGGAGGTCCCCTAGAAGGACTAGGTCCCTAGTTTGGACTTAGAGGACGTGCCGTCCGTCTAAGAAATGGTAGACTCGGTGGTCCCTTCGGGATTTCTTATTTATCCTTTTTTTGGTTATTTATAAATCATTGATCAGACACCATCGTATTAATTAGTGACCAGGTCCTTCCTTTTCTCTCAGTATACGTTAATTATATTAATTTCCGTAAGAAAAGTTTATGACGTAAGAGATTAGATGACTCATAACCAGGTCTATCAGTTGAGTTTTTTAAGGTCTTGATAAAAGTTGGTTACCAAGAAATAAAAACATCATAAAAGACTATATATATATACAGTATATATTTATATATATATACCCCGATGAGTTCACCGTGATCACCATTTCTTAAGAGGACGGTTACGTCCTCTACGTTCTCTACACTCGTCATAAGAACGGACCTTTTAAGGTACCCGTCTCCTTCGACCGTCCGATGTCAGGTTTCCCGAAGTTTCTCAGTCTTTACTCAGTATAAATATATACTTAGTCTGTACATATATGTATAAATATATACTGTGTATATACTGAACACGAGTATATACAGTATATATTTATACTGTTAAAGTACAATCTAATATTTTAAGAGTTCCGATAGACACGAAATATTTTCATTCAAAAGTCAAAGTAAGTTGTGAGTCAGAAGGGAGAACGTTAACGTTATTGATCAAAAGGATTTACGACAAAAGTTTTGTACCTCCTTGGTCCCACTCTCTAGAAAGAGTTCGTGTGTACAATAGAGAAACGAAAAAGAAAGTGGAAATATAAGAGAAGGAAGGGGTTAGACCCTATTGACCAAAGTTCAGAACTCTAACACCCCGACCCCCTTCACACGGAACGAAAAGGGGTAGTCGATAAGTGGGTTTTATTACGAATTTATGTGTTTAGGAAAAATAAACGTAATCTGAATTCTAAGACTTAGAGTCTTCGGTTCCACTGGACCATTCGTTACTTTTATACGTGATCGATTATAAAGTTTCAAAACGGGACGACATGATACTAATAAAAAGTAACATGTTGTCCAGTTTTAAGTAGTACACCTTCGGGGATAAAAACGAGTAAAATTAATTGGAATGAAGACGAGTCTATGTCCCCTATTGTCGGAATACCCCGACACAACCATTCTCCACTCATGCAGGGATGATCCGAGACAGTCAGATGTGAACATAGGGGACCTTGGTTTATCTGAGGTAGGACTTTCGACCCGTCTTGAAATTCCCCCACCAGGAGAATTGGTCGAAGGAAGATTTTTTGAAATGAATACGGACTTAATAACACCCACCCCTTTTAATTACAGGGTGCTCTATCTAAAAAAAGATTCCCTCGTCTTTAGTTATTTTCTTACTAGTTGGAACAGTAAATTCGGTTTCGAAACCTGTTCCTAAAGATACCGTGTTCCAAAAATTTAAAGAAGTCTCTTTTAGAAAGGATTGATATAAATCACATAAGAATAATGAACCACAAACTTGTGACTGGTAAACCCTCGTTTCTCTCTACTTCGACTCACAGGTCCCCTTTAGTACGACCCTAATGTTGAGACTGGTTTTTACTATTCACACGTGTGTACTTTACTCTTGTGTCCGACAATGAGGGAACTATTCAGGAATCTGGTAAACCTTATATATTGAAGGGAGTATGTGACCCAGGAACCGACTCTGACTCGGTCCTTGACAATTTTATGAAGGACGGAGATACAATAAAAAGTTATTATAACTGAAAATCCTTTCTTCTCTTAATTTGAGTCTTCTCTCTAGACTTAAAAGTAGAGTCGAAGTTGTGAGTGAGAGGTTACCTAAATTTGAGTCTTTGAAAGTAGGATTAAGAAAGTTTACTATTAAACAATATTTACACTAGTTTTACTACCATAACTTATCGTTACAAGACATTCTCTGTTATATCTTTGGTACGAATATTTTAAAAAGTAATCACTTCTTAAAAATAATTACGTTAACAATCCCTACCTTTACAATGTAATTGTTCTACTTATGTTCTTTAATAGTAGTCGATTATCAATTCCCCTTTTTAGACCATAGATTTCTTTCACCCGATAAAAATAAGAAACGAGTAAAACTAAAAGTAAGATGGAAAGTCTCAAAACCTCTAGTTCAATAAGTTTAACTTACACAAAATGTCTAAAAATTGTGGGATATTACAGTTTTAAGAATTTTTTATTTAGTTTCATTGTAATTATAGTTGGGTTGTTTTACGATATTTTATTTAATTATATTAATCGGAACAAACCTCGTGACTCAAGACCCTCTCTCTTACCTTGAACTCTAGTTGGATAAGGTTTTTATTTTTTTATATTTATTTATTTCTTCGTACACTCAATGGTCAAAAATCATTCTACAATTCGTATTTAAACCCTCTTAAAGTGTGTGACTAATATTGATCTTTTCTTCTGATAATACGACTCAAAACGTTTTTATACAAACTTTGTACGGGGAGTGTATATTCTGTCACAGAAGGTCCATTCTTTTGTTTAAAATAAAGAAAGACACGTTGAAATATTAATAATCAAGTGACTAATACGTGTGTACACTTCTTTCGTGGCTTAAGAAAGGTGGCAAGAGGGTCTGTCTCCGTGGAGCTAGTCGTGGTTTACCTCCTCTTTTCCACTAGTCTAGTCTAATGCGGAAAGGGAACACTTTCTTCTCGTAGGATGTTGTCTGGTTGGTCGTCGTACCTTTCTCGTCGAGATTTAGAAATCACTCTATAAATGAACCATTTCTCCTTTCGGTCCAGTAGTGTAGAGGGTACTTGTCTCCTGAGAGTTTGTCTTGCTTTGGTTCTACTCGGGACGACGATCCTACACCTCTCGTTTGTCTGAAGTCTCGAGTCTCTACACTCTTCAGTCTTCAAGGAAGACCGTGAGTCCAACATTTTGTGTAGTCCCCTATGTCTCTTCGACAAGTATGACGACTGTCAAGTATAGGTAACAAATATCTTAAAAATATTATAAAAAAATTTATAACTCTCACTAAAACCAAATAAAAGATGTTCAATGGGTTTAGATTTATGGTCACGAAACTTGATGGAGTCTTTTTAATTTGAATCGAAAGTGAAAACTTGAATTCTACTTTGTTTTTGGATTTTTCAGTAAAATTACACCTTACACAATAAAACGGTAAATTTTTAACAAAGTACAATTGTTTCTTACCGTAATCTTAAAACAAGAACAGGTTTACCATACTTTTTGTAGTCGTTAGTGACCATTTACTTCACTGAGTTTATTTATTTGTACATTCAGGATGTTCGAAACACCTGAATCTTCGTTACGTCGAATCTACCTTCGGTGGGTTCTCGACTCCTGTGGACCCAGTTAGGTCGGGTAGATGTCACCATGGTTATTTCACTTAAGTAGTTATTTTCTATATGGATCATATTTGTTTACCGGATATGTAAGATATGCCTTCTAACTCCGTAGTATACGAAGATTTCGTAAGTCGTAGTGTCATTAGGTTCAGATACGGGGTTGGTAATTACGGTTCCGTCGACTTCAACTTGCCAAGATACTTTTGAATGTTCTGGAAGATGTTCATTGTGGTTGTTTTCTTCAGAAAAAGTAGTATCCCTCGACCCTACTTTTTCATCCTTCAGTTCTCTATTGATCTCATTGTCCGTCCAAACCGGAACCTCATGTCTTACTTCGTCTCATTTCCTATTGTCTCAAAACGGTTCTCTTGTGTGACTAGTATCTTTGTGGGAGAAGGTTGTTGTGCTCTCTACTGAGATGTGTACCTGTAGTGATCTACCAATCATGACTTAAGTCTAAACAATATAATGAACTTTGAGATATAACAGTCGTTTTTGTTCTGACCCTCGACTGACACCGAACCTAGTACTTGAGGAATAACGTTTTAAGTTCGAATTTAACTTCTTTCATCCCTTTTGGTGATCTGATAAGTACATACTGGATTTAGTTTAGGGAATACTAATATGTCCCCTTCACTGTTTGTCTAACTTCTCTAATCTAGACTATCTGTCTCACGGACTTCTTGATACCTACCCCCAAGTATTGTGACATGTCCTCTGTTACAGGTTATGGTGGGACTTCTCTTTCTTTCCATTGTTCCGTTCTACCAACAGACTCCTCTGGAATGTTTATCGACTCTTTTCTCCTCTTCGTTTTCCGTTTTCTCTTTCCCTTTCTGTATGGGTAGACTTATGTCTCAAGGTTTCTTACCGTTCCTCTCTATTCTTTGGTAAGACTTCACTTGTTACGTTTCTTTATCTCCCACTTTTGTCTTACCCTTTCTCATCTATAGAGAAGTTCTTTTAATCTCTATGGTTCCCTTGTAAAGTACGCTTCTCCCATGTTATTTCCTGTCTTTCTCATTCCTGGATTATCGTCGTGAAATTCTTCACCGTTGTTAGGTGTCTTCTTGACAAGTTTATTTCAGAACTGGGTCTCTCCTATTGGTGTCACCACACGAGGGAGTAGATCTCGGTCTGTAGGACCTCACATTGCAATTCACCCGGAATCCTTCGTAATGATGTTCGTTTCACCTCCACTTTCTTAAGGTCGACTCGATAAATTTTAGGATCTTTCATTACGACAATTTCACTACGTGAGTTGTACAGTCGTTTAAGCCTTTAGAGTAGTCACCAGTGTCCTGACCTTTTCAAGTCAAAAGTAATGTTAGGGGTCTTTCCTGTTACATTTTCTTACAAGTTTCACTTTCAGCGAGTGAACACAAGCTGAGAAACGCTGGGACACCCGATATCTCAGGTACCTTACAAGGTCCGGTCTTTTAACCTCACCCATCGGAAAGGGAAGAGGTCCTCTAGAAGGGTAGGGTCCTTTGTTTGGCCCCACAGGACGTAACGTCCGTCTAAGAAATGTTTAACTCGGTAGTCCCTTCGGGTTTCTTACAAGTTTGATGGCGTGTCCACTCGAGAAAAGTATACGATCGTTCCACTACGAAGTTTATGAAGTTCGATCCGAATTTGACATACACTTGACTCTTGAAGGTCTACATGTTCGACCTAAATCTTTTCTTTCTTCTTGATCTCCAGTTTAACGGTTGTAGGTGACCTAGTAACTTTTTCGTTCTCTTAAAGTTTTCTTGTAGACGAAGACGAAGTAACTGATGGGACTTTGGCAACTGAGACCTAGTGTCGTTTGACCTTTTAAGGATTTCTCTACTCTTATGGTCTGGTGGAATGGACGGAGGACTCTTTAGACATACGTCCAGTTCTTCGTTGTCAATCTTGACCTGTACCTTATCTGACCAAGTTTTAACCCTTTCCGCATGTAGTTCAGACGCATAACAGTGGGACGAATAAATTGAATATACGTCTCATGTAGTACGTTTTACAGACCAATCTACAGAGTGTTCGATCTTAGTTCTAACAGTCGTCTTTATAGTCATTGGAGTCTATACGTCTACTGTGGTCAGATTACAATCTTTCACTTCTCTTTGATTTCTCAGAGAACTACTTCAACTTCCTCCTCTCACTTTTTCGATCGAATTTTGAGTTGTAAGTTTTTTCATTCTAGTACCGTAGACCATGGTAGTCGAGTACCGTGTAGTCAAGTCAAGTCAGCAAGTATGTCTGTTCTTTTAGTTCAGACAGTGACAAAGGTAACAAAGGGGTAGATAAACGGTACTTTACTACCCTGGTCTACGGTACTAGAATCAAAAAAATTACAACTCAAAATTTGGTCGAAAAAGTGAGAAGAGAAAGTGAAAGTAGTTCTCCGAGAAATCAAGAAGAAGTGAAAGACAGTACTCCCACCACAGTAGACGTATAGACACCAACGACTATAAAGAGGGACGTTAGAACTAAGGTCGAACACTCTGTAGGTCGGACCGTAAAACGTACTACATGAGACGTATATTCAATTTATTCGTTCCACTGTTATAAGTCGGAATCGCATGAGGAAAGGGTCAGACCTTGGTCAAGTACCAAGGTCCAGGTCAAGATTGACAACGAAGAACTGGACGTATGTCCAAAGAGTCCTCCGTCCAGTCCACCAGACGATAAGGGTGGAGAAATTCTTAAATGGGGTCAAATAACACTAGGTGGGTCAGTTCCCGGAATCGTATCAGTTACTCCGTGTTCATCCACAAGAGAACCCTAAGAGAACGAAAAAGATACTAGGTCACCTACAACCGTCAAACTAGAGACCAAGGAGACGGAAAAGATTTAGGTCGGACTTGTAGACCTTCAAAGTCAAGTACATGACAACTTCGCATCGAACCTCTTAAAACTCGTAGTGAAGTGATCCCACACTCTACTCACGTCAACACTCCATGTATCTTCCCCTTTCTTGCCTTTCTCATTATATGAAATAAAAGAACCCGAGGTTTTAATGACACCTGCCACCGACGTCGGTACTTCAATTCTGCGAACGAGGAACCTACTATTCGGTACTGTTTGGATCTATGGCATTACTTTTTTGTCTCTGTAGTGAAACGACTGTTTACAGGCATATCAGTTTCGATACCAAAAAAGTCGTCAGTTAATGCCTACACTCTCAACCTGGTATTTCTTCCGACTCGCGACTTTTTAACTACGAAAAGTTGACACCACGACCTCTTCTGAAAACTCTCAGCGAACCTAACGTTCTAGTTTGGTCAGTTAGGATTTCCTTTAGTTGGGACTTATAAGTAACCTTCCTGGCTACGACTTCGACTTCGAGGTTATGAAACCAGTGGACGACATTTCTCGGTCGAGTGACTTTTCCTGAGACTACGACCCTTTCTGACTCCCTTCCTCCTCTTCCCCTGTTGTATCCTCCTCTACAAGCCTACCGTGGTAGTGGGGCTACCTCCATTCAGACTCGTTTGAGGTCCTCTATCATGTCCTGTCCCTTCGGACCGCACGACGTCAGGTGCCCCAACGTCTATCAGCCTGTACTGACTCGTTGACTCGTTGTCGTTTAAGAATAATTCACTTTACATATATCTGTGTGTGTGTTTTAATACATCATTGTTAAGTGTAATGACAATTGTTTATGTAAAGACTGTGTACGTAAGAGTCCTCCTTTTGGATAGAAGAAAAGACTCTCAATAGAAATAAAAAGGTTAGTATAAATTCGAGGATGCACCTCTTTTGGTCGGTATACGTAGGGACCTTTGTCAGACTATCGTATCTGAAACTTCGGTGCCTTTGCGCAAATACAGCAGACAACAACGTTGACAAACCAAACCCCGTCCAGAGTTTAAGAGACTGGGCACCCGAAGAGTAAGCATCTACTTGTTTGTGAAGGAAGATGATGATTCATGAGATGAGTACGTGGGGATAAGGAAAGAATTATCAGTCCTGGATATACAAAACGTGTTGTTTCTCGAGTCAATTACTCACAACTTAATCAAACATTTATTAACGGTGTCCAAGTTTAGTTTTAGGAAAAGATATGTGGTCAGAAACAAACAAATGAGCAAACTACGTTCTTGTCCCAGGTAAGGAGAAAATAAATTGAAGATGTGACTCGATAATTAGGTGAAAAGTGGGACAAATTGAACGGAGAGAGATTTCTTGTCGAAATAAAGGTTTGAGTTCCTCCATCACGAGCAGGTCGGAAACACGTCTTTAAGGTCACTTGTATGTCCTACTTTTCACCACGTTTGCAGTCGGTATCAAACCGTTCATCAGATGTGTCATTGGACCTCGCTTCGTGAGAGGAGGTGTCCCCACTACCAAAGGTGTACCGGTTAGTCTGTGTGAGAAAGGATCCTTCAGGACGTTTTTACCTCTTTGACCGGTTAGTCGTTACCCATCTCTAACCCACTCCGTACGTCCCTGTGACTGCTCTGAACGACGTTTATTACTCAAGAATTAAAGGGACTCAGTCCTTCTAGGGGACCTCTTTTTTTACCGTTGTGTGACGTCATAAGAACGGACCTTTTAGGGTGCCTACCATCTCGGACCGTCCGATGGCAGGTACCCCATCGTTTCTCAGTGTGTTGACTTCGCCGAAGTAAAAGTGAAAAGTAAATAAAAAGAGGACCCGAGAACCACCAGGAAACGAAGATTAAGAAGTAGTGTGAATAGGAATTTTATTCAAAGGAAAATGAATCTCATCGTATACACTCAGGGTCTAGGACCGTTGGTTTTCTTATTTTGATTAATTCCAAAAACCGTGTTGAAAGGAGGGTTCATGTAAGGTCAGGAACCGATATAACGGCTCCGATGTCATCCTTCTGTGGACTTTTCTTACACAACGTTTGGACCGTAGCGACACTGAGTTCATGGGGACGGGAACAGTCTAACGTGGTAAGATATACGCACACAAGGGGTGCCCTGTGATAGACGGTGTAGGGTCGAGGGGTCGTACGTGTTAGAATCCATTCAATTTTGTCTTCGGACGGGAATACACTAAATTCTTTAGTACGACAGAGTCTCTTCTTTCTTTGCTCGTCTTGGACACACACCGTGTGTGGGACGCGTCTGTCAATAAACATGTATTACAAGAGTAGAGGGTGGTCCTTCAACAGATACGAGGTACTTTGAAGACTTAGGGTGTCTTCAAACCCGTCGAGTGCGACACCCTAAATGCGGCTAAAGCCGAGGGTCCTACAGGAACAAAGTGAACCGTTTAAGAAACTCGAGGCGACTTAGAGGGACACCCCGTCTTCCGTCTGAGAATACAGACCGTTTTTTCCTTTTTATGTGTGTGTTTGTGTGTGTGTACGAATCTCAGGAATAACTGATTTGCGATGGACCTGACAATTTCCTCTTACCACTCACAGCTTTACGTAACGAATTCACGGTCCGTCGTTAGTTGATGCAAAACGAAATATCGTAACTAGTCTCAAAATGATCTGATATGAATCTCTTCAGTAGTAAACAAAAATAAAAGTCTCTCCCGTTCACTCTGTCTCGCACCAAATAGTCCTGAGGTTCGGTTTCCGACCATCCTCTCTCGTGTCTCCACCGGCGCATAAGCGATTCTTAGCGATCGTCGTCTTATCCGTCTCTGGAGGTAGTGGCGATCATTTACCGACTCGCTTCACGTTATACACTCGGGGTCTGCGGAATAACGGACCTCATGCAAATACACTGACTTCCCCCTTTCGGGTGAGTTTATTATTGTCTATTTTCCTCGTCTTAGGAGGACACCAAGTGAGTGAGAGAAGAGTACCTGATCGTGAGTTGGTTCTTCCGCTCTGAGTAGTTGAGGATGAAGTTGGGGGTGGGGGGTTGAGGTCTGCAGCCCCACGACGGAGACCAGACGTACGACTATTGTCACACGGTTTTAGAATAGACAGAGACGCTCGAAGATTAGTTCAGTTGGCTTGTCGGCACGACTGGCTCAGACTCTCCTGACACGCGATGACGGAAACCCTTGAGTTCCTTCCCTTCGACAGAAAGTCCCTTCCACTCGTCAGACTGAAACGGATCCCAGTGCTCCTACCTTTGTCACCTTCGGCTGGTTCGCAGAGGGTCAGGGTGGGCCCATGTTTCACGATTGACGAGAACAGGGTCTTAAGTCAGAGTAAAACTTTTACCTCTCTCTAGTAAAATTTTCAAGTCCAACCTAGTTAGATGCTACAATGAGGTGTTAAGGTGAAACTCATTAGAGGGGTTCTCTTTACTCTTATGTAGGTTTCCAAGTGGTCAACCGTTTATCTATTCGTATTACGTCACATAGATAAACTACTTTATGATATGTCGGTATTCTCCATACTTTTGTGAATATATTCGATGTTGTTCCCATTTGTAGTTTCTATAACACGTTTCGGTTTCTGTGGTCTGTATTTTCTATCTGAAGACATATTAAAATCAATACACTTTCAAGGTCTTTTCCGTTTAGAAATACAGATATTTCTATACTTTTTCTAATGACCAACGGATTTAGGACCCCACCCTTGTCCCTTGTTACTTAGAAAACTTTCACTGTCTTTACGAGATTTTAACTTGACACTACTAACGACGTGTTGAGACATTTAAATACTTTCTAGTGACTCAACACGACAATTTTAACAACACGACCTATTTAAAATGTCATACATTTAATATGGAGTTATTTCGATAAATTCATTTTTATAGGTTCCAAATAATGAGACACATTTATTCTATTCCCTTTCCTTTTTTCTATAGCACTACTTTCACAGAGGACAAACACCGGTAGTGGACTCGGGAAAGAAAGGTAGACACGTAAAAGTGGAGTCAGTAGGCTTTACTCACCGGCCGCACGTGAGACGGAGGCAACGGAAGAAAACTCAGAAAAACAAACGGATAGTTTACCATTTCTTGTAGTCCATTTTTCTTAACCCCTCCTATGTACTGGTGGAAATGTAAAGTAGTAAAAAAAATTTGACAGTGCACTTTTTCGTCCGTTCTGTATTTGTGCCGTAGTCTTTTGCTGAGAACGAGTAAAATGCAAAGGAGATATTTTTCATAAACGTATCGGTAAAGACATTGGGTCCGACCATAAGGTGGTTTCATATTATGCACATTTCATCTGGAGACGTGCATACTGATAATTCTCTTGTCCTTCCTAATATATTGAGTCCTCTGTTACCTTTCAGGTGACCCCTCTTTAAAGGAGGAGAACGGAGGTCCCCTTGGACTGGATGTCGTCGGTACCACACATCGAAGTGATCGTGTACAAATGTCTAACCACTTGTGGTCTTTGTAAGTGAAATAATCCATCAACGTATTATCGGAAAATAAAAACTGATAAATACGTAATCGTCGTTCGTTACCTCTACACGATACATCCTTTCAATAATAAACGATTAAACGACGAAAATTTTATGTGCCGTGTGATAGATAATACATAGTACGTAATGTTAATGTTGTTGTCAAATTAATTAGTGGTCGTGGGAGAAAACATGGTTAGATGTCGTCTTAAGACCCATTACCACAACAAATGGTAAATCGTTCGTCGTTGTAAAGAGAGACAAAGTGATGTAATTTGACGAGTTTATTTCGTTTGCCTATAACTTTTCTCAACCGGTAGACGGAAATAAAAGAAAATGAAAACAACTTTTTTTATTTTTTTTGAGAGCTTTCCCTTTCTTGTGTCGGTACTTTGACTATCACTGTTTTTCGTGAGAAAAAAAAAAAAAAAAATTTAGTCCAGTCTTAGAGTAGAGTTACGTGAAGACTACTTATCAAATTTTTTATTTTTTCTTTGGGCGAAACACCTAAACCTCACCCAGAGTTCTGGTCGGCACTTCGGATTACTAATAAATTGCCACGGCGTGAACTCCGACCTAAGACGTTCGGAGGAAGGGGTGGGGCTGGGGGGCGGGAATTCTCAAACTACTTATCCAGAACACTGTCGGTAAATCCTTATTTGTTCTTAAGTAGTCAGACGTATTCTTCTTCGGTCAAATATCTAATTCAAAGGACTCCATTAAGTACTCCAGTCAGGGTAAATCTACCTCTGATAATCCCGGACCGAGAGTTCTCACCGGTAGGCCCCCTCAGTCAGGTTACCTGGGACGAGTGTGTTTCGGGGGAAAGTCCCTCTTCGGACGGTAAAAATACTGGGACGACGATCCTGCGTGTAGTTGAACAGTGACACGTCTAGACGATCCCGCTCTGGAGTAGTGAGATAATTTCTCGAGACACTGGGATAACTAAACTTCATAAATTTCGTCCCCACTTCAAGTTTCGTTAGAGAAAAGATATGATAATGAGTCAGCGAGACACAGAACCGAGATTTTGTAGACGACAGTCAAGGAAAGACAACAGACTAAGACCTTAGACAGTGATCTCTTGTCTCATCAAAATAAATTTTATTTAACCTAAGGAAAAGTCAAAAGTCGTAAAGCGTAACACTAGTTACCAAATACGAGGAAGTAGACGGCCCTCTGAATTGCCGTTCACATAGGAAAATACAGAAAAATCCCGTTCTGACTTCGTCGTAATCGGAGACTCCGAAATATTATCTTAGTTTAGAATCTTCATCCATCGTCGGTGGTCGAGCAGATTAACCGGTTAGTTGTTTTTATTGTTGGAAAGTAAATTTTTTTTTTTTTATGTCGTTCTTCCTTTCTCTCCCCCTTTTTTTACGTAGAGGTTGACACCGAGGTCCTGGGTTTACGATTGTGATAGAAAAAATGAAAACAAACGAGGTTCTTTACTTTTGTTTCATTTGTCGAGTCAATAAAAATTTACAGTCGTCCATTCCGTTTTGACTCTCAGTCAAAACTTTCCACAAAACGTTTTGTTACGTCCGACGGTATGAAGAAGACACTTTGTCGTCCTTGGCCTCATGTAAAACTCATCGATTATTGTGTAATCTGTAACACGTACACAAAGACTTCAGTACCACCCTTTGACCATCGGAAAATGACCGGAATGACCCTCTGACGAGATCGAAAAGTTTACTCAGACAGGAGTCGGACACACTAACCTTTTAAACAAACTTGACGGTTTAGACTCAAATTAAAAAAAATTGGATTTTTTAATTTCTTTTATACTGAAAGTTATTAGTACTCGTTTCCTGTCATATGTTTTCAAGTCCTAACCACAAACCAAATTGTAATAATGGTTGTTTAGGTTTTTTCCATGAATCGGAGAACCATGAAACACCTATCTGGTCCCCATAGGTTACTGTTATCTTTGTGTTTCTCGAAGGTCCCGTAGAGAAAATTTACGTAGAAGATAATAAGGACCCAGACTCACACCTGCCATTAAAGAGATCGTCTTTTATAAGAGTGCCTCAGTCGATAGTAGAGGGAAGTCTACTGAGGGTTAAAAAGTACAGGTAGGACCTGTCGGAGGGACCGAGACCAGTCTCGATCTCAGTTCACAGGTCCGGACACCCGACTTGAGGGGAGGGGAGGTTACGTTGGACAAATTTAAACGTTGAAATGAACTATATGTAGGATATCAGAAGAAAAGTTTGAGTCGTAAGACAAAAGATTTACCACGAATTACAGAAGAACCCGTGTATTCAGAAAAGGGGTTTGGGATAGTCTACGGGTCAAGACATCTGAGACGGTGACCGTACAGAGACTGGGGTGTGGAAGAGGTTTCAGAACACTATACTTAGTAGAGGTGTACCTAGAAACCATATAAAGTGACTGTCAACGAAGATCGGGGCCAGTAGACCGAAAGTGGATTAAAAAAATGAGGTTTACTTAAGAGACTTTGGTTCAAAATTGTTTCTGTGACATGATAGTAAGATGTCTTAGGTCCTTTATTTTTAGGTTAAATAAATCGGACTGCAAGTCCCTGGAGTACTAAGGTTAGGAAGGAGAGAAAACGGGTCCGACACGAAGTCAGAGTGTTTCGGTAACCGGCAAGACGAGCAGTTCAGAGAGAGATGTGTGAGTGAGATTCCCTCGGAAGGATGATCTTCCGAAGTCGCTCGTAGGGGTCGATTTCTGAAGATCGAGGTCATGGTGGAAAGAAGTCCTCGAAGTCGGGACACCTAGGTAGACGATCGCCTTAGAGGAGAGTCTACACGGGGTCCGTTAATTTAAGTTGTTTCGATTTCATAGAACAATAGATGAGAGAGTCTAGTTTTCGCTTTACCGACAGACTCTTGCGGAATGTTTATCGACACTTTTCTTCTCTTCGCTTTTCGTTTCCTCTTTTCCTTTCTATTCGTAGACTTACGTCTCAAGGTTTCTTATCGTTCCTCTCTTTTCTTTCGGAAGGAGTCACTAGTTACGTTTCTTTAACTCCTTTTCTTGTCTTACCCTTTCTGATCTCTAGAGAAGTTTTTTTAATCTCTATAGTTCCCTTGTAAAGTACGTTTTCCTATCTTTACCATACCTGGATCGTCTTCGTCTTCTATAATTCTTCTCCACCGTTCTTATGTGTCTTCTTGACATGTTTTTTCTTGAAGTGTTGGGTCTATTAGTGTCACCACACTAGTGAGTGGACCTTACACTTCAGTTCACCCGGAATCTTTCGTAGTGATGCTTGTTTCGATCACCTCCAGTGTCTTAAGGTCAATTCGATAAAGTTTAGGACTTTCTACTATGACACTTTCACGACGTGAGTTATACGGTCGTTTAAACCTTTTGAGTCGTCACCGGTGTCCTGACCTTTTCCAGGCAAAAGTAAGGTTAGGGTTTCTTTCCGTTACGGTTTCTTACGAGTTTGATGGCGTGTTACCGTGAGTAGAGTGTACGATCGTTTGATTACGAGTTTTAAGGGTTCGGTCCGAAGTTGTCATGTACTTGGCACTTGAAAGTCTACAAGTTCGACCAAAATCTTTTCCGTCTTCTTGGTCTCTAGTTTAACGGTTGTAGACGACCTAGTAACTTTTTCCTTCTCTCGAGGTCCTTTTGTGGATAAAGACGAAATAACTGATACGGTTTCGGAAACTGACACACCTAGTGTTCTTTGACACCTTTTAAGGTTTTCTCTACCCTTATGGTCTGGTGGACTGGACGGAGAACTCTTTGGATATACGTCCAGTCCTTCGTTGTCAATCTTGACCTGTACCTTGTTGTCTGACCAAGGTTTATCCTTTTCCTTATACAGTTCTGACATATAACAGTGGGACGAATAAATTGAAGATACGTCTCATGTAGTACTCCTTACGACCCGACCTTCTTCGTGTTCGACCTTAGTTCTAACGACCCTCTTTATAGTTATTGGAGTCTATACGTCTACTATGGTGGAAATACCGTCTTTCACTTCTCCTCGATTTTTCGGAGAACTACTTTCACTTTCTCCTCTCACTTTTTCAACCGAATTTCGAGTTGTAAGTCTTTTGTTTATAGTACCGTAGACCAGATAGTGAAGTACCCTTTACCTACCCCTTTGTTACCTTTGTCACAGTCTGAAAAAAACCCCCCGAGGTTTTAGTGACGTCTACCACTGACGTCGGTACTTTAATTTTCTGCGAATGAGGAACCTTCCTTTCAATACTGGTTGGATCTATCGTATAAGTTTTCGTCTCTGTAATGAAACGGTTGTTTCTAGACAGATCAGTTCCGATACCAAAAAGGTCACCAGTACATACCTACACTCTCAACCTGACACTTCTTCCGACTCTCGACTTCTTAACTACCAAAACTTGACACCACAACCTCTTCTGAGAACTCTCAGGGAACTTGACGTTCCTCTAGGTTGGTCAGGTAGGACTTCCTCTTGTCAGGACCCACAAGTAACCTTCCTGACTACGATTTCCACTTTGAGGTTATGAAACCGGTGGAGTACACTTCTCAACCGAGTAACCTTTTCTGGGACTACTACCTTCCCTGACCCCATCCTCCTCTTCCCCTACTGGCTCCTACTCTACCGATCTACCGTAGTGACTGAGCTACCTACACTCAGACTCACTTGAGGCCCTCAACCACTACCTGTCCCTCCGGACCGTACGACACTAAGTACCCCAGTGTTTCTCAGTCTGTGTTGACTCGCTGACTTGACTTGGACTGAGAGAGTCTAGCACCGGAGAGTCATTTGTCTTTCTGACAAGTTGTTCAACGAACACAGTTCTCAAAGAGAGAGGGTGGGAGAATTGTTGTTCAGTCAACGACAGAAGAGTAGACTGTAGAAGTGTGGAGTATAGAAGTGACGAAGGTGAGATCAAACCGTAGGAGAGGTCAAGTTGAGACTTTGTATGATTCGGTCCTGAGCCAACAGAACGAAGGGGTCCCTCTTAACTCTGGGATAATATGTAACGTGTATGGTTATAATAAAATGCAATAGTCCCAAAACGTACATAAACATCCTTGGTGAAGTATTGCTCCGTAATTTTTAATAAAGAGTCACCCTGAAGGGAGCACCGGGTCACCAATTCTTAGATGTAAGGTTACGTGCCCGGTATCCAAACTAGGGATCAACCCCTTGATTCTAGGGTGTACGGGATTGATGACTAGGGTATACGAGATCTCGGGTGTACGGTGTTAATTCTGGACTATGTCGGTTTATTTACTTATTTATATTGTTAGTTAGGACTATCCTTCTTTGTCTCGATTCAAAAGAGAAAGGATCGAAGTCAAGTCAAGTTGAGTCAGGGAGTCAGCACAGGCTGAGAAACGCTGGGGTACTTAGCGTCGTGCGGTCCGGAGGGACAGGTAATGGTCGAGGACCTCAAGTGAGTCTGGGTGTAGGTAGCTCAGTCACTACGGTAGGTCGGTAGAGTAGGAGACAGTAGGGGAAGAGGAGGACGGGGGTTAGGGAGGGTCGTAGTCCCAGAAAAGGTTACTCAGTTGAGAAGCGCACTCCACCGGTTTCATGACCTCAAAGTCGAAGTCTTAGTAAGGGAGGTTTCTTGTGGGTCCTGACTAGAGGAACTCAAACGTCTTAATTACGGGTCAATTAATTGTATTTGTATGGTTTCTTATAGCTATTGCAAGTGGAGGTCTAATTTGGGTAAATGAAAATTATGTTAAATGATATTCACGATTATACAAATCCGTATATCTTTTTATCGAATAAAAATAAGATCGAAAGGAAGAAACGTTTGTACGATTACAGTACAGATACCTTACATTACTGTTTATACTTTTGACGGAGTAAATAAGATAAAATTCGATCGACACGGAGTCTACTATGTTATACAACTTATGAACAGTCAGTCTTGTATCACGTTCGAAAAAAAAAAATTCTTTGGAATTTACACATAGGAAGGAGAGGTCCAGAAAATAAACAAAAACAAAAGGGGTCGTGTTTTTAACATCATGGTATCGAAACTCCAGTTGTCATTCTTGTGATCAAGTCGAGAGGGACTTTTAAAAGTCATCACTATCGTGTTTTCTAAACTTCCTCTATTATGAAAGATAATCTAGGAGACCCCTTCATTCATTATTTAATATAAGTGTCATAAAGAATATGGGAATTAAACCTTCTCCTTTCTCACTCTTCTTCGAACACCAACAGTTATCTTCGTCTTGTGATAATGTTCGCTTGTAGCAGAAGTAGCACGTCACGACTTATACCACTTTAAACACCGTACACAAGTATCTCACGTAAAGTCTTTCTTTGATTTTAATCACTTGGTTAACACGAGGTAAGTTTCTTTTCATTCTACTTTTTAAGGTAGATGTTTCTTGGTTACTAAAGTATAAGTTCATGAAAACGAATTTTTCAGATTTACAATTCAGACGGGTTGAAGTTTGGGTCAAAGAAACAATTAGATTATAAAAATGAAGGTTTGGATCCCCCTTTACTATAAATAAAAAAAGTTTGTCAATAAACCTAGAATCTCATCCGTCTCCTTTGGAATTTATTTTTATACTTAGACAGAAAAGTAAAAGACGTACACATATGTATCATTCTGTGACTTCGTTTTAGTCTCTTATCTCGGAAAGGGAAGAGTTTTCTACTTCCTGTACTATTTAATCCATTTTTTTTTCTTCATAAAAAACTATTTAGAGGATATATATAGTCTAAGATTTAAGACACTAACACATACGACTAGAAAGTGATTTTAAGATATATAAAAAGGTATCCTTTAACAAAAGTTCTCCGAGTGAAATGCGGTTACGTAGTTTAGGTATTAGGATTTATAACTCACGGAGACAATAGTGGTTTTCTGTCATCGATTCTATAAGTTGTTTTAATATACCGTGGGGTGAGGTCATGAGAACGGACCTTTTAGGGTACCTGCCTCCTCGGACCTTCTGACGTCAGGTACCCCAGCGACTCCCAACCTGTGCTGACTCGCTGAAGTGAAAGCGAAAAGTGAAACTACGTAACCTCTTCCTTTACCGTTGGGTGAGGTCACAAGAACGGACCTCTTAGGGTCCCTACCCCCTCGGACCACCCACCGGCAGATACCCTAGTGTGTCTCAGCCTGTTCTGACTTCACTGAATCGTCGTCGTCGTCGTATTAACTTTTATAAAAAAGTAAAAACTCTTATTTACTAAATTTATAAATGTTTAAATCAGATTTCAAAAGAAATTTTTACAATCACTGAGTGGTTCTTTCCTTTTATAAGTAGGTAACAGAAAAATTTTTATTACAGTAACTGAGACTATCCGTACAAAGGACCAATGGATAAATACGCACATACATAAAGTCGACACGACCTAGAGGCGACGACACACCAATCCCCGGCCTCGATGGGAGAGGAATACCACGTGTTCGAAGAGTAGCGACACCGAAGGGACTGACACCTCGACCACGAGATCCGTACACCCAAAGTCCTGACCGTAGTGCGTCCGAGTCCTCAGCCTCGAGTCCCTGTGACCTTGAGTCCGAGTCATCGGCACCGCGTGTCCAAGTTGACGGGGTACCGTATACCTTAGAAGGGTCTTGCCCCTAGTTGGACACAGTGGGCGTAACCGTCCGCCTAAGGATTGGTGAGCTGGTGGTCCTTTCAGGAAGTGGGTAACGAAGAAGGTGGTCATGTTAAGTTTAAAGAGTCTTATCTAGAATCCAGAGAAAAAAACACACCAAAAAAGAGAACAAAAAAGGAAGGGAAAAACTTTTTATAACCTCTTGATTATACTTGTTTGTTAAGTCTTTAATTTTTCGTAGGGACGTAAATGTAAAATAAAGTTCTACGACAACGAAATGATAGATGGAACTAATATTTGGTAAATACTTTTTTATCTTTCTCGAGTCATATATGTTTAATTTGAAAATAGATTTACAAATCGTGTAGAGATACTTTCAGTGAGTCAACACAGACTGAGAAACACTGGGGGTACCTGATACGTCAGGTACCTTAAGAGGTCCGGTGACCTCGCCTATCGGAAAGGGAAGAAGTCCCCTAGAGGGGTTGGGTCCCTAGTGTGGGTATAGAGGACGTAACATCCGTCTAAGAAATGGTCGACTCGGTGTCCTCTTCGGGTTCTTATGATCTTACCCATCGGATAGAGGAGAGGTCGTCTAGAAGGGTCCCAGAGGACATAACGTCCGTCTAAGAAATAGTTGACTCGATTCTCCCTTCGGGAGACAGCAATACGATAATTACACTAATACGAAGTCTAATACACCTTTTTCGACCCCTCTTACTATTTATTTTAGGTCAGGGATATAAGTTCCTCGAGTCATCTGTCTGTTTTTCTATTAAGTATTTAAATTACGTATTTGAACTAGTTCAGAAGATAATAATCATGTACAATTGTTCGTTGTATTTTTGTACGTGGAAAAAGACTCCTTATTACTAATACATTTAGTCTACTGACGTAAATAATCCTTAATTAAAACCTACGTACGGATATTACAGAATCAGTTTATCCCTAAATAAAATTGTACTTTTCCGACCACTACGTTAAGGGATTATAGTAGTTACAAGGTCCTAAGAAAATGCAAAGACGATACAGTAGAAATGGTATACTGAAAGTAGAGACTCAGGTAGAATATTTCTACGGTAAGGTGTGGTGAGGTTCAAGTGTGTACACAAGGTCTAATATTCTTCTCTCGGGGTTCTTCTCGTCCCCTCTGAAATAATTCTTTCGTTTTAAGAGTGTCTTTAGGGGTCTTTTGGAAACGAGGTAAAGTAACCAATCTTGGTATAACGCACCAGCAGGGACTAACGTTCAAATAGAACCTCTATGTCGAAGATTCTATCTTCATAGCGACGGGATTTGTTTTAGTCCCGAGATAAGTATTCTTCCTTATCCTTATACCTATAACCAATTTGTCAAATCTTCACAGGTGGTAGTTTTAGGTGCCGTACTCGTCAAATTGCAGGGTTTAAACTGTAAGGACATGGAAATATTAGGGTACGTAACCCAGCTAGGTCAATTCTTTCTGGGACGAGACCCGGATCCTTAAACTTCTTGGACGAGACCAAGGGGTCACGGTACTCTCCACTCAAATGACCTAGGTCCCCTCCATAGAGTACCTTCGACACAAGGGTGGGGACGGTCCAGTACGGAACTACGAATCCGGTTCCTTAGAGGACAGGCTTACTAAAGAACCGGTGAGAAAGTACCGGACCAACCAACATGAACCCACTCACGAAGACTTCAGACTTAAGTGGTAGCCACATTTACGGGGATGCTGATTCTCACCGGCTCTCTGTTGTTTCCCACACCTGTTTCGAACCTATCCGTCCGACCAACAAATGTTCATACATACGTTTTTAGGAACGTCACGTCCTCCCGGTTTCAACGCTCTTTTCCCCGTCCGTTCGACATCCTACTCTGATTTAACTGGGTGATGAAACTTTGCACTTGTGACTCCGTAGAGTCAAGTCAAGTCAACGAGTCAGCACAGGTTTAGAAACACTAGGGTACTTAGCGTCGTACGGTCCGGAGGGACAGGTAGTGGTTGAGGGCCTCAAGTGAGTTTGAGTACAGGTAGCTCAGCCACTACGGTAGGTCGGTAGAGTAGGAGACAGCAGGGGAAGAGGAGGACGGGGGTTAGGGAGGGTCGACTGGTGTCAGAAAAGGTTACTCAGTTGAGAAGCGTACTCCACCGGTTTCATAACCTCAAAGTCGAAGTCGTAGTAAGGAAGGTTTCTTGTGGGTCCCGACTAGAGAAAATCTTACCTGACCAACCTAGAGGAACGTCAGGTTCCCTGAGAGTTCTCAGAAGAGGTTGTGGTGTCAAGTTTTCGTAGTTACCTCCTCAGATTCTTAAGATTTAAGTTCGGACCTAAAGGTCCGTAACACTTTTATATAAATAGTTTCAATATCCTATTCTATAAAATAACTTTGCAATTCATTGACTAAACCTTGAATGTAAATCTACATACTACAGACTCAGAGATAAACATGAGAATAGAAGTCGGTGTGTGTACAACCCTACCCTGCCTGTCCCGGTTTTCAAGTACCCAAAACTTTCTTACTCAAGAATAGAGATTTGACCGTAATCAAATCGTATGGAAGTGTGAAACTCTCCCATCTACAACTATATTAACTGACATCAGGTCTGTATGGAATTTTTACAAATCAATTTATTATTTTGGTTATCGGGGTGGAGTGAACTAACTATGAAACAATTTAGAACGATTTATACGTATAACTGACCTAATAGTTAAGAGTTATGGATTATGGAGTACTCTTCCACGTACCGAGGGAATTCAATCAATTAAGTCGGATCGTGTGTCTTACCAAGTTACACTAAGTAAGTTAATTTTGTCTTTAATTATTAGGTTCCATACCAATACTATGAATACATTCAAATAATATTACAAATATTATGATTAAGAAGAATAGTAGTATCTTTCAAGGTAGAACTTGTGGATTTCAAGTAAATTAGTCGTTTATAAAGTATCAGGAGGTAACATAGGGTCCTTGCTAAGATCCAGGAATCCTATATCAACACTTTTCCTGTTTCACATAGTTCTTGTCAACCACAGAATATAAATATATCAGTAGAGAGTCAATTTTAAAGACTTTAAATCTCGAACAAGTACTATATCTATTCTTTCTCGGATAAAGAGTAACAAAATTTATCCTTTTTAATGTTACGTAAAATGACACCGGGTTTAGGGGTTTGGTCGAAAGGTATAAGTGATTTTTTATCATTTTGCGGATATTTCTGTATTTTTAATGGTTTAATCTTACGTTCTATGACTTTTGTGGTGAAGTAATAATTCGTTAATTATACCAACAATTATTTGTTAAGACAATATTCGTTATTGTATTGGGAAAAATCTTCGTGGTTCTTACACCCTTTGAGTGTCTTATGTGGGGGAACCGACTGTACTACATGTTACCCTTTCAGTTACCTACCAAGACGAAGGTGAGTCATGGTTCGGTCAAAAAAAATCGTGTTTATTCTTTTGATTTATTTTATGTACTTTGTTGTTAAAAGTCTTTGTAATCTATTGTCCGTTACGTCCTGACATTAGGGACTTTCTTTCCTTTGTTTATTCCACTCTATACCCGAAGGGCCCGAAGGATCCACCCGATCACCATTTCTCTGACGGACGGTCACGGCCTCTGTGTCTCTGCCCCCAAGTCAGGGACCCAGCCCTTCTAGGGGACCTCCTCCCGTGGCGTTGGGTGAGGTCATAAGAACGGACCTCTCAGAGTACCTGTCTCCTCGGACCACCGATGTCAGGTACCCCAGCGTTTCTCAGCCTGTGTCGACTCGTGCACATATGAGTGTGTGTGTGTGTATGTATGTGTAGGGACACACCTCCGTGAGAGACTCGGTAACACACATTTTTCCTCTTCGGGTTTGTAGAGTGGTTTACGTCTTCAAAGCGACTCTACTCCCGAGTCTGTAGACTCAGAGACCTTCGATTCTGTCGATTTTGAATTCCCTGTCTCTTTGTTTCTCCTTCCTTAAAGTGTTCCTTTTTCAAGGTCTCTAGACGTGTTCCAAGGTAGACTTAGAAATCGATTTATAGGTGGAAGGTGGATCTGTACCATTCTGAGGTCCTTCGGTCCGTGTCCGTCATTTGTTAACAACCTCTTTGTCGTCGGTCACCTTTTGGCATTCGACCCACTTTCACTCCAGCGAGGCAGAACGGACTGAGAAACGCTGGGACACCTGCCATCGGGTGGTCCGAAGAGACAGGCACCCTAAAGGGTCCGTCCTTATGACCTCACCCAACGGTAAGGGAAGAGGTCCTCTAGAAGGGTTGGGTACCTAACTTGGGTCCAGAGGGTGTAACGTCCGTCTACGAAAAGGTAGACTCGGTGGTCCCTTCAGTCGACCGATCAAGGGACGATCGGGCGTCCTTACTTTCTACGACCACAAGACCTATCGGTCTCACCTTGGTAGTGTAACCCGTGGATCCCGGAAGTCATGAGAAAGATACATGATAATTACTCGTTGAATTTTATTAACGATGGTAAATCTAATTCAGGACAGTAGTCCGTGTAGAGAAAGTAGTCCTTAACTTCAAGAAGACCTTTACATGTTCTAAAGAGAGTCGTAAAGTCTTAACCCATAGTGTATGTAAGAGTCTGGTCCTCGACGTGAGTGGAAATCTAGTTTCCTAGAAAAGGTTTCTGTAGAAGAAAGAATTTATATATTACATCAGTGTAATGTTTATTAAACATTTAATCTGTTAGGTTTCATATCGTTTTCAACCCAGTACAAACGTTCTCTTTTTCCTCTACCTTCCTAAAAATAGTCAAAGACAGTCTTACAGTGGTAAAACTTACAATGTGGACATATCTTTATACAAAATTAAATGTATAAATTAAGTAATTAAATAGTTTAAATAATTAAATAAGTTAGTGATAAAGTTTTTAGAGAATTGTGTGTCGAACAAAGGGGTGTGTTATCAATACGAGACTAGTCACAAAAGGTTATCTTGTAAAACACTACAACCTTTACAAAGGAGACAGAAATAACAGATTATACCATCGGTGACTAATGTATCACTCAGGAACTTTACACCGGTCACGTTGACTCTCTTTCTCAAAAAATAACATAAATTAAAATTCTTTAAATTTATCAGTGTCCCGATCATAGACGGTATAACCTGTCGTGTCGAGATCTCGTTACGGATAACGTTTCTTATATGAAAACTCCTCCGGTGATACATTGTTATTATACCAATGTACTTTTAGTTCAAGTTCACCAATTCACTGAATGATGTTTATTGGTGTTTCACTCTTTTCTTGTTCTTAAATTTAGGTCCATTTGGGTTTATCCCGAAGGGTCTACCGTGATCACCATTTCTTGGGTGGACTGTTACGTCCTCTGCATTCTCTGTGCCCAAACTAGGGACTCGACCCTTCTAAGAGACCTCCTCCCGTACCGTTGGTAAGGTCATAAGAACGGACCTCTTAGGGTACCTGTCTCCTCGGACCGTCCGATTCCAGGTATCCTAGCGTCTCAGCCTATACTGCTTCACTGAAATTGTCGGTACGAGTGTTTGGGTTTATTGACTAAGGTTTGAAGAGACACAAGTAGTAAGATGAGACGGAGACGCTGCGACGTCTCTACTCATAAACCACCTAAAAACAACCACCACCATTACCACCCAAAACAAAAAAAAACAAAGTGACGTGTCGCACCTCCCAGAATCAAGGGGTCAGTCTCTAGTTTGGGTACGGAGAAGACAGGAGAAGTCACCTTCGTGTCTCAGGATTGGTGGTCCCTCAAGGTAGAGACATCAAAATTTAAAAACATAAAACATAAAATTAGAGACGTAATACAAACGATTAAATGTAAGTATTTTAAAATGAAAAAGGTAAATAAAACGAAGGATTCCTTTAGTATATCGAGGTTCACGAAACATCTATTAAGAAAAGTTTATTTTTTACATATATTCATCAAGTCAAGTCAAGTCAGCGAGTCAGTACAGACTGAGAAACGTTGGGGTACTCGACGTCGTACAGTCCGGAGGGTCTCAAATGAGTTTGAGTACAGGTAACTCAGCCACTAGGGTAGGTTGTTAGAGTAGGAGACAACAGGGGAAGAGGAGGACGGGAGTTAGAAAGGGTTGTAGTCCCAGAAAAGTTTACTCAGTCAAGAAGTGTAGTCCACCGGTTTTATAACCTCAAAGTAGAAGTCGTAGTCAGAAAGGTTACTTGTGGGTCATAACTAAAGGAAGTCCTACCTGACCAACCTGGAGGAACGTCAGGTTTCCTGAGAGTTCTCAGAAGAGGTTGTGGTGTCAAGTTTTCGTAGTTAAGAAGTCGTGAGTCGAAAGAAATAACAGGTTGAGAGTGTAGGTATGTACTGATGACCCTTTTGGTATCGGAACTGATCTACCTGGAAACAACCGTTTCATTACAGAGACGAAAAATTATATGACAGATCCAACCAGTATCGAAAGGAAGGTTCCTCATCATCTATAATGGTAAAATAACAACCTCTTTGACTTTGTCTTTCTTCTTTTGGATTTGTCACTTAAGACATAGGTGAAATTGACCTCTGTAAAATTTCGATGTACACGTTCGGATCTTTACCTTTATTAAAACTAGTGAATATAATTCACCCAATAGAATCTCCTGTTCTCATTCATAAGTAAATACACGTGTGTTTATTGTAAAATTAGGAATTATTACAATTAAGCGATGTTACGTGTTTCACAGTTTCGGTGAAATGTCTTCAGATCCGAAGTAAACAACCTCTTCCGTTACCGTGGGGTGAGGTCATGAGAACGGACCTTTCAGGGTACCTGCCTCCTCGGACCTTCCGACGTCAGGTACCCCAGCGACTCACAGTCTGTGCTGACTCGCTGAAGTGAAAGTGAAAAGTGAAAGTACGTGACCTCTTCCTTTACCGTTGGGTGAGGTCACGAGAACGGACCTCTTAGGGTCCCTGCCCCATCGGACCACCCGACGGTAGATACCCCAACGTGTCTCAGCCTGTGCTGACTTCGCTGAATCGTCATCGTTCGAAGTAAACATCAAACAAACTCATCGTATTTTGAATTAGTAGTACATTCTCGACCATCTTTACAAGTATTCAATTCGAAATTCTTAAAATAAAAAGTCGAAAATAACTACACATGATTCGTACTGGTGATGACTGTCCAATAATCTAAATGACTGTCAAGCTCCCGAGGCTAAGTGGGTCTGTTCTGAGATAATGTATATTGGTAACCACTACCAATAAATACAGAATTTCCATTATTTCTTCAAATAATATGGTGTCCTTCTCTGTTTATTCAGTTCAAACCACACAGAAGTTCAAACATTCTAACTAAAAGTCTTATAATAGACTTTTTTTTTGTAAAACAATGTAAAATTTTATTATTAAAACTAAAAAGATTAAATGTATAATCCATTTATAAAGTATGTGATACTACTAATGGATATCGAAAGTCACTTTTTATAACGTTTGTAAAAATTTATAAAATAAATTTCATAAAATTTACCACGGATGTAAGGTCAAAATTAATACACTGTCAATAACCGTATCCTTTTTTGTTACTTACTTTTTTACCGTTTAACAATGTTTACCACTACAGGTTCCCTATTTTAAGACACATAAAACAGTTTCACATGTATTATATTAATACAATAAAAACATTTCCTTTTTTATCGAAGTTTTTATATTGAGTTCCCTCTATATAAGAAAAGGACTGATGTGTTTAACTAATTGGGTCGAAACTTCATAAATCTTTTGTCAATTTAAGTTTACTTAAAAGGAAAAAATTTTGTCAGAACGTACCGTTTCACTTCACTTTTGGTACTCGATTAATACACCATTTAAGTTAATCACATCGGTGGATTAGATTTAATAAGTCCGAGTAACATGGAGGTTCTTTCGTTCCTGTGGGACGGGTCCTGGGTCGGTACACGTTTGTCTGGTAATCATTTAGGACGGTTACCACTTTTTTGTTTTAACTATTAAAGGAAGGATAAGATTGGCGAAAAAGATGAACACCCTCATACTTTGTAGTCTATTAAAGTAGTCACCGAAATAAATTTAAATTTTTTTTCAGTAAGGATATAGATGACTAAAAATTATGTACATTGAACAATAAGTCAACAGGTCAACACAGGTTGAGAGACGCTCGGGTACCTGACGTCGTGCGGTCCGGAGGGACAGGAAGTGGTGGAGGGCTTCAAACGGGTTCAAGTACAAGTAACGTAGCCACTACGGTAGGTCGATAGAGTAGGTGACTACGGGAAAAGAGGAAGACGGAAGTTAGAAAGGGTCGTAGTCCCTTAAAAGGTTACTCAGTCGACAAGAGTAGTCTACTGGTTTTATGGCCTCACAGTCGAGGTCGTAGTCAGGAAGGTTACTCATAAGTCCCAACTAAGGGGAATTCTAACTGACCAAACTAGAGGAACGACAGGTTCCTTGAAAGTCTTCAGCAAAGGTCGTGGTGTCAAACTTCTGTAGATAAGAAGGCTCTAGACGGAAGAAATGTCAGGTCGACAGTGTTGGCATGTACGTGACCCTTCTGGTATGGGAACTGATATACCTGGAAACAACGGTCTCATTATAGAGACGAAAAGTTGTGTGACAGATCCAAACAGTGTCAAAAGGACGGTTCTTTGTTTGTAGCAGACTAAAGTACCGACGTCAGTGGTAGGTGTCACTGAAATCTCGGGTTCTTCTACTCTATACAGTCATGAAGGTGGAAGAGGGGGAGATAAACGGTTCTTCATTACCCCGGTCTACAGTACTAGACTCAACAAACAAACAAACAAACAAAAAACTTATAAATCAAAATTCGGGCGAGAAAGTTCGAGGAGGTAGTGGGAGTAGTTCTCCGAGAAATCGAAGAGAAACGAAAGACGGTAATCTCACCGTGGTGGATGTATAGCTTCCGACAACCACAAGGAGGGCGGATAGAACTAAGGTCGAACAGAGTAGGTCGGGCCGTAAAGAGTACTACACGAGTCATATATCCAATTTATTTGTCCCACTGTCGTCCGTCGGGCCACCATGAGGAAAGATGTACGATGTCCATTCATTGAATGGGTGTTGATTTACAAGAGTTTTAGTAGACGTACACGGTGTCCACTGACCCTGGAATCCAGTCTCCTTTAACCTCTTCTATGAAAAGGAGGACAAACTTTAAACTTGATAACTCCATTCTTTTACTTATCGGGTTGTAGCTAAAAGTCAAACGGATAAATCTCTCGTTGAACGCTAGTTAGGGTATGAGAGGAGTACCTTGTTAGACCCTAAATTTTCTCTTCTCTGTGATAGATGGTGACGACGTGTCGATAGACTTGACGAGTAGAACTGAAGGAGGGACCTTCTCCTGTCACAGTTTTACGGTAAACCCCTTTATATTGAGACATAAGGAATCCTCATGTAACCTTCGGGACCTATCAGGTTCTATTAGAGGGGTGGAGATCTAAGAATTACATTAGTACAGAAGTTGTATGGAAAACGGTCTATTCCATTATAAATGTCTAAGGTCCCGAGTCTTGGATCCATAGAGACCACCCCCCGCCCCACACACCGATAATACGTCGAATAATGTCTTTACAATTACCAAGACTACCGTTTCTATTACTTCTACCGTTACTACAATGACATCTGTCGTCGTCTTTACCATTGTTTAAAGGACGATAATCATACTCGACACTATCACCTCCACTACAACTACGACCGTTTCCGTTACCACTCCAATTACACTCGTAGTACCGTCCTGACCCCTAAAATTACTTTCACTCAATCAGAGCTACCACCCAACCTGTGGTGTCCCGTTTGTCGTGGAAACTCAGATTGAGGTTTTTTCTATCTTGTGTCACGGGATTTACCTGATTGGTTCGATGACCGAACAGAAAGTCGTTCATTACAGTCGACTCGTTGAATCTCGTCGTAGACTCTATCACTCTCTATTTTCAGAGTGTCAACGTCCCCTTATCCTAAATGTATTTCTAAAGGAGTACTTTCCCTTAAACGGTTGTACTGACGGTCACAAGGTCAAAGACTTTCGTGAACACGTAAGAGGACTTCAGAGGTTTGCGAAGGGGAGACTACATTCTGGAGTCCGTAGGTCCTCGGTCCGGTGTCTAAAACTGTTATTCGATGAGGTCAAAGGACCTTTCTCCTGTTAACCACGTGGTCCGGTGGCCATCCCGACTAGTAACAAGACTTTAGGTTAGACAGAACCACGTGACTGCATAACATTTACCGGGGGTCGAGATGGTGGGCTACCTGATTCGAAAGGGCTCTCTTCAAAGTAGTCAGGGGAGGTTTGGAAAGACGAGGGAAGAAAACCGTACGAGTCGTGGGACAGGACTCTTTAGACTCAAATAATCTGTAGATAATATTGACTGTATAACAACGTCACCCCCACTTCTCTACGGAATCTGTCTACTAGAATTGACCGAAAGAAGGTTTTCTTAAAAAAATAAAATTCTCCTCTGTCGACTTTAAGTAGGGGTAAATGTTAATCATTTTGAAAGAAAGTAATAACTTTACGAACGACTTTGTCGTCGGTGTAGTCCCACTGTTTAGGGCAATAGTACGAAAACCGTTAACAGAGTGGTTTTCTGCGGATAACTCTCGTAACAGACCCAAACACATACTCTGACTGTTAGTTCGAGGTCCGTCTCCCACCCCCGTCGATGTATCGGACGACGTTTCACGGAAACACACACACACACACACACACACACACACACACACGTGCGTACGTAAACACCAACAAGTCGTCTCTCTAGATTCCAAGACCTTTTTAGGCTCGTACGTGATACACGTGATTGTTCTAGTCAGTAGCCCGTAATCACTCTAAGAGTTCGAAGCGGGGAAATCAAAAGGTAAAAGAACATAAAAAGAGACACTCGTCACCGTCCACGATAAACAAACAGTCCGCCAATACCCTGTTTTACTCCCACCCTCACCCCTCCCTAGTGAAAAAATTCACTCGTCAATGGTCGACGAATGTACCAACTGTTATCTTATCACTACTTTCCGTGGTTGTTATCGCGTATTTCGAGTGGGGAAATCTCAGAGCACCTTACTTGACAAAGACTTCCCTGACTCCTCCGTGTGAACGGAGACAGGGGGAAAAGACGGGCCACTGCCCTCGACCTGTCCGGGACGACCAGGCCGTGGTCATCTACCAACTCAAACAGTCTGAATCTCCATAAAGAGAGATACTCTTACCTCTTCTTTATTCCCTCTGGAAGTGGACAACTCACCTTCCTCTCTTCCTTTTCCTTCCGCCCCTCCCTCTTTCGTAGTTACCTCGTTCCGTCTATTGACGAGAGAGTCAAGGGCACTTTGTGTTCGGAGCAAAGGAAGGTGGTTTGTTTGATGGAGTCGGCGCGACAAATTTATCGAGACAACTGAATGGTAGACTGTGTGTGGTCCGACAAAAGAGGGTATGAGTGGAACTCACGACTGCCAAGGAAAGAGAAACTGGTTGAGTGGTCCTCGGACAACCGATTGGGTGAGACAAGAAAGAGGTCTCTCGGGGAAGACCAAAATTTTGGTGTGAAGTTTGGGTCGCTTCGGACGACAGGCACTGCTACTCGGAACGAGACTATCTCTGTCTCGGCACACGGGTAACAGTACCAAAACGACTCCGCACAGCACCGTTTGCCCGAAGAGAACACCGAGTCACGATTTCTTAGGTGGACGGTCCCGTCCTCTGGGTCCAAGATAGGGAATATCCTTCCCTCTAAGGGGACCTCTTCCGTTACCGTTGGGTTCGGTCATGAGAACGGACCCTTTAGGGTACCTGTCTGCTCGGACCACCCGATGTCAGGTACCACGACGTTTTCTAAGTCTGTGTTGTTCGTATTGTTTTAGTCCCGTCTACGTGTCAGACTCCGACTCTCCGTTTCGTTATTTATGACGACGATCTTTCTCTGGATAACTTGACTGTAGTCTTTTAGAGGACGGGAACCCTAGGATCCCCCTGACCTTACTTTCAACTTGAGACATACCGTAATGGTAAGCATATAAAAGTACTGAAAGTATGAACTTACTCTAGTTCTTTCAGTCGTAGAAAGAGTCACATTCGTGATGCTCCCATGTTTGGTTAAACGTAGTACTAGTTGAGAGATCCATGATCGTGTATCATCCAAGAGTTTTGTGAAAATAGTTTACTTCCATAATGACTCAAATTGAGTCGAAATGGTCCATGACACACGGTCGTTATCGAAAGTACGAATATTATTTATAGTCTGTGAGTCGTAGTATCCGTTTTGTAGTGTATTTTATCATGGAAACGAAAGTTTTATTGGATCTCAACTCCTGTCCTCTATCTCTATATTTGATTTTCCACAACATTTTTGATCCTAACGTCGCATACCAGGGTAGTGTTGTACCGTTTATCTACCCCTTTATTACCTTTATCACTGTCTGAACTAAAAGAATCCGAGGTTCTAGTGACACCTACAACTGACGTCGGTAGTCAGTGAAAATTAAAGTAAGAAAATTACTTTAATTTTCTATGAACGAGGAACCTTCTTTTCGATACTGTTGAGTAAGTCAAGTCGAGTCAAGTCAAGTCAGCGAGTCAGCACAGGTTGAGAAACGCTGGGGTACTTAGCGTCGTGCGGTCCGGAGGGACAGGTAGTGGTAGAGGGCCTCAAGTGAGTCTGAGTGCAGGTAGCTCAGGCACTACAGTAAGTCGGTAGAGTAGGAGACAGTAGGGGAAGAGGAGGACGGGGGTTAGGGAGAGTCGTAGTCTCAGAAAAGGTCACTCAGTTGAGAAACGTACTCCACCGGTTTCATAACCTCAAAGTCGAAGTCGTTGTCAGGAAGGTTACTTGTGGGTCCTGACTAGAGGAAATCTTACTTGACCAACCTAGAGGAACGTCAGGTTCCCTGAGAGTTCTCAGAAGAGGTTGTGGTGTCAAGTTTTGGTAGTTAAGAAGCCACAAGTCGGAAGAAGTGTCTGGTTGAGACTGTAGGTATGTACTGGTGACCTTTTTGGTATCGGAACTGATCTGTCTGGAAACAACCGTTTCATTATAGAGACGAAAAGTTATACAATAGATTCAACCAGTATTGAAAGGAAGGTTCCTCATTCATAGAAAATTAAAGTACCGACGTCAGTGGTAGACGTCACTAAAACCTCGGGGTTTTTTATTTCAGACTGTGACGAAGGTGACAAAGGGGTAGATAAAGGGTACTTCACTACCCTGACCTACGGTACTAGAAGTAAAAGACTTACAACTCGAAATTCGGTTGAAAAAGTGAGAGAAAGTGAAAGTAGTTCTCCGAAAAATCAAGGAGAAGTGAAAGACGGTATTCCCACCACAGTAGACGTATAGACTCCAACAACTATAAAGAGGGCCGTAAGAACTAAGGTCAACCACGAAGAAGGTCAGGTCGCAAAGAGGACTACATGAGACGTATATTCAATTTATTCGTCCCACTGTCATATGTCGGAACTGTATGAGGAAAAGGATAAACCTTGGTCAGACAACAAGGTACAGGTCAAGATTGACAACGAGGGACTGGACGTATATCCAAAGAGTTCTCCGTCCAGTTCACCAGACCATAAGAGTAGAGAAAGTCTTAAAAGGTGTCAAATAACACTAGATGGGTGAGTTTCCGAAACCGTATCAGTTATTTCGTCTTTAACTACAAAAGGACCTTGAGAGAACGAAAAAGGTACTAGGTCACCTACAACCGTTAAACTGGAGACGAAGAAGACGGAAAAGATTTTGGTCGAACTTGTAGACCTTCAAGTGCCAAGTACATAACGACTTCGTACTGAACCTCTTAAAACTCGTAATGAAATGATCGCACACTCTACTCACGTTAAAACGTCATCAAACTCGTAAGAAACCGTAACAGAAAGAAACCCTAACCTTGCTTGTGACTGGAAAAGGTCAGGACACCAGTGACGACTCAAAAGTTTAAACGACCGTATAACTTACGTCGTGAAAGTGTCGTAGTAGAAAGACCTAAACTTTACCGAGGTGACCTTAAGGTAGTGGAGGAGATCGAAACAAACATCACTACGAAAGATTCCGGGTGAACTGAAGTGTAAGGTCCTACAGACCGAGATCCACTCACAGTATGATAGTACTAATAGAGCCAGTACTTCGAGAAAAAACTTGTCAAGGAGACACATAAGAACGTTGGAGAAGAATTATAGAAGACGAAGACAATCTAGGTATGGCAAAGATAGGAATAGCTCGGGTAGAAACGTACTTTACAAGGGAACCATAGAGATTAAAAGAACTTCTCTAGAGATCAGAAGGGGTAAGACAACAAAAGGAGGTAAAGAAACGTAACTAGCGACTCCTTCAGAAAGGATAGAGAGGAACGATAAGAAACCTTGAGACGTAAGTCTACGAATATAGAAAAGAAAAGAGGAAACGAAAAGTAAAGAGTAGAAAAGTGTCGATAAACATTCCGGAGGAGTCTGTCGTATAATTTTTTGTCTCTGTAATAAAACGGTTTTTTCCAGTCACAACAGTTTCGATACCAAAAAGGTCATCAGTACATGCCTACACTTTTAGCCTGGTATTCCTTCGTGGTTTCTTAACTACGAAAACTCGATACCATAACCTCTTCTAAGAACTCTCAGGGAACCTGACGTTCCATTAGTTTGGTCAGTTAGGATTTTCTTTAGTTGGGACTGATAAGTAACCTTCCTGACTACGATTTCGACTTCGAGGTTATGAAACCGGTATACTACGTTACTCGGTTGAGTAACCTTTTCTGGGACTACGACCCTTTCTAACTTCCGTCCACTTCCCTCACTGTCCGTTGTTATGCCAACCTACCGTAGTGACTGAGTTACCTGTATTGAGACTCGTTTGTGACCCTTTACCACTTCCTGTCCCTTCGGACCACACGACGTCAGGTACCCCAGAGTTTCTCAGCTTGTACTGACTCGCTGACTTGTGGTTGTCGGTGTTATCGAGACTATTTTCGTACGAGCCCCACTTCCTCTTTCAGTAAGGATATACTCTCCCTCCCGATCCTTTTATTCAAAGATATTCAACTGAAAACTTAACTCAAAATCTTCTACTTATCCTTACTTCGTCAACAGGTACGGAAACTTGCCGGTCGGGATTTGGACTAAGATGAAGTAGTACTGGAGGCGTCACAGGGGAGGTTTCGTACTTAAATAGACGACACTAAGAGAAACTTGTCAGTGCCTTCTGAGAACTTTGGACCTATGGTCAAGTAAAGTTGACTAGGGGATAGTGGTAATCGACTTGAGGATGGAGGTAAGTTTACTCGTCTCTTCGGTTCCCTACCTAATGTCTCCTAAGACAAAAGTCGGTAGATTCCTTCGTTCCATAAATAAGACGTTTACGTCGAAGGTCCATTCAGAAGTTCCGGGGTGAACGTTGGTTAAAAAATGGACATTGGGTGAGAACATACCTTTAAGATCTTGAAGGTGATTAAGATTGTTTAAAATTCACGTAGAAGAGTTCGAGAGTAAAGTACTTTTGATTTAATATAGGAGTTTGAAGAATTTTCTATGAATAAAGGATAGAATAGAAAATGGTTTTAGTAGTAGGACAAAAGGAATGGGGAAGGGACTACCTTTATAGAATAAGAGGATTTTGAGTATTGGGTGTCCGGAGGACTCCTCTAGGTCGTAATAAGGACGAAACGGACCGATAAAGGTTTAATATTATGAAATGTGTGAGGTAGAAACTTTATAAACCGTAGACCAGTGTATGGTGACTGATTGGAATTAGTGATAGAGAGGGTTGAAAGAATACAGGGAGTAATTTATATTTATAATCGTATACTGTGTGTCGAAATCGGGTTTAAATCGGTGACAGGATGTATATAGGTCATTTATACATCTCTGGTTGAGGTACAAGTTTAGACTGTCAAGGAATATTAGGTATTGAGGTCACCGGTAGTTTTGGTGAGATGAAGAACTTGACCAGTAGCAAAACTTAATAAGATTGTACACGACAGTTTGAGGTCGGCCATTAAGAAACAGTTGGTAAAGGATATAAAAAGTTGGACAGAGGAGAGAGTATGTGGATAAGGGTGGTGGGATAGAGATTATATGGGAGTTTCGGACTGGTAGTGGTTAGAAACTATGTAAAAAGACAAAAAGAGTGAAGAGACTTCTATACAACGAAGGTCTTTGAAGTTTAAAGAGGAAGAGACAATACGTCTCATTAAGATCAGATAGAACCTGATTAGTATCTTATCGTTAAGAGTTTCACACCAAATCTCTGTGACCGTCACAGTGATCCTAGAAAAATTCCCTAAAAGTTTCCTTTTTACTAAAAACGTTATATTTAATTCTTTAATAAACGAAGAAAGTGACAGTCAAAAACTCAAAAGGTCTTCGATGTACTGTACCCGATAACTCTGCGTATTTTACACCTCAATCTATGCGTTAGGTTGAGAGAACATGATTGTCTGTTTCTCTCTAAACGTTTTTACTTTTTGTTGTCAAAAAAAATTATTTAATTTAACATAAAAACTTTTATGTTAATAAAAAGTAATTTTCTATGGTAATCTTATGGTATCTGTCTCCTCGAACCGCCCGATGTCATGTACCCCAGCGTTNGGTTGAGAGAACATGATTGTCTGTTTCTCTCTAAACGTTTTTACTTTTTGTTGTCAAAAAAAATTATTTAATTTAACATAAAAACTTTTATGTTAATAAAAAGTAATTTTCTATGGTAATCTTATGGTATCTGTCTCCATGTACCCCAGCGTTTCTCAACCTGTGTTTTGCGTACGTTCTGAATTATTTCGTACGAAGAAGTGAACTTTTTTTTTTTCTATGGTAATCCTAAACTAACCGAACAATAAAAAATTTATTTTAAAATATAATTTAAAGGTAGAGTTGAAAATTATACCATTTGTAGATATTAATGTTGGGTGTATTTGTCTTTGAGAACCTCCGGAAACTATGAAAAAGTTCTCATAGTTCCCAGAACCCTTGGTGTTAAACTTTTGGTGAGTCCGGTACGACAGTCTAAAGGTAGAAAATGAAGGTTCTCCGGAGAAGTAAAACTTTTAAAAGGCAAACTTTCAGTTTCACAAAAGGAAAACGTGAGTTAAGAAGACTATACTTAATTAATAAAAAAGGTCTTAAATATTTTTATATTCGTAAACTAATAAAAGACGATTTTCGGTCTATTAGATATCGGGAAGAAAAACGAGTGAGTGATTCAATACAGGACGAGACGATGGGGTACCTGACGTCGTGTGGTACAAGGGACAGGAAGTGGCAGAGGGTCTCAAACGAGTCTGAGTACAGGTAACTTAGCTACTACGGTAGGTTTGTAGAGTAGGAGACAGTGGGGGAAGATGAAGACGGAAGTTAGAAAGGGTCGTAGTCCCAGAAAAGGATACTCAACCGAGAAGTGTAGTATACTGGTTCCATAACCTCGAAGTCGAAATCGTAGTCGGGAAGGTTACTTATCGGTCCCAACTAAAGGAAATCCTAACTGACCAAACTAGTGGAACGTCAGGTTCCCTGAGAGTTCTCAGGAGAGGTCGTGGTATCAAACTTTCGTAGTTAAGAAACCACGAATCGAAAGAAATACCAGGTTGTGAGTCTGGGTATATAAAGATGACCTTTTAGGTATCAAAACTGATATGTCTGGAAACAGTCGTTTCACTATAGAGACGAAAAATTATACGACAGATCCAAACAGTGTCTAAAAGAAGGTTCCTCGTTCGTAGAGAATTAAAACGTCGACGGTAGTGACAGGCGTCACTAAACCCCGGGGGTTTTTCCTTATAGTCAGTGACAAAAATGAAAAGGGGGTAGATAGACAGTACTTCACTACCCAAGTTTAAGGTACTAGAAGTAAAAAACTTACAACTCAAAATTCAGTCGACAAAGTGAGAGGAGAAAGTGGAAGTAGTTGTCCGAGAAATCAAAGAGAAGTCAAAGACGGTAAATTCACCATAGTAGACGTAACAACTATAAAGAGGACCGTTAGAACTAAGGTCGAACACTCAGTAGGTCGGGTCATAAAATGTACTACATGAGACGTATATTAAATTTATTCATCCCACTGTTATATTCCGGAACTGTATGAGGAAAGAGTTAAAACTTGGTAGGATAACAAGGTGCGGGCCAAGATTGACAACGGAGAACAGGACATATGTCCGAAGAGTCCTCTGTCCAGTCCACTAGACCATAAGGGTAGAGAAACTCTTAAAAGGTGACAAACAACACTAGGTGTATCAGTTTCCGAAATCGCATTAGTCACTTTGTCTTCATTCTTGAAAAACCTTAAGTGAACGAAAAAGATATTAGGTCATCCGTTGAACTACAGACCAAGGAGACGGAAAGGATTTAGGTCGAACATGTAGACCTTCAAGAACCAAGTGTATGACACCTTCGGATCGAACTTCCTAAAACTCGAATTAGAACGAGTGTACACTTGACTCACGTTGACACACCATCAAACTTAAGAGGACCCGTAACGGGAAGAAACCTTGACCCTACTTTTGACTGGAAAAGGTCAGGACACTGGTGACGACTCGAAAGGTTTAAACGACCGTATATCGAGATATATATGAAATAAGGAAGGGAGACACGAGTGATTATTCCTAGGAGTAAGGTCAGTTAAGAATATCGTTACAGGAGTCAGAGTAAAGTATGGTAAATAAAAGTAGTCAGTCAGTCAAGTCAAGTCAACAAGTCAACACAGGTTGAGAAACGCTGGGGTACCTGACGTCGTGTGGTCCGGAGGGACAGGTAGTGGTCGAGGGTCTCAAATGAGTATGGTATGAGTACAGGTAACTCAGTCACTACGGTAGGTTGGTAGAGTAGGAGATAAAAGGGGAAGAAGAGGACGGAAGTTAGAAAGGGTCGTAGTCCCAGAAAAGGTTACTCAGTTAAGAAGTGTAGTCCACCGGTTTCATAACCTCAAAGTCGAAGTTGTAGTCAGGAAACTTACTTGTAGGTCCTGACTAGAGGAAATCCTACCTGACCAACCTAGAGGAACGTCAGGTTCCCGGAGAGTTCTCAGGAGAGGTTGTGGTGTCAAGTTTTCGTAGTTAAGAAGTCGTGAGTCAGAAGAAATACCGGGTTGAGAGTGTGGGTTTTGACTGATGACCTTTTTGGTATCGAAACTGATCTGCCTTGAAACAGTCGATCAAATAAATAAAACTGTTAGTAGGAATTTATGAACGAGGAAAAAACATAGAATTAAAGAATAGATAAGAATAAAAGAAGTCGAATCTTTGACTATACTCAAGTAGATTAAAAAAGCTAAAAACAACAGCTAAACGTTACAACACCATTAAAATCCATATGTTATTTTACTTAGTGAATATATATCTGTATATAGGTGAGAAAAGACCTAAGAAAAGGGTATATCTGGTGATATCTCATAACTTATCGTAAGGGACACGATATGTCATATAGGAGTAATCAATGGACAAAATTCATACGACGACGACGACGACGACGACGACGACGACGACGACGACTCCGAGTAGTCAGTACAGGTTGAGACACGCTGGAGTATCTGTCGTCGGGTGGTCCGAGGGGGTAGGGACCCTAAGAGGTCCGTTCTTGTGACCTCACCCAACGGTAAAGGAAGAGGTTACGTACTTTTTACTTTTCGCTTTCACCTCAACGAGTCAGCACAGGTTGAGAAGCACTGGGGTACCTGACGTCGGATGGTCCGAGGAGGCAGGTACCCTAAAATGTCCGTTCTCATGACCTCACCCAGGGGTCACGGAAGAGGCTAAAATTCATATCATCCCGTATATACAGTCAGGGTTAGTGAGTTAAATGGGGAGACCTTTGGTAGATAGATACTGAGGTAGATAGATACTTAGATAAAGACGATACATCTATTTAAGTGAACATGAAGAAAAAATCTAATGTACATATTCCCTATAGTATACTATAAACAGAAAGAGACTGAATGAAGTGAGTTATGCTGTTGGAGATCCAGTTAGGTATCACGACGTTTACCGTAATAAAACAAGAAAAAATATCAACTCATTATAAGGTAACACATATATAGTGTAAAAGAAATATGTAAAGAGACAACCGCTTGTGAATCCTCCGAAGGTACCAGACTGATGACATTTATCATGGCGTTACTTGTAATCCTACGTATATCGAAAAGTGTAATATTAAAAGAGACCTATATACGGGTCCTCGTCCTAACGATCTAGTATACCATTGTGATAAAAAAAAAAAAAAATTCTTCTGAGATATGACAAGAGGTATCACCGATACACACACACGAATCAGTACAGGTTGAGAAACGTTGGGAAAGCTTCCGACATCGGGTGATCTGAGGAGACAGGTACCCTAAAGGGTCCGTTCTTATGATCTCATCCAACGGTAAAGGAAGAGAGTCCTTAGAAGGTCTGGGTCCCTAGTTTGGGTACAGAGAGCTCAGAGGACGTAACCACCCGTCCAAGAAATGACGATCATGGTGAACCCTTCGATTTGGTTAACCATCTCACCGATATAGTTAAATGTAAGGGAAGAAGGTCATAGACGACGACGACGATTCAGTGAAGTCAACTCAGGCTGAGACGCTGGAGTATCTGCCGTCGGGTGGTCCGAGAGGGTAGGGACCCTAAGAGGTCCACTCTTGTAACCTCACCCAACGGTACAGGAAGAGGTCATAGATGACAAACATCTATAAAACTACTACCGGTAAGACTGATCACAGGCCACTATATGGTGACCTCAAAACTAAAAGTAAAAAGATAATTAATCACTACAACTCGTAAAAAAGTACACAAACAACAGATAGACATACAGATGAAATCTCCTTACAGATAAATCTAGAAGACGGGTAAAAACTAACCCGACATAAAAAAAAAATATAACTTGAAGTACTCGATAAACACAGAACCTCTAATTAGAAAACAGTCGCAGAGTCAACGTTTGTTAAAGAGGGTAAGACTTCCGACAGAAAAGTAGTACAAATATCAAAGGAAACAACATGTTTTCGTAAATTCAAATTAATCCATAAACAAATAAAAACAAAAATAGAGGTAATGAGATTCTACACCTAGTTTTCTCTAGAACGACGTTAAATACAGTTTCTCACAAGACGGATATAAAAGAAGATTCTTAAAACATCATAGGTCGGAATGTAAATATAGAAATAGGTAAAACTCAAATAAAAACACATACCACAATTCCTTACAAGACTAAAGAAAGTAAAAGTACATTGACAGAAAAGGGTAGTAGTGAATAACTTCCCTGGTAGAAAAGAGGTGACATATAAGAACGGATGAATCCGTATCTTAACACCACGACCTCCTCTGAGAGCTCTCAGGGAACCTTACGTTCTTCTAGTTTGGTCGGGTCTTATAAGTGACCTTCCTGACTACGACTTCGACTTCGAGGTTATGAAACCGGTGAACTATACTTCTCGACTGCGTAACCTTTTCTGGGACTACGGACCTTTCTAACTTTCGTCCTCCTCTTCACCTGTCATCTACTCTACCAATCTATCGTAGTGGCTGAGTTACCTGTACTCAAACTTGTTTGAGGCCCTTTATCACTTCCTGTCCCTTCGGACCGTATGATGTCAGGTACCGTATCGTTTCTCCCCTTGTATTGAATCACTGACTTGTTGATTCGTTGTTGTCTTCTATCCACGTATCTAAATAAGATAGCACAAGGTAACTAGATATAAAGACAAAATACGGTCATGGTATGTATGACGCAACCATTGACACCGAAACATCAAATTAGACTTCAGTCCCTCGGACTAAGAAGGTCGAGGTAAAAAGAAAGAATTCTAACGTAACCGATAAGTACCAGAAGCCACAAAAGTATGTTCGACATTCTAAAAACAAGATTAAGACACTTTTCAGGGTAACCATCAAACTATCCTTAACATACCTTAGACATCTAACGAAACCCATCATATCTGTAAAAGTGTTATTGCTGAGAAGGAAGTAGTCACAAAATATCAAAAGTCTCATAGAGAAATCTATCCAAATAAGGATCCATAAAATAAGAAAAACAACGTCACTCTTTACCCCAACAAAGAAATTAAAGGAAAAGACTATAAAACGACAATCACATATCCTTACCTTTTCTAAAGATACATAATTACAATATAGGGTTTTAAATAGTTTAAGTAACTAATCAAGATCAGTAAAAGAAATTGTAGAAATCCTAAAAAAATTACATATCATGGTACGGTAGGTTTTTGTCAGTGTCAAAATGAAGAAGAAAAGGTCAAATCTAAAGAAAATAAAGAAAAAAGGAGACTAACGGTACCCATCCCGAAGGTTTTGACACAAATTATTAACACCGGTCTCACTTGTACGAACAGAATAAGGACTAGAATCCCCTTTACGAAAATTTAAAAGGTGGTAATTCTTACTACAAACGACACCTACACATTATATACCGGAAATAATACAAATACATCCAAGGGAGAAACGGGTGAAAGATCTCTCAAAAATAGTCTTTTCGCACATTTTAAGACAGCTCTGCGAAAAGACGTAGACAACTCTTCTGGCATAGAAAAAAAAGGAAGTCAAAGAATTACACTACATAGTGTGACTAACTAAACATCTATAGCCTTTTAGGAACGTAGGGATTCTATTTGGTGTAAACTAGTACCACACACTGGGAAATTGCACAACAACCTAAGTCAAACGATCTTAAAACAATTCCCAAAAACGTAAATACAAGGAGTCACTATGACCTGCTACCAAAAGAGAAAACACTACATAGTTAGACCGAAACCATAATCTCTCTGTCATCGTACTCGAACCCTCACAAGGAAGGAGACTTAAAAGCCTTCCAATCCGCAACTGAAGGGATTTACAAACTAGCTTTGACGGACCTGTAAAAAAACAAACAACCTTCCAAAATATAGTATCAAATCAAAGTCATGAACATTAGCCAGACAAGTATGAAGGGTAAAAAAGGACCAAGTCAGAACCTTCCAAAATGAAAAAATTCTTAAACGGGTAAAGAACTTCCAACAGGTAAAATATACACATGTCAACGAACATCATCAGACGATACTAGGAAACATAAAGACACCATAGGTAAAATTGAAGGAGAACAAGTGAAAATTAAAATAACTAAACTCAGGAGTGAAAAAAAGAGTTACTCAAACCAGTTTCTAAATAGTAAAAAGATTAGAATAGAAAAAAAATAGAAGAGTTTCTTGGTCAAAAATTAAAGTGACTGGAACGATAACAGAAAAGTAAAAATAAAGTAAATAAAGACGAGACTAGAAATACTAAAGAAAGGAAGATGATTTAAACTCTAAAAAAAAAACGAGAAGAAAGAGGTCGACGAAATCGACATTCCAATTTAAGAAATAAACTCTAAAAAGAACAAGGAACTCCATCCTAATATAGTGATATTAGAAGAGAGAATCTTGACGAAAACGACTAAAGGTATCCAAACCCAGTGTTTGTCAACCTGTGTTGACTCGTTGACTTGATTTAACTGTCCAAACCCTAGTAGTACAAAAAACAACAGTAAAAAGAAATCCACAAAAAATTAAAGGAGAAACTAAAGAAGTCACTAGGTAACCAATAAATCGTTGTTTAATAAATTGGGTACACAAACATGAAAAATGTCATATAAAGAGGAACCTAAATAGGATATACCCTGAGAGACGTGAAGGACCTGAACCCACTGAAAAAGGAATAGGTACAATCCTTTGTAAAACTGATATTAGTAAAGTTTACAAAAGAGTCCGGGAAAGAGAAGACCCTGGGGATATTAACCTTACAAACACGTAAATTACAACAGGGTCTCCAGAGACTCTACAAGCAAATAAAAGTGTGAAAAAATTTTAAGACAAAGTGTCGTCACAAAAAGTGGTAAGATAGAAGATTGAATGAATAGGTAAGAAGACGATAATAAGACGATAACTAAGAAAGATCGTGTAAAAAGTAAGGCCAATAACATAACAAGTAGAGACAAACAAGAAATCAAGAAGATCCAGAAACAATTCGTAAAGAATAGAAGATCTAGATACGGAGGCAAGAAAGAAGTTGTATAACCTAGTAGAAATCATAGTGACGATACTTAAGAAAAAGTCCCTCTAACGACCAGAGGAGAAGTAAATTAACAAGAACATGAAAAAATAGAACGAGGAAGTAGACGTTGTATAAAGAAACAACAGAGTAAAACAGATTGAAGAACACAAACACCAGAAGAAAGACGTCCAACGTCTTGGAATCAAGAACGAGACTACAGACGATGGACCACCCACTCCATCGAGATCCTCGGTTCTACCACTACTCCCCACTCACCCGGTGGGTCCACCGTCCGAAGGTGGTCCTAGGAGACAGGTACCGTAAGAGATCCGTTCTTGTGACTTCGACAACGGTACGGGAGGAGGTCCCCTAGAGGGGCTGGGTCCCTAACTTGAGTGTAAAAGACGTAACATCCGTCTAAGAAAATGGTGACTCGGTGACCCCTTTGGGGACATCTTAGTGGATTAAACAAAGGAAAAAGTCGATTCAAAAACATTCTCTGTTTGCAAAAGGTAGAGACAAAGGGACGAGAAGTCGAGGAACCTAGATTGTAGACTGACTTAAGGAGGTGTTGTTGACAAAATCATTACCAGTGAGTACCAAAGGTTACCTAACTATGGTCGACAAGAGTATTTGTTACCTATGAACGTTGTGAAGTGTGAGGATTGGTGGGAACAACAGAAGCGGACAAGAAGTAACTAGATGAAAGAGAGAAAAAAGAGAATGAGAAGAAAAAACGTAAGGAGAAGTATGAAATTGTGGCTTTTAAAATAAAAGTTTTAAACACAGTTATAAAAGATTTGAAAACAGGTCTGGGACCAACCTACACTTTTAGTCAGTTTTTCTGAACGTCCTCTGACCGTTTAAGGACTGAGTCAATTACCGACTACGGTGGTGGATTTAGTGTGTTATACCAAGTTCGTTTCATAATTATACTAGTTCTCCCCTTAACACGTCTTCTCCTTCTCCTTCTCTTTGGACTGTCATTTTTCTAACTTTACACGTCTATATGTAGTAGAGTCTTCAAAAAAAAAAAAAAGAGAAGATTTTAGGTTCATAAGTCTGGGTAAGAACTTACTCTACGTTTAATACCTAGTTATATTCCCTCTTGTATTAATGTCTTTGTATCTATTCGACGTCCCGGTAAAAGATCTTGACGACACCTGATTCCTTGAAGTGTTCAGGAGAGCGATAAATCTACGATACTAAGATACCTATAGTAGTGACATAATTTATGTCCTGGTTTCTGTTTCTTTAGTTCCGTCTGGGTGTTGTTTTGTCTCTTGTTTAGTGCCATTCTTATATAAAAGAAAGAACGGGACTCCTTGATCCTTAAAGAACGGATTTAATATATTTTGAGTAATATTTTCTGTAAGGTTTGTGTTGGGTTTCTTAAAGAAGAACTGACTGTAAAATCGTTCGTCACTTGTCAGAAGACTTACAAAGACGAAAGGTGGAACACTATTTGCAGAAGTAAATAAGTGGAGCCGTGGAAGACAACAAAGGTAGACTCATTCTAGGCAAAGTCCCGATTTCGACCGTTGGTTGTGAACTGGTCACCGAACACTGTCGACTGTAGACTATTTACCGACCTTATTAGGGACTACAATGATCCGTCAAAAGAGTATTAAACCGTACCTGTAACAGTGAGAAGAGTCCCTGAGACTCGGATACTTCTCTTCACGAACAACGGTATGGTGAAATTGACGGGAAACTTCCTCACGACAACTGGGTAAGTGATCACAATAGAAGAGACTTATTCACGTTCGATAGAAACTGGAAAGTTGATCTATCGTTGATCCCATATTTGGTGTCATAGGATCTGTCGAAGACTAAACCCCTGTACAGTCTAAATTTATAGACCGAACTTTATTTACTCGTTTATCCGCTCCTAGATCCCAACGACTTTTGGTTGGTCTCTTTTCCCTTTCTTTTTTCTTACTCCACCTCTTCCTGTTCTTCATCCTCACTCCTATTTCTCTTCTTGTGAATAATTTACGGACAACACACGCTTCTCGGTTCTCCTAGGAAAATAAGTATCGTAGATTAGAGTACTCCTCGCATGAATAACAGAGAACTAAAGTCTACCCCTTCGACTTCGAATCTCCAATTGGACGGACTCATATGTGTCAATGACTCGCGGACGGAGACGGTGTGACCTACGTCCGACTCTTTCAGTCGTCCTTTTCCAATCTAAAACCATTGTCAAATTCCTTCAACTCTTTTTATGATGTTCCGGAACGTAAGAACTATAAACTTTGAACACGTTGACAAAAAATTTAATTGTTTATTTTGGGAATATCGTGGTTTTATTCCCTTTCATAACGGGGTTTAAGGACGATATACCTTATTTCTCAAAAATACATATAGTTCTATTTAATCAATTGGTCAAGACGTTGATATTGAGAAGACCTTACAGAAAATCACAAATTCTTTTTTTATCTGAATCTATGACAGTAATGGTTCTCTATATAATGTCATGAAGCCTTAATGACATATTTGACGTATTTGTCGTGTTTTGTGATCGTTTACAATGTTTATGGATTTTAAAATTCCTACAAAGTAAAACTTAAATAACTAGACGTCATGGTAAGACAAGTCTATCTTACTTACATAGATTGGTATAGTCTCGACGGACGATTACTTATCTTCGTTCAATTACAGTCCTCGACCCACTGAAGACAGAGGTAATAGTAAAACTGGAAACTAATATTTGTATCGGTGACACTAGAATCTTGTAATATTAGTACATCGTGAACTGTCCGTGTATCGTGAACTGTCCGTGTTTCAAGAAAAAGTATAGTAGAGTAATTTTAGATTATTGAGGGGATTTAACGAAAACAAAGAAACTCTTAGAGGTTTTTAATTGTCTGTCCGAGGTTCAGTGTAGATACTATCCATAGTCTCGTTCCTAAGGTTGAATTCAAGAGACGAAGGTGATTGAATAATACGAATATTGGTGCAAACACTATCAAGTGTTGTATAAATAAGAGACTACTATTTTGGTGAATGTATCCGTAAAAATGTACTAAAGTCATTTCAATTTGAATTAGTGTATAATTTCCACTACCGTCTATTAAAGTTAAGTTTCACATGAGATAATCGATAAAATACTGAACTGTAAAATCTCAAATAGTTTTTGTGAGTCCGTATTTCCGTTTATGATTGAAGAGGGACTTGAACGGACCACTTACAGATCCAATCCCTTCCTTACAATCTCACGTCTTGTAATACATAGACATTAGACTATTCGTCGAACTATTGGTCTTCGACTTAGGTTTTTCAAGTAGAACTTAACGTGAGATCCGACACTACACAGAGAGGTGTATAGGCACATACACATGCGTTTATGCTTCATACATCTATGTACATATAAATATAGATATGTGTATACATAAATATATATATATATCATTATACATTTATATCTACGGTGAAAGATTTATGGTTTTGTACGTCAGACGTACTCAGACAATGATGCTTCTCACACTCCTAACACTGTCTGGCGGACCACTTTACAATAGGTACAATAAGTGTTCTGTTTTTAATCGTAGTGAGGGAGTGACTCGAATAATTTTTTTTATCCTCTTACTTTATTTGATTTTGAAGGGCAACTTTTAGGTTCGTTGTATATCGAACCAAAGGAAGACTTTCTAAGAGAAACAAGACTGTGTTGTGTCTTTAGTAAATTTGGTGAGTTTAACGAGAAACACCCAACACAGACCTCTGTGCGAACCCACATCCACAGAGACGACGTCTTTTCACCTTATCAGCGAACCGTGGGTGTAAAAGTCGATCCGGGAGAGAGAGAAAGAAACACAGACTGGAAGTGACTGTAAGTTCGTCTTTCGGGTAGGGACCGGAGGACAACATTCTTGACCCCGTCCCAAGGTTCTTCTTGTCCCAACCTTCTTGGGACAGCACAAGGTGGGAGTAGGAAGTCCCGGAAATTTTATAAAGACCCGAAAGAGAAACTCGTAAAGGAAGATTGACGGGTGGAGGCTGAGACCTCTTAAATCTCTTGACCAACGACTTCACGAAACAAATGTGTCTCCCGAAAATACCCCAGCGTGTCTCAGTCTGTGTTGACTTCGTTGAATCGTCGTCGTCGTCGTCGTCGTCATTATATGCCACTTCCGTTACCGTTGGGTGAGGTCATAAGAACGGACCTTTTAGGGTACCTACCTCCTCGGACCATCCGACGTCAGGTACCGCAGCGACTCTCAACCTGTACTGACTCGCTGAAGTGAAATTTGAAAAGTAAAAGAACGTAACCTCTTCCTTTACCGTTGAGTGAGGTCACAAGAACGGCTTCTTAGGGTCCCTGCCTCCTCGGCAGATACCCCAGCGTGTCAGCCTGTGCTGATTTCACTGAATCGTCGTCGTCGTCACCATTGTATAGGAACTTCGTACAGTTAGTTAATGACTGTCTCCTCCTCCTTTCGAGAACGGACTCGACCCTGTCTTAGTCTTCATATGAAATATGACAGACAGAAGGAACGTCCTAGTCTGACTCTGATCCTGAAACGGACCTTAGTGTGGGAATAAGTTGAAGGAAGGGAAAGGGACGTCACACAGGACCTCGTGTAAGAATCATTCAATGAACGTACCCCAGACGACGACCCCTTGGGTTAGTGTCTCCTGTGCAACCTGGAAGGAAAGGACAAAGGGAGGAGAGGAGGAAGAGGAAGAGGAGACGAAAAAGAAGAAGAGGAGAAAATAGAACATCAAAGAGCGGACTTAAGAAAACTTTCTATTTAAATACCGTATATTTAGTTATTTAATCACTCTCGATTCTAAATACCTTGTGAGTGATAGTTTATAACAAGATTCACTGAACGTACATAATTAGGAGTTTGGTTGGGATCTATGCCCATAATAATAATAATAGAAGTGAAATGTCCTTTCCTTTACCTCCCAAAGGATATTTAACTCCGTCTCTCTAATTCATTAAACAAAGTCCAGTATGTCAACCCTAAACTTCCGTCCCTAAGACCGAAGTCTCAGGTACAAAAAAGGTCAAGTAGTGTAAAGTCTTTGTTCGGACCGAAAGATTCAGGGTCTAGACTAAGGAAGGGATTACTATTCTTAAATCTTTTCAAAGACTTAAAAGACACGGGGTCAAAGAGAAGAATGTAAGAAAGAGATTTTACCCTGAAGGAACGTCAAACATAAGTGCTTGGTTGTTCTCTCAAAAAACTCATTAAATAATAAGATAATTTGAGAACGAACCTTTTGCGAATCCGTATTGAAAACAGTTTACAGTTTAGTGAGGAGATGATTTTAGAAGAAAGACTACTCAACCTTTAACACGTAATTATGAAAAATATAACAACGGTTTATCATTTGTCCTAAGTCAAAGGTTTAACAAGTTTCTATAAGGGTTGTTACAACTTTATTACTCGTGTAACGGTAGTGCGGTATGACGAACAATCGATCAATGTACCTTTACCTTCACATCGACTGTAGTAAACATTTCTAATTAAGTCATGTCGATAAAAAAAGAAAAAGAACATTCAAACTTTCTTTAAGGTGTGGTTGAGTGATACTGATTCTTAAAACCTATGGAGTACTTTTTCCACCACGAAATGATAAAGACATCCTTACTTCTGGTCCCGTTTGTTGAAGTAAGTACAGAACACTTAGATACAATTACTTTAGACCTTAGTTTAATTAGACTAAATCAATTGTACTTTATTTGTACTCCCGACATCGTCTAAGTCCTTAGCGTAAAGTCTCCGTACAATAAGGGTACCTTTCGACAGACCACTTTCGGACAGTAGTCTGTGGCACCACAGACCCGCAACCATGGACTAGTCAGTGTACCACCGCCCCAACTCCTCCCCTCAGGACGGACCACACACTGAGACACGTTCAAAGTATTGAAAAGAAGGAATTCAGGGAACATATTACATTTCGTTAAATCTGTCCTTCGAGGGACTAGAATTAGTCCAGGTACTTATAAACCAAAACAATTTCGGACTCCCAAACGAAAACAAACCTAAAACTGACCGTTCTTCGTGGTCCTAAGGGTCAAAGTAAATAATTTACTTATAACCGAAGACGAAACCATCTAAGACTGTGATGGAAGGGTCCTATATGGGTCTGTCAGGAACACTAGGTGGCCAGATGAGTAGTCGACTGCACAAGACGACCATGTAATTTATCTCTCCTTCATTGTTATTGAGAACCTAAAAACCGGACTCTTGTTGTGTGGACCACACGTAGCCAATAACGGCGTCCGGTGCCCCCAGAATGTTAAAGGTTAGTTTGACGACACCCCCCGTCCTATCGTTCTGCTCTCTTACCATTCCTCCGTTACCACTTACAATGACCTGTTCCTTTCTCTCGACCTGGACGGGCTACTGAACGTTTTCACGAGAGAATGTAAATTTCAACCGACAGATGATCGGTGAGTGGACAATCGTAATTAAGTACCTCACTTTTCCTTACCCCTTTTTGTTATACCAGAGAGTAAGGCACGCTATCCCTCTCACTCTTTATTCCTCCTTTATTGTTACTGAGGACTTAAAAACTGGACTGTTTTACCAAATATTACCACGATGAATAAATGAACATTTTTTAACTCCTTCTTAGTTCTAATTTAGAGATTTCAAAGTAATATCTGAACGAGTCAAACTCTGTGAATTCTCTGTTTCAACTTCTATAATTCATCCGCAAGTCTATGTACTCAGACCACGGGACTCCTGTCCAGACCCACCTTTGTATTTAAACCCCAAGGAATCACAACAAACTCCAAATTTTGGTACCGGAAGTCCCTCTATGTAAGACATGTCTCTCTTGTATCTACCTCTTTACCTATCCTGGGCCCTGAACTCGGGACCTCCTCAGGTAGTAAAGTACGTGATCTCCTCCTACTCCTTCACGGCGCCGGTCGTGTTCGTTCTCAGTGTGGACGTATCCCTCTTTTGCCTCGCAGGGGCGATTCTTTTTATTCTCTCTCTGCTTTCTACCCCAACTCTCCTAGTCTGGTTTTACCGACTACCGAAGGAAATAACACGACGTCATATATATCCTATTTCATGCACTGAAGACTGTAAGTGTTCTAACAAGAATTAGAGGTTTATGTTAGTGTTCTGGGAATGACAACACATGTAGTGTTTATCTATTAGATAGAAGATAGTTATTCGATTAGATAGAAGATACTTTACAACGTTCTTGGTTTGCAGGACCTCGGNACTCAGACCACGGGACTCCTGTCCAGACCCACCTTTGTATTTAAACCCCAAGGAATCACAACAAACTCCAAATTTTGGTACCGGAAGTCCCTCTATTATCCTGGGCCCTGAACTCGGGACCTCCTCAGGTAGTAAAGTACGTGATCTCCTCCTACTCCTTCTTAGTCTTCTCACACGACAGAGTCCCTAGTTCTCTTCTTATACAAAGTTTATTATTTCTGACAGTCTAGTTTCCATTCTCACTCGACGACTCAGTGGTCCATTGTGGTCCACCTCTTCTCTGACGATCTAAATTACTTTACTCCCAGTTTTTTCACTCTATATTGTCGTCTTTGTTAATTGACGAACCCGATCTAAAAAAATTATAGACGTTCAGTTAGTTACACTATATGGTGTAATCGTTTAACTTCTTATTGTTAGTATATTGACATGGTTATCTATATCTTTTTCAGAACCTATTTTAAATTACAACTAAATACTATTTTTAAGAGGTTTTTCACCCGTATCTCCCTTGTATGGAGTTGTATTATTTACAGTACATACTGTTTGAGTGTCGTTTATAATATGAGTCATCAAATTTAGACTTTTTTAGGAGATTTTACCCCTTATTCTATTCTTACGGGTGAGAACGGTGAAAATAAGTTGTATCGTAATTTTGAGGATTGGTATCGTTAGTCTCTTCTTTTTCTTTATTTTCTTTAGGTGTAATCTTTCCTTCTTAATTTTGACGGTGACAAACGTCTACTGTACTACGATACGTAGGCTTTAGTATCTCTACGGTGGTCTCTTCATGACCTCGAACAACTACTTAAGTCTTTTCAGCGTCCTATGTTTTTAATTGTATTCTTTAGACAACGTAAAAATATGTGACACTAATCAGTGAGTCAGCACAGTTTGAGAAACGCTGGGGTACCTGACATCGGGTGGTCCCGAAGAGGTTCCTAAGAGGTCTTTTTTTCATGACCTCACCCAACGATACGGGAGGAGGTTCCCTAGAAGGGTTGGGTCCTTAGTTTGGGTCCCAAGGACGAAACGTCCACCTAAGAAATGATAGACTCGGTGGTCCCTTCGGGAAAAGGTGTGATCATCACTTTATTGATAATATTCCTCTTTAATTCCTTTGTTAGGGTAAATGGTGTAGTTTTTTTTATTATAAGTCCTTATTTGGATGAAATCCTTTATTTTCTGGACATGAGTCTTTTGACACTCTGTGACTACCTTCTATGACTTCTTCTGCGTTTGTCTACTTTTCTATATAGTACAAGAATCTAACCTTCGTAGTTATAACAATTTTACTCGTATGTTGGGTTCTTCCGTTAGAGGTATTAGTTATGTTAGGGATAGTTTTACGGTATTAGGGTATTAGGGATAGTTTTACGGTTACCGGGTACGGATAACGGTGTTTACCGTAATAAAGTAAGGAAAAATACCTACGTATTATATAAGGTACAGAACCGAGGTCACTTGTAATCTCACATACATAGAAAAGTTTAACACGAAAAGAGACCTATATACGGGGTGTTCACCCTAAAGACCTAGTTTACCTAGTTGAGATAAAAATCCAACAAAAAAAAAAATTCTTTGAACTTTATTCGGTCTGTTTCTGTCTGTTTACAGTATATGATAACGAATGTACACCTTATATTTTTTTTTTTACTATGTTTAACTTGAATAAATGTTTTGTCTTTACTTGGGTGGCTGTATTTTTTGTTTTAATAACAATGGTTTCCCCTTTACACCACAACTCTTTTTGATGCTCAAATCCTAATTGTATATGTGTGACGACGACGACGATTCAGCGAAGTCAGCGCAGACTGAGACACACTGGGGTATCTACCGTCGGGTGGTCCGAGGGGGTAGGGACCCTAAGAGGTCCGTTCTTGTGACCTCACCCAACGGTAAAGGAAGAGGTGACGTACTTTTACTTTTAACTTTCTCTTCAACAAGTCAGTACAGGTTGAGAATCGCTGGGGTACCTGACGTCGGATGGTCCGAGGAGACTGGTACCCTAAAAGGTCCGTTCTCATGACCTCAACCCAACGGTAACGGAAGAGACATATGTGTGATCATATATATATATATACATATATATATTAGACTATATACATATATATATATATACTATTGGTTGTTCTTGAATATGGTCTCTTTTCATGTAAGTCATAAAACATTATTGACTTATTGACTATTCTCTTTTCTTAGACTTTACCTGGTTTTCTGAGACAATTTCGGAGAACGGATTAAGGTAACTAAAGTGAAGAGAGGAAGTTTCTGGCCTTCATATTTTGAGACGGAAAATCGGTAAAGCATAAATAACAGTAAACCTGGTGTCGTCAAGAAAAGACCTAATACTATCGATAACTGAACTAAAAGAAAAAGAAAGTTTTTGTAAGTACAAACTCTCGATAACTTCACAATCAACGAGTCAACACAGACTGAGAAATGCAGTGGTACTGATATCGGGCGGTCCGAGGAGACAGGTACCTTAAGAGGTCCCTTCTTATGACCTCACCCAACGGTAAGGGAAGAGGTCCCTACTTTGGACCCAGAGGACGTAACATCCGTCTAACAAATGGTAGACTCTGTGGTCGCTTCGGGTACTCTCGATAATCTTTATATATAACAGACGGGATGGGTCTCAGAAGTCTTTTCCGTTTAAGTGTCATTTTAGTTTCGGTCACTAGTTAGTCAGCTAGTCACTGGGTCGGTCGGTTCGTAGGAATCGACGTGAATCTTGGAGATTGAAACGAGGGTATGGAAGACACCAGGGATTAAAAAAGGTCTTCAACAGACCGAGGGTTGGGAAACCGAAACGAAGGAAAAAGACCTCTACAGGAGTTCGACTAAGTCATACGAACCAAAGTTCGGAGTAGTAATGAACCCAACGTTCCTGGAAGACCCGCAAGGACAATGACTGACGAAAAGGTTGTAGGGAGGGTTGGGTCCAAACGTCTAGGAGAATCAAAAAGACACACTTATTGTTTAAAAATAAAAAATTGAACTTCAAATATATGTAAAATAATGAAAAGGAATAAAATAGTATAACCCTTTTAAGATGATACTAAGAACTAAGTATTACTTTTATTATCCGTAGTATAAAATAAAAAACTGAACTTGTATCAAGAAAGAGGTAGAAATCAGTCAATTACGACATCTAATATGTATGTTCGTATTTCTAGAGTCACACTAAGTGAATTTAATACTAAAAGGTAAATAAAAATTTTAGTAAAGAAAATAAAAAATGATAGGACTCAAAACAACGAAACCCGAAAGAGATCAACACCGTTCGACCCGAGGGGAAGCTACACCACACGTCCGAAGAAGATTGTCACCGAAGAGAACGGAGCCTCGTGTCCGAAAGCCGTGTGTCAGAGTCATCGACACGATGTGTCCGAATCTCGAGGTTCCGTGCATCTTAGAGGGGTCTGGTCCCCAGGTGGGGACAGGAGACGTAACCGTCCGTCTAAGAATGGGTAATTGTGGTGGTCCCTTCAGGACTAAAACGTAAATATAAGTTCAAGACTGTGGATGGTCGACAATAGAACCTGCTCAATACATTGGTTGTATACAAGGTCAAAAGAGTCGACCTTTAATCTCAGTTCTCATATTGATGATGTAAGAAGTGTTCGAACAGGGATCATAATTACTCTATTACGAATTTTTCACGAATATTGTATCAGTTACGAGTCAAAATTACATCTAAAATCACCCCTTACCGTTGAGTAAGGTCATAAGAACGGACCTTTTAAGGTGCCTGTCTCCTTGGACCGTCCGATGTCAAGTACCCCGGAGTTTCTGAGACTGTACTAACTCGTGTGTTCTAGAAGTAGTAACATCTGCTACAATCAAATATTTACAAGAAGGAATATAGCAGACCTAAATCATAGTTCGAATATGTTTGTAGTATTTTTCTAAAAGGTCGAAAATAATACACGTTTTTTTAACATACTCTATGTCTAATAAATAAGGAAGATTCCTAAACTAAAAGACGTTTCAGTAGACTTGAAAAGTACCATCTAAAAAATAATGACTAAGGAATGATATAAGTTTAAGAAGTTATAAATAACCCAGGAGAAGCCGTTAATAATAAAAAGTGTTTTAATAGTCCAGAGAAGTTCTTTTAGTCTTTATAGTTTTCTTGTAAAGTACGTTCCTACCCGTACTGTTTCCTTTCTTTGTCATTCCTAGATTGTCTTCGTCTTCTCTAATTCTTCTGCCCTGTTCTTATGTATTTTGATATATTCTTTCCAGAATTAACAGGGTTATTGGTGTTACTGTATCAGTGAGTGGATCTCGGTCTAAAGGACCTCATACTTCAGTTCACCCGGAATTCTTGGTAATACTGTTTGTTTCGATCATCTACACTAACTTAAGGTCGACTCGATAAATTTTAGGACTTTCTACTACGATAATTCCACGACGTAAGTCATACAGTCTTTTAAACCTTTTGAGTCGTCACCGGTGTCCTATCTTTTTCCAGTCAAAATTAAAATTAGGGTTTCTTCCCGTCACAGTTTCCTATAAGTTTGATGGTTTGTTAATTCGAGTAAAGTGTACGATCGTTCTATTACGAGTTTTAGGAAGTTCGATCCGAAGTGGACATGTACTTGACTCTTGAAGGTCTACGTGTTAGACCTAAAACTTCTTCGTCTCCTTGGTCTCTCGTTTAACGGTTGTAAGTGACTCAGTTCTTCTTTCGTTCCCTCAAGGTCTTTTTGTAGATGAAGACGGAGTAACTGATACGATTTTGGAAACTGACACACCTAGTGTTGTTTGACACCCTTTAAGAACTTCTCCACCCTTATGGTCTGGTGGAATGGACAGAGGACTCTTTTGACTCACGTCCAGTTCTTCATTGTCAACCTTAGTCTGTACCTTGCTTCCTGATCAAGTTTTAATCCTTTCTTCATACTATTCCGACATATAACAGTGGGACGAACAACTTAAACATCCGTCTCATGTACTGCACTTTACGGCCCGACCTACTTAAGGTTTGACCTTAGTTCTAAGTCAAGTCAAGTCAAGTCAGCGAGTCAGCACAGGCCGAGACGCTGGGGTACTTAGCGTCGTGTGGTCTGGAGGGACAGGTAGTGGTTGAGGGCCTCAAGTGAGTCTAAGCGCAGGTAGCCCAGTCACTACGGTAGGTCGGTAGAGTAGGAGTCAGCAGGGGAAGAGGAGGGCGGGGGTTAGGGAGGGACCCTCCTTTTAGTTGTTGGAGTCTATAAGTCTACTAGGGTGGGATTACCGTTCTTTCGTTTCTCCTTGACTTCTCGGAGAACTACTTCCACTCTCTCCTCTCAGTTTGCCACCGAATTTTAAGTTGTAAGTTTATAGATTTTAGATCCGTAGACTAGGGTAGTGAAGTACTCTTTATCTGTCTCTTTTTTTCCTTTGTCACCGTTTAAAAGAAAGGAACCCGAGATTTTAGTGACACCTGTCACTGACGTGGGTACTTTAATTTTCTGTAAACAAGGGACCTTCCTTTCGATACCGTTTGGGTCTATCGTAAAAAAAAAATTAATTAAATAAATAAAAAATAAAAAAAATAAAAGATAAAAAAAAATTTAAAATTTTAGAAATTAAGAATGTACGCAAGGGTTTTTACTTGGGGGGAGGGTGGAGGGAGGGGTATTGTAGAGAGACCCAGCAGGGGTACGTGGTCGAGGTTCGTACGACATAGGACGTAGTCTGTATCTGACCGCTAAGTTAAGAATGTACGATCATATGTACAATCTTACANAATGTACACAAGGGTTTTTACTTGGGGGGAGGGTGGAGGGAGGGGTATTGTAGAGAGACCCAGCAGGGGTACGTGGTCGAGGTTCGTACGACATAGGACGTAGTCTGTATCTGACCGCTAAGTTAAGAATGTACTATCATATGTACAATCTTACAGTAAGAGGGTTTAGTAGGGTGGGAGAGGGAGAGGGAGACTCAGGTTTTCAGGTAATATGTGTAGACACAGAGAAAGGGACAGAACGTATGTCCCAGCAGTAACGGTAGAAGGATTTAAGGTATATATACACAATCATATGACATAACCACAAAAAGAAAGACCGAATGAAGTGAGACATATTAGCCGAGGTCAAAGTAGGTAGAGTAGTCTTGACTAAGTTTACTTAAGAAAAATTGCCGACTCATTATGAGGTAACACATATACATGGTGTCGAAAGAATAGGTAAGTAGACGACTATCGTATAATTTTTCGTCTCTGTAGTGAAACAGTTAGTTTCAGACATATCAGTTTCGATATCAAAAAGGTCATCAGTACACTACTATACTCTCAACTAGGTACTTCTTCCGGTTCGTGACTTCTTGACTACTAAAAGACCGCGACCTCTTGTGAGAACTCTCAGGGAACCTGTCGCCCCTGTACGTTGGTCAGATAGGATTTGTTTTAGTCAGGACTTATAAGTAACCGTCCAGGTACGACTTCGACTTCTAGGTTATGAAACCGGTGGACTGCCATTCTCGGTTGAGTAACCTTTTCTGGGACTACGACCCTTTCTAACTTCCGTTTTCCTCTTCTCCCGTCGTCTCCTACTCTACCAATGTATCGTAGTGTCTGAGTTATCTGGACTTAAATTCGTTGGAGGTCCTCTATCACCTCATGTCTTCTCGGACCGCACGACGTCAGGTACCTTAGTGTTTCTCAGTCTGTACTGAATCACTGTCTTGTTCTTGTTTACATTTCTTAAAGTCTAAATAACCGTATTTAGTGCCTATCAAAAGAAAACGTAAAACATCAATAAGAATACACAAGGTAAAAATTCAAAGATTGTAATCATAAAGATGAAAGAACGGAAAAATGAACTAACTAAAAATCGTCAAAGAATTACAATAATCAGAAAAGTTTCTTTTATTCGAAAACGATAACAGTCAGAAAAGGTAACAAAATTTCCATACAAATAACGAAGTTAAATACGACTAAATGTAAAGGTAAAAAGATAAAAAAACCTAGCTGACACTACGGGAAGAAGATTAAAGAATTGAACTTTCAAATCGAACGATAAAAGATAAAAGATGAAAAGAATACATCTGTACATTTTACTATTTATCGGAAGTTCGTGATTCAATCGAAATAGGATGTTCAGAACTACAAACCTTCCTAAAAAACAAAAGAAAGATTTATGAAAAATGAAAAGTAATACTAAAGAAGAAATTAGGTGTAGAATAAATCTTCACACCAAAGGTTTACATACTATAAGAAGACCGAGACATAAACAAAGGGTAAGGATTGAGAATTATACTAAAGTAGTATTATTTTTTACACCAAACTTAATAAGACTAAGAAACCATAAAAATTTCTAAACGGAAAACCTGTTGAGATACCATTCATAAACGTTTACAAGGTATATACGAACTGTTCCTAACACTTAAAGACTTAAACAATCAATCTCCAGAAGAATGGACGAGTAGTATATTCGGAATGAGGGACATAACAAGTTTCTAAGATAGAAATTTTTGAGTCACACTTGACTTATCACAAATTGATGTTCCAGACATACACATTATAATATAACATGGGTTCAAAGAAAATCGAGTATAAATAGATCATATATATCCGAAGGGACCACCGAGTCTACTATTAAGTCTTCTGGGTCCAAACTAGGGACCCAGTCTTTCTAGAAGACCTTTTCCGTTACCGTTGGGTGAGCTTATAAGAACGGACCTCTTAGGGTACCTCTCTCCTCGGACCGTCGATGTCAGACACCCTAGTGTTTCTCAGTCTGTTCTGACTCCCTGATTGTGAAATTCGGAGTAGATCATATATAAAAAGTGCCGAAATGGGAGTTGGAAAAAATTAGTAATAAGAACTAAAAACGGAACAAGTCTATTTTATTGTATACCTTTCGATAAAACAGAGAAACGTATTAGGGAACGACTTCCATGGCATATTGTGAAGTTGTTAGTGAATAATTCACTGAGTGTGCGATCTGTGATGACTACTATGTTTTAACTTATTCTATACTAAAGAAAAGGATTTATGGAAGTTTTGATCAGATATCTGGTAATATTCGTCTGTTAAGGTCATAATTCCGGTTTGCACTTCTGTTACCATACGTGAACTATTATAGAGTAAAACTCCGATTGCAGAGTGACAAAGGGATGTCACAGACCACTTCTTAAAATCATTGAAAGGAGTTTTTTTTTTTTTTTTAGATCCTAGACACGTGTAACTAGGCGTATACCTTCCGTTAGTGGATTCCAGGTTGAAGTAGGGACATCGGTGAGAGACCCAAGAACTGTCTAAGTAGATCTACTTGAATCTGTCCTGAAGGGACCACCGAGTCTGCCATTTCGTAGACGGATATCACGCCCTCTGCACCCAAGTTAGGGACCCAACCCTTCTAGAGGACCTCTTCCTTTACCGTGGGGTGAGGTCATAAGAACGGACCTTTTAGGGTACCTGCCTCCTCGGACCATCCGATGTCGGGTACCCCAGCGTTTCTCAACCTGTGCTGACTCGCTGAAGTGAAAGTGAAAGAAAAGTCTGAAGGAAATTTGTTCATAGTTACTTGTATTCTTTATTTTTACGGGAGTTCGGTGTCATATTCTTCGTCATATATACCAAATTGGACTAAACGGACCTTGTGTCAATGTGTATCCCTATGTCATGTCACACAGGACACTGACCCGGTAGTACGTACGGACACTCTTGGAACACTTCGTGGTTAGATGTGTCTTCGTGCACTTACCTGATTATTGTGTACGAAACAGAACAGGTCGTCGGTAATCTTAGACCGATAAAAGTCACTTTATATATATATATATATATATATATATATATGTACATACAGGAATCGTAAAAACACTAATTATCAGTAAACCCCTCGTCAGTATAACGTCATAACTAAGAAAGTTTATGTTTTATTTAATAAACCTCTGAAATCCCCTGTGATTTAGTACGGTCGTCTGTAAACAAGGTCCGGAGGAGACACGTTGCATCAAGGTACAGCCTACACACCCGTCTCCTATGACCTCCCCGAGTCTGTAGGTCCCTCTTGTGGTATCCTATGTCCTCACCTCTGTCCACACTACGCAGACTCGACTCCCTTCAGCTTCTAATCGTAGTCGGAGTGGTCCTCTCGTTGGACCTTATCTAAGAAGGAGATTTGGAGATCCTTCTTCCGAAACCCTCGAAATCTAGTCTGCAAGTCGGAGGTCCTGATAGTCTGTTATTTAAAGTTTACAAAAGTCGGTGGGTCAAACACCACTAAACAATTTCGTCTAGATCCTTCACTCATTTTCTCTCTAACTTAATCTATCTTCCTACCACTTGAACCTCGACAAGAGACTTCTAACCACCGAGAAATCGGTCACGAACACTGGTCACAGATTGGATATTCGTGACCCGACACTTTCTCACTAAGAGTAAGGAAACCACTTGTACCTAACGAATCCACCCTGTTTCAAAGTACAGGAGGTAAGGACGGACAAGGATTGAAAGTCACTTATTTTCTTATTTTATTACGGTAAACGTCGTTGTACCTACCTGGATCTTCAATGGTATGATTCACTTCATTTAGTCTGTCTCTTTCTGTTTGTATACTATAACAAAATATACACCTTAGATTTTAATTTCTATGTTTACTTGAATAAATGTTTTGTCCTAGTCTGAGTACTTGTATCTTTCGTTTGAATACTTATGTTTTCCTTTTTCCTCCTGTGACTTCCTATTTAATCCTCAGACTCCAATTTTATATGTCTAATGATGTATATTTTGTCCATGGGTTGTTCCTGGACATACCATGTCACTTGATGTAAATTACAGAACATTATTGAACATTACTTTTGACTTTGCAATCAGTGAGTCAGTACAGGCTGTGAAACGGTGGGGTGCCCGAACCTGACATCGGGTGGTCCGAGGAGACAGGTACCTTAAGAGGTCCGTTCTTATGACCTCACCCAACGGTAAGGGAAGAGGTCCCCTAGAAGAGTTAGGTCCCTAGTCTGGGTCCAAAGGACGTAACGTCCGTCTAAGAAATGGTAGACTCGGTGGTCCCTACGGGGGTATATGTAATATACATATATACATATTGACTTAGTGAAATGACATGTGGACTTGATTTTCTCATAATAGTTAGTTGCTATGTAGTTATTTTTAATTTTTATTCGTTTATTTATTCCTTGGGTCACCAGTTCTTTTTTTTTCTGCTGCTTGTTTTAAGTGTTCAATAAAAATTCGAATGTACATCAAAATACAATATTTTGTCACTGTATTTCAATTTTTATTAGGCCACGAAAGTAATGTAAATAACACTATTATGTAAAATAAATTATCTCGCTTACATATCTGTCGGGTACTACTCACTTCCGTCGTAGAAACCCGTCTATTACACACACACACACGAAACAGAGATCTACATATCGGCCAAGGAGACCTCGAGTGACGTCCGTACGGAAGTTTACGTCAGTAACCTTTTAATATCCGGTTTTATTACAACTACGTTTACACGTATCGATGTATAACATCCCAATCGGTTTGTTGGGTGTTTAGAATGATTTTAATCATTACTACTCGATTCGATCGTCGGTAAATATTAAGATTCCGTTCTAATCGTAGTCAACTTTTAGTGTTGTTTGAGAACTACATTATTATTGTAACATAGGAAGGGGGTTTAACATTCTTTAATTTAACTGAACTACGAATACGTGGACACTTCTTCCTCGACGGTAAACAAGTTTATAAAGTCAGGCATGGGTCTATAATTAGTTCACAGAACATCCACGTAGTCCGCAAAAATAACTACGACCCCTATCTCGTCACTTCTTTTGGTTCAGGAAAGAGAGTGTCTCGAATGTATAAAGACTTGTACACGTTATGCATAAGTTCAAACTCTGGAGTCACTTGAGACCGTTTAAATTAGAACAAAAATTATAATTTTGTGCTATCCGAAGACAGTGTATCAGAATCGGTATATATTTTCTCTTTAGATTTCTAAATGCATAGTAGGTGTGAGACTTTTACAGATAAAACCCTAGTCAGATGTCGGGTAATCCTCCCAGTAACGACGAGTGGGGACCCGGTGTGTGGTATGAATTCTTTGTGAATAGATTTTGTATCGTGGATCTAGCGACGTCTATTGACGACCGTATTGAACTGGAAACTGAAGGACTTTGTTGAGCCATAAAAGAAGGAGAAGTAACCTCATGTTCGTTTTGTAGTCGGAGCAAGACTATCTAAGACGAAAGTACCCATTCCCTACCATCTTCATATTAGACAAGGGAAAACTACACGGACCTTTTCTTTGATCTTCAAGTCAGACGGAGAAGATAACCCTGTGTGACCTGTATGGTCGGGGACGGTCGAAGAGATCGATCAAGGACGGGTTCGTCTGTACCTTCAGACGAAACATGACCTTTGATTTGATGTTCCAAGTTCACCAAGGACACATGGACTAATTGAAATAGAAAATAAACGGACCTCAAAGGAGATAATCTAGACAGAATGAGGATAAAGTCAGACTTTCCTTTAGTTGGGACTAATAAGTAACCTTTCTGACTACACCTTCGACTTCGAGGTTATAAAATCGGCGGACTATACTTCTCGGCTGAGTAATCTTTCCTGCGACTACGACCCTTTCTAACTTCCGCCCTCCTCTTCCCCTGCTGTCTCCTGCTCTACAACTACCGTAGTGGCTGAGTTACCTGTCCTCAGACTCGTTCGAGGTCCTCTACCACTTCCTGTCCCTTCGGACCACACGACGCCAGGTACCTCAGCGTTTCTTAACCTGTACTGACTCGTTGACTTGTTGTTGTTTAAGGATAAAGTCTAGATAGGTCAAGTGGATAAGTCGGAAGAGTCCACAGTTTCAAATTAAAACATTGTTCACTTTTTAACTGTTTATTTTTCAATCGTGTATAGTTTTAAAGAAAACTGAACAATTACTCCCTTGGTCGTCCGACCATTTCGACCAAGTCTGCGTTTAAACTCAACAGTGCAAATTCATTCAAACGATTCATTCTCTGTTTGGATCAGTTCCAGGTAGTCCTGTTACTTTATTGGAAACCCCAATTAGATGGGACACCTGTCTTAGTAAATGTACAGAGAACTTCTCTGAGAGGTTCAACTGTATAGTAGTGTCTCAGACCCGGGATTGGTCGTCATCTGTCCTCTCTTTTGTTTCTAAATTGGAAATTCCTTCGGTCAATTGTTACGAGGTCTTATTGTTACGGTCCTGAACGTATATGGAATAAAGGTTTTAAATTTATTAGAAATGATTGTACCCCAAAACGAAAAAATTTCTGGTGTTACTGGTTCGTTAAAAATTTTATATACACGTATAATGATATAGATTACGAACAGACGACCAATATAAAATTCATGGGTAAATTGTGGGTGACACTATAGAAATTTTGGAAACCGATTTTATATTTCGGAAGGGTCTGAATGTTTTACATACATACCGGACAGAGAAAGACACCAAGAGAAAGACACACACGCACACACACACACACACACACACACAAATGGAGAAACGTCTTCCTCGTTATATACTCCACTACTCTACCTAAAAAGAACACGATCGTAATAACCAAGGTTCAGGGGACAGAAGGTAAATTTTAACGTAGGAGATCCGTCTTATTAGACGACCTATTCTTGTACTCGAAACCGAAGTCTTTCGAAACTCATTATCAGGACCGAGAAAATAATTGTAACAGAGGATCGTTCAATCAATTGGAAAGACTTAGAGTCAAAGACGAAGAGATTTGATCTTTTTGTTGTGGAGGTCAACATCCCGATTACGTTTTTAACGTAGACTTCTGGAGTCTTGTTAAGACCGTGTATCCTTTGTCATATTATTTATAATCGACAAGAAGGGAGAAGATTTGAAATATTTGGGTAAGTGGTTTACCTTTTTTGATCATGTGGTTCCAGAAATTCTATTTTTACATACAAAATATACCTACAAGTCAAATCAATTCTGTTGGTGTAACGATGAGTCAGATTATAAGCGTTAATAAAAGAAAAGGAGTTAGATAAAATTTAACTTCCTATTAAAGAAATGTTATAACCAAACTAAAGACGGTATGTAGTCGTACTTACTCCGTATAAACATGTACACAGGTGAGAGAACTTAGAAGGAGGGTGGAGGGTGGGAACTAAAAGTCAACAAAGTAACAAAAAAAAAATAAAACGAGAAGTAAAAGAAACCAAGACATCGAAGAGGTACTTAGACCCAGGTATTTTATTCACACGACACTACTGTAGTCTATAGAGAAGTTTACGTGATCTTCAAATGTCAATGTACACCGAAATTGTAGGTGATCACTACAGTGACTTAGGATTAGGAGTGACAAAGACTCCATCATTGTTCCACTTCCGTACTTTGGGATCCTAGATGAACAGTTGTCCCTCATATAAGAAACACAAGAATTTCAGTTTTATAGTTAACAAAAGACATACGTAGAGCTCTCCGGAGAGGTGTAGTCTGAGTACCCGGTAGACAAGTTTAGATTTCAAATAAGTTAGTAAAATCCATTTCTCTATATATCATCATAGATCTTCTCTTAGAGTGAATTGAAATGGAACAAGTACTATCCCAAATGAGGAAACCTTTTTAAACACAGTCTTGGTTCAACATTAAAGGATTGAAAATTAAAGATAGACCCGAAGGATCCACCGTGTCTCCATTTCTTGGGTGGACAGTCACGTCCTCTGGGTTCTCTGTGTCCAAACTAAGAACCCAGTCCTTCTAGGAGACTACATCCTCTACCGTTGGGTGAGGTCATAAGAACGGACCTTTTAAGGTACGTGTCTCCTCGGACCATCGGTAGCCGATGTCAGGTGTCCCAGTGTTTCTCAGTCTGTGTTAACTCATTAACTCACACGTGTTAAAGATAGATATCGGACGGGATGTCTACGTCTTTGTGATCTTCGATCGTAAGATCGTTCTATGTTTCAATCTTTTGAGTCAGTGTCTATGTATTTCCTTGGGTGACAGGAGACTTGACAAAGTAGTTGTCAACTCCTTCACATCCTTTACAGCTCTTAACGAGGAAAATCGGACTCTAAATTGGTTTTGTGGACAGTGGACCGATCACTTGACTAAAGACTCTTTGGTGATCCGTTCCCTTTCCCTTTTCTTTCTTGTTTTTACGGTAATGGGTCAGCTGTCCACGTCACCCAGGACATAGTAAACCAAGGAGATACCTAAAAAAACAATAACAATTTACTCTACTTTCCGATAGATTTTGTGGTATTTCTACACTCCACAATGTTAATAAGGGTGTCTAATTATAATTTAGACCTCTCCAATCTACACATTGACACGCAAAAGTGACTACGAGAACCGTCTAAGAGAGACTTCGTCGTTATCGACACCGTAGACACCGTCGTGTGTAACGGACATTTGTTCCTTCCGGACGGAGTCTCGCCCCAACTCCCTTAACTACGAAGTGAGCTCACGAAACTCTCCGGTTCTAGTTTTCGTGAAAATTCGTATAGTATATTAATAGTAGTAATTCTTCGTACTCCGTTCCTCAGGATTTGAGGGTTTAAAAGTTTCGTTGTTTTCGTCGTGTCGAAATTACCCTGAAACTTCAGTCTATTTAGAGGTCCATAAAAATGATATCTTTGAGTGTTGATTAATTCCTTTTAAGATAGACCCGGTCACAAATTAATACAAACGAACAGACGGACACAGTACATGATACAAGACTTTCATCTTCCCACAGTTAACCTAACATGGTTTCTGACACGACCCTGATCGGTTGTCGTTACGTAAAACTTGTTTCGTGTGGTCTCGTCCCAAAACTAGAGAAAACAGATTTATCTATTCGAGAATTATGCGTAACTACTAAAAACATTAACAGGTGTCTTGGGTTTCCAATCCGTCTTGAAAGGGACGTTTTTAGCGTAGACGAAATATAATGTCCATGATATAATTCAGTGCTTTAATTTTCTACGAACGAGGAACCTTCTTTTTGATGTGGTTTGGATCTTCGCATACTTTTTCGTCTCTTTAGTGAAACGGTTGTTTTAAGACATGTCAGTTTCGATTCCAAAAAGGTCATCAATACATGTCTACACTCTGAACCTGGTATTTGTTCGAATTCGTGGTTTCTTGACTACGAAAGTTTGACCACGACCTCTTCTGAGAATTCTCAGGGAACCTGTCGTTCCTCTATTTTGGTCAGTTAGGATTCCTTTAGTTAGGACTTATAAGTAACCTTCCTGACTACAACTTCGACTTTGAGGTTATGAAAAACCGGTGGACGACACTTCTTTACTGAGTGACCTTTTCTGAGACTACGACCCTTTCTAACTTCCGTCCTCCTCTTCTCCCGTTGTCTCTTACTATACCAACTTACCATAGTGATTTAGTTACCTGTACTCAAATTCGTCTGAGTCCCTCTATCAATTCCTGTTCCTTTGGACCGTACGATGTCAGGTACCCCCAGTGTTCCTTAACCTGGGTCGAATCGTTGACTTGTTGTTAATTTAGTAAATGTACCCCTCTACTAACTTTTAAGATAGACTATAATTTTTCTTTTTGTTTACCGTGATTTATATAGTAATCTTCTCCGATAAATAAATTTTCCATCTACTCTTGAGTGTTTACCAACGGGTTCTCGGTCCAGAATGGATTTCAAAAAAAGAAAAACCATATGTTGTACCAGGTATGACACCAAAAGGATTTTTAAATTTTAGTATCTGTCATAAATTTATAATTCTTTATAGGGGTTTATACATTTAAAGGACTTTAAAAATTTTTGAATTTTCCATATCTTTATTACCCGAGTGGACCGTTGGAACCCGACTAAAACAGAATCCTCTTTCTAACTAGACAAGGGGTGTCTGGGTTGGTACTACTGACCTATTTGACTTACACCATGTAGGTATGACACCTTGTAAGACGATTAAGACGATTCAGCGAAGTCAGCTCAGGCTGAGACACGCTGGGGTATCTGTCGTCGGGTGGTCCGAGGGGGTAGGGACCCTAAGAGGTCCGTTCTTCTGACCTCACCCAACGGTAAAGGGAGAGGTTACGTACTTTCACTTTTCACTTTTACTTCAGTGAATCAGTACAGACTGAGAAGTTCTGGGGTACCTGACGTCGGATGGTCCGAGGAGGTATGTCACCTTGTAATAAGGGGGTATGTCACCTTGTAATAAGTCGGTACTTTTCCTCTCTTCATAACTATGTATGATGTTTAACCAACTTGAAACCTTTGTAACACGATACCCCTCTTATTATCTCTACTTTCCGGTGGATGACATACTAAGGTAAGTATCCTTCATTGGTCTTTTTCCTTTAGGTACCTCCGTGTCTGTCGTCTAAACACCCACAATCTCCGATTTCCTTTCCCCTTCACCCCCACTGATAACTTGTCAATGCCTCAAAGACACACCCCCTATTTTTCGCACGACCTTGATCTGTCGCCACTACCAATGTACAATAACACGCACATGTATTACGGTAACTGGACCTACAAATTTTTACCAATTTTACCGTTTTAAAAACAAGACCCATAAACTTTCACTTTTCACTTTCACTTCCGCGAGTCAGCACAGACTGAGGAACGTTAGGGTACCTGACATCGGATGGTCCGAGGAGACAGGGACCCTAAAAGGTCCGTTCTCGTGACCTCACCCAAAGGTAACGGAAACTCATAAATATCAGATTGTTTTCTAGTGTTCTATGGGCAGGAGTGTCACAAGTCCTGGGACCCTTCTGTACTAACTATGCCGTCTTGTGTGCTCGGGGCGATCGGTGTTTGGGGAAACCGACCACACTCACCTTTTCTTTAACCGGACTCAACGAGGTTACGAAGAGACACGGGGTCCAGCCCCTACCGCTTTTAGAAATTTCAAATGATACACACCGGTCCAGGATTCGGAAAGACGGTCATTTTACGTGTTATCCTGAGTTTCCGACCATTGGACACACCGTTTTTGGGTGGAATAGTGTGTCCCGCAGGGACTCCGGCACCGTCTAGGGATGAGCACCTTCGAGGAAACCGGACAGTGAGATCCGGTCGACGACTTTTAATGGGGTTTAAGTTACGGTGTAGGGTACTGACCAGGGTGTCTTTCCTGGGTCGTAGCATCTTAGAGTCATGTCTCCCAGGGGATCGACATCCTTAATCTTATAAATGTAGACCAACAACCAAAACAAAACAAAAAAAACAAAAAAAAAAAAAAAAGTACTTTTCTCCTTCGGGGTTCAATACTTTTATGTTATTTTATCGAAAAATAACTCGTAGAGACTACACGGACCATGACAAGCTCCGTGAAATGAGTAAATTACAAGTCTTACTGAGACTCTCCACGAAATATCTGGTCTATGTGGGTTTCGGGAAGACCTTAAACGGGTGACGGGAAACCGACGGTCATATGTGGGACTCTGTGTTGCGTCTCTCGGACAGAGGTCTCGGTCACGGGGTCCATGATATGAGAAGTCGTGACACGGGATTTAAGACATGTGAAGTCTGAGAGAGTTAATGGTCGGTGACCGATGGGGACGTCTTCTTTCGGGTCTTCTGACTGATCCCCCAAAGACTTAAAGAGGACCCCTCCATTTTCTCCTATCCGACCCCAGAGTCCGTCCACCACCACGACCCCAGGGACCCCTCGACCGCGGATTCCGCGGGTAAACTTCTCGTGACTGAAGGTCCTGGTGCACGAGAGTCAGTCCTTAATCTTTCCTCTTGTCAGGGTGACACACCCGGGACTGACACCCTCGGGCACCTGGTTCTGCCGAAACGGACCGGAGGTTGGGACCGCACAGAACCGGTGTGTTCCAGGTCAGACGTCCAGGACCAATCTTTTGTTCACACAGAAGGAACTATAAAATGTCGTAGACACCGACACTGGGACCTATGTTTCGAGGAGCATAGTGGTCGTCTTACTTAATGTGGTACCGGTTGTCCCGGTTTAAGTACGATACTTGCGAGAAAAACAAAGTCGTTTTATAGTAACTAGTGGATTCAATTACGACTCAATCTAACGAGTCCAAAAAATTTAAACCAAATAGAAAGTAACCTCTTAAGTCAAACTAAAATATCGAAATAATCCCGGATTCATGTTCTTTATATTTTGACGTTTATGAAAAAACATAAGTACATTATGCTATAATTTTTTATTAAATTCAGGTGTTACTCCCAAGAACACTTTAAAAAAGGAAATTTACTTTCAAAGTCCTTATGAACTAAAATGATTAAGGAGGAAAAGGGTCATCATTGGGAGGTGTAGTGAATGTTCAAAAAAAAAATTACCTTTTTATTAATACGATTTGATTAGTATTCACATTAATCCAATTTGATCATCATTTCTTTCGACTCGTAGTTTCTTAACTACGAAAACTTTACACCACAACCTCTTCTGAGAACTCTCAGGGAACTGACGTTCTTCCAAGTTGGTCAGGTAGGATTTCCTTTAGTCAGGACTTATACGTAACCTTCCTGACTACGACTTCGACTTTGAGGTTATGAAACCGGTGGACTACCCTTCTTGACTGAGTAACCTTTTCTGGGACTACGACCCTTTCTGACTTCCGTCCTCTTCCCCTGTTGTCTCCTACTCTACCAACCTACCGTAGTGGCTGAGTTACCTGTACTCAAACTCGTTCGAGGCCCTTTACCACTACCTGTCCCTCCGGACCACACGACGTCAGGTGCCCTAGTGTTTCTCGTCCTGTGCTGACTCACTGACTTGACTTGACTTGACTCAGTATTCTAAGAAAGTAACCAAGGGTAGAGTACTTTCAGGAGTCATATTAGTCGAGAGTGCAAAACGACTAAATTGTGGATTTTGGAACTCGGGTACAAGAAGGAACAGACGACGGAACTACGAAACACCCAACAACTAGTCGAGAAGTCATGTCACGTCAAGTGACACGACTCGTGACCCGGTTCGTGACGCGGTCCGTGACCCTTGTGGTGTCGTGGGGTCAGGGAAGGGACCTCCCGTCATGTCAGACCGTCCCCTCTTTCTGGGTCCTTATTTCTGCGTCGGGTCGTCACTTTCACTTTCACAGTCAGCGAGCCAGCACAGACTGGGAAATGTTGGGGTACCTGATATTGGGCGGTCCGAGGAGACAGGTATCGTTCTTATGAGAATGAGACGGGTCCATTCTTATGACCTCACCCAACGACAAAGAAAGAGGTCCCCTAGAAGGACTGGGTCCCTGACTTGGGTGTAGAAGACTCAAAGGACGTAACGTGTGTCTAAGAAATGGGGGACTCAATAGCCCCTTCGGGGGGTCGGGTCGTTCCCACGACATTTTCCTTTCTCCTGTAATGAGACATCTCCTCTTTCTCACACGTGAAGACCTGTGGTTCCTCCTATAGTGTCTCCTTCATCAACGGCTCGATGTAGGACCGATAAGTGGTACACTATGAGTGGGTTTTGTCTTGTGGGTTGGAAACGTGTTCAGGAAAAAAGAATATGTCACAAAAATTTATTTTATATCATTTATCACAACTCCGGTAAAGGAAAGTAAAGTAAAAATAAAAAGTAAAAGGACTTCCGTAAGTTAGTCTACTCGAAGCTAGACTTAGAAAGTGAATGATCGGGATACCAGAACCTATTTACCGGGGATGAGAAGACTTGAAGTCACAGGAGTAGACATATTACCCACACTATACTGCGGGTGAAGTGGACAAACAGAAGGAAATTAGTCTATTACATTTATTGTACGATTCTTATTCCGTCATGTGTATAGTCTCATGGTACCCACTATTGACGACTATACAAAATCGTCATCTTGAGAAGTCTACGTTCCGACCCTCTGTCTAGTGTACGGAGTGATATAGGACTAGTATGATTCTAGAGCACCCTCTTTTAGATAAACGGTCTAAGACCTATGTGTCCTTACTTGGACAAAGTGAAGATTATGTCAACGGTTCTCTAAGTCGACTAAAGTTTTAGACGAAAGATCTCAGATATGTCTCACACGGGAACTCTATTTGGTCGACACGAAAATAAAAGTCGATGTAATTGGTCGGTCAGTATTATTTAAATCCAGTATTATCCTATGGTCTTTTCTTAATGGGTCTCCTTATCAGATACTGGTGCTTTGACAACATTGTGAATTCATTGACTCTCTTTTCAATTTTTTGTCATTTGTTTGAAAAATTCAGGGGGTCATGTAGATATCACAATAAGACCCCGGTTCGAACTGTATTATCCAAAAATGGTAAATCATTTTTATTCATTTATTTGTTATACCTCTTTCAAGTTTTTCTCTTTCTCTTATAGTAAGCAAAGTCGAAAAGTTCCCTACAACCCGGACGCACAAAAACATTTCTTTGTAGACAGTCCCAAACACTTGGGTGGTCTCACGGTCTTAAGTGAACAAATTACACCCCTATCTAACATCTCGGTTTTCGGGGTCCGTCTAACTCGTCCGACCAACGGGGACCCTTCCGTCCTTAAATCGACTTACGGACTACGGTAAAACCGCGGTTGATTGTCTTGAAGAACTATGATTACTCCGAAGTGGTAAAGTCTCGTCAATGTAATTAACTGTAATTAGTTTTGTAGATAACCTTGCGAGTGGGAAAGAGAGTCTTATAGTCAGTCTCCGGTGACACAAACCCTCGGGGAGACAGTTTATCGTTTAGGGAACGAAAGTCTCAGGACTCGGGATCTCCTCCGAATCATTAAAGACGAGTGGAGACGCGTAGACGGTCGACCGAGTGGAAAGTCACCACGGTCGTACCCTCTTACCTTAGGGTTTGTGACAAAAAATACGATACTAACGAAACCTTTAAAAGTACCACCTTTACAGATCTACAGCTGTCAAGAAAGTTGGTTCGAAGGACTAGGTAAGTCCGTTTTCCCTTGTCAGGAATTGGTGTCAGTCTCGGAGAGTGACGACCGACGGGACGGTCAGAGGTGTGACCAAAATCACCACTAACACTTGGTTTGACGTGTCACCCTATTAAAGTGTCAAGTAATAGATTCTTGATCACCTTGGAGTTCTTAAAGAAACTCCCGTACATATGTTTCCAAAGTATATATATATAGTATGGATTTAAACTACCTAAATAACTGTAACTCTCAACAACTCGAAACCAGTCTTAATGGATCTTCCTTCATTCTTGATCGGAAACGATATATTGTAAAAAACACCATCAGTAGCTTTATCGAAATGACAAACAAATCCTTAAAACACTCCGGACAAACTTCCGTCCTTTTACCTGAACGTCCCAGGGACGGTCGAGGTACTCAAATACTCAGGTGTTAGCCCGGTTTTTATATGTGTTTATCAGAAGGATCTTCTAAAACCTAGTATGGTTAAACTGGTCTTGTTGTATTTCTGACTGAAATAGAAAAGTAAAAGAAGTGTGTCGGACCCGATTTCCTTTGCGTCCGGTACCGTAGACACGTTTACTTTCGACTACCGTCCGAGTCTTCAGTGGCACAAGGTCGACGTGGAGTTTCGGTCCACGAGAAGTCCGTTCAGGACCCTACACACTCCCAAGACCAAAGCGATCTCGAACCGAACGATTACAAGTCGGTACTAGTCCCTGTCCTCTCCGAAGTCGGTTCAGACTTAGGACGAATCGGGGACACCCTAAACTCAAATCAAGAAAATTTTGTTGTAAAACTACTCAACACACATTTACTTAGTCCTTGTATACCTAAGTTAAAGGGAACTTCACATGCACCCAAATTTTTAATTCCCCCTTTACACACACGAACCCATACATAGTTTCCGTTTTACAAATTTTTTATTACGTTCTACGAAACGTCTTGTCTTTTGTACGGAAGGAAGAACTTCGGTTTCGTTAGTGTCGTCTACTCCCCCGGTCAGGACACTGAGACTTCAATGTTTCATACGTACCCCGGACCGGAAGGTTCTAGACGACACCGAGACGATCGTCGGGGGACGTTACAGGACGACGACGACGATTCAGCAAAGTCAGCACAGGCTGAGGCACGCTGGGGTATCTGTCGTCGGGTGGTCCGAGGGGACAGGGACCCTAAGAGGTCTGTTCTCGTGACTTCACCCAACGGTAAAGGAAGAGGTTACGTACTTTCACTTTTCACTTTCACTTCAGCGAGTCAGCACAGGCTGCGATGAAGTTCATGTTGATTCCTCTGTCGTTGTTTCTGAGTTAGATTAGCATTTCATGTAATCATAGTGCCTAGCGGTCCTTCTTAGTCTATCCTCGTTAGTCCCACGACGTTCCGGACTAATGCGTCTCGGTAATTAGTACTTAGTACGCTCGAGGTTAGTAGTACGAGGACGTTACAGGATCCTGGAACACCTGTTGTGGGTCTTTTACTTTTCGTCTGTGTCAGGTTGTCCCTCCTGGTTAGTATAGACCCAACTTTTAATTTAGCGGTCCATTCAGTCTTTCTAAAAGTTTGTTCCATGAACGTGAGAGAAGAGGTCCATTAAATTAAGATTTACCTCCTGTCAGACGTCTGACTCCATAGTCGACTTCGACTCTCTATGTTTGGCACTTAAGACAGAAGACTTGGTACTTCTAGGTATCCCGGGTTCCGGTACTTATAGTCACTTTGTCTGACAAAACTTTGACTTTGAACCGGTCTCTTCTCGGGTCGATAATTTCGGGAAGACCGAAGACGACGATGACGACGATTCAGGGAAGTCAGCACAGACTGAGACACGCTGGGGTATCTGTCGTCGGGTGGTCCGAGGGGACAGGGACCCTAAGAGGTCCGTTCTTGTGACCTCACCCAACGGTAAAGGAAGAGGCTACGTACTTTCACCTTTCACTTTCACTTTAACGAGTCAGCACAGGCTGAGAAGCGGTGGGGTACCTGACGTCGGGTGGTCCGAGAAAGTAGGTACCCTAAAAGGTCCGGTCTCATGACCTCACCCCACGATAACGGCAGAGGTGAAGACCGAAGATCCCACACGAATAATAAACCAGTGTAGGAGGGAGGATATCTTAGTCAAGGCAATATTTACCACTCAGGTTTGAATACCGGTCTCTGGTCGGTCCAAGACTTTGGTAAATCTCTGTCCACTATTTTCGTTAACAACGATGCACTCCGGTAGTTTTTGTTGGACGTTAGATGATAATATAATTAACACACTTCCCATCCTGTTAAGTTGTGGTTTTATATATACATCCATTTTTATTCTTTGTTTTCCTTTAGAAAGAATTGATTCCATCAATTAGTCATGTACGACTGTAAAAAAAATTTACTCGATAGAATTTTTATTAAAGGTTACGTCGATTCGTTTAGAAGTATAAAACAGAATTTTAAAGTTAATGAAAAGTGACAATTATCCTCTCCCGGTCAAACAAGGCTGTTCATTACCTTCTTTTAGTCTAGTGTTTCTCTGTTATACGGTAGTGACAAAGTAGTCGACCCCTTGAACTCTCTCGACTCTGTATCGTCGTGACGGCACGAGAACCGGAACGTGCGAGGAGACAGAAGACCCATTTCAGATACCTTCTCTTCTCCCTCTGGTCTACAGGTCGGAACCTCACCCGGTTATCGTTCCGACGTCTGGCTGGGTCGTACTGAGAAAAGTGGGTGCCGAGCCGTCCAGAATTACAGGGACATCGCGTTCGTGGTACCCCTGAGGTCTCGTTCTGAATCGAAATATTTTCGAAATAGTTAGTGTCCGGGAGTCAGGTCGCGATGCTCTGATCTAAATAGAGCAACGAGAGGGTGGTTTACGAGTAGATGAGACCCAGAGAATGGAGGTGACTATACCTGAAGGAGAGGAAGGTTTGTTCAAACTCAATAGGTGTTAGTGTGACTCGTAAAAGGAACAAAAATTTAACCTTTTCTTATAGACAAATAACTTTGACACCGAGGAACTTTTCGTCTAACACCAATTATTTTCTTAACACTAAATGTACTATCAAGAGACTTAACTAAGGGGTCCAGTAAAGTAAGAAACGAAAGATGATGAGTCTCAAAGGTTCACCTTTTGTCCATATTCGATGATCAAGAACAGAGTGATGGAGTTTAATGAGGGAGGGGCGGGGTCGTTTAACATCGTATTTCGTCTATAGAGGGAATGGGGAGATGTTCGTTAATAATCTGACTATTTTAAAGTAAAATCAAAAAACACGAGTTTAAGTCCTTTAAGAATTATGGTCGTGTTCGATATATTACCAAAAGTTTCAGGTAAATAAGTAGTTTGTAAATGACTCATATGGTCGATGACAGTAGTCTTGGTCTTTAAATTTTCGTACTCTTTAACAAGGATGGTAGTCGAAAATCAAAGATTATCTTCCTGTATCCACATCTTCATTGAATAACGTTTACTCTCCAGACCAGTGGTTCTATTTACCTGCGTGGATCACACTACTTCCTTTTCCCTACCAGTCGAGATGGAACTCTCTCCTCATACCGAATACTTTTTTGTGTTAACGAAATTAGTGGAGGATAAGTGAGACGACTACTGTCTCTTCCTCCTCTTCCCCTGCTGTCTCCTACTCTACCGATCTACCGTAGTGGTTGAGCTACCTGTACTCTACTCAAACCCACTTGAGGCCCTCAACCACTACCTGTCCCTCCGGACCGCACGACGGCAAGCACCCCAGCGTTTCTCAGCCTGTGCTGACTCGTTGACTTGACTTGACTTGACTACTGTCTCTTAGGTGGGGTCCCAATACCTTTACCGGTTTGTATATTGTGACTTGTGATCCGTCCTCTCTAACTGACGTCAAAAAATCAGTACTCAGGAGTGTAGGACCCTCTCCCTCTCCTATAGTATCCGACATGTCCCAGTGTAATACGGACCTTAGACCTCACTGTACTTGGTGGTCCCTGACGCTCTCCGTTCGAAAGATCATGGTTCTCCCACTCTACGGGGACCAAGGGTGTTCTCCGACACTAACCGAACAAAGTCATCGAGACAATGACCACTCACTAACCTTGGGTGATGAGTCTCAATTCGTTTGCGATGTAACAGGTGGACTATTCCTTCCAATAAACAGACCCCCTCAAATAGATATCGTCGTCTTATACCTCCCGTAGAACCTCCTCTGGTAGCCTCCGGAAGGGTCAAAGTGGTCTGTAGTTTCGTCAATTGTTACGACTTAAAATTACAGTCCGAAATATAGTGTCACTATGGTCTCTGTTCAGAACTTTTTATGTACCAGTCGGTGGTCCACCGACCTGTTCCCACCTGACTAGGGTTGTTCCCTCTCGTTTCCGGGTTTCCGTATTTCATTACGAATTACCTTTTATACGACTTATAAAGATTTTTGTACTTTCTAAAGATGTCGACATCTTTTCTTTGTTAGTAGATAGAAATTTCAAATTTTATAAATTTGAATAATGTCCATCACTTTCTACTCTGAAGAATTATGTCTCGTTGTGCTAGGTTGTCTTTATATTGTATTCTGTCTTTCCACTCGGTGGGTGCATTAAAATTCAAAAGATTCTCGGTGTAAAAATTTTTCATTTTTCTTTATCTACTTTAATTAAAATTACTATATTAAATTGAGTTATATAATTTTTATAGTAAAGTCATACATCGTTATATTTTTATCATCATTCTATAAATGGAAAAAGTATGATTCAGGAACTTTGAGTTATACATAAAAATATCAATGAAATATGGACGTGAACATGGTCGATGTGGAAAGTTCACGATCTATGCTGGGAATCGACTACCGACGATATAACCTGTCTTGTCTAAATCTCGTAGAACTTAATCGAATTCAAACTTTGTTTTACGATACATCGAAAGAGTAGACATTTAGTCGACAATTTTGTCGTTCGAACGTGTCGACTTACATTCAAAAATCTCCTCCCTACCGTTACGAACCGTACACATAACAACGACGGTGTTTGAGGAATGACATTGTTAATGTCTATGACGACGATCTAGGGTCGTGAGAAAGGACGATTCGGACGTCTGACGGTGAGAGTTTCTGACCTTGACCGCACATTCTACTTGGATATATGACAGACAAAGGGTCTATGCGTTTGGAACAGAGACAAGGATTGATTCGAAATCTGTCATCTAAAATCCTGTGGACTTTATATTACGTTTTCTTCGATCCCTTCCTTCAAAAATTTTTTTGAGAAGTTAATTATAGTAAACAATCTTGGAGATCTACTGTAAAGATTGAACCGATGAACTGACGAACTGATATGTAAAATATAGACTTCATTTCGTGGTAGATTTTCTGACAAAAACTTGAAGATGTCTTTTGTGACTACCCAACGTTGTATCAATGTGACTCAAGAAGTCTTTCATTCAAGTCAAGTCAAGTCAAGTCAGCGAGCGAGTCAGCACAGACTGAGACGCTGGGGTACTTAGCGTCGTGCGGTCCGGAGGGACAAGTAGTGGTAGAGGGCCTCAAGTGAGTCTGCGTGCAGGTAGCTCAGTCACTACGGTAGGTCGGAAGAGTAGGAGCCAGCAGGGGAAGAGAAGGACCGGGGTTAGCGAGGGTCGTAGTCTCAGAAAAGGTTACTCAATTGAGAAGCGTACTTCACCGGTTTCATGACCTCAAAGTCGAAATCGTAGTAAGGAAGGTTTCTTTAGGGTCCCAACTAGAGGAAGTCTTACCTGACCAACCTAGAGGAACGTCAGGTTCCCTGAGAGTTCTCAGAAGAGGTTGTGGTGTCAAGTTTTGGTAGTTAAGAAGCCACGAGTCGAAAGAAGTGTCAGGTTGAGAGTGTAGGTATATACTGGTGACCTTTTTGGTATCGGAACTGATCTGCCTGGAATCAGCCGTTTCATTATAGAGACGAAAACTTATATGATAGATCCAACCAGTATTAAAAAGAAGGTTCCTCATTCGCAGAAAATTAGAGTACCGACGTCAGTGGTAGACGTCACTAAAACCTCGGGGTTTTTTATTTCAGACTGTGACAAAGGTGACAAAGGGTAGATAAAGGGTACTTCACTACCCTGGCCTACGGTACTAGAAACAAAAGACTTACAACTCGAAATTCGGTTGAAACAGTGAGAGGAGAAATTGAAAGTAGCTCTTCGAAAAATCGAGGAGAAGTGAAAGACGGTATTCCCACCACAGTAGACGTATGGACTCCAACAACTATAAAGAGGACCGTTAGAACTAAGGTCGAACACAAAGAAGGTCAGGTCGTAAAGAGTACTACATGAGACGTATATACAATTTATTCGTCCCACTGTTATATATCGGAACTGCATGAGGAAAAGGATAAACCTTGGTCAGACCTCTTCCCTTACCGTTCGGTGAAGTCATAAGAACGGAACTCTTGGGGTACTTGTCATACTTTTCCGTTTTACTATCCTATGGTTTTCTCCTTGAGGGGTCCAGTAATCCACGGGTTATACGATGACCTCTAGTCACCTCTTTATTGAGGTCTTTCTTACTTCCCTACCTCGGTTTCGTTTTTGTTATGGGTCAACACCTACACTGACCACTATCTTCGTTCTAGGCTACGACATTTCTCGTTATAACGTATCCTTGGACCTCACAGTCCAGGTACTTAGTTCCGTTTAACCTTTACCAGTTTGTTCTCTACCGTTGCCACTTGCAGTTGTAAGATCCTTAGTCGTTTGATTTTACCTGACCTTACCCACTTAAATTGAGTCTACTGGTAATATAGATGATGACGCCCGTCCTTAGGGAGTCTTCTTTACCTCATCGGTAGTACCAGTTGTTTTCTCAGGCTTTACGCCATGAACCTACGTTAGAGTTTTTGCTGTCTTACTAGAGACAAACAGAGGTTCCGTTTGGTAAGTTATAGTGTCAATAGGTTTAGATACGNTCCGTTTGGTAAGTTATAGTGTCAATAGGTTCAGATACGGGGTTGGTCATTACGACTTCTTTGACTTCAACTTGTCAAAATACTTCTGGATGTTCTGAAAAATCTTGATCGTGGGTTTTTTCTACAGGAAAAGTAATATCCCCTGACCTTACGTTTTCATCCTTCAGTTCTTTGTGGACCTCATTGTCCGTTTAAACCGGAACCTTAC
>SJYO01049755.1:7995861-8227975 GCA_006410555.1 Capra ibex
CAAGATACTTCTGGATGTTCTGGAAAATCTTGATTGTGGGGTTTTTCTACAGTAAAAGTAATATGTCCTGACCTTACGTTTTCATCCTTCAGTTCTTTGTGGACCTCATTGTCCGTTTAAACCGGAACCTTACGTCTTACTTCGTCCCGTTTCTGATTATCTCAAAACGGTTCTTTTACGTGACCAGTATCGTTTGTGGGAGAAGGTTGTTATGTTCTCTTCTGAGATGTGTACCTGTAGTGGTCTACCAGTTGTGGCTTTAGTCTAACTAATATAAGAAACGTCGGTTTCTACCTCTTCGAGATATGTCAGTTGTTCTTGTTCTGGACCTCGACTGACACCGAGTCTAGTACTTGAGGAATAACGGTTTAAGTCTGAATTTAACTTCTTTCATCCCTTTTGGAGATCTGGTAAGTCCATACTGGATTTAGTTTAGGGAATACTAATATGTCACCTTCACTCTTTATCTAAATTCCCGGATCTAGACTATCTATCTCACGGACTACTTGATACCTTACTCCAAGCACTGTGACATGTCCTCTGTCCCTACTTCTGGTAGGGGTACCTTTTCTTTACATTTTTTCGTTTTACCGACAGACCCCTCCGGAATGTTTATCGACACTTTTCTTCTCTCCGTTTTTCGTTTCCTCTTTTCCTTCCTATATTCGTAGACTTACGTCTCAAGGTCTCTTATCCTTCCTCTCTATTCTTTCGGAAGAAGTCGCTAGTTACGTTTCTTTATCTCCTTTTCTTGTCTTACCCTTTCTGATCTCTAGAGAAGTTCTTTTAATCTCGATGGTTCCCTTGTAAAGTACGTTTCTACCCGAGCTATTTCCTGTCTTCACCATACCTGCATTGTCTTCGTCTTCTATAATTCTTCTCCACCGTTCTTATGTGCCTTCTTGACACGTTTTTTCTAGAAGTGCTGGGTCTATTAGTACTACTACACTAGTGATTAGATCTCGGTCTGTAGAACCTTTCATTTCAGTTCGCCCGGAATCTTTCGTAGTGATGCTTGTTTCGATCACCTCCACTACCTTAAGGTCACCTCGACAAAGTTTAGGACTTTCTACTACGACACTTTCACAATGTGAGTTATACGGTCGTCTACACCTTTTGAGTCGTCACCGGTATCCTGACCTTTTCCAGTCAAAAGTAAGGTTAGGGTTTCTTTCCGTTACGTTTTCTTACGAGTTTGATGGTGAGTTAACGTGAGTAGAGTGTGCGATCATTTCATTACGAGTTTTAAGAGGTTCGGTCCGAAGTCGTTATGCACTTGGCACTTGAGGGACTACAAGTTCGACCAAAATCTTTTCCGTCTCCTTGGTCTCTAGTTTAACGGTTGTAGAAGACCTAGTACCTTTTTCGTTCTCTCAAGGTCTTTTTGTGGATAAAGACGAAATAACTGATACGGTTTCGGAAACTGACACACTTAGTCTTTCATTTCCAGTGACGTTTATTCGACAAATCGTCCAAGGATATTTCTGTGTGAGGTTACTAAGTGTGAGTGGCTGACAGCGAGATGATTGTTTTATATAAAAATCATATGGACATACTGAGTTTTTTATTATATATGGACTAAGTTATATCAAAGCGACTCAGACTTAAAAAACCCATTCTCTAGACAAAATAAAACTAGTAAGTAAAAATTTATGGAGATACCCCAAGAACCCGAAGGGTCCACCGAGTCGCCATTACTTAGACGAACGTTACGTCCTCGGCGTCTTCTGAGTCCAAACTAGGGACCCAGTCCTTCTAGGGGACCGTCTCCTGCACCTTTGGGTGAGGTCATAAGAACAGACCTCTTACGGTACCTGCCTCCTCGGACCACCCGATGTCAGGCATCCTAACGGCTCTCAGTCTGTGCTGATTTCGTTAAATAGTGCGTACGATCCCAAAGAAAGAGAATCACAAAAAAAAAAAAAAGACTGACATGGGTCTAACAAAACTGTAGAATTTCTACGGTAACGGATACTTAAGTATAAAACACGATACATAAATGATATACTATACCCTTTATTAAATATAAAACTATATTTTACTATCCTTCTTTGGATCCTTTCCTCTACGTTTCTAAGTTTCTGGAATTAACGAGAATCTCAAAGTTTTACTCTTTTTAATTAAGATTGTATATACCTAACACTAGATTGACCCTTTTATAACACGAGTGCCACATATCCTAAGTTTCGTACTTTTCCAATATCTTCCTTCGGGACTACGTCAGATTGTCTCAGACCTATACGTGACTATTTATTTCCGTGTCAAATGTCCTAATAATTTTATCAATACTCCGTTATAATCTTTGGAGAGGATTTCCAATTGATTATTTTATGAGATATCTTGTGAAATACCTGGTTTGGTTATGGTAAGAGGAAATCCTACTTTGACATGACGAAAAAAACCTAGTATAATTTTTTGCGAACGAACTGATTAAAAAGGGATACTTTACGTACGTAAAGTTAGACTTTTAAGGGGGTTGGGTAGTAAGATTTAAAGTAGAAACTGTATGAAATCCATTTATCTTTTTTTTTTAATTTTTCATTACTCCTTCCCCGGTTTGTCGAAACTCTTCAAGGGTGTATACACGATTAATCACTAAGGTAGACTTTTATAAGGGTCTTTCGACTTACTCATTTCGTCTGACCCTATTTATTACGTTTTTGGGACATCGTAACAGTGTTTGTGGCATTAGTCCCGACAAGTACTCAAGTCTCTTAGAGGTTCACGATACGGACTGTTATTTTGTAGTCACTTCATTTTGACACGATTGTTGGAACCCAATAGTGTATACACGAGTTCTCACATGCATGTGTGGTGAAAAAAGAAAGTTGGAAAACCAAGTCGGATTCGTTGTGAAAGTCCCAAATATAGAGTGAGTGGGAGGTGAAACTCCAGACAAAAATGTACGTAACTTTATCTTAAAGAATGTAGATCAAACACCACGGCAACTTTACACGTCCGAAGAAAGTTTGTGACCAGGTCAAAGTATTCGTGTGCCTCTACTAATCGACACTTTATTCCGTAATCAGGTGTCGGCGTTTGTGGTCTACTTTATGAGAGGCTAATGTCCGCGGCGTTGGAGACCTCAGGGAAAACACTTTACTGTTCGGACGACCGAGTCAGAAGCCTATGTTGCGGGTTGACGCAAAAAATTCATGTTAACTCAAAGTAATTGGTCTGGTTTTTATGACGGCCAACTTTACGTAAGACATTTCAGTCACCTTTTTATTGTGATCATCAAGGTATTTACTCCCCATTTATCGTGATAATACCATTAAAGACCAAAATTACGAAAGTCGATTGTGTCCTTCTGATACTAAACTTTCAACGTCTCCTCTATAATCTTCTTTGTGGATCTAGGAAGTGATCTTCTCGATGTCTTTACTGTCGTATTTGACACGGTAAAGTGAGACCCGAGGGGGGTGGTGGTTTTTTGCCTTTTCTTTTCTTCGGAAATTGCCGAAATACTCACACACACACTACACACGCACACACAAAATAGTCGTCGTAAAGATTCCGAGGGAGGAAGGTCTGGAATTCTAACGTGTTCTTCGTCAGTGTCGGGGAGGAGGAGGGCGGTCAGGGGTGGACGACTCCCCGTGGGACTTCGGACTAACAAACTCGGGGTCTTGTGCGACACACGAGGGTCGGTCCAAGACCCGTGTCGTCGTCGGACCACGAAACGTTCCGGCCTCACGCGAGGGTGAGACGCAGTCGCTGGGTAAATGGCCTGGCTAAAATGACGAAGGAGTTTGAATAGTCCGTACTTTTGTTTCAGACGAGATATCCTCATTTGTGTCCCGGACCTTTGTCAAACTTCGGACGGACGATTACTTCCGGAAACCAGAGAAGAAAGACATTTTAGTTCCGAAGAATGTTTTTCTTATTTGACGGGAGGTACTGTCCCTCAGTCCATTGGTCCATAAATGTAAATCTGTTCTATCTCAGAGTAGACCGTCGGGCCTTCTTACGTGTCGACAGTCCTTAGTTTACTTCCGAAAGTCTTTAGAAAGAGTTCTCGGTTCCTACGGTAAACTTCTTGTTTCATCACTCGTTAAAGGGTGATTGTAGTGTCCTTAAAATTTTTGATTAAGACAACCTTTCTATGCTGGACGGGCATAGGTACCTTTTCAGATACCGAGTTCGGAAATTTTTTATAAAAATATTTAAAATTACATAAAGGACATATCATTAAAAAGAAGAAATTTCAGGATGACTAAAAAGTGATATGTTTTTATAAAATCGTAAACTCCAATTTTTTTTCTGGAGGGGAAGTATGTATATAGCGTTAGACATGAGAAAAATACTCAAACTACTCTTACATTCTCAGTTAATGATAGGAAACGGATTTAGGACAATGTTATCTTTGTCTTCAGATAAGTATGGTATGTATTCCCAGAAGAGTAACGATACGTAAAATTACGTGATCCCAGGAGTTATCAAATGCGGGGTCTTAAACCGAATACCTACAAGGACTTTTATAGACCTCTTAATACCTCTGTTCCACTATCTTAGGTCTCGAAGGAAATTATTGTAACCCTTTACCTTTCACCTTCTCTCGTTAAGACTCAAGTTCTTCTGTTGGGATTAAGACTGATGGAAGACGGAGTCCGAAAAACCCGAGGACGTGTGTAGGACTCTTTCCCTTCGACGTTCTTTTGGTTCGTTTTAATTGTTTATTCACCTAATATTTACGTATGTGTTTACGTATGGATCTGCGTTACAAAATAGTAAGTCGTAAGTGGCTCAAGGACCGTGACTCTTATGACATCAATGTAACTACATCCTGTGTCTGTAACGACGAGTGGACTTAAAATATTGGACCACCCGTACCCCTCAACACTCCTCTCTTACGTAGATTTACTTTATCCTTTATATTCTACGACACGACACACAATTCAACGAAGCCAGCACAAGTTGGGAAACGTCGGGATACCCGACATCGGGCGGTCCTAAGAGACCGGTGCTCTAAGAAGTCCGTTCTTATGACGTCACCCAACGGTACTGGAGTAGGTCCCCTATAAGGACTGGGTCCCTAGTGTGGACGTAAAGGATACAGAGGACGTAACCGTCCACCCAAGAAATGGTGATCACGGTGGACCCTTCGGGTATAAATATTCCGTAAATCGAGATTTCCTTTGTTTAGTCCCTTCCCTGTTACTTTGACTCCTGCATCCAACTGTAAAATCCATTCAACCGGTCAAGATAGTAGAGGCTCCGCTGTGAACTCATTTTGTGACTTTCTTTACTCCTTATCTCTCTTCTTTCGAAACGTCCGTCTTCCCAGTCGTTTACGTTTCCGGAACTCACTCCTGGTACACACCAAAAAAGTCCCTCGTCACCTTACTCATCCACTTCGTCTCACCTTTTGTCCAGTATTACTTTCCCATTCCTGTCTCTTCCCGTCCCGTCCCGTCCTTCCTGGGTTAGTCGGTTCCACTGCTTCAGGTGAAAGGGAACTCCCCGTCGACAACTTCACAGACTCGTCTCTAGGCCAGGGTAGTGAAGTTCCGTTTATCTACCCCTTTGTTACCTTTGTCATTTTCTGAAATAAAAGAACCCGAGGTTTTAGTGACGTCTACCACTGACGTCGGTACTTTAATTTTCTGTGAGTGAGGAACCTTCTTTTCAATACTGGTTGGATCTGTCGTATAATTTTTCGTCTCTACAATGAATCGGTTGTTTCCAGGTAGATCAGTTTGTAAACCAAAAAGGTCATCAGTACATACCTATACTCTCAACCTGGTATTTCTTTCGACTCACGACTTCTTGACTACGAAAACTTGACACTACAACCTCTTCTGAGAACTCTCAGGGAACCTGACGTTCTAGATTGGTCAGGTAGGATTCCCTTTAGTCAGGATTAATAAGTAACCTTCCTGACTACGACTTCGACTTTGATGTTATGAAACCGGTGGACTACGCTTCTTAACTGAGTAACCTTTTCTGGGACTACGACCCTTTCTAACTTCCACCCTCCTCTTCCCCTACTGTCTCCTACTTTACCTACCTACCGTAGTGGCTGAGTTACCTGTACTCAAACTCATTCGAGACCCTCAACCACTACATGTCCCTCCGGACCGTACGACGTCAGGTACCCCAGTGTTTCTCAACCTGTGTTGACTCACTGACTTGACTGAGTCGTCTCTACCCTGTACTAGAGTCCTTACTGTCCCTATCTTGTCTCCGAACGTTAACCTTCTTCCCCGTAAATTTAACTCTGAAACTCCTTTTTGGTTCTTAAGGTTTTCCGATTTACCCTGACCCCCTTTACTCTGTCTTTCTTAAAAATCTCGGTTTTGTACACTCTACCGAGTCGTCTTAACCACGTCTTTAGACTCGATAGTCGTACATTACCCCTACTATCAGTGTGGAGGACATAAGAGTTTTAGTCTATAGTTTAAAGAAGGTTCTTTCTCATAGTACTGGCGTCAAGGACCCGGAACCACTCCTGTTGTGAAGGCAATAGGAGACCACACACAGGGACGGTATGGACACTGGACCCATAGTCGTCACTACCAACTGGACCGATGTTACCCGACTTCGTCTCCTCTGTTCCTTACCATCTACGGCACACCCTCTGTCGTCTCTAGGTGGACTCGTTAAACGTCAATGACCAACACTGAGTCCCGGAAAGGTAGGTGACAAAGAAGACGGACATTTCGAAGAGTGAGTCTGTAGGGAGTAAAGGAAGTCACAGTAGAAGATTCCGTCTTGTTGACCATAAATTTCTAGACTTCGACTTCAGAAAATTTTCAATTTAATTTCGTTTCGGTCTCTTTGTCTTTTGTCTTGACATCTTTACTCCCGATTTCTCCTTTGGATTTACCTATCTTTAATACACATAAAGAAAGTCTATTGAAAACTTGGACGAATAAGGACAACAGGTGTATTCATACGTCGTTCAATCTCTCCCGATCCCTTCTTTCACTCACAGTCTCTCTTAATTACCTAATGTATTGTGGGGTCTCTCTTACTTACCGTCTACCCTCTTGTACTTATGTCCTAGGAACCACTGGTCGAGGCCAAGAAAATCGAGTTAGGGAAGTACGTTTATCTCTGTCCGTTCTCCTTCTCCTTGTCGTCACTTATCTTGAACAAATCTTTTCTATTGAACGTAGAGGGTCCTGTCATTGTCTTTTCTCGGTATCCGAAGGTATATGAAGCCACTGTTCGAATAAAAGTCCGTCGTGTTTTATTTGAAATCGTATAAACAGTTCTCGACGTGGGGAACGAACATCCTCTTTCTGAAATATCTTGACCCTCCTCCTCCCAGACTTAAATACGAAAATTATAAGAAATTTAGTCTTAAAATTCGAAACATCATTCGAATTAAGACTGATTGTATATGGACTACGAGTAACCCGATGTATTCATGTGTATTGGGGTTAGTTGGACGAAATCTTTACTCCTTGATATACCTGAGTGTCTTGAACGGTACGTTGCTAACTCGTCCAACGACAGAACTGAACCAAGTCAACCAGATGCAGATAAGGGACACTGAAGAGCTAAACCCCGAGTAGACAGTCTTCTTGTTACTCCTCAAGACCCCTGGTGTATTTATATGTTTTATCTTTTAACTAATTTCACACGACCCGACAATATATCGCTATTCTCGTACGACCTCATGAAGTTTCTGAACTTTTAAATTATTATTATTCGGTGATTTAGTTTTTTCGTCCGAAGTGACACAAGTTGTACTAAGGTAAAAACAACCTTTTTTATTACCACGTACAAGTCTTTTTCTTGATCCTGCTATATATAACTCTATAATTGGTAACATTTCATATAGACTCGTTGTCTTTGTTCCCTGGAAAGAATAAAACTACAACCATAAAAGTTTTAAAAGATGTCACTCGTGTATAACACTCTTTTCTATCTTTAATGAAATTTTAGTACATTACTATAAAAACTCAAAGTATAATTTAAAAATTCACTTAAAAGAAGAGAGAGAAAACCAGACCATATAGAATTAGTGACTACGAGTCCCACAATTTCCAGTTACACTATACCGAGTTCAGTTGAATGGTGCACCTTTTGACAGGACGACCCGACGACCCACTTGATGGCGTCAGCAGATTCGTCTAATACACTTTTATTCCGGACATCTTCGGAAGTGTAATTCTGATCCCCCTTCCCTATCAATCCTTTAAACCCTACCCGTATACGTGTGACGATATAAAATTTACCTATTGTGCCTGAACAACGTATCGTGTACCTTGTTCACGATACGAGAGGAGTTGCAATACACCGTCGGACCTTCCCTCCCTTCAAATCCTCGCTTACCTACGTACATGTACATACCGTCTCAGGGAAGTGACAAATAGACTTAGATAGTGTTGTTACAATTAACCGAAATGGGATTACGTTTTATTTTTCAAGTTTTCTAATCCCTTTTTTTTTTTTATAATAGGACTTTTATTTAAAACAACGACAAATTAGTGTTTCAGTACAGACTGAGAAAACGCTGGGGTACCTGATGTCAGACGAACCGAGGAGTCAGGTCCCTTAAGGGGTCCGTTCTTATGACCTCACCCAACGGTAAAGGAAGAGGTCCTCTGGAAGGGTTGGGTCGTTAGTCTGGGTGTAGAGATCAGAAAACGTGACGTCCTCCTAAGAAATGGTGACTAGGTAGTTTATTTAATCCAACAATTGTTTATTAGACCCGTCAAGTGAAGGTACCTTCTCTACCCTGAGAAAGTTTCGAAGAGTACTTAATTGTAAATAACTATTATTGGTAACAAACAATTGTGACTACTTCTATTTTCTCGATTGTTCCAATATATTGTACAGTGTGTCTACGACCGTGCTACTAAACTCGAGTCCGAATGAATGACGTTTCAGAGACCCGGAAAGTGTTCCGAGTGTGACAAGGGTCAGTTCAATAAACTCACGGAAGTAAAATATTAGGAGTGAGTAGAATCCTTCGAAACATAAAGTGATGAGTTTTCAACGGTTGTCAAGTACCTATATAAAACTCTTTTTTTTTTTCTTCTATATCTATTAAAATAATTATTTTTGGAGTGTACACGAGTTTAAAAAAACAAGTACTTTTAACAAGAGGTTTTGTAGAAGTAATCTTTCGACAGGAGGGTTAACCTGATCATGAGTATTTGTGTAAACCTTATATTCTATACAGAAAGTTAGCACATATGATAAAGGTGAAACCGTTTTGTACTTTATCGGGTGACTTCTTTTTATTAAAGGGCCTGACTTAGTGTCGGTGTCCTCATCCGTAAGGTCAGTTAGAATGGGGTGTTATACTTGTTAATCCTTTCTCCGGTGTCCATACGACCTTCACCTCGAGATTCGGGTCCTCACTCGTCTCCTTATTATTTTTAGTCTTTTTCTGTAATTTAACCAGAAACTATAGGAAGAAGAAAAGAGACACCGTAGTTCATTAAAGGTCGTCGAATGATAAGGTTTTATCCAATATGACACCATCACAATATGAACCGTTGTAAATGTTCGCTCTTCTTCTCTTTTTGTCCAGTTTGTGGGAAGTATGGGTAAGTAACAAATACTGTTGTGAGAGGAAAGGGACCACCGAGTCTGCCATTTCGTAGACGGACGCTACGTCCTCTGGCCCTAAACTAGGGACCCAGTCCTTCTAGGGGACCTCTTCCTTTACCGTGGGGTGAGGTCATAAGAACGGACCTTTTAGGGTACCTACCTCCTCCGACCACCCGATGTCAGGTGCCCCAGTGTGTTTCAGACTGAGCTGACTCGTTGAAGGGAAGTGAGGATATCTAACGAAGACTGTTAGATATTCCTTATACAATAAAAAAAAAAGACGTTATTTCGGTTCAATATGTTTATATATTTTTAGGTATATTGTTTTTTACGTAAGATCAATAACTCATGAAGGGGTGTATCTTTATGTTAGAGGGTTTAAGAGGAGACTATATACTATAGTATGGTGATCTTATATTAACGTTACATCACTAATATTGTGAATCGTCTGATAAAAGGGCTCACGATAAGGTAGGTAAAAAGAAGAGACATGTTTTTACTAATCAAGTAAAGTACTACTTTAGCTATATAAAAATCCGGGAGTGAAGGTATTAAAATGAGAACCTAGGCTGGAAAATTTTTACATAAAGGTTCATCCTTTATTTCGTTCCCTAAAGGAGAGGAGAAGATTCCGAGTGTGCACGACACCACTACGAAAGTAGATCACATTTAGTTCACTTTGGACATACGACAAACCGTTTATTAAGTGTATAGTGTCACTCTAAAAACCACTGACCGAATAGGACGATATACTATGTGTTTTGACACAAGAAATTAGGTGTCTTACTTTCGGTCGTCTTAGTGTGGTCGTACGTCTAGTTTGAAGGATAAATATACTTACTCCTGACTCATAGAGGATGTTGTCTTTACTGACGTCTTCTGGCGGAGAGGAAACACCAAAACCTCCTACATGATGGATTGTCGATTCATTCTGGAGGATCGTCTTCTCTGGGTCTACAAAAATTGGTGATGTCCTGTTGTAGGTTAACCCTAGGGGTGTTCCTCCTTTTTTAGACCACGGTTCTAGTTATTTTACCTGTTTCGTTACAGTTTTTGTTCTGGCGTTAAATAAGAAGTGTTATCTTAAGGCTTAGAATGTTGCGTAGACGTTTTGGACAAAACGTCTACGGACGAGAGGACGGGGGAAGGGGGTGGATCTGACAAATCTTTGTGGGGGAATCGAGGGATGTCTCTGTGCGTATTACTCCTCGGAGGAGAGTTGCTAAGGTCGGGGAGGTCCTGAACCATAGACGGGTGGAGATGATGGTGTGAGGGACACCAGTAGAGAATCCTGCGTTCGAGATGAAGGAGAGACTTAACAAAGGTCGAGGTAAGGGGCAAGTCTTTCAAGTCAGTGAGAAAAAATACGGGAGTGAGACAGGTCATGTATTATATAGGTCATACACCGTCGTAGATCTTATTATAACGTAAATAAATAAATGAATACACTGTCAGGGACAAATTGAGCTTAGAGAAACTCTTGTTATTAGTGTAAATTTAGTAGTAAATAGAGACAATGTTTCTGAATCGTATATCATAAACGAGTTATCTCGAAACTATTTACTTACTTATTTACGTACTATCCACTCTCTTTTCACTCCAATCTCTTTAATTCTTCTAGAAGGTCTGTCCTATGTTTCGGTCTTAACCTTTTGTCTGGGGTAGACAAACTGAGGTTTTTAAGTGTGGGAAAGATGATATAGGTTGTCTATTCTATTTTGAATAAGAAAGGGTATGAAGTTTTTCTACCGAGTCAAGTCGCAAAGTTGTAATTTCCCTGAAACCCGTAGTGGGTTCAAGTTATCGGGTCCTCAAAGGTCCCTTGTGTTGGCAGAGGGAGCTGAGGGAGAGGTGGGAAGGGAGGAGAAGGGGAGCTGGGACTCCTACCGGAACAAGTCAGTGTCAACCACTGTTACAGACTTTCTCCTTCTGCCGGTTTCCTCTTCCCGGGCTCTTGGGGTGAGGTGGCAGAGACCCCGTCGGGAGAGGTCAGTGTCCTGAGACTCGTGGGTCCCAACGTGGCAGACAAGGGAGTACTGACGAGTCTCACGAGGAGACACTGCGGGACGGGAGGCCGGGGGATACGTCGGACGTCTAGAGAAGTGACTATGGGAGAGTCCTGAAGGAAGGGTCGGGTGGCAGGGTCATCAGAGGAGACCACGGTAGGGTTCGAGTGGGACCGGGGACCCCTCGGGGTCCGAGGTCTCTCGAAGTACGGGTACTCCAGTGTCTTGGTGCTCGTGACTTCCGTAAATACTTTAAGAAAGGGAGAACAAAAGGTCATTGTAAACTTTCTAGGAAGACGACAGGATCGTGGACATTGTTAGACAAGGAGGAACAGTTGGTCGTAAATTTACTTTTTTGGCTTCCAAATAGAGAAAAAGATTAGTAGATACGAGTTATGAAGATTGTCTTGTTTCGATTAGGTATTCATACGTTTTCCTGATGTTCATCAACTTTACTCTGAAACGGATACCAGAAAGAAAAGAGGTAGTTAATTATGGGTTTCCTCTTCGAGGGTTAGGACTACAAATGTCTTACTGTAGGTAGTCTGTCCATTAATGAGTAGGTAGAATTACGAAGGAAAATTCAAACGGGAATTCTTCGGACACTAGAGGATTCAGTTCCCGGAGTCATTTTAGTTATTTTGGAGCAGGAGAGTCCGGTGGTCGGTCTAGTAAAAGGTGGAAAATTGTTCCGTCACCAATAATTTACGGAACAAACTTTTGGGTTCACCCCAGTAGTCTGAAAGTACTACTCTTATTAGGTAGTTGACATGTACACGATAGAAAAGTCACAGAAACTATACTCACTATTTCATCCATTACCGAATACCAAAAAGTTATAGACTTGTACAAGAGGTAACGTCGTCTCGTTTCCCTTAAAGTACTGACCTCCTTCGAACAATTCTCTCTTTCCTTAAAGTGACGTAATAAAGTCAGTTACGGATTCTATGCGACAACCGAGGTCGGAGCTCTCGACCCGAGGTTCGACAGTCGCGGAAGAAGTCGATAAGTTACTGGTCTCTAAGTCTTAGGTATGTAAATGTTATGTTACGTACACTAGCAGTATTGAGTATAGTATGGAAAAGTAATCGACTTAAGCCCGGTACTTAAACATCTTCCCCAATCTCTAGATCCTAATGTCTGTAATACTTCGTAGTCAATTACAGTCTGAGAAGAATTTCCGGTTTACTAGAATTGTGTCGATGTTGTTCTTTTGTTTACATAAAGAACACCCACAAATACTTTTATCAGGACAGTGGTACGTCCAATCTTCTTACGCGTGTATGTCGCGTGTCTCGTGTCCTTAAAATCGTCAAAAGGATTGCTAATTGAGTAACTGAAAATGTGATTACAATACTAGATTTATAATAATTGAGATAAAATATCTACTTCTTTGACTCCGTCTTTTGTGTACTCCAGTGCTACATCGAGAGACTCGTCAGTACTCCCTGGTCTCTCCCACCTCGGGAGACCATGAAACCGTAGTATTAACGGTTCGTGAACACAGGACGGTGGTAGTCTGTAAACACAGTTACTGTTTTGTTAAGCATTGGTCTGATGACCTTCGAGGGAGAAAAGTAAGGTATAGACGACCAAAACCATCCCTTTCGTAAACCTCTAATACGTAAAAGGTGAATTCTGTATTAGGAAAAATAACAAAGTGTAATTACTACTTTAATTTACCTCTGACAAAGTTTTGTTAGTGACGTAGAAAGATTTAAACGTCTTAATTAGATTTTTACATTAAGCGCAAAGTTAGATTCTGTCAAAGGTACATTCCCTACTAATAGACCGTAAGATGACCGACTTGTACTGATAATTCGGCAGCGAGGACGTGAAATAGTCCCGTCACTGTACTACTATCCTTAGAACTCTTTGTCGTACCAAGACTTCATAGAAACTTGAATAATTACTTTCAAACTGATATACCAAAACAACAATTTATATAAAAACTTAAGATACAGAAAGTTTAATCCATTTGATTTTGCCAAATAAAGCAATAGAATTAAATGGTCCAATAAAGTAACGGGTGAACTAAAGGTCTTATATTCTCGTAATGTCTGTTTTTTCGTCAAGAATAGGAGGGATATTGGACTCTTTACTCGAGACCGTTAGTCCGGTTTCGTTGTTCCGGTGGCTGAGTTACTCTGTGTTTACGTGAAACGTAGAGGATGAATGAGGAGAAGAGAAATCGAAAAGGACCCTAAATAAATCTCTCTTTTATTTAATCCTTCTCTTTATTTTACCTAGTCGAAGTCGGTCAAATGTAAAGGGACCAATTTTATATTATTATCTTCCTTTTTATTCTCCTTCCATTATACTTACTAGTGTTTGAAAATAAATACCTAAGTCCAAATGAAATGTTTTGTGGACACAATAAAGACTTCAGTGGGAGACCCCACTCCGTCGCCCTTGAACCGAGTTTAGAGACCAGACAGTGAATCTTCGACACACCAGCACCTGTTCAATAAATGACAAGAGACGGAGCGAAAGAAGTAGACATTCTATCTTGATTATTATAGATATAGTATTGTAATTACATTCAATTAGTAGTCCTTTTGACGATTCTAAGGTCACGAGACACGTGTCAATACCCGGAAAAGGATAGAAGATTGGACGTGTGAGGGATTCTCGCGGTTAACAATAAAGATAAAAATGGTTCCTCCTTTGACTCAGAACCGTTCCATTTCACTAAACGAACTCCGTTGAACGGATTTCTTCACCCTCAGACCTACCCAGGTGTCGTATCTGAATGAGAGGGGGCGAAGTAGTACTATCGGAATAAGTCCAGGAGACGTGTGTGAGAGGAGCGGCCAGGGAAACGTGACGACCCGGGAAACGGACGTTACGTGAAGGGAGGGGTCAGACGGAGGGATTGAGAACGTATAAGAGGTCTAGAGCTAAGTCTTTAGTAAAGGAATTTTCTCAGAGGGGGTTCGAGGGAACATCTAGTTTAAGAAGTAATATTAGAGAGTAATATGTTCAGTCAGATGTCATTGTACGACAGTCCTCATAGCCTCAGTTTCTTCCTCTACGGGTTCTTCTCCAGTCTCACTACGGGCACGCTCCTCCGGCGTTTAGTCCCTTACGTCCGACGGAGATCCTCTGTCTTCCCTTGTTCGCCTAAGGATAATCTCTGGGTCTTTCTCGGTCGGGATGACTGTCGAAAGAACAAAAATCGGTACACTCTGGATGAAAGTCGGAAGACTTAAGTTCTTGAAATACTATCATACGAGTGCAACAAATTAAAACCGGATGGGTCAAACACCTTTGAATAAGTGTCGTGGTTCTACAATTATTGGAGTCCGGGTGACTATTCGAGTAGACCGACCGCTACGTTTCCACTACACGGTAACGGTAAAACGACGTTCCAGTTCCAGTCACCTATCTACATTTGTTGTATGTTGTGCGTTGTTATTTCCTGGTAAACGACTTGTAATAGACATACTCATTAATGAGTTTTGTCTATAAAGTTTATCTACTTGTTTTCTGGACAAGAAATCAGACATGGAGACTTATTACATATAAATTTCTTTCGTCTAAGGTACCTTTTAATTAGAATAGAAACACAAGACTCTATCACGTTGTATAACCCTTTTCAGGGACCGTTTTTCAGTCTTCTACAACTGAACTCCCGGTGAGTGGTGAAAAATCGGTACTCTGAAGTCCGTCACGGGAAACAGTGTATCCTCTTTACGGAAGAAAAAGGGTAATAATATAATCTCCTCAGTTCTTCGTCTTGGATTTCGACGAAGGGATTAGATGATGAGATGTCCGGGTAGTATAAAAGTGATCCAGACTTCCTGAAGTGGAAAAGTTATTTTTTACGAAAGATATCAGATGTGAAGAGGATGGTGCTGGACCGAAGAAGAATGGATAACGGGGCGTGACTTTAGATTTTAAATAACATTTCCGTCCGTGTAATAAACATCAAGTACTTTTAGTGTTTTCTTAACTTTCAAGTTCGACAGTATCCAGTAAGTACGAACTCGGGTCTCATCAGTCATTTGACTCACAATCTTGGACCGAGGTGAGTCCCAGACGGAGATTCCACATCATTTTAGATGTACCCAGTCCTTGGAGGAAGAATTATTTAAGAGACGGGATTGAATATCCCCATAATTTTTATTGATTATTTTATTTCGAGGAATTTCGTACTAAAAAAAATTAAAATGATTAGAATGGTTACTTTATATGTACAGGAAAGAGAATCTAACGAAAATCATGAATAGGAAAATTTCTAAGTTCTATTATTTTCTATAATCTCTCTCACTATTTTTCTTTACCCGCTACTCCTCTTAAAAGTTTATTAAGGAGCCTGAAAAGAGAAGGACTCTCGACATTTTCATCTTTCTAAAGTTTTTTATTTTTAGTCACTACGATGACCGTAATGGTGTACGGACGACTGTCTGTCTATTAAAACGATTATATGAGTCACCTTGAACTTTTTAACTTTTTAGATAAGGGACATATAACATTACTGAGTTCTCTACTTTTTAAATATAATCATAACTATTACTGTAGGAACCTTGTTCTTTCCTCGTTCCTAGTTTTCTCGTAACATAAAAATTTGTAGTGAGGTCTGTAGTAGAGACGTTTCTGTCTCAAGGACAGAATTGATGACAAAGTCACTGAATAGAAGTAATTCATTATATATCCTACTTCTTATAATAATCATTCAATCTCTACTCTATTATTTTACCGGAAGAAGGGTTTCTTTGTAAGATATTATACGACATATATATATAGGTGTTTTGTCGTAGTAATTACGTACCCCAATAAATATCGAGAAATATGTGATATCTCAACTGAGTACTAACCAAGACTTTACCTAATTGATTCTTTGTACCAAGTATTGACAGAGATCCTGATCTTTACTGACTACCTCGAGAGGGTCCCTGTGGTAGTCCCTCTTCTGACTAGGCATCCCTTCGTGGTCAGAAGGTTTGGATCGGAATACAGAGAGTTACCCAGTCTATCTCGTCGGAGTCGACACTCCAAGAGATGTGTTAGTGATCAATATCAAAACGTCCCTTCCATATAGTCGTCGAATATTTTTTCGTCCACCTTTTTCACTCAGTAACCACTTCCGAGTTTAATATAATGCAGTAGATCGTTGTAGAGTTTTATGACCCAAAGAAGTGAAAGGATTCAGGTTTATAAATGACTCAGACAATCGATCCGAGTATGGACAACTCGTAGATACTACCCGGTTGCATCTGCTTCTCACTGTCCCAGTTTCAACCTTCTCCGAATACTGTTAACTCTCATTCATTGTCCGACGACACCATTGTTGGACTTCTACGGGGGTCCCTAAGTAAGAAAGTGGGAACTGTAAGTGTGGGGACCTAGCAGGAAGTTTGCGACTTAATCTCAACTGACACACTGGTTATCTTACACCACCCTCATAGAAGGAAGGTTCCGATCTATTACTTTCCGTAAAGACGAAGTCGGAACCAGAAAACTTAGTGTGTAGTGTCCCCTTCGGTCGGTGGCGCGACCTTCCTGCGAGTTATCGGAACACTTCTTTAGGTACACCTTCCGTGGTTTTCGGGGACGATTGTCGTCATGGGCAAAAGGGACCACCGAGTCTACCATTTCGTAGACAGATGCTACACCCTCTGGACCCAAGCTAGGGACACAACCCTTCTAGGTGACCTCTTCCTTTACCGTTAGGTGAGGTCCTGATAACCGACCTTTTAGGGTACCTGTCTTCTCGGGCCATCCGATGTCAGGTACCCTAGCTTTTCTCAGCCTGTGCTGACTCGCTGAAGTGATATAGTGATATAGTGATATAGTGATATAGTGATATTGTCCTCATGGGTAGACAGTTTGTACATTTACTCGGTGGTATGGTAGGGTCAGTTCAGACGTCTATCATGGAGCCGGTTATAGACTAAGGTCGAAGTACTCTATGGGACTCACTCTTGACGGGTCGACTATGAGGATTTAAGATCTGGGTATCTTTGACGGACCTTTGTTCAGTGATAACAAGAAACTTCACAGATTAAAATCCCCACTAAACAATGTGTCGTTAACTACTGATTAGTAAAGTTTGCCTATCTTCTCAAATTCACACTGAATTTTTCGTCGTACTAAGACATTCGATAAAATGGAAAGATCTTAAGTCAAAGGAGTACACGTCTTCTACCTATTATTGTGAAGTCAAGTCAAGTCAAGTCAGCGAGTCAGTACAGGTTGAGAAACTCTGGGGTACTTAGTGTCGTGCGGTCCGGAGGACATGTAGTGGTTGAGGACCTCAAGCGAGTTTGAGTGCAGGTAACTCAGCCGCTACGGTAGGTCGGTAGAGTAGGAGACAGTAGGGGAAGAGGAGGACAGGAGTTAGGGAGGGTCGTAGTGTGAGAAAAGGTTACTCAGTTGAGAAGTGTACTTCACCGGTTTCATAACCTTAAAGTCGAAATCGTAGTCAGGAAAGTTACTTGTGGGTCCTGACTAGATGAAATCTTACCTGAGCAACCTAGAGAAACGTCAGGTTCCCTGAAAGTTCTCAGAAGAGGTTATGGTGTCAAGTTTTCGTAGTTAAGAAGCCACGAGTTGGAAGAAGTGTCAGGTTGAGAGTGTAGGTATGTACTGGTTACCTTTTTGGTATCGGAACTGATCTACCTGGAAACAACCGTTTCATTACAGAGACGAAAAATTATACGACAGATTCAACCAATATTGAAAGGAAGGTTCCTCATTCGCAGAAAATTAAAGTACCGACGTTAGTGGTAGACGTCACTAAAACCTCTGTGTTTTTTATTTCAGACTGTGACAAAGGTGACAAAGGGTAGATAAAGGGTACTTCATTACCCTGGTCTACGGTATTAGAAACAAAAGACTTGTAATTCGAAATTCGGTTGAAAAAGTGAGAGGAGAAAGTGAAAGTAGTTCTCCGAAAAATCAAGGAGAAGTGAAAGACGGTATTCCCACCACAGTAGACGTATAGACTCCAATAACTATAAAGAGGGCCATTAGAACTAAGGTCGAACACGAATAAGGTCGGGTCGCAAAGAGTACTACATGAGACGTATCTTCAATTTATTCGTCCCACTATTATATGTCGGAACTACATGAGGAAAAGGATACACCTTGGTCAGACAACAAGGTACAGGTCAAGATTGACAACGAAGGACTGGACGTATATCCAAAGAGTTCTCCGTCCAGTCCACCAGACCATAAGGGTAGAGAAAGTCTTAAAAGGTGTCAAATAACATTAGGTGTGTCAGTTTCCGAAACCGTATCAGGTATTTCGTCTTTATCTACAAAAAGACCTTGAGAGAATGAAAAAGGTACTAGGTCGTCTACAACCGTTAAACTAGAGACCAAGGAGACGGAAAAGATTTTGGTCGAACTTGTAGACGTTCAAGTGCCAAGTGTATAACGACTTCGGACCGAACTTCTTAAAACTCGTAATGAAATGATCGCACACTCTACTCACGTTAACACACCATCACACTCGTAAGAAACCGTAACAGAAAGAAACCCTAACCTTACTTTTGACTGGAAAAGGTCAGGACGCCGGTGACGACTCAAAAGGTTTAAAGGACCGTATAACTCACATCGTGAAAGTGTCGTAGTAGAAGGTCCTAAACTTTATCGAGTCGACCTTAAGGTAGTGGAGGTGATCGAAACAAGTATCACTACGAAAGATTCTGGGTGAACTGAAGTGTAAGGTCCTACAGACCGAGATGTACTCACTAGTATGGTAGTACTAATAGACCCAGTACTTCTAGAAAAAACATGTCAACCTGACGTACTGATGATACATTGATTGTATTATATAATCAACAAGTCAACACAGACTGAGAAACACTGGGGTACCAGATATCGAAGACAGGTACCTTAAGAGGTCCGTTCTTATTACCTCACCCGTCGGTAAGGGAAGAGGTCCTCTGGAAGGGTTGGTCCCTAGTTTGGGTCTAGAGGGTATAACGTCCGTGTAAGAAGTGGTAGACTCGGAGGAGATCCTAAGATCCTATATAACTTTGAGATATTAAGACTTTTTTTAGTATATATATACATTTTATTATATAATATATATTTGTTTTCTTTCCTCTCTGTGAAAATAATACTTCGCAAATAAGATAAAATCGATAACCTGGTCTATCCATCGAATGTATAAACTCCGACGGAAACTCATTTTAAAATGAACTATAGTTAACCCTAGTATAGTAAATTTTCGAGTAAAAATCTTCTTAGAAAGGTTCTCCTTTCAACTTACTGATTTTCGATGACTTAAGTTCAAGTTTACAGCGTTTAATTAGGAACACGTTTTGGACTTTTCATAAGGTAGTTGGTCTTTGGTTTTCCTTTCGAAATAACATTGGATCGTCACTCGACTGGGATACTATGAGACCCCTGTCCCTTTTCATTAGTTAGGGACCCACAAATGTTGGTCTTTTTCCCTTCGAATCTCCCCTCTTCGAATCGGGGCCCCCCGTTGTGACGGTCAGACAGCTGAAGGACTATCTCGAGGACCGGCCCTGGGTCGAGATGGGACCGGAAGCTCGTCAACTCGGATACACATTGAATGTTTTTGTTTTGTTGTTTTGGAATAATTTGGTCGGAGAACACTGATTCTGGACTTTTAAGTGATCCAATGTTCATAGAAGAACACTTCGTAAGACTAAACTTTACAAAATAATACAAAAAGAGAACACGAGAAAAGGGACAAAAGAGGGGGGTACCAAAGACCATCAGTACTTTTGAAACCTATAATAGTAAGGTGTCTGAGAGAAAGGTAAAAAACGGTTAAGGTTAAACAGGACCCAGGACGTTATTTACTTTATTTATTATCTACTTTTCCGGTCTCCGTTGTCGTGGTAGTGGGACTTGTGAGTCCCCTCTTGGGTCTCCAATGTCCCTCGAGAGACGTCTCTTCTACCTTTTGTTACAGAGTCCCCGGGTTAATAAATAACATCGACGACTTTACTCTACTAAATACAACCACTGTTCCGACAGGACTTTTAGCATTGGTTGACCATATTTAAATCTGGATAATAAATTTTTTTACTAAGAGCCTGGTTCTTTTCGGGTTATCTCTTTCTTTAATTTACGGAGACCTATCGTGTTTATGTACGACGTGAAATATACATATCTGTCTATAAACGATAAATTATTATTGACCTATAAGACTGTATAAATTAACCAACTCAAAGTTCTTCGATTTTTATCTTTGTAAAACATAGAGTTTAAGGATTCCGGTGTGTTTCATTAAACTCGATCCGGTATCCACCTTCTCCTACCTGAAAATTGATTCTTAATCGAAATTAGTAGGCCACGAAAAGTACTTATGTCCCCGTAAATTAACCGGTACTAGAACCATTCCTTTGTCCGTTCCCAATTTGAGTGAACTACTCTAGTCCTAAGCCAATGAAATTTTGTTGTGGGATGTTCCGGTGTATGACTTTACTTTTTAAGTTTTACAGTTCATCGTTCTGACCAAGGTGACCTACTCGTAGTTTTCCTTTAGGAGTAATTTGGGACCCTCTCAGGTTTCGTACTTTAAGGGTCCGGAATCTCTCAGTAGTTCTTTCCTCGGTCCAACGACGTAACAGTTCTTTCAACATTTCAAAAAGCTTCCATATGTGTTAGTCAATTTCTTTACACTGGTATCCATAATACACTTCTATATATAACAGTGAACACAGAGAGATACAGACAGATAGATAGATATATACAAGGTGATGTACTTATAAGTAACCTTCCTGACTACGACTTCGACTTCGAGGGTATGAAACCGGTAGACTACGCTTCTCGACTGAGTATCCTTTTCTGAGACTACGACCCTTTCTAACTCCCGTCTTCCTCTTCGCCCGTTGTCTCCTTCTCTACCAACCCACCGTAGTGGTTAAGTTGCTTGTACTCAAACTCATTTGAGGTCCTCTATCACTTCCTACCCCTTCGGACCTCACGGTGTCAGGTACCCTAGTGTTTCTCGACCTGTGCTGAATCACTGACTTGTTGAGTTGTTGCATAGTATATGTAATATTTTTTTGTGTTTTTTTATTTTTGAATTTTTTGTTGGTTTCTCTTTATATTAATATACAAGAAAATATAAGAAGATAGATAGATTGACCTGAAGGGACCACCGAGTCACTATTTTCTTAGTGGATGGTTACGTCCTCTATACCCAAGTTAGGGACCCATCCCTTCTAGGGGACCTCTTCCTTTACCGTTGGGTGAGGTCATAGGAACGGACCTTTTAGGGTGCCTGTCTCCTCCGATCGTCCGGTGTCAGGTGCCCCAGTGTTTCTCAGTCTGTGCTGAATTGTTGATTTATTGTTGTAAGTCTCTTCTGTTACCGTAGGGTGAGATCATGAGAACGGACCTTTTTAGGGCACCTGCCTCCTCGGACCATCCGACGTCAGGTACCTCAGCGATTCTCAGCCTGTACTGACTCGTTGAAGTGAACCTGAAAAGTGAAAGTACGTAACCTCTTCCTTTACCGTTGGGTGAGGTCACAAGAACAGACCTCTTAGGGTCCCTACCCCCTCGGACCACCTGACGGTAGATACCCCAGTGTGTCTTAGCCTGTGTTGACTTCACTGAATCGTCGTCGTCGTCGTTGTTGTAAATAGAGTAGTAACAATTTCGTTACGACAGTTCTAAATCTCTACCCCCTTTCACTATCTTTATCCTGGTCTTCAACCCACCCTCTGTTCTTCACCCACCGTAGTCTGACGACTGTAAAATCCAAGTGGACGGACCTTTACCGTTGGGTGAGGTCGTAAGAGCGGACCTTTTAGGGTACCTTGTCTCCTCTGACTACCCGGGTCGAGTACCCCAGTGTGTGTTTCTCTGTCTGTACTGGCTCACTGATTCTTGACGGTCATGAATTACAAGTTCTTTTATTACTTTTATATGTCACCTATAGTCATATTAAAGAGTGGGGAGGTTTATTATGAAATAGGGAAAAGAACACTAACAGTTCCTAAACATTGGAGTCTCTCCATATCTCAAAACTAAACGGAAGTGGGGTGGTGAAGGACCTGAGGAGAAAAGACGATAGGTGTACCGGTGACCCTCCGGTTTGTGGCTACACTTGTTTGTCTTTACTTTCGGTTATGTGCGATTGAAACACCGTCATTGTCATGACTGGGTTCCTAAAAGAATGTGTGACAGACGTGTAGACATATCTTACCGAGAGTCTGAAGTCAGTGGATGTGTCTTACGTCTATGGACTCGAGACGGGGCAGGTGGACCTGTAAGACGAAACCGACCGGAGGACACCCAGACTATACGACGTAAAATATTAAAGGCGTACCACGGCTCCGTCCATTCACTACCGTCGGTATTCCTTCTCCGATCTGAAAGTCTGGGACTTAGGAGTCAGAAGAACGGGTCAGAGGTAAGAAGGTATGGTAAAAAGACTTCTGCCGGCTGATCTTCTATGACTGAAACTTCTTAACAGTCTGTGGGAGATCCCTTTCAAGTTTGTTCCATCTTCCCTCATCCAGGGGAACTGGTAGACAAGGTAATTCTAGGTGTCTACGGAAGACAGTGGTAACGTCACTAGAGGAGGTCACTGGTCAGACACCCATGACTCGAGTCGGCGGGTTAGGAAGCCGAGGTTGGGGACTATTGTCCGTAAATACGTCTTGACGACCTCGACCTTCGTGTAACCCACTCGGCACGACCCTGTCGGAACCCTAGGACACTCCTTCATCTTCATTCCTTCCCGTCGCACCCTGACCACTCGTGAGTGCACACCGAGTCCCTCTCTCCACCGTAACTACCCTAGCCTTTAGATACGCCCTGTTCATCCCTCCCGTCCCTTTGCGACGATCCCTCTGTCTTAAGTCATTTTTGCCCTCGAGGACTTCCACAAAAGTCTTCCATTTATCCCTGTCTTTTCACTTGGACCTCTTTGATTAGAACCTCGTTGTACTCACTACATAATCTCCGTGCCCTTAAACTTACGTTCTTTCGGTAAGAAACTGGGAAATTAAGTGATAGACTGTGGAATAACTCTTTAATTGATTCTTTAATTATTCGGGAACCGACAGTTGTCGGATCACTATCTCTATCATTTCCTTTAAGAGTCGAGACACACCAACGGATGTATCTGTATGTACCGGTGGATAAGTCTTTATTTACGTATATGTGGTCTCAGAATTGTAGTCAGTCGTACAAATTATGTTTTGTGGAGGAGGTGAGTGAGGACCAAGAGATGGGTATGGTGTAGGTAATACTGGTTCCTCTTTTTTTTAATCCTTAGAATTATGAACTTAAAGTAAAATGTGTATCTCTTCTTTTAAGAAAAACCACAACGTGACCGAAATTTTGTGGTTTTCTATATTGGAATAGAAAAATAGGTCTTTCTCCTCCTTTGCGACTTTTATTTACGTCGGATGAGACAGAACGGACATATTTTTTAGGGGTAGCGACATAAAATTTATCGACCAAAGGGAGGATCCAATATTCTAGGGAATCCCGTTTCCGGTTTAGACAGAACAAGGGACACAATTGGAGTTATTGATCTCGAGGTCACGGATCAAATGTATGTCCTTTACGAATGTTTTATGAGAACTAACTGATGTAACATGTAATCTTACAGTATCTTTATTAAAGTCTTGAGTGTTGATCTTTGTCGATAAAATTCTGGGATTACAAGACGGTTTGTTTAGGTCCGGAGGTTTCTGGTTCCGGTTCACTGGACTGAGTCTGACCTACCGGAAAGGGTTTGTACAAAGGTTTGTGGTCCTCTTGTCTCTTCAAAGAAGAACACAATGTGTAGACAAGGGACCCAGATTGTGTCCCTTTGATGAGACTCCCCAGGGCACGTTCACCATGTACTTGGTGTAGTACATCGGGGAATCTCTTGACTTTCTACTGCTGGATATATAGACTATCTAATGTCAACATTGTGGTTGGTGGAACGAGTTCCAGAATTCTGGAATTAAGTATAACTTCTAAAACATTTGTTGATAACTTAATTTATGTCACGAAACGTACTAATACTCTTACCTACTCCCCCGAGTTTCCTCCATTTATAATTTCACTCTCGTAAAAAATGGTAAAGTGACCTTACATGATCTTGTCTCATTGGTGTTGTTGCTCGTTACGGTTAAAAGTCACCAGAACGTGTTATATGTCATCATGGGACAAGTAAGTTTTTGGTCCCGTCTCTAAGGAGCACTGTGTCGAAAGGATCCCTTGAACGGAGAGCCAGGAGAAAGGCAGACGACTTGGTGACAGAAGTTGTGCACAGGGGGTACCTTTCCTTTCAGTCTCTGAGCTTTTCGTTCGTTCTTACTTAGCATCTCCGGTCGAGACCTTCACCGTCCATTGTCGGTCCCGTTATCCTTTGACAAATTGTCACCTGGACCTTCCCTTTACTTCGTCTAGACCTCTTGCGCACCGTAATAAACAGGTACTTACAATCGTGCCAAAGACAAGTAGAGGATTTAGGCAGTTCGTGTTTGATTCGATACTAATAACTTAATATAACATATATTAATTGACGTACAGAAATAATTGTGATATAAATAGTTTAGGTCCTTTTAAAATAGAGGAAGAATCAAAGTTTTTGGAAGAAAGAATGTTTGAAACCGTGGATGTGCGAAGACCACCGGTAGGTTTTAGTGAGACCGTAAAAAATTTAACAATGAAAAACACTTACTAGATGAAAAAGATAAAAGTATCTCTACTGGAAACATTTAAGATTCTAGATTAGTAAAATCAATTAAGTTTTGTCCACCCTTTATGGAATATCCTTCAGTAAACAATACGTGTTCTAGTTCGACTTTACAGTAGTGGAGAGGTATTGAGAGGAACTCTAAAGGAAAGGGTCTATATTAATTAACGGGGAGTAGACACAAAAGTGTCGTAAAATGTGTATGAGTCAAAATCTTACTGAGTACAATATCATATAAATAAACGAATACATAAACAGAAGAGGTCCTCAAACTTGAGGAACCCTGATTCCTTCAAACATATAAGTCCCAGGTTTTCTTAACGACCGTACATTGTTCGGGCCTCGTTCCCGATGACTTTCTTAATGACTACGAAGAAGGTAGTAGACGGAATATCGTGACACAGGTGTGGTTGAAATATCGTGAATCTTTTTCCGTAACATTAAACAAAATACATAAAGATACTGAGAGACCGATGATTTAACACATTTAATCGCTACCTTATTATGGAATAACGGTTAACAGTTGGTATACAAACAGATATACTAGTTTAGGGTTAAACAAGGTTTTTACTAAAACATACGAAGTACGACATATATCATGTTCTCCTATTTTCTCATCCATGGACTTTTTTGTTACCGTTTCCCATTTATTCTCACCTTTTTTTGACTACATTTCTCAGGGTCTTACTCTACCTACGTATTTTACGGACCGTCTCGGCAGGATTTGACACAAACACCTTTTACTTGGGATTTACACCGAGACTCGGAAGAGCGTCAGTTGTGTTTTTCCCGGTGTAAGAGTCAAAGTTTTACGTCACAGAGTCTGTAAGTTTGTTTGACAAACGAACTCCGTTACCACCAAACAGATAATGAAATTTAAAAATAAAGACCAAAAATCATGGGTCATAAAAGACAGTTTGGACTACAATATTGGTACTTGGTGTATAAACGATCTCGTAGAGGTTTATTTTAGTCTTTGATAACAATTTTCTACTTTCCCCTCTGGAAAAGATTCGAGATATTACTTCAAGGTTCCTAAGGTATAGGTTACCTATCGGTGGACTTGATGTTGTCGGGAAGTTACTTGCAGAAGAGGGATCAGAGGATTATAGTGGTCAAGGTCTTCTCTCCAGTGTACCCATTTACTTGCTTCCTAAACGATGCAGTTTCCTTACTCCCTCTTTTGTCTTCTTCCTACCTCCTTCTGTACACTTCCTATAAAATATGATTGGTTAACGTAATATAAAAGTGTGTCTACTAGGTGTTTAATCCTGGAGGTAAGTAGTGCGGTCTGGAAGAAACACTTCCTTTCCTAAACTGAGTACTAAGGATTCAAAAGAACGTCGAGAAAATTCTGTCTATGATAAGGGTGAGTTTAGAACACAGTTTCGTTGAAGGTTCCTTCAGCCATTACAAGATAAAATGCATATAGTAGTTCTGTTAAACTTTCTCGTTAACATTATAATATCTGTAAATTTTGTTCACAAACTGAGTATATGAATACAACAGGTTCTGAACGAAAGTGTATTCTAGTCTCTTGATTTCAACGATCTATTTATTACTTTACTCTCTTAATTAGTACACTCACCCAAACGTATAGGACCCTGGAGACCCGAAACTTACGTTTTTCTTGGGTTGCACGGAGTGCATTTCGTGTAGACTTTACGTACGCCAAACAAGTCGACTACGTACATTAAGAGTCCTTAGTAGTACACCTGTGCATACTTAAACGTATACGACTATTGAGATCGTACTTTCTTATACTGGTTCTGGAGTCTCCTTTCTGATGTGTCAGGTACTCGTAGTTGTCCCTTACTCAGAATTACCTTCTCCTAAACACTAGCGACAGTCTAACGTGAACCACGTTCATGGTCCTATAAACGTGCGGGTAATGACAGAGACTCGTGGGAGTATGTAGGTAAGTGTATGTGTGTTGTGTTTGTGTGTCGACTATGTTTACGTCCCCTCAGGGTGTCGATACCGGTACACTTCTTAAACCTAGTCTCTTCTAACCTTCGGACCTCATGGGGAGGATCTTAGGCATGCCGTGTAAACAGAGGAAAGTCATTCTTAGAATTCTCGATCTGGAACGAATAAGTAAACGTAGGACGTGTAGAGGAAACACAGACCCGTGTGTTAGTCAAAAGTTATGTTGAAACAACTTTCTAACTTATTTATTTAGTTACTTACTTACTTGCGATCTGGTCTTGTCAGGTGGTAGCTGTCTCGAGGGCATCTTACTGGTAGGTCGGAGGATTAACGAGGACGACGGGTCTGTCCTCGGTCTACTATTGTGACGGAAGGCAGTAGTCTCACGAAATTTTCCATGATTCCTTCAAGTGCATAGGATTTGTGTAAAATAGAGATGTCGTTCCAGAGCAATACGTCCCGTCTGTGGAACTGGGATTGAAATGGAAAATCCCTTGATCCTCCGTGTCTCCATTTGTTCAAACAGAGATAAGCCCGTAGTCACCTCGGACAACTACTTTCCCTTGGCTTCGGTTCCAGATCGATAGTGAGGGACAGATACGTGTGACATGTATATTATTAGTTAAAAGTAATAAACACCATCAATTCAAGATATTTCACTTTCACTTCAGCGAGTCAGCGCAGGTTGAGAAACGTTGGGGTACCTGACAACGGATGGCCCGAGGAGGCAGGTACCCTAAAACGTCGGTTCTCATGATCTTACCCAACGGTAACGGAAGAGGTCTCCTAGAAACATTGGTTCCCTAGCTTGGGTCCAGAGGGTGTAACGTTCATCTACGAAATGGTAGACTCGGTGAAATACAAGATATTTCAGAGACGTTTGTGACTTAATCACTCAATCACTTATGACTTGGTGACAAGGATCCTTTACATATGGATACACGTACAGTGTATCTAGTGTTAGAATTTAAGAAATGTATAGAGTCTAGTCATCTAAGGTAAACTAGATAAATGTTTTCTCCCGTACTCCGAGTTTTCACGACTCACCAACGGGTGCCAGTGAGGTGCCTGTATGTATACGGTCTCCACCCTACGGTTGAAACAGGCCACTGCAGTCGTAGTCCCGGAGAGTGCGGCGGAGGACAGAGGTGGGGGCCAGGGAAGACACGTACTCCCTCTGTTCTTGTCTCCCCACGGTTCAACCCGGGGTCGACCTTTGAACAGGAATCCCCCTGAGTTTCACAAGAGTGAGGATTGTGTAGACACTTCCAGTCACTTTCGTGGTCCCACAACTAAACTTTAATGTTCGTTTAAGGTTACTCCCTCGTTTAGGTGTTTATACTTTAGACACTTACTACTCCGAGTTGCCCAGCATAGTACAGTGTAATATAGGAGTCTTACTGGAAAGGGAGCCCCGACCAGAGGAGTACTCCCCTTCTTCAGGTCTAAACCCTGAACGGGGACCATCCGGTGCCGTTGTAGTTTGTGAAGAGGTGAAAGTGAGAGTCGGAGGTCAGACGGACGGTGTGTCTGTGGCAAATAGAAGACCGGAGGCGTGGAAAACATAAAAATACTATGAGTATCCGGGAACTGGCCATATTTTACTCTCCCCTTACATAAAATATGTTTCTTGACGAAAGGGAGAGTCCGCCAGGAAACGGTTTTTTCGTTCTCACCCTTCGTTCCACTCCTTCGGTGTCGTTCAGTGTCCTTCGTCTCGACCCTTGCGTCGAGACAACACACCAGTAGCGTCCCCTGTCAGCTGAAACTTGTCCGAAATCCAGACAGACGACGGATTTGCCGTATCGTCGTCCAGTCTCTTGTCTGGGGTCTCGGGTTATACTCCTTTCGTCGCGAGGAAGACGGAACTAGAGACCTTGTGGCGACTCCTCTCGGAAGTCCCGTCGGGGAGACTCGGTAACGGTGCTACGTGGTTCAGGGACGAAGGTCGGCTGGGACGTAATCTGTAAAACGTACATGATTCGTAAATCTAGAGTGATCTTGTGGTGGTTCTTACCATGGTTCAAGAAAGGTGTACACTTCCTTTCATCCAGAATTTTTCCACTTCTCTAAACGGGTCCCGGTAAGTTGGGCAGTCGTCGTTCCGGTCCTAAGTTGGGTTACGACCGACTCGGCTACCGGTGCAGGGGAGGTGAAACGTCGACGGAAGACACCCATGGTCTCTCTGTGTGCCCATACCTAGACTTGTATCGACCGTCGTGATCTGAAGAGATGAGGTACGTTGTCACTTCGGTATAATTTCTCGATGGAACTCTCTTTCCTTTTGCGTTAAGTAGTTTAATAACCGAACCAAGGATATTTTTCTTTAACTGGAAGACTTGATTCACAAAGTTAGATAGTCCATTACTATGTACACAAGATTACTAATATCTAAAAGTAAGAGTCATAGTATTTTCTTTAATAAACAACATTTTTTGTATCAAGTTTTCAATGGGTGGATGGGAATAACAGTTTTCTTCTACAATTTCCGAAATCTTAGTACATATAAAACACAGGAGAGTATATATTTAGTTAAAATTTCGATTTATATCATAAGTCGATTTTTACAAACTACGAAAAGAACTTACGTTCTGTAAACTTTTTTATTGTCTGACCCTACAAGATAAGGGTTCGTCCGGACCTACGTTAGTAGGACCGAGTCCATGTGGACTTTTGGTTGGTAGTTGTACATTCCTTTGCCCGTAAATGGGAGAAGAAGGTCCTTTGTTTTCGTAATGAAATTGTGAGAAGATAGGTCGGTGGAGGGGTCGGAAACGTCTTTTTGTCTATGGTAAGGATGTCGAGGGTTCAAAATACATAACATAAAAAATTTACTACATTCTAACTAAGTCACGGAAACTTGAAGGAGATTTGTAGGTTTCGTGAATCCTAGTAATTCTACGAAAGTCTTACGTCTCTTACATAGGGAGTTCATGGGAAACGACGAGCGACATCTGACTTACAACAGAGACAGAGTGGGTGGGACCCACAGTCGAGTGTCGAGTAATGACATTTGACGATCGTACCACTTAGTGCCTCTACTTAACACCTTTTGCATATGTTCTCCTCAATGATCGGGTGCACAGACACCCTCCACGATCCATAAGTACGTCCTTATATTCTAAGTTCCCAAGACTTCTATAGATAGAAGACTTAGTCACCAGTATGACGACACGTCCTTGGACCTACTGTAAAAAATTTCATCCGTGATGAAAGGACTAAACTTCGGCGAGTAAGACTCTGTGTCGTGTCATAACTGTCACCTATCTTTTGTTACCTCTACTGTCGTCCCACAGGTGCGATCCACCGGTTTCCATCTTTAATGTGAACTCGTTCAACTTGACTCAAACAACAGAACCCGGGGAGTAAGTTCTCTAGGGGTCAGATGACACCACTCACCGTTTCTCTGTCCCTGAGTCCCTCCGTCTTGTGAGTCCTCCGGATTGTATCCCTCCCTGTCACTCAAATTTTTATTCATGTCAAAGGTATTCAGTGTGTTCCTTTAGTTATGTGAATGTGACATCATCCCGATGAGATTAAAGATGAGTGTATGGGATCTGAATACTTTAGAAAGTTCCAACGACAGGAACTACAAGTAGAGTGGGACTAAACGGAAACATTTTTTTTTACAATTTCCTACTATCCATCAAAGTTTTTATGAAGATATTCATCAAAAGTCACCGAAAGTTTGAAAAAACTGAGTTTAAGGTATTATTTTTAAAATATAGTATTGTGTCATGTTTATACATTTATATATTTGTTTTCATATGTGTCTCTCTCCGTTTTTGAAATTACTATGAAATTAACCACTACTACTGACATCCTTATTTTATTTCCTTCTGATTGGTTCTTCACCACATAATACTTCAATTATCAATATAAATAGATCTTATAAAGTATTCTACCATGGTAGGACTGTTATTGTGTTATTTCACTTTATTTCCTTTTCTATCGTTCATTAACACATGTTTAACATACTACTGGAGCTAAAAATTTGGTTAGAATGGAACTATTAAAGTCTAATAATTAAGTTAAAAAGAAATCCTGAGTCTTCCCTTTTCCTGAAAGAATTTCGCTTTTATAATCGGTACTCACCACAGGTTGAGAAACACTGGGGTACCTGATGTCTGGCACTCCGAGGAGACAGGTACCTTAAGAGGTCCGTTCTCACACCTTCACCCATCTGTANCCATGGTAGGACTGTTATTGTGTTATTTCACTTTATTTCCTTTTCTATCGTTCATTAACACATGTTTAACATACTACTGGAGCTAAAAATTTGGTTAGAATGGAACTATTAAAGTCTAATAATTAAGTTAAAAAGAAATCCTGAGTCTTCCCTTTTCCTGAAAGAATTTCGCTTTTATAATCGGTACTCACCACAGGTTGAGAAACACTGGGGTACCTGATGTCTGGCACTCCGAGGAGACAGGTACCTTAAGAGGTCCGTTCTCACACCCTCACCCATCTGTAAGGGAAGAGGTCTCCTAGAAGGACTGGGTCACTCACTTGGAGTCAGAGGACGTAACGTCCATCTAAGAAATGGTAGACTTGGTGGTTCCTTTACTTGTCGTAGGTTAGGATGAATGAGATATCTGTCGGTTGTCTTCATACCGAATAATTCCTTTTTCTACTCTTCAAGATATTTTAACATTTTTCCTTCGGTACTAAAAGACTATTTAAGTCTGGCACATGTGTTAGTTAAAGATAATAATTTTCATAGTCAGAATTAATTAATATTATTGTCGTCATTGTTGATAATTCATGGACGTAAGCCCTTAAGAGAATAACGGATGAGTTTTCTTTTTGTCTTGATCTCACTAAGTATTAAATACGTTACGGTGATTACTCTTCATAACTTAATGAAATGATGAAAAGTAAGTAAGTAAGTAAATAGACTCGTGTATCATAAAAGATTGGTGATATTATAAGGACCGAGAAATTTTTCCGTACCTCTGGGGTTTCTATTTCTGTCTCTAGAACAGGCGTTCGTCGAGTTTTGTCTCACTTACTAGGTCCGTTCATCTAAGACTAAAATTTACACTCTACGTTTGTAGACTCAGTTTGTAGTTCCCAAAGTCTCTGTCCCTACGACATCCAGAACCCATTTACCCTTTTCTAAGAGGTAAACCCGACTCAATTTTTCACACACCTAAAATGGTCCATCTGTTTCCTATCTTTCCGTAAGGGTTCTCTCTCTTATATCGAAGTTTTCGAGTCTCTATTTTCTCTTACTCGGGTCAGACTCTTGGGTTTATAAAGTCTTGCTGATCTTACATTCTATGCTACGTCTCTCATCCTTCTCTACTTTTTTCTAAATTTTTGCATTATGTATTCTTGTCACGAAAAATACGAGAAGAATTTCGAGTTGTAAATCTTTTGATTCTAGTACCGTAGAACAGGGTAGTGAAGTACCCTTTATCTACTCCTTTGTCACCTTTGTCACAGTCTGAAATAAAACCCCCCGAGGTTTTAGTGACGTCTACCACTAACGTCGGTACTTTAATTTTCTGTGAATGAGGAACCTTCCTTTCAATACTGGTTGGATCTGTCATATAATTTTTCGTCTCTGTAATGAATCGGTTGTTTCCAGGCAGATCAGTTCCGATACCAAAAAGGTCACCAGTACATACCTACATTCACAACCTGATATTTCTTCCGACTCGGGGCTTCTTAACTACGAAAACTTGACACTACAACCTCTTCTGTGAACTCTCAGGGAACGTGACGTTCCTCTAGGTTGGTGAGGTAGGATTTCCTCTAGTCAGAACCCACAAGTAACCTTCCCGACTACAACTTCGACTTTGAGGTTATGAAACCGGTGCACTACGCTTTTCGACTGAGTAAACTTTTCTGGGACAACGACCCTTTCTAACTTCCGTTCTCCTCTTCTCCTGTTGTCTCCTACTCTACCAACCTACCGTAGTGACTGAGCTACCTGCACCCACACTCCTTCGAAGCTCTCGACCACTACCTGTCCCTACGGGCCTCACGACGCCAAGTACCCCAGCGTGTCTCAGCCTGTGCTGACTCGCTGACTTAACTTGACTTTCGCACCTCAAGAGGGATTACGTCACCTCTCGGGTGTCTCACAGACCCCGATTCTTCATTGTCTAGAAAAAACACAAAATCTTTCTAATGGGACCCTACTCAAACCTCCGAACGTCCCATTCTTTGTTCCTCCAAATAAATCTTCCACCTGAATTCGAACGTCTGGGAACATTGATAATCTGTCCGAGACGGTTCTCTTAGACGTCTCTGTGATGGGAGTCACTTAGGTTTCAGGTTCAAATCTAGGGAGTTAACGTCGTCTACCTCTGTACGAGTAAGAAGTCTATTTACACGAGACAAAGGATCATGAACTGTGTTTCTCTTCACGACCGGAGTATCTTTATTAATTAGGGGGAAAAAGACGGTGACCCTATTTGTTTCTTCCTCTTTTTTCTTTATCTACAATATTTTTTTATTTTAGGTTCCGTCTAGTTTCCCCTACACCGTCTCCTAAGTCGTTGACGGTGGGAATTCGTTTCTTGTCATTACTTCTTTACTCAAAACCGTCGGGTCGGTTACCCTATAATTTCTTTAATTAGGTCTTCCCTACATTACTGGACTTTTTTTACTACTCGTTTCTGGTCTTCCTAGTCCTCTCTCTTTTTCCCTCATCCGTCCATTCTCGGTAAAAGAAGAGACGGGACGGATAAACCTCCCATAGTCTAAATTGTGGAGTCGTTTCTTTCTTCTATACTTTTTCGTTCGGTTTCTTAACTAAGTTGTTTCAGTAAATTTAAAGAGTAAGAAGAATAAGTAAAAAGAACAATTTCGTTTCTTACCATAAAATTATATGACAGTATTATCTCCTTGACCGATAACTATTTCCGTCCGACCAAGTTCTTACTACTTCAAGGCGATTTGAGTCCTGCGTAAAAGTCTACGAAACAAAAAGGTCGATTTCTAAGTTCAACGAAAACTTTGAGTCTGGAAATTATATTACATACAACTACCAAAAATAAAAAAAGTAAGGTCTTACCTGAAGTCATGTTGTCCCTTAATTTGACTTTAGTAATTTAAGAAAGATGAATCGTGAAATCTCTTGTGAAGATAGGTCGGACACATTCCAATCACTTATGTTATTATTTGACAATTATGACTTCAGAAACCCTAAATAGACTAAAAATTTACTAAAAATACGTAGTAATCCACCAGAATAAAAGAAAACCAAGACACTCAACTTCCATTTGAACTACCAGATTCTTATAAAAGGATTGGTTTCGGAGAGTTTACTTGAAACTTTACCGTACCGGTCATTGTTCTTGTCCAGTCGTAAACCTGACTCAAGACTCGTTTTCGACGTGTCCAAGTTTAAGAGTACATAATTGACCAAACACGAAAAATGTGTGTCAAACTATAAAGAAGGAAACCGGATTTGACTCCCAGGAGTAACACCCTTTAAATTCACCCGGTAAGTTAGGGTTCAAAAATTTTTTGTAGGTAGGAATGGGTAATAAAAATACTTAGTCCTTTGACACAATGGTTTTGACGTCTTATTTGTAGTTTTATTCCTTGGGAGGTTATTAAACTGAAGTCATTAGTCATGACACGAGGTCTTATATTTTTTTTTTTCTATGCATAAATATTGTAATACCGGTAATTGGAAAAAAAGGCCGATTTTATAGAAAAATCAAGAATATAAGAGTTACAACCAATGCAGACGGACAGTAGACTAAAGATCTTAAGATCGGAGGTAACCGGGATGAGGTCACAGAGGTGGGGTTAATGGTGGGTGTGACTTCTTTCCTACATATGGGTGACGGGCATTCAGTTCCATTTCTCGTAAACGGTTCTTTGGACGGGAAGTGGTCTTCACCCGTTTCTCCGTCGGAGTCGTGTGTTGGAGGATTCCCGAAACAAAACACCAACCTCCGACACTCTTACAAGAGCCGAAGGTTCCCCTCCCTCGGGACTGGGTCGAAAGTCGGTCTCTACGACGACGTCTTGATTAATGGTCACACTTTTTTTTTTTTTTTTCTGAGCTAAGTCCAGTCACAAAGGAGTTTGTAACAAATGTAAACTAAAATTTAGGTATGTTACCGTCTTAACTGTAAACGTCGAGTACTGGTGTAATTAAACACTCCAAAATACAATAAAATAAAAGGCCAATCTTTACAAACTCCTCCGTAAATAGTAATTTCGGCACCGGAAACGAGGACCTCGAAACGGAGGGTTCATGTTATTGTTTTTGACGATTAATTTCTCCCTTTTGTAAGTCCTCACTAGTGTTTCCTGCAGGGAAGGAGTAGTCGTGTCTTGTTACCTGGACGAGGAAGGGTGGAGGAGAGTCCTCCGAATCAGGACCCTTCGGTCGAGGTGGCCGGGTCCCGAAGTGAATTAAGATGACCGAATTCTTGTCCTCCCCTCTAGGTTCCATCTGATCGAATACTATTTTTGTTTGTTAAGGGTTTAGAGACACGAAGTGAGGTTGTCTTCAAGTAAAGGGTGTCGGAGTTTTAGGTAACGTCCACCTCCGTTGTGCGACGTCTTTGAACGGGGATGTTTCACTGACACATTAAGGAGGACTCTCTCCCTGACGGTAGAACAGTTATGTAGCAGACCTTGTAACGGAAGGAACAAGATCGGTCCTCCCCTTCTTTCACGATCATAGTGTGATCCTGAAGTCACGAAGTAGGTCCTTCTTTACTTACCGTGTCATTGACCGGCAATCAGCGTACTACGGTGGGTGGACATTCTCCCGCTCTCTTGTAACAAGAAGGTGTCTCATTTACTTCTCTTAGACTGTTCCCACTCGTGAATATACACTGTGGAATGTATATATGCTAGGAAGAGTCAAATAAATTGTGAGGATATAACACGCCCTATCAATGAAAAATTTCTCCCTATGAAAGAGAGAAGGTTATTTAAAATTTTAAGGAGTGTCTATGAAGATAAAAGGAAAAGAGTAAAGAAACGATAAAGGTAACTGTACACTTAAAAAAAAGGATGGTTTACAGTCTATTCAGTCAATTCTTTTAACTAAAAAAGTTCTCTCTTATAAGAATATACGAATTGTAACAAGAGTTTTTATGTAAAAATATGGGAGATGATGGTACTTACAATAGGTTTCACGTTAAAATACTGAAGATACAATGTCCGTTTATTTTACTCTGAGCTTCCGTTACACAAAGGTTTCGGGAGACTTAATCCTGGAAGGTAAAATATATACTTTTTTGATTTAATAGTTCTCCTACGTATTTAACGGTTTCCGGTGTATCGATTGGTCACCGTCCCAGTCCTAAGATGGGTCTATAGGACCGATATGAAAGGTGAAATTTGGTGTTACGATATGTTGGAATGGGTGTGTGTGTGTGTGTGTGTGTGTGTGCAGATTATAACGACAGATAACTCCTTCCTCAATTCTTTGCACTCAAACCTTTCTGTCTCTTACATACGACCTCCCAAAAAACACGGAAGGATTCTTTCGACCCAATTAGGAGATTGGATCTCCGGACGTTTCAAAAAGACATCTCAATCTATCATTTATAAAGTCGAAAATATCTGGGATATGATTGATGTTTATAGATTACGAAGAAGTAACAAGTACCAAAAAAAAGTACATACCTTCGCAACTCGGACACGTACTCAAAATAAACGTATTTTTGCCCACTACCCGGTTTGAAGTAAGTGCCCAGTATCAAAAGAGACGATATTCGTTACTTCCTGGAACCTCTTTAGACCGACTCGTGACTATAAAAGTCTGAACACCACCCACCTACTACAAACACCATCTACGTACCACTCTCCGTTCTATCTTTTTCTTTCACTTCAGCGAGTCAGTACAGGCTGAGAAACGTTAGGGCACCTGACATCGGATGGTCCGAGGAGGTAGGTACCCTAAAGAGTCCGTTCTCATGACCTCACCCAACGGTAACGGAAGAGGTCCCCTAGAAGGGTTGGGTCCCTAGTTTGGGTCCAGAGGGCGTGACGTCCGTCTACGAAATGGTAGACTCGGTCGTCCCTTCGGGATTCTATCTTTTTCCCTCTATCTTTTTCCTTCGTCGTCTTTGTCGGGTACAGTCTGTGCACACGAGCGAGTCAGTGCAGGTTGGGAAACACTGGGGTACTTGACATCGGGTGGTCCGAGGAGACAGGTACCTTAAAAGGTCCGTTCTCAGGACTCTATGCAACGGTAAAGGAGGAGGTCCCCTAGAAGGAATGGATCCTTAGTTTCGGTGCAAAGAACATAGAGAAAGTAACCGTCCACCTCCGGAGTGGTGACGGGGTGGACCCTTCTGGTGTATATTCTTTACTGCCTGCGGGTGTATCTCCGTCGCCGTCTTCCTTCACCGTCTTCCTTCGCTCTCTCCCGTACCCGTTCTCTTGGGAACCCGAACATGTCGATTACTACAAACAGTTAATTCATACACTCGATTTTCTCCCCTTACTTAAGCCCTCCTGCTACCCACGTCTCGTCGTGGTCCGTGGAGAATTCCTTCTAGTCTCTCTCATTTCCTTCAACTTTCCCCCTGTACGAACCGCACCTCGTGCAGACTGCACAGATCTCACCAGACTACATCAACGGGTAATCTATGACATTGTAAATACAAACCCTGTGTCCTCTCTATAGACTCACCCTGTACACCCGAGTCTCAGTTGTCTACCTAAAATTCGATACTCTCATTTACTCTATTGGGTCCTTCCTCCGATTTCTTTCCAACTAGTTTCTGGGTACTATAGTTGTACATTCATTTATAGTCATAAATTCCTACAATGTCTTTCTCTCTGTGGACTTTTCTTCTGGTTTCTCGAGTTACTTCTTTGAATTCCCTTTTCTAATTCTTCCTATCTCTCCAGCCGGCCCGTTTATGACGTTCCTTTTGTTTATTCTACAAACTCTACATAGGTGTTTTCAACTGGTAGGCTCCTAGTAATCACCACAATCTTCTCAATACAGTCTGACCTCTCCTTCATACGGTTGAACGTTTCTTAATTTCTCTTTCTCTTTTCGTCGAGTCCACATTCCTAGACACGTAGCTCACTACCCTTCCTGGGTGTATTCGTTTTCTCTCCCTGAAAACTTCTATGTCCGTTCTTTCTCTCTGTATTGAGGGACTTTGGTCTAAGGACTGTCTATGTCCCATCTTAAGTCTTGAGTCCCTTACCTGGACGAAATCCGCACTCTTACGTCTCTTCGTCCTCCTTACGAGTCACAGTGTCTCTGACTAGAGTCTTTGTCTGTTCGTCTTACCACTCCTTTAAGTCTCGACTACTTCGAAAGAAACCAGACACCTGTTCTTCGTCACGGAAGTCAGTCAAGTCAGTGAGTCAGTGAGTCAGCACAGGCTGAGAAACGCTGGGGTACCTGACGTCGTGGGGTCCGGAGGGACAGGTAGTGGTTGAGTTTGAGTTCAGGTAACTCAGCCACTACGGTAGGTTGGTAGAGTTGGAGACAGTAGGGGAAGAGAAGGACGGGGGTTAGGGAGGGTCGTAGTCCCAGAAAAGGTTACTCAGTCGAGAAGCGTAGTCCACCGGTTTCATAACCTCAAAGTCGAAGTTATAGTCGGGAAGGTTACTGGTGGGCCCTGATTAGAGGAAATCCTACCTGACCAACCTAGAGGAACGTCAAGTTCCCTGAGAGTTCTCAGAAGAGGTTGTGGTGTCAAGTTTTCGTAGTTAAGAAGCCGTGAGTCGAAAGAAATGTCAGGTTGAGAGTGTAGGTATGTACTGGTGACCTTTTTGGTATCGGAACTGATCTGCCTGGAAACGACCGTTTCATTATAGAGACGAAAAATTATACGACAGATCCAACCAGTATCGAAAAGAAGATTCCTCGTTTACAGTAAATTAAAGTGCCGACATCACGGAATTCATGGACATATAGACATATAATCCATGGACATGTAGACTTCAGTTCTTTCCACTCCTTGTCCCATCACATGTCCCAGTTTCCTCGGTGGTAGGTAGTCATCGACATTCACTCCTTCCGGTCTGTAAGACACGTTCCCAGAGACACACACCGTTTCCGTCGAAGGTGGTGGAAACTTTTTGAAAACTGATCTCCAGGAGAATCTCATCAGGGTTATCGAGAAACGAGAGGAACTATATGTTGGTCATTAAGAGAGTGATGTTGTAAAGAAGTATCCTACCAAAACCACGGACACTAAGGTGGTAATCTTACACAGAGACACCAATCCGTTGTAGAAGTCCAACCCGAAGGGACCACCGAGTCTACCATTTCGTAGACGGACGTTACACCCTCTGGGCCCAAGTAAGGGACTTAGTCCTGCTAAGAGACCTCTTCCTTTGCCGTTGGGTGAGGTCATGAGAACGGACCTTTTAAGGTACCTACCTCCTCGGACCACCCGATGTCAGGTACCCCAACGTTTCTCAACCTGTGTTGACTCGCTGAAGTGAAGGGAGTGAAGTCCAACTCTTGAGTGTCATATCTCCCTAATCAACTGTTGATCAACTTCTGTTCTTTCCACCGGACTCGGAGTTTTCTCACACTGACACCAAACGTTTAGTCCTCTTCCACTTGACAGAACTTCAAGTTCAAGTGAAGGAAGTATGCCTCTGAACACGGACGGAACCCATACCCCAGCGTCCGTACACCGACATTGTCCGGGGTGTTTCGTGTGCAGGAAACGTCGGAACGTTATGGGTACCTTCAGTTCGAAGACTTTCCCTTTTTATGATGATCAATAAATACTTTTCTATAAAATTGTTGTAGGACATTTTTTTTCGGGGGGTGGAGACACGATTACATCCTCCTCTCCAAATGGAGATACCCTTATCATCAGTATTCTCTTCGCAAAGATAACAAAAGTCTCTAGTCGCTCTGTTCAATCAGGACCTTCTTCCTCTGTGTCAGAGTCGTCCTTAGGTGACGTCACGACCCAAGGGACCCTTCATCGTTACACTAGTCCTATAACTACTTGGACACGAAACGTCATGTCAGGAGTATATGTTTGTGAACCTATCCGACCCTCATCTCAACACGTAGTGCAGGGTAAGACTCCCCACCCACCCATCGTGACTATCCTACCAGAACTTTACTTAGGACTCTCGGAGCCCGAAAAGTAGGACTCAGGAGTCTAGGACGTCTCGTCTGTGTCTCCTACTTCTAAGGAACTTTACCCGGTTCCCTCCCAGAGTCACTTCTCCACCGAGTCTCTCGTAAAGGAGGGGGGATGGAGAAAGAGAAGAAGGAATGGAGGGAATAAAGAAGGGAGGAAGGAAGGAAGTCCACGGGACCCACTCCAAGACGAGTGACGCTTGGATCAAGATTGTGTCATGAAACTTGAGTCGACGAGCAAGACTAACCGACACTTATGCGGAAGGGAAGAGGGACCTGAGACTCGTGGGTCTCTGACCGGAGACGGGTGGAGGAAGTCAGGGAAAGAGAACAAGGGATTCACGACGTGTGGAACTTCCTTATAGTTTTTTGTATAAACACTTGACTTTCTGTATACCCTTGAAACGTTTCGTTCCTACAGAAACTTAGCGGGTAAAGAACCGATTAATCTGTATTTTAATCTTTTTGCCGATTTTTACTGTTTATAATCTGAGACTTAGGAGAAGTTCTACATATCATTACACGCCGCGTCGTCCTTAGAAATAAGAGCAGGAGACTTTTATATTAATGTTTCGATCTCTCCTGATCTTCTTAGTAAACGAGTTCAGACGGGACGGAGGTCCATCCGATATAATTTAATAGAGTCTGTCTACTTTCAGATAGGAGGGAAATAAAGTTTTTTACTCTAAAATTAAGGGGGTAAGATCACATTTTTTTCCGGAGTCGGTTCGTATAGTAGGACTAAAGAAGAGATTTCAGGTGGACCGTGTGTAAAATTCAATGTTATCGTGGTCGACCTATTCTAAGGAAAATAGTATTAGAATGTTTAATATACATATTTTTCTTGTATACTGGTTCGGTCCAAAGTCCACACTTTGCACTACCATTTTCCTGCGCTATTCTACCGGGAAATTCAGTGATATACATGTCATCAGAGAAGAGTTAGGGAGAACGGGTGTAAACTTTAAGATCCTATGTCCCTATATAGATAAATAAGGAAAAAGACAACGGTACTCTTTAAATCTAGACTTAAACATTTGTCGTCATTATTAAGGATGATTATTGATCTTCTTTGACTTGTCCGACAGTCCTCTTCTCCTACCACTTCATTCCTAGTTTCAACATACCCCTTCGGAGTTTTCTAACCCCCAGGTTCCTTTTTGGTCGTCTCTGACAGGTGTGGTACCTACGTCCTGGGTCCCCGTGAGTCGTCCACGACGTCGGAGTCTTACCCCCCTCGAGAGGCTCCTGGGAGTGCATCGATGAGGTCCCTCCAGTTCACAGACAAGGATGATAGACAAGGTACAGAAAAAAGACTCTGAGGTTATAAAACCCCCCGAGGTTTTAATGACGTCTACCACTGACGTCGGAACTTTAATTTTCTATGAATGAGGAACCTTCCTTTCAATACTGGTTGGATCTGTCGTATAAGTTTTCGTCTCTGTAATGAAACGGTTGTTTCCAGACAGATCAGTTCCGATACCAAAAAGGTCATCAGTACTTACCTACACTCTCAACCTGATACTTCTTTCGACTCGCCGCTTCTTAACTACGAAAACTTGACACCACAACCTCTTCTGCGAACTCTCAGGGAACCTGACGTTCGTCTAGGTTGGTCAGGTAAGACTTCCTCTAGTCGGGACCCACAAGAAACCTTCCTGACTACGATTTCGACTTTGAGGTCATGAAACCGGTGGAGTACGCTTCTCAACTGAGTAACCTTTTCTGAGATGACGACCCTCCCTAACCCCCGTCCTCCTCTTCCCCTGCTGTCTCCTACTCTACCGACCTACCGTAGTGACTGAGCTACCTGTATGCAAACTCGTTCGAGGTCCTCAACCACTACTTGTCCCCCCGGACTTCACGACGCTAAGTACCCCAGCGTTTCTCAGCCTGTATTAACTCGCTGACTTGACTTACGAAACCGGTGGACTACGCTTCTCGACTGAGTAACCTTTTCTGGGACTACGACTCTTTCTAACTCCCGCCCTCCTCTCCCCTGCTGTCTCCTACTCTACCAACCTACCGTAGTGGCTGAACTACCTGTACTCAAACTCGTTCGAGGCCCTCTTCCACTACCTATCCCTTCGGACCGAACGACGTCAGATACCCAGTTTTTCTCAGTCTGTGCTGACCGACTTGTTGTTGTCAGTCTAAAGTCTTTACCTAAAGGTATTGATCCTCCCATTTTTTGTCTTTCCGTAGTCTATAGACCTTTCTCCTCGTTTTTCCTTTTATTCAATGTATAATCCTATTTTAAGTTGTACTATCTAAATTTTCTCATCTCGAAGGTCCCAGTCGACCCAAGTCTGGGGCTAAGACTGTGCACACATACTCGACCTGTTCCTTAAACAAAGGAAATCAGGAAGTAAAAGGTAGGTATTATCCCTATTACCATAAAAAGAATGTCCCAAAATACTATTAACTTCTTTTATTATTTACAGACGTTACGTTGTACACGAGTCTATTTTCGTCAATAAAGACATGATGAACATTGTTTCTTTTTGTATAAATAGTCAGCGAATAATTTCGAATCGTCCTTCCTCTGGGACTTCCTCCATTTACCATTTAAATAACATGTCGTAATTAATAATGACTAAATCCTACACCTTTTATCGTAACTGTTGTAGATAAGATAACAATATAAAGTCATTTCCATTTCTTATCCATACTCTAAGGAGAATGGAGATGAACGTTGGAAGTAAAAAAGAGGTATTCCAGGACAAAAGGAGGCTACCCTTAAGATGTTACTCCCGTACCACCTACGTCACACGGGTGGGTCTACGTGGGAACATACTAGACTACGAGTGAGGAGGTCGACGGTCCGGACACCCGTCGACTTCTGCGGGTCGATTCTGGGAAGGGTCCTCTCTCACCGGGAGTCAGTGCCCTCGACGGAATGGATTTCGGTACGGGACGGGTCTCGTCGGTATGAACCATGTTAAACAGTAGTGAAATGTTTCTGGGTCGGGGGGACCGGAGGTAAACCTCGTTGAGCCTTCCCTCTTCCGTTACCGTGGGGTGAGGTCATGAGAACGGACCTTTTAGGGTACCTACCTCCTCGGACCATCCGACGTCAGGTGCCCCAGCGATTCTCAACCTGTGCTGACTCGCTGAAGTGAAACTGAAAAGTGAAAGTACGTAACCTCTTCCTTTACGGTTGGGTGAGGTCATAAGAACGAATCTCTTAGGGTCCCTACCCCCTCGGACGACCCGACGGAATATACCCCAGCGTGTCTCAACCTGTTCTATCTACAAGTTCGACCGAAATCTTTTCCGTCTCCTTGGTCTCTAGTTTAACGGTTGTAGTCAACCTAGTAGCTTTTCCGTTCTCTTAAGGTCTTTTTGTAGATAAAGACGAAATACCTGATACGGTTTCGGAAACTGACACACCTAGTGTTATTTGATACCTTTTAAGACTCTCTCTACCCTTATGGTCTGGTGGACTGGACAGAGAACTCTTTAGACATACGTCCAGTCCTTCGTTGTCAATCTTGACCTGTACCTTGTTGTCTGACCAAGGTTTATCCTTTTCCTCATGTAGTTCCGACATATAACAGTGGGACGAATAAATTGAAGATACGTCTCATGTAGTACTCTTTACGACCTGACCTTCTTTGTGTTCGGCCTTAGTTCTAACGGTCCTCTTTATAGTTACTGGAGTCTATACGTCTACTGTGGTGGGAATACCGCCTTTCACTTCTCCTTGATTTTTCGGAGAACTACTTTCACTTTCTCCTCTTACTTTTTCAACCGAATTTCGAGTTGTAAGTCTTTTCCTTCTACTACCGTAGGCCAGGGTAGTGAAGTACCTTTTATCTACCCCTTTGTCACCTTTGTCACAGTTTGAAATAAAACCCCCCGAGGTTTTAGTGACGTCTACCACTGACGTCGGTACTTTAATTTTCTGCGAATGAGGAACCTTCTTTTCAATACTGGTTGGATCTATCGTATAAGTTTTCGTCTCTGTAATGAAACGGCTGATTCCAGGCAGATTAGTTCCGATGCCAAAAAGGACACCAGTACATACCTACACTCTCAACCTGACACTTCTTCCGACTCGAGGCTTCTTAACTACGAGAACTTGACATCACAACCTCTTCTGAGAACTCTCAGGGAACCTGACGTTCCTCTAGGTTGGTCAGGTAAGACTTCCTCTAGTGGGGACCCTAAAGAAACTTCCCTGACTACGATTTCGACTTTGAGGTCATGAAACCGGTGGAGTACGCTTCTCAACTGAGTAACCTTTTCTGAGACTACGACTCTCCCTAACCCTCGTCCTCCTCTTCCCCTGCTGTCTCCTACTCTACCGACCTACCGTAGTGACTGAGCTACCTACACTCAGACTCACTTGAGGCCCTCAACCACTACCTGTTCCTCCGGACCGCACCACGTTAAGTACCCCAGCGTTTCTCAGCCTGTACTGACTCACTGACTTGGCTTAACTCGACTTGACTTTACTTCGCTGAATCGTCGTCGTCGTCGTCGTCGTCGTCTTCCCAGGTGTACCCGACTCGGAAACAACACCGACTTAACATCAGGCGAAGAGAAGGAGGAGTCGGACCGAAGACAGGCGGGGGGTTTCCCACCAGGACTCTCAAACAGGGTCCGAGGTAGAGTCTCAAAAAAAGGGTGTTGGGTTCGATCCCTGTCTCCCAAAGTCCTCTTTCAACGGAAACCTCTCTCTGGGGGCCCTATCGTCTCTCCTTTTTCTCTCCCTAGACCCCTCACCACCCACGGACACACAGGGTTCCCAGGGACTAAGATTACAGTAGTAACAATTTCTCGACCTCCACCCGGTTGTCTTCTTAAGTCTCCTACTTTGCACTCCACTGAACCACACTCGCACCTTCTAAGGTTTGAGCTTTCCGGGTGTTTTATCATGTACAGAGATCCCCTTTGAGTTCGAGTCTCTCTCTCCTTCCGAGTGTCAGTGGAGGTGGACCAGGCCGACCTACCCACACTCCGTTACAGTCGGATTCCACCCAATGGTGATCCGATTGTAGAGTAAGTCGTCGTCAAAAGAAATCTGCAAACGGGAACTGAGAGGTCACTTTTAGTTTCCCTTCTACCTTAAGTAGACTAAGCTCAAGAGAAATAGTCGAAAAAGGGGGCCCGGTTTTGTTAAGGTCTTGTTATGAATCAGGGGAAAACCAAAAGAAAAGAAGTCGGTTCTTTGACCTCGACGAATAAAACTGGAGATGTCGAGCAGTTCAATGATAATAATAATAAGATTTGAAAATACAATATCGTTTCCCAATATTCCTTAAATATTTGAGACGTCTGAGACCGAATATCGAATTTCCCGTGTTTACGAGGTACGGTGGTTAAGATACGATAAAAATTTTCCCGTCTAAAATATGACATGACATTTTTAAGAGTGGTCCACACGACATTTGTACTCACAAACGTTCAAAGGACCGACCCGGAAGTATTAAACCCCAAATAACTCGTAAAATAATAAAGATCAATTATCATCTGAATACAAAGACCACCGTGAATCTCCGTCACCACTCAAACTATTTTGGTCCAGTGAAGGAGGTCTTCGACTACCAGTTCCGAGTGGACCGGACAGATCCCAAGAAGGACACTTACTAAACTTACTTTCAGAAACGAGAGGGAAAGGTCTTCCACTTTGAACAAAAGAAGGTAGAGGAATGGGGAAGTAGTCCCGAAAATTCAATAATTCTTTAGTAGTCACACACGTAATAAGTTGTCAAGACTGTCTAGTAAGAGGGTAGTTAATTGCAGTGATCTCAATCTTAATCTTTGGTGGGTCCCATCCTCTCCCTCTCTCTCCTCAGCCGAGTCTTGGTGGCGACAGACGAGACTCTTCACACTCTAGTCTCCGTGGTTGTCCGGGGAGAGTCGAGGGATTCGACAGGTACCACCCCGTCGACCCCAGATCGAATCAGGACTTCGGACCTTATCAAAGTCGACCGACCTCGAGATTGAGTCTGTGAAAGGAGGATCTGGACCAGATGTGGACGAGGAACTTGGTCGGTTCTCAGCCACCTCTCTTGTCTTCTCTACCGACCAGGGGTCCTCGTTCAGTAGTGGGTGTTACACCCTCTTGCCCACACAATCGAACGGTCTGACGACCTTGTTTTATGTTGTTTGACCTACCGAACCTTGTGGTCTATACATGAGAGGGTGTCGAGGTCTCCGGTCTGCAGACTTTAGTTCTCCAACCGTTCCGATACGAGAGAGTTTCCTCGACCCCGTCCCAGACAAGGGCCGGAGAGAGGAACATCCATCGAACATCGAAACCGAACTTTTACCGGTAGAAAAAGGAGGTAGAGAAACGTAAAGGAAGGAAGGAAGATCCAGGTTTAGGGGGGTAAATTATCCCCGTTTTCAGTGTCATTTAATCCTGGGTGTGATTACTGTAACGAAATTAAACTAATGGGGACTTTTCTGAGACAGGTTTAGCCAGTGCAAGACTCCACACCTCCAAGTCATGAAGGCGTCTAGGAAGGTCCCCCCGTGTCAAGTTAGGTATTGTCGACTGTTTACCAGGCCGAGACTATTACCTCTCCCACTGGAAGGTGAGTCAATACCTCTTTTAAGAAAGTTATAACTCTATTTAGGTTCTCTCAGGACTTTCTCACGACTCATCTCACCAATCAATACTCGGTTCACTTGTCGGAACCTTGTTCCGTTTTAGCGGACTTTTAGTGTCAAGACGGAGAAGTGCCACTCCGAAGGAGAAAGTCGGAATCGAAAGAGTGGACGTCTGACCCCGTTTGGTACCAATTGTAAAAGTATCCTATCAAACCTCCGCTCTACTCTTGTATATTCCCTTTGTAACCTATAATTCCTGATCCGTGCGAAACCTAAGTTTTTTGTATATTCGATAAAAGTTTGCAGTTCCAAAGAGGAGATGTAAATCTTTCTTTCTCGAAGATCCTCGTGTCGGACACGGATAATGAAATTTCTTGAGAGATTTTGGGTTTTCTCGATAGTTCCGATTGTAGCGTCGAGAGGTGTGACGTCTATTACTGTTTGTTTAACCCAGTTAAACCTAGACTGAGAAATCCGGTTAGATCTTTTGAAAACAAAGGTTCAAGAAGGTTCTAACGTAAAAGGTTTCTCTCTGTCCAGAAAGAGAGAGGAAATGTTTTTTTTTTTTTCGATGACGGGTGTAGTTATCTAAGACACCCTGTACCTTGGTTTTAATGTTTCGATTATGTTACCTAAACTCTTTGACGACTACATTAGTCTAAAACTTGTGCGAAACCACTACCAAGGACAAAGGGTCGTGGTTCCCATAAAAAGATTTGGCAAGTAGCGAAAGGTGTTAACGTAACATTTTGGTTGATTTTCGTTCTTTCTGTTTAAGTCGTCGTTGGAGAGAACAGTCCTGTTTCTTTTGAAGGAATGGTCCTTTGACAAAAATCTCTTTATAGGTTATGGTTTATTGGGATAAACTTAAAACAGTATCTTTAGAATCTTTCCCCCAGAACCACCTTATTTAACGTCACCCCCCTCCCCTCCCCTTATCTCTCAACCTTCTTGAAACTAGAAACAACGAAAGATGGGTCTGCTTGTCTCCTCTGAGACTCCCAGACCTGGAAAGCAACATCCACTGCTTTTGTTACTCGAGAGTGTGGAGACGGAAAATTATAGTATAAACTTGGAGTATTATTTTTGGACTTCTGAAAGGGACGAACTGGTCATTTTCTCTGTGATTTCATACTTCCCGGGATTCCAGAACGGATCGTGTGACATTGATGAATTAATTGTATTCGAAAAAAATAGTAAAGGATACATTCCACTAGGTGTACAGGATTGACGAGACTTTTCAGGGTCAAATGGCAACACCGGAGTTGTTTTTATAAATATTACAGGTAAAGATGAGAGTTTTTATTTGATCGAACCTGTTATTTAACATACCAGGTGAGAGAACTATTTAGACACTGATAGGGTGGTAAATCCAAAGAAAAATCAAAACCTTTCCCGTAGACTTTTACTTCAATCCTAAAAAAAAGGGGACCCCCAGAATAAAAGACACTGTAATCTATATTCGAAAAAAGGAATATACTATAATCTATATACACAAATCTCAAAAATTTTATTGTAGACTCGTCAAGATAGTCAGATGTTTATAAATAACAGATGACACACGTTTTACCAGAAGGGTCCACCACGACCACCATTTCTTGGACGGACGGTTACGTCCTCTATGTCCTCTGTGCCCAAACCAGGGACCCAGTCTTTCTAAGGGGACCTCCTCCCGCACCGTGGGGTGAGGTCACAAGCGCGGACCTCTTAGGGTACCTGCCTCCTCGGACCACCCGATGTCAGGTATCACAGTGTTTCTCAGTCCGTGCTGACTTCGCTGAATCATACGTGCGGAGTGTACACGTTTTATCTAAATATAGGACATGGTCAGTTATAAGTCTGCACATGAACTTTCGGGAGTAAGTTAACTGTTTCTATAATAAAGATTGACTCTATAAGTAAGACAATGAAAATATTCGGAAAACTTAAACCTTTAGACATTTCTGAAATTTGACCATACTTTCACTCCGTCAGTAGGTCTGACCTTTTCTGTGGTCCGACCCATAAACCTCTGAACCGAAGAGACGGGTCGACGATTAATCGGTACCTTACGATCCTTCTGTAGAAGCGGATCGACCCAGGGTCAAAGGAGTAGGTATTTTACTCTCTCGGTCTACTCTGTTCGAGACTCCGAGGAAAGCCGAGATTTTAGGATACTAGACTACTTGGTAGAGAAAAGTTAACTAATTTTACTCACAATTCTCTAAAGGATTTCATTTGTTCGGTCCGTACTAAGGTTGAACAAAACAAAAGGGTAAAAAGAAAAGTAAGTTAAAAGGTAGAATTTCGGGAACTCCCCCTACGTTTCATTTATAAAGACTTGACAGTAAATCTTTACTGGGAACTTTAGAAGGGGGTGAATCTTACGACATTGTACAACGGTAAAATTTTAGTAAATCCGTTTTTTTAAAATTCCTTCATTTTAGATATGTTTTCAACTGAATCAAAATCGGTACATCTCTAAGTTGTCAGAAAATCAAACAATAGAATGTTGAGTGTTGAACCTTTTTATTTTTCGTTTCCCCCACTACTTTTCATTTGGGAATTATCAGGGTGGTGGTTGATTTCCTACCTGGTCGGGTTTCGTCGAATTACAATGGACACTTGATCGGGGAAACACCTAAAAGTATCAGAGAGTCATAGTTTACTGGAGTAAACAACCGAGTAACCAAATTTTCTTCGTAAGATAAAGGGCACTAACATGAAGTTATACGAGATTAGGTAGCCCTAGTAACACCCTCTTGTAAAGTTAGGTCACATCGAAAGACCGAGTTCATTAAAAGTACTCTCGTTTTGAGCCTCAGTTAAATACTAGTTCTTTATATATTTTTGGAATTTCAATATACCGTCCACGGTTTTAGTTTGATGGAGTCACTGAATCAATAAAAAAAAATTAAATGTAAAAACTTTCACAAAATTGTGGTGTGTGTGTTTTTTTTCGACGTTGAACTTGGAACTACTTTAGTCTTTCCTTAAATTCCAAAAAATTTAAAATAAAATACATGTCGACCACCGGTTACACAAATAGAACCATCCCTCTCCCCCGTCCACCCTCTATTTTTATCATCAATGCTATTTTCTTACTAGAGTCATACCTTAAAAATTTATTTACTCTCTTTCACCTACCGTGTTAACTTTTAGATATATGAGGTGTCCTTCGGTACACCCTTATCTTCTTCCGTGTTGTCGAGTGGAAGGCCCCTTCTCGTTTACTTCTGCAGTAGTTTCGGGTTGTGAGTAATCTCCACCGGGAGTCGAAGGGCAGATTAGAGTCCGACTCCTATATCCTGATCAGATTCTCACGATAATACACGGATAAGACACAGTCCGTCTTAACAGATGGATTGAGTTCCCCGGGTCTCTTTTTAGTTTTATGTTCCGGGGAACAAGTTACTAATATTTCTTAAAATTATACCGTTGTCTTTTTACAATTAGGTTCCTATTATGGGGTGCGTTGACGTGTAAGTGTGTGAGTTTTGACTGGGACCACGGTCGATATAGGTGTGGGTGTAATCGAGGGTACCCGAGTGACTTGACGTGTCGTTGGGTCCTCCCCAATGGGGACGAAATGTCGGTCCGTCAACTTCGGCTCTCTCCATAAAATGAGTTCAGTCAGTCGATTAATCTCGAGTCTAGAGGTAGCATATCCTATTCGTGAAAGACCGTGGGGTTGGTCTCATCCGAAGGAATGTTACATGTATTGTCTCTCTTATACATGTTACCTGCAGAACATGTGTACGTATAACATCCAGGCATTTTAGAAGTTACAATATCAACTTGAAGATTAGAAGGTTTCTTCTAGACCTGAAGTTAGTCCGTTTTGACGGTTTGAGTGGGATGAACAAGATAAACATACAACAAGTGTTAAAAGGGTCCACTCATAATTTATTTACTTATTCACCTATTCGTACCGTAAATAAAGACATATTACATGAAACTATTTAGTAAAAGTAAAAAACCTTCGTAACCGTGTAGCAAAATGTAAAAATAATAAAAAATAACTTTATATCAACTTTGTTATAATATAATCGAAGTGTACATGTCACGTCACTAAGCTGTAAATATATGTAATGTCTAACTAGTGTACTCTTTTGATCGTTGGTAGACGGTGGTGTGTTTTAATAATGCTGTAATAACTGACACAAGGAATACGATATATAATGTAGGACTATATAAAGTATTGACTTGTAAACATGGAGAATTAGGTGAATTAATAAAGTAAGTAAGGGGGGTGGAAGAGGGGAGACCGATGACGGTTGAACAAGAGATACCGATACTAAGACGAAAACAAACAAGAAAAAAATCTAAGGTAAATATTCACTTTAGCATTCCTTAGACAGAAAGAAACACACTGAATAAAGTGAACCTCATTATACGAAATACAGGTAAGTACAACAACCTCTACCGTTCTAAGGTAAGAAAAAATACCGAAACATTACTAGGTAAGATAAACGATTCGTAAGACGATTAGTGACCTTTATTTAAATGTATTTACTTTTGTGCTTACGTCCCCAAAAAGGGGCAGAATTTCCGGAATAGTAGATCATCCTGACTGTCTTTTTGATCTCTTTTTACGTCGTCATACCATTCACGTTCTAGTCCCACACCTGTTCGAATCGTAAATTACCTTTATTTAGTCCTACCCCTGAGCCTTTTCCAAAGGTTTCTTGTTCTACGAAAAACCTCCACTCCTTTTCCATGAATCTAAGTTTTTTTTTTTTTTTTTTTTTAGGGACCTTCTTTTAAAGTGTTTATCCTTGTTATAAAAGATTCTAGGTACTTAATAGTGTGCCGTTCGAACTTCCGTCCTAGTACACGGTCTCACCGTCGTCTGTTCTTACTTGTTCGACTTCGTCAGGTAGTTTCCTCGCACCCAGGTTTCGGGTCTTGTGCTCGAACGAGGATTTTCACGCCTCCCTGGGAAGACCCTCGATTTTCTGCAAGGGTCCTGTTTTCTGAACCGAGAGTTAGTCCTTTGTAAATCTTTGTCTTTAGGATCCGACGTATCGGTTTTTGACCAGAGTCGAAAGGGTCGGGACAAATAAGAGTCAAGAGGTATTTTCGATGGGATGCTTACAAGGTTTTAAGGACTCTTACTCTTTCTGGTCTGAAGTACCTTAAGAACATTCTTGACTCAAATATCGACTTGTAGGTGGGTATTAGGAACCAAATAATGCCAGTCGGGGTGGTCGGAGCGGTGAGGCAATCTCCAAATGTCAGTGGGAACGTACTACCTCTACGACGACCAGAACTTAACTCCTAGGTCAGAGAGACTTCAGTCTCATGCAAGACACCGTTAAGATATCTGGTCAACTACGAAAACTTGACACCACAACCTCTTCTGAGCACTTTCAGGGGACCTGTCGTTCCTCTAGGTTGGTCAGGTAGGATTTCCTTTAGTCAGGACTGATAAGTAACCTTCCTGACTACGACTTCGACTCTGAAGTTATGAAACCGGTGGACTACATTTCTTGACTGAGAAACCTTTTCTGGGGCTACGACCCTTTCTAACTTCCACCTCCTCTCCCCCTACTGTCTCCTATCTACCAATCTACCGTAATGACTGAGGTACCTGTACTCAAACTCATTTGAGGCCCTCAACCACTACCTGTCCCTCCGGACCGTACGACGTCAGGTACCCCAGCGTTTCTTAACCTGTACTGACTCCCTGACTTGACTTGACTTGACTTACCTGTCAATTCAGTGTCAGATACGTGAATCAAATTTCGGACGGTCAAATTCGATAAAGAACTGACATTGGTAACCCATAGAACGAAAGTGGTGGGATCAAGTCCCGAATTAGAACCTGTGAGTGCAATCCGAGGATACACTGGTGTCGGAAGGAAAAGGCCCCAAACTTAAGTGAGACGTGGGTCGACGGTCTTGTTGAATGTATTTCGTGTTTAGACTGGTAAAGGTAAGTAGGTGACCTGTTTCAGGTCCACGTAACCGTCCGGTACAATCCCTGGGGGTGTTGACCGGGAATACATGGAGACCCAGATTAATGGAGGGTGAGGAGTTTACATAAGGGGACTGTGGATTGACGTCACCAGGGACGGGATGTGCAAAGGGAAGGGGTACATAAAGAGTAGTCAAGGTAGACGGATTTTAGGAAAGAAATGTAAGAAAGGGACAGACCAAGACTGAGCAAGAAATTCTCGACTAAGATAACGGTAGAGAAGGTCTTTGGGTGGGGAGGTACAAGGGTATTTGTGCGAAGTGTGTATAAAAGGATTTACTGTAGTGACACTAGTAAATACGTACATAGAGGGAAAGTCTGGTACTCAAGAAACTCCTGAGATTGGTACAGAATAAATAGAGTTCTATATTATTTTACGGATGTGGGTGACATATACACGTACATATATAGTACCGAAAGATTCAACCCTAGGGTTCTACTTTTCCTTCTTTAATCTAACTTATCCATCTTCGTTTACAATTCATCGGCACGACGACGACGACGATTCAGTGAAGTCAGCACAGACTGAAACACACTGGAGTATCTGCTGTCGGGTGGTCCGAGGGGACAGGGACCCTAAGAGGTCCGTTCTTGTGACCTCACCCAACGGTAAAGGAAGAGGTTACGTCCTTTCACTTTTCACTTTCACTTCAGCGAGTCAGCACAGGATGNACGGATGTGGGTGACATATACACGTACATATATAGTACCGAAAGATTCAACCCTAGGGTTCTACTTTTCCTTCTTTAATCTAACTTATCCATCTTCGTTTACAATTCATCGGCACGACGACGACGACGATTCAGTGAAGTCAGCACAGACTGAAACACACTGGAGTATCTGCCGTCGGGTGGTCCGAGGGGACAGGGACCCTAAGAGGTCCGTTCTTGTGACCTCACCCAACGGTAAAGGAAGAGGTTACGTCCTTTCACTTTTCACTTTCACTTCAACGAGTCAGCACAGGATGAGAAGCGCTGGGGTACCTGACGTCGGATGGTCCGAGGAGGTGGGTACCCTAAAAGGTCCGTTCTCCTGACGTCACCCCACGGTAACGGTATTCTTAGGTATTTTCTTTTTTGAAGGAAAGTAAAATAAAAAGAGCGACGGATTTAAATCTTTTGGAGAATGAATTATTTAGATAGAATATCTGTAAGTATCCCCTTTTTTTACTCTACCAGAAATGAGACGGAACCTAAGTGAGTGTCTGTACCAAAGTTCTATTAATGGTGGGAAGTGTCTCCAGATTGGTTAAGGGGACCTGTTCTATCCGGTATATTCCGTTGAAATAATTCTGTTTTAACTACTCCAAAACTGTCGGGATTGTAAAAAAGGAAAGACACGGGTTGATTTAACAATTTTCTGTTGATTGGTAAGAGTCTACCATTCTTTCAAAGTGAACTCCACAGTTCTATCGGTCGTTCCATTTCGGAAAAAAAAAAAAAAAAATTTAGAGAGAGTTCATATCGAGTCCTGATTAAACTCCTGTTCTTTGCTAAGGTCACGGAGTATTTAACGCTAGGTGTAACGTTGAGGATCGTCGGTGTCAAGTCGTGTCAATCTTCAGTTAATTCCGTCCGGGTCCTAATTCTGTAGTACCTCTGACTTAATAGAGTGCGGTCGTCCTTTCTCAACAAAGAAGTCAAGTCCAAGTACCAGAAACCTCGTCTTCACCAAAACTTTTCTTTCTTTTATGTCCGTTACCACCAAACAATGAAAGACGTTCTGTTCCTTTAACCCTTCTAAGGTCGGATTTATAAGTCGGTGGAGAAGTTATAAGGAATTCATTACTTGAATCAAAAATTATATGAAGTTCATTTTTAAAGTCCGGAAATCCAAGTAACCCTTGTCGATTTTTATGGTTTTGTACCTCATTTGGTGTTGTAGGACGGCAAGGGAGGTATACAAAATAAAAGAAAGGGACAAATACCTTATTTTATCCACTTTATTTTCATTTTCAAATTAATGTTCTTTATTTCACAGTCGTCACTTCAAGTGTCGGTTAAAGACATCGACCTCGGTGCATCGTACGAAGATACTATGTTGACATCCAAAAACTAACACGTTATATTATTAAGGTTGTTATTTTTGGTAATCATACGTCCACAAGATGACACAAGAGTCCCTCAAAACGTCCTCGACCGAACGTAACTATTTACGTGAGGCTTTGGGTTCGAAGATACGTCTCTGTGCACCGAAGTGTGTCCTTTCGAGACCGTGTGGACGTCAGTAGGTCGTTTGTGTGTGGTCCTCCACTCCCCTGACTCCCTGTGTCCGGGAAGAAAGAAACCCACTTGTAACTTCATAACCACTCCGGAGTGTGGGTCTTTCCACTGTAACAGTAAACGACAGAGACGGGTAGGAGTAAGAAAAGGTAGTGAAATATCTCTAAGTGCACACTGAGACGTTTATTGGTAATTTTCTTGTTCAGTGTAACACTGAAATATTGTCTTAAGTTTCAGTATTGTACCGGAAATTTCAACAATCCAATTTTTTAATCCTTCCTACACTCGAACATAAAGTCGGAATACAACTTAGGTCACCTTAGAAAACTGTCCCAGGGGGATTCGTAGTGGGTATAAATGTCGTCTTACTTTGACGCGACGGACCACTTGTTTCCCTGTTTGTGGGAGTCGACCCGAGATATCTGTGGGCGACACGATTCCACTTGACGGACCCTCAGTAGAGAGGTTTGACATCGTTCTCTTTTGTGTGACCCATACAAAGTACTATTAAAATCCTCCCTTAAAGCAAACGTTGACATTCGTCTCATAAGAGAAAGGGAAACAGACCAATCGGTCAGAACTGAACTCGCTTACTGAAGGTTCTGGGTTATCGGACCTCTATATCGTCACCTGTACCTCAGTGAGGGACCCAGGGGTTGGTGGAGAGACGAGTAAAGACGTCGTAGAGAACTCCCACAGGAGTGTCTTTTTTTATTCTGCTTGTACCTCCCCTGTAGGGAAGGGAGACTCAAACTTGTCGGGAACCCTCCTTCTACTCTAGCCCTATCGAGTCAGTTATTTCTTCGGAGGACGTTACGTCCTCTATGTCCAAGCTAGGGACCCAGCCCTTCTAGGGGTCCTCCTTTCGTGTCGTTGGGTGAGGTCATTAGAACGGACCTCTTAGGGTACCTGTCTCCTCGGACCGTCCGATGTCAAGTGTCCCAGTGTTTTACAGTCTGTACTGACTTCGTTGAAACGTGTGTCCGTGTATAGTTTTCTTAAGTGGCAAAATGTTCAGACGGTTTTTAACTTGGGACTCAGGTTATAGAGACTTTGTCGTAGACTGTGTCGTCACCTACTGTAGGGAACCCAAGTCGAACATATACTGAGAAGAATTAGGTCTTTAGACACCTAATTATCCGTTCCGATAAACGAGGGAAGAAGTCATATGGGTTGTACTATCACTCTAGTAATATTATTTTAAAAGGTAAGTTCTTTTCCTCTTTACCCTTCGTATATCCTAAGTAACTAGGTATCCTTAAGTTCTTAGATCTGTGTATGTATGAAACGAGTATTCCTTCTTTAAACTCCAGGGTTTTAGAAAAGTGTAGCTTAACACAAGAGGGAAAATGTCCGAATATGTTGGGGGAAATTTTGAAAACACTCAAAGAATACATAGTCTGACATCAGTAAATTAATATGTTTCCTATATGTACGTTGAGAAAAACTACTATAGAGGAAAGAAGAAAGTCGTCGTTTAGGTCTACGAAACCCAATTCAGGAATTCTTTTGAAATCTTTAACAGAACATACCATTTCTCTTATAACATCTTTGGTAGTATTTAGAAAGTCTCCAGAAGTGTTCCAGGAATGTCTTCATGGAACCGACTAAAAACGTTCTTAGAAAACGTTTGACCTCTCTGACCCTTACTTTTTATTAAAATAAAAGATTAGATCTTTTAGAACCCACGAGAGATAAAAGAGATGAAAGACGAACGTTTGGTTTATCAACAAAAGAAATCAAGGAGAGAAAGAAAGATATGTAGTAGTTGTAAAACGGACTTTTAAAGAAAATTGGTCTAAGTGTTCAAATAATCCACACGAAAAATCGAAGACCGAATTTGGTGTACGTTATCAAAACGGTCGACATAACTAGGTTTTGATCACGGTACGTAAAATCCGAAAACGTTATCGTCGTGAAGTGAAGATCCATGTTATAAAATAAATTTAATGGAAACGACGTGTTGTTTGGTGGAGTTGTTAATCGTCGAATTTTGTGAATAAAGAGTACTAAGACACCTAGTTGTTAAACATGACCCGGGTTATCGTGTGAATAACCCGACTTGCACGTTAAACAGTTGTCGTCTCTACTTGTGCATCGGGGACTATCTCGTGGTAAAGGACTCCTTGGGTGGTCGACAGATTACCATCCACTTAATGTGACCTAGTGAAGACACACCAGAAGGTACTTTCCGTCCTGAAACAAGAGTGCCTTACCTGTGAATGAGATCTATACTTAAACGGTAGCGAAAAGTATTATGAATACGGTTTCGGGTGGGTACCTGGATCTCCTACGACATAGTGATGATCTCATGAGACGTGTCATAAGGAGAAGTAGTCCCTTGAACAAGAAGTCGTTTTGCACCTAGTACCCGAGTACGAGTACTTTAAATGACTCGACTGGGACCAGGAGTAGGAAGACTTCGTTCACCGAACTCTCTTCGCCTTTGCGGGAACTTCTGAGCCACGGTCGACTCACGGTTAGGAGACACCCGTACCACACTACAACAGGTTCTACATCGCTCACGAGGTCTCATCACCGACAATTTAACGCGACAAAGAGGGGGTATGTCCTAAGTCCCCCAACTCTTGGTTCCCTACGTTTGTCTTCTTCAGGAGAGTATAAGGGCGATTGGTGGATGATCACTTTTAAAACGTAGGATAGGAGTCACAACCCGTACAGTCATTTGGTTATCAGTGTCTTCCGTGAATGAAGTAACGAAGTCACTGACTAAGAGATTTCTCCTTTAACCAAATGATGAACGCTCCACTAAAGGAAGGGTGGTTAAGACTGTGGTTACCCACAGGATCTTAAGTTAAGTTAAGAGTGTCATAGACCTACTCGGAGTCTGGGGTGTTAAAATTCACGAGTCAGGGTGTTCTGAGGGGAGTGAAGTATACGGTCAAGGTGTCCAATGGATGGAGATACAGGTTGAACTGAGGTTTCTTTTCGTAAGGGTGTTGAGGGGAGGAGATCTATTGAACGATCTTGTTAAATGTCTTGAGTCTATTTACGATATGAATGATAATCTAGTCAAGGACCTCCTCCTTTACCGTTAGGTGAGGTCATAAGAACGGACCTCTTAGGGTACCTGTCTCCTCGGACCACCCGATGTCAGGCACCCCAGCGTGTCTCAGCCTGTACTGACTCGCGGACTCGTGTGTAATAATCTAGTAGTGTTTCTCACTTTTACTTGTCGATGTACCTTTCTGTGTATTCCGTTGCGGGTCTTCTGAGGACTTTCGTCAAGTCCACATGGTGGGAGGTTTGTTTATATTCAAGTGGTTGAGTCGTAGAGACCTCAAAATTACTTCCAAAATAATGTATCTGTACCAACTAACTTAACGATCGGTAACCACTAATTGAGTTAGGAGACCGGTGAGAGGAAAGGGTTCTCTGACCCCCACCCCGACTTTACAGGTTGGGAAATTTGATACCAAGGAGGTTAGTGGTTGGGGGTAGGGTTTCGAAGAAGAGTAGTTCTCAGGGGAATAAACTTGTTTTTACGAGAATAGTGAGTCCGTTAGAGTTCCCAAAATCCTCTAGGTACGGTCCTTAGTCCTGTTGCTGATAAAAAGAATAATATGGTGTGATGAGGTGTCACTTCGTCTCCGGAAAATTATAAAATACGAGACCCTATTTTCATTTATCCTTCGATGTCATTGGGTCATATCTACCTGACGATTATCGTGTCTGCGACGTCTTCAATTCCAAATTTCCAACGGAGGGTAGTAGTCCGTTTTGCCACCACTCAATTCCATGAACGGATCCCGTTTCCCTTGTGCTGTACCGCCGGTCAACGGCTTTTCTCCTGACATCATGAAACGTAAAGAAGGAATAAAACTATACTTATATATATATAAGAAAGAAAAGGAAAGACTAAGGGCATGATAGTTTGGACTCTGTATAAGTGTTACCAATTGTAATATACAGTTATAATTTCAATGTCCTAGGGTCACCCACTTATACTAACCCGTCCTTTTCCTTACTTGTAGGGGGTCACTGCTCCTTTAACTGTAAGCCCTGGTACCTTCTAAAATCCCCCTGCCCATGTCATAAAAATCAGCATAACACAATTCACCTTCGTCCTAAATAGAGCAGAAGTGAAACTGTATTCGCACCAATCCTCGTCCGCCTGCAGCACCACAGTTCCACAACTGACGACCTAACGACACAGCGGTCGAACGAATTCGACTCTTGATGAAAAGGACCTTAGCGGAGGGGAGAGGTAGCCCGACCTTAACTGGTTTCCTCCTTGACTTTCTCTTCGTCATAGGTAACAAGGGGTTCAACAAGTGTCTGATCTGTTGTCCGACTGCCGTTCCTGACCCTCCTAGGGGTCCAGGCCCCGGGGGGCTGACACCGTGACGCCGGGTGTCGTCGGGGGACCGGGTGACGGTCTAAGAATCGCTGTCCTGACGTTTCCGCCCTCGATGAGTCCCGTTGTTGGAGGGTCTTTTAGAAGTGTGAGACGGGAAGTGCCAGAGCGCCACCGTCGGCCTTCACCAGCCTATAAGTCGAGAGGAGGGGTCTGACAGGTGGGTACCAAGTACTAGGAGACTGGTGGGCTGAGAGGGAAACTCTGAAGTCAAAGAGGGTGATGACACGTTACGGGATTACAGACATTATTTAGGGAATAGAGGATTGTGGGCACTGACGTTATCTTGGTTTTATATACTTTTATCCTGTAGTGTCTGTCTTGCTGGGGACTTCTTTACAAAGATTTCAGCCAACGACAACTAGTCATCGAAAAGGGGATGAGGACTACAGAAAGGCACATCCTCTTGGCGTGGTCACTTTCGGAGGGTCGGAGAGGGGGTGGACGAGTATAGAGTGGCCAACTACTCGAACTCCTTTCCTTCACCGAGACGTGTGGGCAGGGACGAAGGATGAGAACCCTCACCCGGGTGGGGCCTTTCGTGTCCCATTCGAACGAGATTCGAACTACCACCCCAGAGACGCCACCCGACCGAGACGGGATCCACCCCACCCGTACCGGAAGACTAGGACCTAACCCTCTAGGTGACCGGTGTAAGAGGTCGGAATAGTCTTACTTCTAGTATAAAATCCGAATAGACAGGATAAAGGTATATAAAGAGTTGATCAAGTCTGGAGTTTTCCCCTTCCCCTCACGAATGACAATCCGAGGGAACTTGCGGTCTCACCTAATGAGTACCTCTGTGTTCCGTCGAGAGGGGGTCGAGTATTTCTTATATTGACGTTGTCTTCTTTTATCTCACTCTTCTGCCGTTTCCTTTGATATTCTCGTTTCTTTCCTGCGTCACCCGTCGCTTACTTTCTGCTCAAACTTCTTGTTTCAAAAAGTTCACCTTTTATTGCTCCCTACTTCAAACTGTTCCCTGTCCTGGCACCTCGTCAACTACTTCCCGGAACTTCTGCTTTAAATTCAAAAATTATTCTCAATGAAATGTAAAAACGGATAAGATGAAAGAGGATTATAAGTTAAACCACCAGTCGAAGTGAAGGTCGAATTACTTTATGTGGTAGCTGAGAAAGTCTCTAGAAAAAAAATAACAATTATATACGAAGAATTATAGACTTAGTCTACTTACTGGAGGGTTAGCATTATTACCAGGGTACGGGTATAGTAGACAGAGACTGTCGTAGAAACTGAAGTGAATCTTATATAAAACGTCAGAATGTGATACTTTCTGTGAATAGTCCTCACCTTTGGAAAAAAAGATACATTATTTTTAATAAAGTACCACGAAATGGTTCCTTCTGTTCTTCTCTCTCTCTTTGGCTCTACTATCTTTGTCGAATGGGACCTAGTCATAGACAGTCCTTACATTGGCTACTTAGCGTAGAGTCACAGACTCAAGTAGACACATAATGCGTAGTATGACAACCTTTTACATCACTATAAAGGGAAACCAGAGGGAGGAGAGTCGGGGCCGAGGGGGAGAGGTGTAAAGTTTAAGTAAAAACGCAGACAAGGTCGGGATTACTCTGACACTAGTTACAAAGACCTTGACTGGGACGGAAGCTCAGAAGTTAGTATGGAAGAGACAGATTAGGTGATGTGTGAGGAGAAACAGTTGACTACCTAAATAAATCAATTCTTTTGATTTTTATGTTAGTGCGGAGCTGAGGCGTTTCTCTGGAGACCAAACTAAAAGAAGTAAAATACTTTAAGTCGGCTGGTGTCTGTTATTTGGTCCTGAAATGTCGTAGACAGAGACCCGACTAATGTAAAATAAGGAAACACTTCTGTAAAATTTCAGCCGGAGAAAGAGTTCTGTGAAGTGTCCACCTCCCGGGACGACCGACCGAAGGACTCGACAAAGTCTCCAATCTAGATCTTTCGAGATGGGGATTTGTAACAAAACACACACACACTCAATCCACGAGTGTCAGGGAGAGAGGAATGATTTGACTCCGAGGTGCGCCCCAGTCGTCACGACTCCTCTGTGACCCGGTCCGTCGCGCCCACGTGAGTCGCACCTCGTCTTTCCCCGTGGCCCCGACGTACGGCTCCTTCTGGAAAGTCTGACGAAGGTAGTCAGTCAAGTCAACGAGTCAGCACAGGTTGAGAAACACTGGGGTACCTGACGTCGCGCGGTCCGGAGGGACAGGTAGTGGTTGAGGGCCTCAAATGAGTTTGAGTACGGGTAACTCAGCCACTATGGTAGGTTGGTAGAGTAGGAGACAGTAGGGGAAGAGGAGGGCGGAAGTTAGAAAGGGTCGTAGTCCCAGAAAAGCAGTCAAGAAGTGTAGTCCACCGGTTTCATAACCTCAAAGTCGAAGTCGTAGTCAGGAAGGTTACTTGTAAGTCCTGTCTAAAGGAAATCCTACCTGACCAACCTAGAGGAACGTCAGGTTCCCTGAGAGTTCTCAGAAGAGGTTGTGATGTCGAGTTTTGGAAGTCTGACGGAAGGATAAAGGTATCAACACGGTTAAAGTGTCAATCAGGATTCTTCGGAAATCCAAACAGGTAACAAACTACCAAACCTGTTGTACAAAAATGTGTATGATAAGATGAACAATGAAGGTTGAAAAGACTTGTAGTGGGAGAAAAGATTTGGGAGAAATCTCTGTCTCTCGGACTCGAGGACTGGCTATCAAGGAGTGATTCAGTCAATCGCTCTGTCGTCCCACTGACCAGGTCCGGTCGACGTCCGAGGAAGTAGGACACAGCCAAAGGAGTTGGACTGACGGTAGATTGGAGACGGTGGGGTGTCACGTCAAGGGGTGAGTCTCGGGGGTCTTGCCGCAGAGGGTGGATCGCAGGGTAGAGAACGTTGTAGATGGAGACCCGAGGGAGGAACGACCCGATGTCTCGAGGCCTATGTGCCATCGTATGGGGTCGGTACCAAGTCGGGGTCTAAGACTTATGAAGGTTCCCTACACACTCCTAAGATTTGGGGTGTGCTCGTACTGTGCTTTCATTCGGGTCACGGAACCTAATTATGGACGTGAAATTGTTAGACCTCATTGTCTCCGAGCACCATAAGTTCTTCCTTTCTTTCTCTTAACCGCACATTGACCGGGAAACGGAAATTTTCGATTTTGTTTTTGAAAAAACAGAAAAGAGGAGAAGATACTATCTCCTTAAACAAAATTGGATTAAAGTGGGTTTACCTTAATTCCCTTGTCTGACACTAAAGAAGGTGAGAAAAAAAGAAACGGATTATGAAAAGAGACACATTGGTCGAATGTGGGTGATCGTGAATGTCATAGGTGGTGGTTCCACTAACGTTGTGAAGCCCAGTAGTCAAAAGGGACCACTGAACCGAAGTTCAGGTGAAGGGTTCCCACTGACCGTTGGGTACCTCTCTTTTACCTTCAAACTGGAATGGTTAGGTTAAATTTACTTTATAAGTGGTTTCATTGTCTAGAGCTGCCTTAACTAAAGAGAATAGTAAATATGTGAGTGACGAAACTATTTATTAGTAAACGTAAACCTTTCCTCATCTGAGTTCATTTCGTATTAACTTAAGACTATGGTAACCCTGTATACCAGAATCCACGGTCCCTGTGACTCTTTTAGTAAACACGTCGATCGCACGACATCTAAAATAGACGTCTAAGGACCTGTTCCAAATACTGTCTTTTGTGAGACCCTAGTTTTCAGTACCAGTAAAAGGTGTTCTCACTTTGCGTAGAAGGTAGACTACCGTGAAAAGTCCTTGTTTTACGACTTTCTTTATCGACAGGATATCGAACGGAGATATGAGTTGGTCTTTCTGTTAGTTTGAAATTACTGTCTTTTCGACTTATTCCTTACTATCCTTCTTACCCCAAACAAATGAGAAATTTATCAGACATAACGTTATAAAATTACGTTAAGGTCAATCAGTTTCCCCTTTCAAACCCTGTTAGAGTAGGACAAAAGGTTTCAGTGGTTATCGTGTGTAAACTGTATTTATTGAGAAACATAGTAAGACTTATCAAGGTATACAAAGAATGAAAATAAGGTAGACGTTGGGACACTCTGATAGTCTTTCACGTAATAAAACGTTCACTCCATCGATTTTCTCCCTTTCGGAGAACGGTTCCAAGTGTGTCGATCAATTACTGCCATAACCTAACTTGGGACTCAGACTACTTGTGGGTAGTTCTTGTGGGTTGTAGTAGGTGGATAATGCGACCAAGTCAAAGCCGGTCCTCGAAGGTCCGTAAGGGTCCTAGACACTTTTAACTCTCTGGGGCAACTACTTAACATGAGGCACAAGATCGGTTTCTTACGGTGTAGAGTAAAGTTTTTCCCCTCCAAATTGACATTGACGTCGGTTCCAGAGCGTGCTTTCTATGGACGGAACTTAAAAAACATCGCGGAGAGAAAGTTTCTCGATTCCTTCCAAACGTCGGTGAACGATTAGGAGGGATGTACGGACACTTTCCGGGTCACCCGTCAAAATTAATACGGACCAAATGTTTACCTTTTTGACTCTGTGTCTACCACGTTTTACTTCGACTCATTCCCTAAAAGGGTCTTGGTTGGTCGTATAGTCTGGGTCCGGAGATAAACGGTCCGGACGTGTTAGAGATGAACTGGTGTAAAAGATTCTACGAAGTTTACTGTCTGTCAGTAATGTCCAAGGCTACACAAAGTTGACGTCACGTGTGTATCAAACTCTACATTATTTCCAAAGTCTCGTACTGTAACAACACTCCCCATTTCCTATATAAACCTTTCGTGAACCGTCCATGACACCGGTGTTCTTTACCATTGTCCCTTTGATCAGAGACGGACCTTTCTTTACTCCGACGACCACATCTATTAGTCATACTTTCCTTCTTTCCTTAACCTCTTCCTCTTTTGAGAAATCTACCTTGTAGACCTAGCGTTATGAAAAGGACACTGTACAATCAGACATTTTGTCAAAATAGACGACATAGCACCCTCAAACCACCAGATTTTGTAGTAAACTTTTACATATAAAACCACCATTGTAAAGAATTCTGACGGGAATTGTATTCGGTTAAGATGGAGTAACACGTCCAAAGAAACGAACTTAATGGTTATTAATGTAGTTGAATTGGTTATTTAAAATACGTTTTTGTGTAAGACAGATAATACTAGAGAAAGTTGAAACAATACTTTCTTAATGTCGAAAAAAATTTCATTGATTTGTCCAAACTGATATAACGTTATCAAAGACTCCGCAAATAGCATTTTGGAGAAAAAAGATAAAAAATTAGGAAAAGAACTATTAGAGGTTTTTGGTTTGTGGAAAGAGAGAATATACGGTCTACGGGATGCTCCATCCATCCCATGTGTCAATTCTAAGACTTTTGAGACGATCGTTTAACTTCCCTTTAATAACTTTTTAAAATACAGTAAGTGACCGGTAAACTATAAGAACTACCGATTTTACGTCAGAAGATGGGGAGTCAAGACTGTGTGTCGGGGACCGGTGGTTCCTACTAACTTTACCAACAGACAGAAGACCAAACAGTCTGAGTCAACGAGATGAGTGATGCTATGATAATTGATACGGACGTAATTTTTCGTTACTCGTTTATGCGAAATAACGAATCTTCCTCCTTAACGATTTATACTCTTTTAACTTAACGAAAATTGAAACGGATCCATCACATATGTTGATAAGAAAGTTACAAATCAGGATAATAAATTACACACTTTTATTTATCTATTTTTATCGGACTGTCTTCACCGTTATATTATAGGAAATTAGATGTCAAGTGTCACGTAAATTTTTATTATTAAAACTTTCTTCGTAAACTTTTGTAAACTAGAATTTTTGTGTATAAAACGAATAAGATCACAAACAACTAAACTTCCAAAACGCCAGTCGGGTCATTTATAAGTCAAACGAACCGTGTTTGACACGTCCTTAGATTATCTTTCGTTATAACAACTTTTACCTATAGTTAACCTTTGTCTCTCGTCACAGTTGATAAGGGGTGACCCTTGTCTGTTGTTATTTTGGTCAGTTCGTAATGTGTCGGCTCGGACGGTTTACAGTAATCTCATCTCTTTTTTCCCTTCCTTGTACCCATCCCTTTCTTCGTGAAACGAAATAAAAAAAAGGAGGTTAAATTTTTCTGTTTTTCTTTTTAACCACTCCCCATCCTTCTCTTGTAAACCTCTTATTCTTGTTATTTTAGCAGGTGTCTAACGGACTCCGTCCCAGTGGTAATAGAATCGCGGACGTAGAAGAGAAAAGGAGGGGTTTTACTAGTGTAATATTTCTAAAAGTTTATTAAAAATTCAGGGAAGTCGACTGGTAAAGGGGGGGTTACAGAGGACATTGGTCTACGTAAACATTAGTGTTTCAAGGGTCAAAAATTTGGTCGTACTGTCACAGTAGGTACCGTTAGTACAAAGATAGAAGTAAATTAATTAACTAGACTCATATCTAACTTTTCTTTTCCGAACGCTTTTACATATGAAAAAGTAACAATGGTAGTTCGAAGTCACCCCTCGGAAAGTTTTTCTTATCCGAAGTCTCTTCGAAATGGAGACCCATTCTTCTTTATAAATGTTATCAAGACTCTAGAAAATTTACTATTCTTGGGGTTTTATTAACGACCCGTCTCCCCCGTTTCTGTAGTACTGGGGGTAGGGGTGGTAGGGGTCGTGGTAGGGTGACTTCGGTGTTGACCTCTGTCACTGAACTGGGGTTTCGAAGACGGTATAGACACCGTAAAAGTAACTACTAAACATTTAAAAGTTTGTTTCTTTTTAACAGAGGACGTCTGTTACCAGTTCGGAGACTTGTCGGTCGGTTCTCGAGGGGGATCACTCCAACGTGTGTATAGTCGTACTCTAACGACGACGCACTCCAGAGGACACATATGTGTGTTTGTGTGTGTGTGTGTGTGTGTGTGTGTGTGAACAGAGATTAGGTTTTACAACAGGTCGGGGTGTAAGAAAATTTTGTCATACTTTTTTAAGGGGTGTGAGAGGACCTGAAAAGGAGAACAAGTGATAATGTGTGGAGTGAGTCGTTGTTTCTCGGATCACTCCTGAGGGGATCTTCCGTTTTGACAGTAAGGCTAGTATAATAAAACGTTATCATTATTAGTGTATAACCGAGGGTTAGACGTAGGAGTTCATCTACGATAGTTGTATCTTTCAGGAGTCCCCGACGTATAATGGCACATTAATGGTATTATTGAAACAACACATTTGTTTTATTTTCTGTCCGAACTTATACTCTTTACATAGAATATGACATGACCACAGATATCGAAGATGTCTTTTTAGATAACAGAAACCCGTTAGAAAATAAAGGAACGTCGTACTGTCACTAATTTGTGGATGACTATGGACGTTAGTCGAAAGAGGTATGCACATGATGCAAGTAGATGCACGTATGGGTACTGGCATTTAAAATGACGTCTTGTCATAAGTCTTGTGAGCAGGATAAGTATAAATTGTCTTCATTAAACGATATTGTGGTCGTAACGTAGAGGGTCTAGTTGGGATTAAGGAAGTTTATGTAAAACCGAAGAAGGTTTTTTCTATAAAATAACCAAAATACTCGGACGTATCCTGAGACTTCCCTCTTATCCGTAAGAAATCCCCTTTCTTCTATCGTTTACATCTTTAGTCTACGTCTCTACTTTCTCCAAATTACAGAAGAATTTTTAAGAAACTCTCGGTATAGTTGTAAAAATCATTTTATGTTTACTGACGTAAAAATATTAATTGTCGACGAACACAATTCGTCAGTCACAAGGGATCAAGGACGATTATGTATATTTATACATAAAAATTGATGTCTAGGTAGAATCGAGTTCTACGATTTCCACTGAGGTAAAAGGACCTTCAAAGATTGGGAACATACGTCAAGCACTCTACGATTTTTGTAAATATAAGTTTAGGACTTTGGGAGTCTGTACTTTTACTGTATCCAATCCAATAAAAAATATGTCACAATGAAAGTAATAGTTCGAGGAAACTCATTTTATTTTTTAGTATACGTATACTTTTTGATTTAAGTTTATTTGAGTAACCGAATATCTATAATGATGAATGGAGGGTCCTCCTACCACTGTCAACTATGATTTCAGAATCGTTTCGAAACCACCTAAAACAAAAATAATGTTATAAAAGATCACCTATAAAAGTCTGTAAGTAAATTATATGAGTCTAGAAACAGGAAATGTACTAAGAATGTACAGGTGTCTTGTTTTTTCTCTTGTCCATTCCGTTGACCCCATCCCCTTTCCCCCTACAGTCGTATTAATTCGGTGAGTCACACTGTCTACACCTACAATGGTCAAAATGATGTAAACCGGTTTAATAATCCCGTCTTTAAAGTGAAAGTATTTTACGTACGGTGACTATTTGAGAATATGCTACGTAACAGAGTGACACCCATACTTTAAGTTGGACGTTTTTGACTGAAAGAGGGGAATGTTTTCTCTCTTAATAATTATATTACGAGTTGTGGAGGGACTTAGTTTTCCTTTGGTGGTGTATTTCTTGACTTTAATCTAGATAATGCAATTAATTTTAAGACACCCGTAGCGACTTTCACATTAAACCGGGTTACACAAAAATTTTTTTGGTTTTGTAGTTCTTTTAATCGATTACTTATAACACGTCAGTGAAGGGATTGTATTTTATTGAGTTGGTAAATCTAACGTGTTTAAGGTTTTACCAGATTAAATGTTATGCAGCAACAAACGAACAAACAAAATCTTCACGAATTGGATTATTGTACCACTCTAACATAAAAAAGGTAAAGTCAGAAAATACTTAATTGGTCTCTGACGACCGACCTAAAAGGATACTCAAATCGGAGATGTTGGGATTTATGATTGGAGACTGTTGTAAACGGAGACGAATTTAAGTAATAAGTCTTAACCGGAACGGTTAAAGATGATCCAACCCTCGGTCCTTAAATCCGATCACTAAAGGGTAATAAACTGGAACTCGTTCCGTGTCACAGAAACCTGTGAGACGAAGACGAGGACATTTAATACTTATTGTCGTAGAAGCGACGATCGGAGGACCCCAACGACACTCTTAATTTACTCTATCGTATACACGATTCACGAAATTTATAATACTTCACGGTCGGTTTATGTACCTAACCGAGAAACTTTTCATTATAGAATTTATAGTAAACAATTATTGTAAGAGGTTAACGAAAGATATATACCAAGAAAAAAAGAAAAATAAAAAATCTTTTAGTGTTTACAACTCAATAAACGTCTGTAATAAAAAATTTTTGGTTGGGGACCATGGTACCCTTGAAACCAGACCATAGATGGAGTCAGATCGGTGTGAAGATAATAGTTTTAGTAGGGTGTTTACCATACTCTCGTGTCAAGTGTACGTATTGTAGTACGAAGTAACGATACCCAAGAGGATCCGATTTGCCATAACAGGTCACCAAAAAGTGACGTCTTAAACGGTCCTCCAAGTGTGCCGGTTGACTATTCAGAGACAGACGGGAACTGATGTGGTATTTGGTTCACCTTCCTAACCGGTAGTACACATAAGGATAAAATTTTGTGTAGGTACACTTTATGATAAGTCGTTCTTTTTTTCCTTACTTGGTAACTAGGTATGTTGTACATCTACTTAGAGCTTATGTAAATGTGATTTACTTTCTTTCTTCGATCTGAGTTTTTCGACATATGACATACTAACGTAAATGTGCTGTAACAATCTTTTCTGTTTTAACACATTTGATTTCCAGTCTTTTGTCTAGCCGTCGATGGTCTCAACCTCCAGTTTCCCTGTCGTGACTACGGTTTCCCAGTCCTCCTTTAAGACCCCCATTCTCTTGTCGCGATGTAACACGACCCCGTCACCCACTCTCACCTTCACTTTCAGTGAGTCAGCACAGGCTGAGAATCGTTGGGGCACCTGCGTGTCAGGCACCTTAAGAGGTCCGGTCTTATGACCTCACCCATCGGGAACGGAAGAGGTCCCCTAGAGGGGTTGTGTCCTTAACTTGGGTCCAGAGGGTGGAACGTCAATCTCCAATGTACCAACATATAAGTAGTTCCAAGTGTGAGTTTCGCCCATAAAAGTATATACGTTTAATACACTTTCAATCAGTGTGTCGGCGCAGATTGAGAAACACAAGGGTGCCTTACATCGGACGAGCCGAGGAGACGGGCGCCTTAAGAGGTCCGTTCTCAAGACCTCACCCAACGGTAAGGGAAGAGGTCCCATAGAAGAATTGGGTCCCTACCTTGGGTCCAGAAGACGTAACGTCCGTCTAAGAAATGACAGACTCTGTGGTCCCTTCGGGTTTAATATCCAGTTTATTTAGACTATGATTTTTTATTTTCTTAGTACCTTTTCAGTCGTGCTCAAACGATCGAACCTAATACTAAGAAGGAAATTTTAGTTTAATATAAAAGTGTTGTTATGTTTGACAAAAGATCCGTCTACTTCAGTACAATTCGATTAATCTGTGAATCAACTTATACCAATTCGAATCTTTATTTCAAAAGTGGTGTATAGATGGTGTTGTCACTAATTAATGGTCTCAGGTTTATCACCCTAACGGAATGTTACTAGTCGAAAAGTAAAAATGACAAAGGGTCTACTGTCATTCTCTAAAGTTCAGAATCCGTATCAATTCCACTAAAATGGAGGGGAGAGAGAAGTAGATCGGGAGTATCTTGATAAATTTTGAAAAACAAAGCATTCACAACGGATAACCTTACCCTTATACAGGGGAGGATACCCCGACACTCAGGTTTAGAAGTCAATGAGCGAACTTAAGACTCATTTCAAACATGGTCTTTATAGACTAGTTCCCGGGTTTCTTCTCCCTTATTTTACTTACTTAGTTTTAATCAGGGATCTTATGACGGTTCCCAACGTTGGGATATGACATATCTACACGATATTTGATAATTGTGATCGTTATAAAAAAGGTTTTTCAGCCCCATGTCGAAGGTCGAAGTTACTAAAAGAATAGTTAGCTTAGTATATTAGATACTTTGGCCGTCTCCCTAGCTACCACCCGTCGAGGGAGGACCCTGTGTCAACGCCACCCCTGAACGCGTATAAACCTCACCCCTCCTTTCTTATGGTAGTAGGTTTAAGTGTAAGGTCAGGAAGGCAACATTTTACGAAACATTTTGTTACGTGCTTGCTGGATTCCGACTTTTATGTTAATAAACGTCCACAGAACTTCGGTAAATCCGAGTAAGTGAGAAGAAAAGAGGAGTAACTGTAATCAAATTAGACACTTTTAGTCTAGTGTTAGTACGGTCTGAAAAACGGAGTAATCGAAAGATAACAGACAAACCTCCGGAACGTAGGTAAACATGGAGGTCCGTTCTGCCCGGGAACAGACGTGACAAGGGTAGGGAAGGAGGAGAATTAAGAATACTCCTTCTTTGTGAAGATTAGGTTATTGACTTGATGAGTGCCTTGAGTAGGTCTTTCTGAAGTGGACGTAAATTTTTTTTTTTTTTTTGACCGTCGAAACCACATATTTGTATAAGGACCAACAGGGGGTTAGTACGTACTCTATATGTACTTTAGGGGTGCACTTTACGAGAGATCTGTTTGTCATTAAGAGACATCTACCGTACAACATAATTTGTACATATTAGGGTAAAAAAGTAAGGTAATTTAGGGTCGTTTCAGCAAAAGAACCACTTAAGTCAGAGGACACGCAGAAATAGCGATACTATTCTTTTCATAACGGTTCATAATGAAATTGAGACAAACCTAACCCCACTCCCGTACGTGAGACACATCGGTCTAGGTATCCTAGTGTAGTCCCTACAATCATTCTCCTATCTCGACAAAAGACGTTTAAGAGTTTAAATTTGTAAATTCTATTGTCGTTAAAATCGAAGAATGCGACAGGATATGTGTATCATCTATTTTAGAACTTTGAGGAACTGGTGATTAATATGTTACTCTTTTTCATATAAGGTCGTTGTTGTTGTGATAGAGATTTACAAAACTATGTATAAACTTCGAGACTTTAGATTAAAAGACTGAACCCTAGTCCCAATCAATGGTGTCGGGAGTCTTTGACCCCAGTTATTCCTTTTAACGAGTATCAGGAAACTTACTGATGTGTGAAGTCATAATCGATTCGATAATTGAAAAGTTCTCTCGATTCAATATAAATGGTTCACAGTACTTGACAATGTAAGTAACAAATAAAGGAATAACTTATAGTCGTCTTTAAAGGGCGGTGGGGTTCTTCGTAGTTTGGAGGGCTGGTTTGTGCAAAACGAAGGAAACCCCTTTTTCCTATCATTATTATTGGAAACTAACATATTCTTGTAGTATTAGGTACAACAGTAAGGACTAAGTCGGGTACGGTTCTTGTGTCCTGCTAAATGTATACGAGATTAGTTTATAAACCCCCGACCCCTAAGAGTGACGTATAGAGATCTAGTCCTAATACACTGTACGGAACCTAAGGTCGGTCCAAATTCCGAGAAGTAAAAATTTTGTTATTGGTGGACGATTTTCTTCTTTCGTTCGGTAAAGGAAGAACTGTAAGCAATCGAATCCTAGTCGTCTTAGAAAGACGACGACTCTAACTTTACATTATCGACGTTCCAACTTTTGACTTTAGAACGTGATTCGTGAAGTAACGACGACCGAACATTAAAAAAAAAGAAAAGTTTTTAATGTATGTATTTCGTCAAAATCTGAAACATTAGTCTATAATACGGAGTACCATGACACACTAAACTCTACAAAAGAAAAAAGAAAGAAAAAAAAAAAAATTTCCTGATCTAGACGGGTTAATTATGTAAGAACCATACGTGTATTCGATGTACCCTGTGACCAGAGAGTGACGGAGATATCTTGTAAACGTTTAAAAACTGGTTCGCCTACTCACTCTACTTCAGTCTACTTCAATTGAGAGTACCTCGGTTTTCGGGAGTTGAGTGTGACTAAGTTGAGTAAAAATAAACGAACGACAAGTCGCGAAGGAGTCATCTACGCAAGTACCGTCCTTTACCACAGAACCGTCCCCTCCCCACTCCTGGTACCTCTCTTGGTACCCCCTCTTTCCGAAGTAAAATCGTAGTCCCTCAACGGAATACCCACCAAGTACCCGAAGGGGCCACTGATTCACCATTTCTCAGACGGACGGTTACACCTCGACGTCCTCTGCACCCAAGTCAGGGACTCAGCCCTTCTAGGGAACCTCCTCCTTTACCGTTGGGTAAAGTCACAAGAACGGACCTTTTAGGGTACCTGTCTCCTCGGACCCCCCGATGTCAGGTATCCCAGCGTCTCAGTCTGTGTTGACTCACTGATTCGTGTGTGTGTGTGTGTGTGTGTGCGTGTGTTTATGTGTCCAAGGTCAGTACTTTACGTACCTCGAATCGGTTTTATGTGACCAGACGGACTCACAGGAGACCGAAGGGGGACGACTCGACTACCACGGCAATACTGGAATAGTCAGCTTATAGATATCACTCTCTCGTGAACTTTATACATAGTCTAGATACTTTACGTATTTACTCGTTGTTTATTGTAAGATTTTGCTTACACAAAATAAACGTTTTACTTGTTAATTTTACTGTACCATAGACATGAAAAAACACATGGTGGTAAAATTTTCACTGTTAAGGAGTTTTACACAATAGATATTATATGTGTTTCAATTATAGATATAATTTTTTATATATATCGTGTAACGAAACCGTATGACACAATTATGTGAAGACAAGTATTTTTAAACTTAAATATTTATAAAGGTCCAAGAAGTTTTACCTTGAGAAAGAAATACATATAAAAAGATACACATGCACACACACACACACACACACACACAAACACACACATACTTAATAAGTCCTACAAAAACATACAGAAATCGGAACCTGAATTAAACAAGTTTTTTGTAGTAGGTAAAACTCAAGAGTTGAGAGGTGTTGTGTAGAGTAGGAAAGTAGGTCCTAATTTTGGAACTTTAATAGAACCTCAGGATGGGAAGAAAGGTAAATCAATACATTATAGTCTCTTATTTACTTCATTCGTTGTCTTAATCCAGTTTTGTATGAATAGAAAGTTGAGGAATAGACTCATATATTCTTCGTTGATGCGTTATTACGTTTGGTTTCAACACTGATATTTAGGAATAAAGATTATCAGAAGAACTCTTAATTTCTTTGAAAAACCACTGGTAAAACAGTATAGACTAACCTTACAGAGACTAAAAAATAGAAATAGAACTTTATCCCTACTAATTTGTGATGTGACCCCCGTACTTTTGAGAACCGGCACACGTGGTCGTGACAATCGTAAATCAAGTCGGACTCACACCTAAGAAACCAGTAGACTTTGGTAAACGGGTAACATAGTCTCGACGGATTCTGTTTTAGTCTATTATAAAAGGTATTTACATAAATTTATATTTACGTAAAAATCAATTAGCGTGTTACGGACCTATGTGACTTCCGGTTACTTACTTACTTCCGCGGTGGTCATTCAAGAAGTGAAACGTCTTGCGAGGAAGAACGGGTACTTCGAAGTCCGGTGCATGCATTTTACACTGGTAGACCATACACCTAGGTCCCTTCCACTACCACAGTTACAGTATAATTTGTAAGCACTTATAAAAAAATAAAGAAACTTAAAATTTTTTAGATACCTATCTTCAAGATTATAAAAGGACGTTACAGGGTCACTTCTCAGAACTCGGAGGGGACTATATATTTTTGGAGGGTAAAATATATCGGGTAAACTCCTCAGTAATGACATGATCAGTCCCAAGAGGTATTTTTGTCTTTGTTATCCTCAAGACAGAGGTCTGTGTGTGTGTGTGTGTGTGTGTGTGTGTGTGTGTTTCTGTCTCCTCTCTACTCTCTCTTTTCGACGACTAAGTCTATTCTTAACTATCACGTAAGGACTTCAGACCTTTGAGTCCACCTTAAGGATAGTACGTCCGACTTTCATCTTAAAGAAGAGACCCCTTGGAGTTAAAAAAGAGAATTGTGGAAGTTGAGTAACTTCCTCGGGGCGGGTGTAATGTCTTTCGTTAGACGAAACGAATTTCAGTTGTCTAACAGATACAATTAGTGTAGAAATTTTATGTCAATGTCGCCGTAGATCTGATAACGAACTAACTTATTGACGATTGGTGTCAAATCGGTTCGACTGTGGATTTTAATCGGTAGTGGTAGATAAGGATTCTTGAACCGACACTACCACTGGGGATGTATCCTTTCTCCCTGGGGTTTCTGTCAGTTCGTTGTATCTCCCGACGAGGGAAGAAGAAGGAAGGATCGGGGTGGGATTTTTGGAGTCGTTTCTTTCTTGTTTCCCTCTCGTTTCTCTCCTGTTGCGGATGAGACGGGACCTAAGTCCGAGGTTTAAGAAAGGACAGGGCTCTCTCTTCTGTCAAAACCTAGTTTAGCTTCTGTTCCAATCTTCAGTCGTACTGATTGTGAATTAATGACTTAGACTTCGACGCAAGTAGTGACCTCCCCTGATCTTTCAACACCTTGACCTGGTTCCACAGTAATTCTATACAGGTTCACACTTGCCCCTCAAGTTGTGTAGTCTTACCATTGGCGTATCCTTTGCTATTTGAAAATCCCTCTACAGTACACAACTCTTAAGTCTCCATAGATCAGCGTACGTGCATGATTCTCCTCTCGTACTTCTTTGGCACCCCTTTTCACCCAGTCCGTTTACCTCTCTTCGTATCGTCGTCATAGGGATCCACATTGTATCTGGAAGGGTTGTCTCCAGTGCCTGTCCGAACGGTTTTCGGTACCAGTTGGACCGTATCTGCTAAATAACTGTTCCCAGCGGTTTGTAGGTCTCGTGTTTAAAGTTTCAGTCCATGTATAACCAAACCTAGACCTGAGTCGGTGAAATTCGTGCACCGAATTGCAGAAATCAGGAACCAAAGGGAGTGTCATTGTACTTTTAATATTAACATGAACGAAAAATCCGGACGACGAGACGACACGAATCGACGAGTCGGCACAGGTTGAGAAACGTTGGGGTACCTGACGTCCTGAAACGTTGGGGACGGTCCGAGGAGACAGGTACCCTAAGAAGTCTGTTCTTATGACCTTACCCAACGGTACGGGAGGAGGTCCTCTAGAAGGGTTGAGTCCCTAACTTGGGTCCAGAGGACGTAACGTCCGTCTAAGAAATGGTCGACTCGGTGTATTCACATAGTTTCATACAGGACGGAGAGGTCTTCGTACTTTACGACGGACGTCTCGATGGCTTTCCCTCTTCCCCGACCCTGTCGTCTTTGATAATTCTTTTTTTGTCGATTTAATTGTGTAGTTTTAAGTAGAAACGTTCCTCTGAATCCTAACGTCTACTCCTCCGGAACCAGAGACCTCTTCCGTTACCGTTGGGTGAGGTCACAAGAACGGACCTCTTAGGGTCCCTGCCCCACGGACCACACGACGACAGAGACCCCAGCGTGTCTCAACCTGTGCTGACTTCGCTGAATCGTCGTCTTCGTCCGGAACTAGAGATGTGGATCATTTTAATACACGTAGAGGAAAAATTGAACTACGTCAATGTTGATCTTTGACTTAGATTACACCTTCGTCCCGGTTGTAAAGACGTTGTAAGACAGAGAACTACCTGAACACAGACCTTAAAGACCTAGCCTCACGATTGAGACCAAAGTACTTGACTTAGGTCGGACGTACGAACAACACGACACAAAACCAGTTAAACAAACAAGTCGACTAAAAATTACCAAAAGTTACTCAGAAAGTACTTTACGGGTCCTGAGGGAGAACAGTGGGTCAGGTACTGAGTCAACACATGTGATAGACGCATAACTGACACCCACAGTGAACAAACATTGGAAAGAGACCCCGGTGTATTTCATTTAGATTAGGAAGAGGGGAAGTGTAGGAATTTTGGACTTCTACAAAATTTGTTCTAATGCGGTCTCTGACTAGGGAAGTGGTCCGATGATTCGGCAATGGACAGTCACTGAAGGTTCACAAAAATAAGGTCGGGGATAGAGTCCTCGTCACTAGGAAGGGTGTCAAAGTCTTGAATCATTAGTTCTTGTGAATGTCTCTTGTTTTTAAAATTTCAATTATTCGTAACAGTTGTCGTAGTAACGAGTCAAAAATTGAATATCTCTTTTTATACTAGAATGTGTATTTTACAGGTAGGACGGAGACAGAGACATCTGTAAAGACTTTTTATCCTTACGAATATAAAGTCTTAGTAGTACTTTATTTCCCTTGTATAGGGTTATTTCACGATGCTACGTTCGTTTAAAGACTACCTCTTATGTATGTAAAAGAAATTCTTTATATGTGTCCAATAAATGTAAACTTAACATTGTAGTGATTTGGAATTTCAGTCTAATAATCTTTTAATCTTCGGTTTTTATGCCGACTTTATTTATCTATAGAATGTGTGACATACCAATTTGTTCGGTGTTGGTTACTTTTGTTATACTTCTTTGGTTCAATTGTTATTAATTAGTAATTGTGGACCTTATTTCAATCTTATTTTGGACTTTCGTTGTTGGTCGAGTCAGTGTGACTATTGTTCCCCCTACGAAGCACTTGAACCTCGGTCCGGTACGTCACGTCGTCATTTAACGACGAGTTCGGGGTCCCTCCGTGAGTATAATGAAGTGCATCTGGTTTACATCAGTAACCAGTCTTAGGTGGAGGATTTCCTTTCCGTACGGTAAACAGGGATTCTTGGTTCTTCGGACCGACTCTCGGTGGTAGTAGACCTTGAAAGACCAAGTAGTAGACCTTCGTACGAGACCTTTCGGAACGTAGTCGTTAATTTTCAAGTGAGACCTTTACTATGTGTAGTGGAGACGTGTTGAGTAGTCGATGTCGACCAGTTGTCTCGGGGTGGTCGGGGAGTCTTTACGACCATATAGTCACGGGTCTCCGTCTTTAGACCTGTGTAAGTCCTTTATCTCAATCAATCAAAAGTGTAGTGTTCTTTCTGATAAAGTCACCTGGAACTACCAAACGAAACTGCGGGTGTCGACTGAACCTCAAAATTAGATAGGCTGTGGCGGGACACAAACACTGGGGAAAACCATCGGTGGTACCCGTCACTACTGAAAACAGTAGGAGAACGAAAACACTTCCTATTCTGTCCAGTGTTAATACCTCCCGAGTGTTATACGGTCGGTAGCACGATTGGAAAGATACCAGTAATAGAGTCAGGTAGGGTTGTTGTTGAAAGTCGAAGTCAATAAGAATATAAATGTCGATTAAAGTAACGTCGACTGTTACACTGGATCGACAAAGTTTCGACCTTTCAACCTGAAAACTCTTGGTTTACGGATACCCACCACCGGGTTTGGATCTGCTTTCTTTTTGTATAAACCTCTTTCATAAGCTGTCTCTCGATGTCTCTATTTTCGTCTCTCGGTTCCTACGTAGGACTCCGTGTCGAACCCCTTTCCACCCGTCTCTCTCCCGACTTTCTTCGACCCTTTTTATTGTCTCTCCGTCCTTCTTGTGATTCTCCTCTTTTCAAGTCTTCCAACACTGGGTCACTGGTTGTCAATGTTTACAAAACTCTAGTTCTAAATTCCTAATTCATTATACTCCTAAAACTTTTCCTAAAACCTAAACCTTCACTCTCTCAGTAATCACTGGGACCTGTCTCTTAAAAGACCCTGACTAACCCCACCTTCGGTCCAACGTCCTCTTACCCCTAACATTTCCAGTACTCTTTTGTCCGTTACACAACCCCGAAAGTTCTTGACACCATCGTCTTTACGTCTCTTACGAACCATCATAAACCCTTCGTCAGACGACTATTCCCCCACCATGTCACCACTCCTCCTCGGTCACCACAGCCCCTCTCTGACTTTCGGTCTCTGGAACCTCCTACCCTCGGTTCAGAGGTTTCTGGAATCGCCACCCTGAGGTCGTTTCACCCACACCGGTGACACCGGCAGAGTACGTACTTCTTCGGTCTACCACGAGGGGTCTACTCTTTACGGGTAAGTACGAAAACGGGTGAGGACCAACTCGACAGGCAGGAGAGAATAACTAAAATCGACACTGAGGTTTTAGGGGAAAAGGAAGTCTTCCTTCTTTATTTCTGCCTGTTCTGTATCTTTTGGAGACCTCACCTTCCTGTCCGTAGTCCTCTTTAAGAAGAAGTGGAAAGTCACTTCCTGTTCCGTTCTTAGTTCTCTGATCTGTCAAAGTATTCTTATCAGTCTAAAAAATTGATAATATCCCTGACTTTTGAGTTCGGTGAGTCTCTACTCATTTGCTAAACGATTCGAAGTTTAGGAGTCAAACTGTTACTAAAATTCTTAACACAAGAAAAGAGGCACCTGTGTCACTCCCGAGTCGTTTACGAATGACTTATTTACTTACTAAAACTTCTGAGTACTGTTCACGCATGGACGAGACAATGAGGGACTCCAAAGACAGAGGTCTGGTTCCTAGTCTCAAAAAGGTATCCAGACGACTGAGGAGTGAAAGAGAGGCACAACGACATCGAGACTTTGTACCTATTTCGTCCAGGAAAAGAACACGGTGGATCAAGATTGAATTCCAGTTTCCCTCGCTATCTTCATCTGGTCGAATGGACTCTTGTACTCCTATTACCGAACCTTTTTGGACTCACTTTTCGCCGAGAGTCTAATAGTGCCCTGAGGCCGGGTACGGGAGGCCCCCGTAGAAGTCGACGGAGAGACAAAGGCAGAGACCGAAACGGTGTGTCGATCGCCCTCCAGTCTTATGAGAACAAGAGGGTAGAGAAGTGGATCTAGCCAAACCAATCGAAAAAGACGGTGTATCTCTTTCGTTCGTTTGGGTTGTTTTTCCATTGTACTGTTGTCAGAGATCAAAACTTCTTCTGGGAGTGCGAACTAAAAGATATTTGTCCTCGATTCGAGTAGCAGGGTTGAGAGGGAGATCCGGAAACGTGTTAGTTTTCGGACAAGTCAACAGGGGGTGGGGTTTCTCTTCGTTGTGGAGAAGTAGACCAACGGTCGAAATCTTGTCCCTGTAGTTTGTCGAGTCGTTTTTCTGTTGAATAACAACAAAGATGATCTCCCTGATAACTCCCACTCCCTACTCCTCAAACGGTCTGTCTCCTCCTTATCTTCCCGTGGCTTTCCTTTAACGAGTCCGCACCTTCTTGGGTCACAAGGCCCGTCCACTCTTCGTACTAAACGGACCTGTTCTCCCACTTCTGGACCCTTGACTTCCCCTTCCTGCAGTCCCGGTCGCGACCGACCTGACGGAACGGCGTGACTCGTCCTTAGCTCGAAAGCCGTTCTCGTCTCGAAACGTTACCCGTTCTGTACAGGAGCGAACAAAAATCTATCAAGTAAAGTCGTTGTCATTCCTCCCATTTGAGCTTCCCGTTGTCCACTCTCTATTTCGCCCGTTACACATTCTAAAGGGACGTACCTACGTGAGGAAAAGTGGACGAAGATGTGAATACCTTTAATCAAATCTTTCAAAGGACACCTCGAACAATTTTTATGTAAAAGGATCCCGGGTGGATGTCTGAGAATAAGACCTCCCCCAACCCTCAAAATCCTTGAGAGTTTGTTCTTGGTACCCCTCACCGAAAACACGTCCTGTTATAAATTATGACCAGGTATAGTGGGGCTGGGATTGGGGGAAGGTTCTTAGAGACAAAAAACAGACAGTTCGGAAGGGAGCGTTGAGGTCAGATACGGTCGGAGTGGGTCTCGTTCGAAAGAGACCACGAGTGATAAATGTACTCTCGGGGAATGTGAAATTACATGTCTAGAACAATTTTACGTCTAACCCAACCATCGTTTGGGGGTCCACTACGATGCGACGATCAGGTGTAAAGTGTGAGCCTCCTGACCCGGTGGCGTAGTCTACACAACAGAGGTGTGTTGTCACTGCTAGAGAACCAACAAATTACAATCGTTCAGAACGGAGGATTGAACGGACATTTAAGGGTCTCTGGCTCAGAACTTAGGGAAACCCTTGAGGAGTGCAGTGGTTTCTGACTTACATGTCGACCACGAAATATTTGTGTTCAAGTTAGCTTCTTAAGTTTCGTTTTACCGTTATTCGAAGATCTAAAGTCCAACCCTTATTTCTTAGTCACATTTTGGAACTAGAAGTAAGAATGACACGGATTGTCCGTGAAGTTATTTCGACGTTTCTTATCGGTCTTTTTCGAGTACGTGTCACCCTCTGGTTATTAGAGACGTACAGATGTAAACTTATTACATTATTAGAGATCTGCAGATATAATTACGTTATTAGAGATCTACAGATGTAATCTTTAAGTTATACTTTTTTTTCATGTCGAAACTATTGAATCTTTACTGTACATGAAAGGATTTTTAAAGAACTCGTAGAAGAGTTTTATAAATAGTCAGTATATTAACATCAGATGTTAGGGATTCGGGTGGTAATATATTAGTTTAATACCAAATCATTGTACACTAGTCCAGGGTTAGAGTCTCATTCAATCTCAACCAAAAAAAAAAAAAAAAGAAAATCTCAGTCCCTTAACACATCTGATTTACTCTTAGGGTCTAAAAANTATTGAATCTTTACTGTACATGAAAGGATTTTTAAAGAACTCGTAGAAGAGTTTTATAAATAGTCAGTATATTAACATCAGATGTTAGGGATTCGGGTGGTAATATATTAGTTTAATACCAAATCATTGTACACTAGTCCAGGGTTAGAGTCTCATTCAATCTCAACCAAAAAAAAAAAAAAAGAAAATCTCAGTCCCTTAACACATCTGATTTACTCTTAGGGTCTAAAAAAAATTCATTAAATAAATAAAATATTACTTAATATCACTTCAACGAGTCAGTACAGACTGAGAAGCGTTGGGGTACCTGACATCGGATGGTCCGAAGAGACAGGTACCTTAAAAAATCCGTTCTCATGACCTCACTCAACGGTAAAGGAAGAGGTCCCCCCCAGAAGGGCTGGGTCCCTCGCTTAATAAGACGTAACATCCGTCTGTGAAATGGGAGACTCGGTGGTCCCTTCGGGGCATAAAATAAAATTAACCTTCTATTAATGAAATGTTATAACACTACCAAAAATGGCATGTAGTCATACTTAGTCGGTATCCATACGTACAGGGGGGTTAGGACTTGGGAGAAGGTGGAGGGAAGAATACACACCAATACATGACTAATACACCGTATGAACGGGTTTGGACAAAATCCCACGGTTCAAAAATTATAAAGATAAGTCTGTGTTCATATTTCAAATTATCATCGTAATCCCAATCCGTTTAAGTCATTTCGGACGATTTTGGTTTCGTTGTTCCTAGGTCTTCCTTAAATTCTTTTTCTTTCACTCTCTGTCGAAGAACCGGTTTTTCTTTTACATACCTGCTCACTCTGTCTCCTCTACGTAAAAGGGTAGGTTTTCACTAGACCGTAGGTTAGGTTTGTGGTCTTGTGTTAAATAACGGGGTTCAATACATGATTTTGGTTTCTTAAATCTCGTAGTCGGTTCCGGTAAAACTTATGAAGTATGGTTTGATAAGGGAACGAACCCAGAGGAAGATTCTTCTGTAGAATCTGTAGTGACCTTTTTTAACCTTACAGTATTGTACGAGGTGAGGATTTCTGGTGTATATAGTTTTCTCTTCTTGATCTAAAACAACGTTTTTTTTAAGAGTATCGACGGATATAGACTTTCTTTTGTTAAGTGCCTAGATCTTTTGATACGGTCTGTAGTGTATAAGATTATGTTGTTTTATATAAATCCGTTCTATAAAATTTGGTAATACGGGTCGCTTTCCTATCGAATTAAAATCGTTGACAATGTCCCAACACTCATTTAATTGGGTAATAATACAGTATTTTATGGAACGAAGTATTATAGTTAAAACGATAATCCTTAACTTTGTTCTCAAAAGGACCCCTATATGTAAAAATATACTGTAATTCCAGTAAACACGTATAATATTTCATTGGTACTGACACTATTATAAGAAAACACTTTTATAAAGTTTATTAGGAAGGTCGTCTTGTAATTTTCTAATATTACACATACACACTCACTCTCACCGATTAAGTGATTCCTCCGATTCGGGTCCTCCAATCGAACTCTTAGAGTCCTCAAACAGTACACAGTACTTGCAGGCACAGAAAGTTTCGTGTCACCTACCCACCACCTCTTATCCTCCGTTTCTTTTGGAACCTACTCGATTTTAGAAAAAGGGACGAAGAATACAATCTTCGACCTACCTATCGTATCTTTTTATTCGGATCTTTCTCCGAAGTAAACCTTTTGGGTCTCTACAGAAGGTCCATAGACCGACTTAAAGGTACTCGTAATTTTTCTTACTCCCCCTACTAGTTGATGGTTCGGAGAGCATTGTTGGGGTGTGAATTGGGGACTCACTTCACGTTTAACGAGTCAGCACAGACTGAGAAACGCTGGGGTACCTGATGTGTCAGGTACCTTAAAAGATCCGATCTTATGACCTCACTCATCGGAAAGGGAAGAGGTCTCCTAGAAGGATTGGGTCCTTAAGTTTGGGTCCGGAGGACTACCCTACCTTCGTCTTCCGTTTGTTAAAAAAAGTGGTTATGACAATCGTTTAACATTACATAAGTATCGTTGTTCCGTGTCCCACACGTATCCGTTTCAGTAAACTTCACTTGTAACCAAAGGTAAATTAGGTCTTTAGAACTTCGACACTATATTTGTTGTAATGAAAAATTACCTCTTTACTCTCGAGGTCGCTCTGGAGACCCGACTCCTCGTCAATCTCTTTCTCCTGTGAGAACCGTCTAGATAAGCACACGGAGATTGGCCAACTCGTTTAAATCAGTGTACGCGACGTCTTGTCTTCGGTCAGAGCATATGCCGTGATACCCACTCATACCAAACGGGACCTAAGTCACGAAAATCCCGTAATCTTCCGAGGGTAGGTAGGATTAGTTGAAGCACACCTGTACTAAGTTGTAGGCCACAACCGAGGCTAGTCGTGTTCACAGTCAGTGACTCGCCAAAGAACGGGTGTCGGGAGACCGGAGTAAAGGAGCGTCGCCTTACATGTGCTAAGAAAGTCCTGTTAAGGGAAAGCGGACACGAGGTTGGGACTGTCCGAACGGACCGACACCGTGACTGGTCTACCGCTCCGAGTAGAGGTGGGAGAGAGAATTATTAAGACAGGGGGAAGGACAAGTCGAGTCTGATGAAAGTACCTCCCGTAAAAGAAATATCTGAGAGGGGACTTCTTGGGATATAAGAGAGTTTATATCGGAACTAAGGTTCGTCTACTCGCGGGGAAGGTGGGTGTATGAGTGACCCTACATGGAACAACTAGTACTAACTACCTCAAATAAAGGTTTCCCTTAATTAAGTTTTGAATATATTTATGATCATAGACATTACGGGGTCGAATTTAAGGTAAGGTAATTAAGGAATATCACGCTGTATATAGACGAGACATGAACATTAACAGAGTAACAGATTAACGATAACTAGAACTCCGACTGTATACAATCTTATTTAACCCAGAAAAGAGTTATAGAAAAAAAAGTTACTTAAAATTTATGTTAAAAAATTCGAAAGGAAAATGAACTATAATGGGATTGTCTTTATATTTGCAAGCAATGTGACAAACCCCTTTGGCTTCTGATGATTTCAGAGGTCTCTCAGAATTTTATTTTATTAAAAATTAGACAAACGGTGGTTACGATATTATTTTATGGGGTGTCGCCAATCGAATGTTTTTCGTCTTTAAATAAAGAGTGTCAAAATCTCCGACGTTTCAGGTTCTAGTTCACGGTCGTGCTACCGTGTCATCACTCTCGGAAGAAGGACCAAGTACCGACCGTGGAAGAGGGACAGGGAGGAACCCCACCTTCCACGGTCGTTCGAGAGGCCCCCAGAGAAGTTATTCTCCTGATTGGGATAAGTACTCCCGAGTCGGAAGTGGTAGATGCACCGAGGATTTCCGGAGTGGAGGATTACGGTGACGTCCCCCGTAATTCTAAAACACATAATTAAACCTCCCTGTGTTTGTAGGTTATGAAACCGGTGGACTACGTTTCTTGACTGAGTAACCTTTTCTGGAACTAGGACCCTTTCTAACTCCCGTCCTCTTCCCCTTCTGTCTCCTACTATACTAACCTACCGTAGTGGCTGAGTTACCTGTACTTAGACTCGTTCAAGACCCTCGACGACCACCTGTCCCTCCGGACCGTACGATGTCAGGTACTCCACCGTTTCTCAGTCTATACTGACTCACTGACTTGACTTTGTAAGTCTTATGTCGTGGATAATTTACGTGACGAGATCCTCTTTTTCTCTTTCTTTGGTAAAGGTTAAGGACGTCATCTTCCTTTTGAAGAGACGAACCGAGACTTGAGTGACGAAGGTCCTACCAGACTAGGTCCACTCGTCGGCCCACTGGGACACGTCGACCCTCCTACATTCATAGTCGACCTTTTTGGTTTCGGGCCCGTGGAGCCGAAGTAAGCCCCCTGGAGTGAAGACCTCTCGTCTCACAGGGACCTGACGGCGTGTCCACTGTTCACATCCTGTGCAGTTGACCGACCTCGTGGTACTCTCCTTTTCACCGGTTGGGGGACACAGAGGGAACGCGAAGGGTGAAGGACGTGCGAGAGGGATATTAAAGTTCCTAATAAGTCTAATATTGATAACAAAATCCAAGTCGAGTTGTGTAGTGACCTCATTATTCGTTTAGTCAAGGAACTCTTGTCGGGGAAGTGACACATTGACGGGTCACCGGAAAAAAACCCAGATTTCGAAGGGTCCATCGCGCCATCTTAGACGGACGGGTACGTCCTTTGTGTCCAAGCTAGGGACCCAGTCCTTCTAGGGGACCTCATCCTCTACCGTTGAGTGAGGTCCTAAGAACGGACCTCTTAGGGGTACCTGTCTTCTCGGACCTTCCTACGTCAGGTACCCCAGTGTTTTCTTAACCTGAGCAGACTTTGCCATTTGTTGTTTCGCACGGCTCGAGAAACAGTAGGGCCTCAGAGGTGCATACGTCAAGGGAACCGGCTCTTGTGAGAAGAGAAACACGAAACGAACCGTAAAGAAGGTCGAATCTGCAGTCCCGGTGATTCTCCGAAAGGAACCGGCAGGGTGCGAAAGAACACTAAGGGACGTAAGACGAGAAAAGGAAGCGTCGTGATAAGGTCGCAAATTAAGATACAACTAAACAGAAGGACAGGTAACGGACAGAGAGGGAAAGTTGAGATTCGAGGTGTCCCGTTCCCGGCTCACGAGACAATAGGTAGTTAGACAGGGGTCGGAACGTATCATGACATACGTTTCCACTCCATGAAAATTTTTATTGTCAACTTGTTTACTTACTTTTCCGGTTGAGATCCCCACGGTAAAGAGTACGAACGAAACCGGAGCCTCTCGGACATGTGAGCGGTCAAGTAATCTCCTCGGGGAGAAGACGACTGGGGTCGATCTTTGTACAAGAGATCCGATGAAGGGTCGTCTGTCATTTTAATTGAACCCCACTTTAATTAATTAATTAGAAACGTCGGTCGTATAGTGAAGTCACAAATAATGTACTACTTATAACCGATTTGTGTGTCCGACTCTTAAGAGTCACTAGATGAAAAAATTTTTTAAGTCTTTACCGGGTGAAGTAAGGTAGGGTGAAGGAGACACATGTTCAGTGAATATAGATTAGGTACATCGTGTGTCGACACATTTTCGTTCTTTCTCGTCCATTTTTATATGTCTGAGGAAGAGACCTGTTCCATAATCTGAATCACTGAACAGATACAATAGCGTAAATTAAGAGTGTTGTTGGAGTATCCGTCCATCATAGGGTAGAATACCTACCTTTTTGACTCCGAGTAGTTTTTTTTCACAGGTATTTGTCTTTCTTGGACCCAAGAAAGACGATATCGTGTCACACTCTTTCTCTTACCTGTTCCCGTGTCGTTGCTGAAACAATCTCTTTGTTGTTTTTGTTTCAGAAGTAAACCCGAATCAAGGGAACCTGTAATAAGACCCTCTTATTCTTCCGTTCCAGACAAACTAGCCCATGTTGAGTCTGAATTATTTAGTGTAAATACACTAAGATTCTTTAAAAAAAGTATCAAAGCGTGTACTTTAATTCTACTCGAAACGTTCGTCAAGACACACAATCACAAAGAAAAGGAGGGGGTTTAAATCCTACAATATTAGTTTCCATTGAACCTTAGTCTTTCACCAAATTACAAAGGAGAATACCACGACCCATTTTCTCTGGATGTTTACAAAAAGTAGACGAGGATTATTATAAATTTTATTTTGACTGTAGTTGTTTCGTAAATGAATACATGGGTCTATAATGTAACTCACTAAAAAATTAGTAGAATAAATAGTAGTTTTATTACGATGTGTCACCCTTGACTGTAATCACGAATAAAATCCTTGTTACTTTGACTGACACGACGACACGAACCGACGAACCAGTACAAACTGAGAAACTCTGGGTGTCCGATATCGGGCGGTCTGAGGAGTCAGGTAGTCCTAAGAGGTCCGTTCTTATGGCCTCACCCAACGGTCCGGGAGGAGGTCCTCTAGAAAGGTTGTGTCCCTAGTTTGGGTCTAGAGGGTGTAACGTCCGTCTAAGAAATGGTAGACTCGGTGGTCCCTTCGGGTTCTTATGACCTCACCCATCGGATAGGGAAGAGGTCTCCAAGAGAAGGGTTGGGTTCTCTCTATATATTTTATACAAAATATATAGAATATATAAAATTATATATTCTATTATTCTTATATATTCTATCTAGATTTCTATATATGTTTCTATCTTTTATAAAATATATAAGGACCAAACTGGGTCCTTAGCTTGGTCTGAGAGGACGTAACGTCCACCTAAGAAATGGTCGACTCGTTGGTCCTTTCGGGTTTTAACTGTGAGCCTCTCCAATCAAACGTTCGGGGTGTAGTGTGTCAATAATTTACTGTTTCGATCCTAGGTTGCGTCCAGGGTGGGTTCGGGACTCTCTCACAAAAATAAGGTTTATCGTGTGCCGAGGGGCCGGATCGCAGGCTGAGACACGTTGGGGTACTTGGCGTCGTACGGTCCGGAAGGACAGGTAGTGGTTGAGGGTCTCAAGTGGGTTTGGGTACAGGTAACTCAGTCACGACGGTAGGTTGGTAGAGTAGGAGACAGTAGGGGAAGAGGAGGACGGGAGTTAGAAAGGGTCGTAGTCCCAGAAAAGTTTACTCAGTGGGGTTGTACCCTAGAAGACTATCTATGAGTAAACTGGGAGTAAAGTGCGACTCAGACTCCGGAAGGTGTAGGCGTCGTCTTGTGTCCTGCTGTCCCCGACATAGAGGTTATTCGGCAGGAATCCACCGTCGAGACGTCAGAGATTAGGGGCTGCGGCTTCGACGACGGGCGTGGTAGTAACGGCGTTTGGCGTACCGTCCCCGTCAGTGTCCAGTGGCGTACTTTGTGGCGGTCGCGGTCCCTTATGCCGGAATGTCAGGGTGTGCCTGGGCCGTGGATACCGAAGTCAGAAGAGGTCTAAGATGGATTTTCGTCGACCTTTGAGTCGGGTGCAACGATGGACAACAGCGGCTTCAGGGTCCCGAGTGTGTGTTAGACTAAAAGGTCCCCTCCGACGCCCGACGATAAAAAGCGAGGTTGTCAAGTCAAGTCAGCGAGTCAGAACAGGTTGAGACACGCTGGGGTACCTGGCGTCGTGCGGTCCGGAAGGACAGGTAGTGGTCGAGGGCCTCAAGTGGGTTTGGGTACAGGTAACTCAGTCACTACGGTAGGTTGGTAGAGTAGGAGACAGTAGGGGAAGAGGGGGACGGGAGTTAGAAAGGGTCGTAGTCCCAGAAAAGTTTACTCAGTGGGGTTGTACCCTAGAAGACTATCTATGATTAAACTGGGAGTAAAGTGAGAACGTTTAAGGTGTGGACTCCTCTGCCGGACTTCACGGAACCTCGACGACAACTGAAGAGGAGGGGCCGTCTGTCCTTCCGTCCCCTCCCGTCCGCCACTAGTTCCTTCGTCCGAGACCTTATCCGACGACCGAACCTTCGGAGCCAAGACAATGAACCGTCGACCACTACACCTACTGGTGATTAAGGCAGTCAAGGAGTCGAAGGCGTGGACATTTTACAACCGATCTTACCTCTGGAGGGATTATAGTTATAGGGGTCAATAGTGTTATAATAGTGTCCCATAATACTTCTTAATTACTCCACTACCTACACTATACGAATCGCGTTACGGTCCGTACTTAGTTGTGATCGTAATGTCTATCTATGGTAAGCTCCCTTGGTCCATCGGTAAGATGAGGTGCATAACACAAAACATAAGAGGTGTGTGAGTACACCAACAGGAATATTTCAGGATTTAATTTTCTTGTGAAAGTCTACAAGTCCTCTCTCTCGACTTGGCCTACTGCTGGGTTTTCTGTAAATGTTAGTGTAAAAACTTTGGGCTAACCCAACTAGTTCATTCGTTGAGTGGAACATCTTGTCCAGAAGAAGGGTCAACTAACCGATACGGTTGAGATTTGACGACTTACTACACATAAACCATAAATAGATTTCGTCCCTAGTGTTTAATTTCTCGTTCGAACGTCATTACGTTTCCCCAACTCATGTTCTTGTTGTCTTTTGTTGTATCTTACTCTTTTTTTGTTATCACATCCTGTTTGTTATTTCGCTGACAGTTCTACTCACCGGTCACTTGATTAAGTCTCTCGGTTCTCCGTCACATTTCACAGAATGGGTCCTCGTCCACCTTGACCCCTCGGGTCGGAGACAGATTCCTCGACCACAGGTGTGTCGGAACTGCTTAATAACAGATACGTTTGCGTGCAGGGGACAGTCGTCTTGAAGGGCAAAAGGTTGTTTTCGTTTTATAGATCTGAAAGTATGCTTTGGAGGACTCAATAGTTATAGTCGTTACTTTAAGTTTAATAAAAATCCGGTATGTTTGATCCATTATAGACGTATGAAGACCAAAAGTGTGTACTGTTCTCAGGGTCCATTGAAGGCTGGACGTCATGTCTCTTCATAATTTAGTGTACGTATACATAGTTAGTACCTCCCGTGGGATACAACGGTCAGTCGTACACTTTGTAAAATGTGTACAACATAGTAAATTAAGAGTGTTGAGAAACTCAAACCCTGATGATTAAGAGTTCCTTTTTTTTTAACTCCGAACCTCTTTAAAGGTAAAATTAGTACCTTTCGGTTTCGAATCGTTTTCAGTTCACTAAACGGACTCTAATACGTCGATTACTTTATTTTTCTGCAATACTGGTTTGATCTGTCGTATAATATTTCGTCTCTGTAATGAAACAGTTGTTTACAGACGGATCAGTTCCGATACCAAAAGGGTCATCAGTGCATACCCAAATTCTCAACCTGGTATTTCTTTCGACTCGTGGTTTCTTGACTACGAAAACTTGACACCACAACCTCTTCAGAGAACTCTCAGTGAACCCAACGTTCCTCTAGGTTGGTCAGGTAGGATTTCCTCTAGTCAGGACCCACAAGTAACCTTCCTGACTACGACTTCGGTTTTGAGATTATAAAACCGGTGGATTACACTTCTAGACTGAGTAAACTTTTCTGGAACTACGACCCTTTCTGACTTCCGTCCTTCTCTTCCCCTTCTGTCTCCTACTCTACCAACCTACCGTAGCGACTGAGCTACGTGTCTCATACTCTTTAGAGACCCTCAACCACTACCTGTCCCTCCGGACCGCACGACGTCAGGTACCCCACCCTTTCTCAGTCTGTGTTGACTCACTGACTTGACTTGACTTGACTACGTCGATTATTTATCCTCCCGACCGTAGACTCGGATCCATTGGACTGAGGTCTCCGGTACGTAAAGGTAAACCACCTGCGCAACTCACTTCCTTTATCTTTCACAGGAAAGCCAAACCTCCACCATGTCTTCTTCGTCAAAACTAGTAGTTTGGTACGCCGTACGCCCTTCATTTTTCTGGGCCACAAGTCTGCCTCTCGAAGACGACGACGATTCAGCGAAGTCAGTACAAGTTGAGACGTGTTGGGGTATCTGCCGTCGTGTGGTCCGAGGAGACAGGTGTCCTAAGAGGTCCGTTCTTATGACCTCACCCGAGGGTACGGGAGGAGGTCCAGAGGCGAACTATGGGCCCTCGGTTTCAGAACCTACAGGGACCCCCATCCGTCTGTTAAACCTTCCGTAGAGTTCTCTGTGACGCAAATGGAGCGAGGGGTTCGTGTGGTAGGTAAAGGAAAACGGGTTGTCTGGTCGGAGGAGTCAGTCCCAAACCCGAGACGTGATAAAGTGGGTGTGGGTCCGACTTTTGGTCAGGGGCTGTACCCCTTACACTTCAGAGGAGTTTTTGAACGTTTGCGAAATTTATGCCCGTACGAAGAAGGCACTCCCCTCTAAGGGATCAACTTCCCGTTTATTCCTTATTAATCGTTGTTAATAAAGATTTTCAGAGGGGAAAGTGTCCTTCCTTTCGATGCGGTCTGGGACGCTTGTCTCCTTCACCAGGGTCTAGGACAAGAAACCCAATCCTTTTTTTTTTTTTTTCTTCTGATTCATATTTTAACACGAAGTTTTGGGAACTAAATGGAGAAAATTGAATTGTGAACTCAATTCGTCCTCCGACGTCCTCTGGTACAATAATGATTTAATCCGAAAAGAAAAGGAAACTACAGGGACTACGCCAAACGAACGTGTATAACCCCATAAATCATTTACTTGGGACCCGGGGCCAATAAATAAATAAATGGTTAAAGGGACCGTAATAGTTTTCGCTCCTCGTCGACACTAAAGGGGGTCAAGTTCGTGCGTCGACTTACAAATTCTCCGGACGGAACGGGTCCGAGGACGTGCCGACATCTTAATGTCAGTGATTACGTACTTTTCCCCTCTGTTCTACAGCTCGTTTCGGACCCGAAGGTCGACACCCTTCCCCTACAAGAGACTTTGGAAACCCGAACAGTATCTACTCAATGCCTATTCGGTTTACCTTTTCGGCCGCCGAAGAGCGGAAAACCTCTGAACCTTGGATAATTCGCAGAGGAGCCATTCTGTCCTCTTCTTGTTTTCCCCTAAGGGTGGGGCGGGGGCGGGGGGTGGGGGTTGTCCAAGGTACGGAAGACTAAGTCTACTACACTGGACTTTACTCAAAGAGACCTGACCGGGTCCCGACCATAGGTCCTTCCCCCTGCGATCCTCTCCGTGCGACCTACAATTTTGTGTCTGTATGAGTAGGGCCCTCTATAAAGTCGGGTAGAGACTCTGGGTGTTCATGGACATTCAACGGTGTGGGGACGAGGGTCTTGGTGTACCTTGGTGGGGTGGGGTTGTTCAATTATTAGTCTCCCGTGGTGTCGGGACCGTGGTCTCGTCCGGAGGTCGTGGACAAGTCACTGTTCCGATGAAAAGTGAGTCACCCACAGACACGGTAGGTCTAAACAAATTATAGGAGTAGCAATGAACAACCGGAGTAAAACATGAGGAATGTCTTGAGATTCCGTTTATATGGAAAGAGGTCTAAGGAGAGATATCGTTTCTCTTAAGATCTTTATAAGGACACACAACTTCAATAGATACAACATAATCAATAGATGCCAATACATTGTTTTACGGGGGGTGTGTGTTTTTTTACAAAATTTTGTTGTGTAGGAGAGCGTCAAAGGAACTTAATCCTTGGACCCCCTCCGAATTGACCTACGAGATACAGTCCTAACAAGTGAGTGTACGAAACTAGGTCCACGGTAACCCCAACGTCGGTAGAGTTCCGAGTTGACCTGCTCGTAGACGGAGGTTCGAGTACACTACCCGTTCCTAGTCAGAGAGTGTCCTGAAACCTTCCTCTGAAGTTGAGGAGGGACCGAAGACCACTTTCCAGTAAGAACCAGGGAACGGTGCATCCAGAGAAGTAACCCGTCGAGTTGGTGTCGTCGTTCGAAGTAGTCTCTCTTCCCCTGTCCCGTTCTTTCCTTCTCATCTCCGTCCGTCTAGTAAATTGGGTTTGGGGTAGGCGATCCCTTGTTCACTTAACGATAGGTAGTATGTCTGTGGTTTACCACAGAGGATGTCTAATATAGGTTGAGTACTTACTTAGTTTAGGGTCTATGCCAATATTTTTTTTCGAAAAATTGGATAGGCCTTTTATCAGCGAAAAAGTAGTCCGGTCCTCGTACTCTCATAATCCTGTAAAATTAATCTCGTCTGTTCCTCGGTGGCAGTCTCGCCATTACCTCTTTGCCTCCCGGAGAAAATCCTTGTGCAAACAAAGACGACGTTTCCCGAAAGGTACCTTGAAGAAGAGGGGACAATAAGGTGGGAATGGGGGGAAGAGGGAGTCGTCGTCTTGGATTCGTGTGTAATAGGGGTGAAGTACGTGACGGGGGACGGTAGGATCCCTCGCTCTTTAACCTTTACTTTGTGTGCTATACGTCTAACCAAAATTAGTGGACCTTGTCTACCACGTCTTTCACCGTCCACTCGTGTCGGAGCTTAAAGGAAACCTACAAAGAATTTTACGTCTTTGTTGTTTCTTTAATTTACCTGACAGTTTACAGTCACAGTCAAGACCGAGACTTGTCGGTCCGAAGTGGTACAGATATGTATTGGGATGATGATAGATTTAGATAAAGGAGTGAAGAGGGAATTAATTGATTGTAAAGTGCTCGATTTACGTTCTTCTATATGTACCTTTGTTTCGTCCGTCCGAAACGAGGAACCGACACCCTCTTACCTTCCCTCGGCTCATTTACGTACACTCGGGTCGAGTGGACTCGAGACGTGATCTCGTCCATTAACGTTATTTAGTGGGGAACGGGACACTAGGGTCGGATCACTTCTAATTACTGTCGTCTGTGATTTCGACGGTTGAACCTTCTAAAGGCACCACCACCTCTCCTCCGATACGCACTCCTTACACACTTTTTTACGATGCGACCCTGGTATTATTTGCCCGACCTTCCCTCGGCTCCAGGAGGAGACATTACGTCTCTGTAATTCTGGACAGACTAACACTACTGTCTGTCCATAAACTGACTCGTGCGACCGTCGGTATTTTTTTTTTTTTTTATCTATTTTCGATTACAGTTCTACACTACATCAGGACGGTGGACGGTAGTCCTCAGTAATGTCGAGACTGGGGAACGAGCATCCCTCCCGTCTCCTTTGTTATAACATAGACTGACACTTCTTAACCGATACAAACTAAACACCGGGGCTACCGTACTACCAGGGTGAGTGGGATCACTACTTCGGTGACCGTTGGGGAGTGACCTCCCCTAGACTCCCGCCTGAACGAAAGTGAGGAAGGTCAATCCTCCTTCGGACACTACCCTCCTCTTCTACCAGACTTCTGTAACTGACTTACGACAAATGCGTTTCGCTTCTGGTAGACCTATGTTGACCTCCTCACCGGGAGTCGGGTCCTCGAGGAAGTCTTCACTCTCAGAGTTCTTTCGGTTCTCCGAACGTTTCGAGTTCGGTCCCGAGAAGTCGCCCAAAACACGAACGCCTGGACCTCCATTTGGAGGACGCACCTACCGTTGTACGAGACCCCGAACTTTTCCTGACAAAGGTGTGTTCGAAACGCGAAGAACTACGACTCCTCCTCGATTCTCTTTCCCCACTCACGACACGACCTTTCCGGAGAGAATCAAACGAGTCAAGTCAGTCAAGTCAGCGAGTCAGTACAGGTTGAGAAACACTGGGGCACCTGACGTCGTGGGGTCCGGAGGGACAGGTAGTGGTCGAGGGTCTTGAACGAGTCTAAGTACAGGTAACTCAGTTACTACGGTAGGTTGGTAGAGTAGGAGACAGAAGGGGAAGAGGAGGAAGGGAGTTAGAAAGGGTCGTAGTCCCAGAAAAGTTTACTCAGTCGAGAGACGTAGTCTACCTGTTTCATAACCTCATAGTCAAAGTTGTAGTCAAGGAGGTTATTTATGGGTCCTGACTAGGGGAAATCCTACCTGACCAACTTAGAGGAACGTCAGGTTCCCTGAGAGTTCTCAAAAAAGGTTGTGGTGTCAAGTTTTCGTAGTTAAGAAGCCGTGAGGTGAAAGAAATATCAGGTTGAGAGTGTAGGTAAGTACTGGTGACCTTTTTGGTATCTGAACTGATCTGCCTGGAAACAACCGTTTCATTACAGAGACGAAAAATTATACGATAGATCCAACAGAATCAAACAATCCAGACGGTATTGTTTCAAGGCGTTTGCCAACCGAAGCCGTTGTCTTTAAATAAAAGAGTCAAGACCTCCGACCTCCAGACCTCAGTTCCACAGTCGTCGAACCGAGAAAGCTCCCGAGGCTCCCCTCCCAGACGAGGTCCGGATAGAGGAGTCGAGCGTCTACCGGTAGAGTTACACATGTACCACAAGAGGAATATAAACTTAGATGGATTAAAGGGGAAAAATCTTCCTGTGGTCAGAATAACTTAATGTCGGGTGGGATTACTGGAGAAGGAAAAAATGTACTGGAGAAGAATTGTTTGTGACAGTGCATTTTAGCAGAGTTCAAAGGAAATACTGGGATGACGTTCGACCCAATCATAGTAGAGTTAAACTTTTATGTCAACCTCAAACCTCCCGATACCTACTACTGGTCCCCGTCAGGATCTACACACTAGACACGTCAGTGTGTCCCGGTGCGTGAATTTCTCTGGCACAAACCACATTACTAGACTACGATGATGGAATTTTAAGAATAAAACTTTTTTTATCGACTAAGAGGTGACCTGGGGTGTTTAATATAATGGTCCGAACTGGGCACAGGGTCTTCAGAGTCCCCTCACTTTAGTCCTAAGTCTCGGTTCACTCGAACTACAGTCATGTGAGGTGTTAAGACGAAAATAAAGTGACCCAATATATAAGAATGGTAGTAGGTAAGGGTTTTTACAGAATTGTTACTGTCACACTGACATGTATACTTTATTATACTTATAGTTTAATATTCATATTACTGCTTAGTGTAAAAAGTGCACTGGTATTGTTATAGTGGGTAAGGTGTACGAGAAGACGTCACACTAGCACTGTGAGGGGGTGGCGTCTCACTTTAGACTACAGGGAGGGGAATTTGAATGCGGCCGGACGGACGAAACGGAAGCCGGTTACGGTGCGTCGGTTTCACTGTGGGACCCTGAACCCTTTACTCTAGTGTTCCTCTGACCGTCGATGACCTTACGATCGAGTTCCCTAGGAAGAAACCCCTCGAGTCAAAGGTACGGTACTCTACGAGTTCGGTGTACCGTCACGGGAATCTTGTACACGTCTACGAAGTCAGGTGTTAGGTTCGACTTAAGGATCGGTTGTCGGTGATAGCACGGTCGGCACATCACTCAGTCGGACTAGTTCGGAAGTCTGTCCTCTTTGACTTCGTAGGTCGACTCGGGGTGGTTGGGTGTCTTGGTACTCTTTTTTTATTATTTAATAGAACTTGGTGATGCAAATCTCTACTAACCATGTATTATGGTCTATTCGTCTTGTCATACTTCTGTGAGTTTGTTTACTAACTAAGGACTAACCAACAAGAACAGAAAAAAGTGACCTGAAACAAGAGGACTGAGTCTCGTCAGTCAGACATATAGCATCCAGTGAACTAACTCGTTATCCTTCTCGATAAAATTGGGGAAGTCCAGTAATCCCAAGATAAATCTACAATAATTCAATTATGATCTATTTATACAAGTGACGAGTGGACGGTGACCTTTCTCGATTCTGGGAAGATTTCCGAGGATTGTAGTAGAAGTTCACTGTTACCGACCCTTCTGTACAGGATGGTCATTTGGGTTCAAGATCAAGAGTTTTGATTGAATGGTCGTAGTAAGTAGATTCTCAACTGGGGGTGTTAAAGTTAAGAGATCTGAGTGAGATTCTAAATTCTACCGAGAGGTTTGTGATGAACCAGATGTTTCTTCGTTCCGGTATGAACAGGTGTGTTAATAAATGTATGTAGACGGGTAGGATTCTTCGACAAAGGTCTCTCTTCGATTGTCGTCTTTAGACCGGTTAGTTACTATAGTACGTTAGTTAATAATCCGTATTTATACTAAAAAGAAGACGAGAAAACCTTAGTAACGAATCGGTTGCTCGTCATTTAGACGTTATCGGTCAAGGATAGATAAGAGGATTAAGGTATTGAATGGTAGACAGGGTGTGTGGTGTCCGTATGAGTAGGTGTGTTTTCACCACACGCTCACCATGGTCGCTACCTCAGTCTTAGATTCTTCGTACATAACTTATTTATTTTTTTTGTGTTCTTCAGTGACCACGAAGTTTTTACTTTTCGGGAATCTTTTATTAGACTAGAAGATGGTCTTCTCAAATGTCTTACACGGTAGTGTGTGTGTGTGTGTGTGTGTGTGTGTGTGTGTGTGTGTGTTAGACACTTAAGACCATTCGAAGTAGTCAGGAGGATATAGGATACAGACGGATAGGACAAAGAGAGTTAATAGTTTTCAATATGTGACCGGAAAATCATCTCATACGATACAAAATCATCTTACAGAACTCTCCAATTCAATACAAATCACAATCCTTTTAGTAATATTGAATAGTAAGGTCAGACTGAAGGAAGGGTTGTATTGGTAGATACGTTTTACAAGGTAAATCTCTGACAGGCCGGAGATGGTTGGATTTAATAAAAATACAGTGTGTGAGGAACGAAGACAAAGAGAGAAAGAGACAGAGACACAGACAGAGAGAGAAGGTGTGTGTGTGCGAAGTGTTTTTTTCGAAAGTTACGTAAAAGACATGTAAAGGTCAGGGAATGATAGTTACCCTTAAACACAGACCTCAATCCCGGTAAGTGGCACTTAAGTGTTTGTCGAATGTTCAAGAGGTTCAGTCGTTGATGGTCTAGACAACGTCTTTAGGATCGTCTGCACTAAAGACCTCTTCTCGGTTCTCCCGACTCTGAGACAACACTCAATCGGTCTGACAAAGGTGACCCGTGTAGACTGAGACGATTGTAGATTCTAGTACGCAGAGGGATTGGGTCTCGGACACTGAACGGTCGTCCCTATTTCTCTCGTCGTGTTCAGGACTCAGACCCGGGGTCCCAACACGGAAGATTTGTCTTAGTTTAGTACCGGAACCTGAAAGGAAGAAGGATTCCCTATTTCTACTAAGTCCGACTTCGTCGACCCTTTGTACCTTTAGTAATCGTCCGATTCGACATGTATTGTTTCATAATTCTTGGGAGTCATTTATTTTACTGGTCGTAAAGACTAGAGGGTTCCAGGGGTTTGACCCTTTATACCGGTTCTCCTGAACATCAGTAGGGACCTAGGTCCGGAAGAAGGGGATCGGTTCACTAAAGAGATGGTGATTTCGGCCGATGAGGGAAGGACGACGAAAGGCTTCTTGTTGAAGGACCCAGAGCGCAAGGGACGACGAAACCTAAGGTGTGTGGCAAATGAAAGTCCCTTCCTCTTACTCGAACACCAGACCTGGAAGACACCCTAGAGACACAATTCCCCCGCGGCCCCCTCTCCTCTCCTCCGGTGACGAAAGGATGACGGGAGACAAGAGGAGACTGTCACAACGAAGTGTTACGGTGAAGATGTGCTCATCCCCACCTATATAAGTACGGGCGGAAGGTTAAGTAACGAATTGTAACTTTACTAAATAGTCAGGTGACTGGGTATCCCTACCAGATGAGAAGAGGTACCCCCGTCCTGGTGGGGGAGGGGTCTCCTACTAGAAGTCCTTTCAAATCCCTGTAAAGTAATGAACGGTGTTACTGACCTCGTGGAATACCCACCCTGGTCTCTACGGTCCCCGAAGGGAGTATCGAGTCAACCATTTCTTAGACGGACGGTACGTCCTCTGGGTCCAAGCTAAGGACCCAACCCTTCTAGACGACTTCTTCCCTATTTGATGGGTGAGGTCATAACGACTCGAAGGGAACACCGAATCGACCAATTCATAGACGGACGTTACACCTTCTGGACCCAAACTAGGGACCCAACCCTTTTAGGGGACCTCTTCCGATGGGTAAGGTCATAAGACCGGACCTCTTAAGGTCCCTGGAATCAGGTGCCCCACCGTTTCTCAGTCTGTGTTGACTCGCTGAACGCAAAAGTGAAAGTGAAAAGTCTTCTGTAGGACGTTTCGGGTCCTCTCAAGGGACTTCGTTTGGAAGGGTGGGTTTTATAGTCAAGGGAGGTGACTCTTCGTGACAACTCGTCTGATCGATTCCGCCTTAACAAGTAGGAGAGGTGATGCGGAGGGAGTCTGGTCCCTCCGCCCTACCTCATCTGTCTCGGCACCCTAGGTCCAGTTCCCACTTCCGAGGCGTGTGTCGAGGGGACCACGGTCGACCTGAACCTGTTCTAGGTGTTGTAAGGACTCGGACAAAAAAGTAGTGTTTTAGTCCTGTTTTTTTTCTCACTCGCATTCCTAAGTTACTCTTACACGTATTTTAACAATTCCCAACTTTACGTCTCCTTAAATAAGTAGTCAAAAGGTTTTTTTCCTTTTTATTTCTCCCTCTTCTCTGTGACGGAGTACTCCTTCCACGCTCTTCTCCAGAGGGCCACCCCTGAGTTCGTACCTAAAGACTATCTGAACCCTTTACACACTGCGCCCACAGACCCCGACCTCTCGTCGTCTTCCCCTTTCACTCAAACTCTCGGGGTTGACGGTGATCCGATGATCGTTTTATAAACTTGACACGTTACACTGGAGTTCTGACAGTCCTCTTCATCATCTTTTTGTACCGTAGTACTCCAATCTACAGAACAACCTTTGAACGTCCCCCACTTAAAACGTAGTGCAACCGAGTCTTTATCTTGGACAAACCTCCGTCCTCTTATTTTGATTCCCAGTCTTCTCTGTAATTCGTCCTACATCTCGACCACTAAGATTAGGCCAAATAGACTTAAAGTTTACATGTCTCTTTACCGGCTAGTGTCGTCCTGGTTCATCCATAACTTTTGTCTATAAAATTTTAACATTAATTTAGAGTTAAGAGGGTAGGGGATGACGTGAGACGGTATCTCAGAGTTTGACTATTGACTGGTCATAAATAACTCTAGAATTGATACAGACAGGTAGATTGTCACTGATCTTTCTTCGACCTGGACGTTCGTACGAGAGTCCATATGTCCAAAGACCTTACCAAACCCCAAGTTTATGGGATTATACGTTAGGTCCAGATAGTAGAACCCCGTCCAGTAAAATTGTGGACTCAGGGGTATAGGAGTAGATATTTCACCGTTGTTTATATTATGGATACAGTCTCCTTACCCCAACCTTCCTACATTCTGTTAGGTGTGTTTTCGTGTAATAACAAGTACCACGAATTGTCCCGTGTACTGAGTTACACAGGTGATTTCATTTTTCTCGATTTCCTCCAGTTTTGAGGGTACACACACAGAACTCAATAGTGTCAACATGTGACGTCAGTGGGCACTACCTCAATTCAGTTTTCTCTAGTACTCTGTCCTTTCGGACTAAAACGTGTGGGTAGCTAGGGAATTAAGAAAATAACGTTAGGATTGTGTCGTCAAAACCCTTTGACCCTTGTCCCAGGGTAATTTTCTTAAAAACACTTGCATATTTAAATGTCTTGGTGTAATAAGAGTATGATCACTTTTGTCTACGGAGGGTCTTTTGCTTCATTTGAGTCACGAAGGTTTTAGGACGGCCACAGACCGTATCGTCCCCATGACGCAAGTACAAGTGTCCTCCTTATAGATTTACCTATGAGATCGCTAACTCTATAAACTACGGTCACTTGGACGAAGGGTTACACATATACGACTCTACGAAGGAGAGATAAAATTTCACTCATACTGTCTTTAGGTCTATTCTACTCGACTGTTAGACACCCTGATTTGATACACTGTCATACTGGAATGTTCCGAGGAGGAAGGAGATTACCTACCCTAACGTGGTAATGTGGACTTAGGTCGGTATTGTAGTGACGTACCTTTGGACTTTCACAACAGAAACGTCCTACTCTTATGTTTTGAGTTCTCTTCGAAGTCGTAGATTTGTTTATTACAAGAGAGTTGGGTGTATGTGTATGGACGTCCGAAGTAGTCACCACAACAGAATTACTCTTTTACTAAACCCCTTCTATTGGTCATAGGAGTTTCTTCCACGATTTGGTAGAGGGTACAACAGTAGTCCGTTGTAGAAACCTAGTGTTTGAGGTGCTCCCACCGACATGTAACACAGGTAAAACAAGGAATGATTCAGAAGTCGTCGGTCGTATTACATCCTCAACACGTTATTAAAAATCTTATTTACGAAGGACTTGAGGTTAGCTTAATAAAACTTGTCGTAGATCCAACCGTGGGACTCGTTCCTGCACCGGAGGAGTGATCCAAAGTTGCACAACGTACGAAGTCGGAATCTCTTTTCTTCTTCGTTGTTGACAAAACTTTGAGGTGGCCGTTCTCGGGAACTGTGTGAACTTTCTACTTTTCCTTCCACGGTTCGTCACTTTTCGTCGTTGTCCCGGTCTGTCTGTAAGTAGAAAGACTGGTACGTAGAAGTAAATGAAGTGAAGTCAGCTATGAGTCGGCAAACACCTCTCTTAGAGGTAAGTCTGAAAGTCGCTTTAAAGTCTAGTTTCTACGACGTCCGATCACGTCTCGGGATCACACCTTTCGACAATCCCTTAGTAGTGACACACGACACGTGAAAAATAATAAAAGTAGTGGGGCACCTACAGTCGTTATCGTACTTTGTCACTCCTGTCACCTACCAATACCTCGTGAGACGAGGTAGAAGGTATCCATGACAGGGTGAATCATGAGTGATTCGATGGTACTCTATTTATGATGACTAGGGGAACAAAGTTAACGTTTTCGGGTAGTAAGTATCTCATTTTTACCGAGGTGTCTCCAGAGTGTATACGATTTATTACCTTAGTCTTAAATTTACGGGTTTTGAGAATTGTTGATCCACTGAAAGATCAATTCATTATAGAATTCTGAACAGAGGTGGAAGAAAGTCGTTTGAATCTTCTGCATCCACTGTTTATTCTTATTAGACCTATAACGACACAGACAAAAAGAAATAAGTACAGATGGTTTTCTCAATCGCACTAGACCTGGTACCCCTCGACATTACCATAGGGTTCCGGACAGAGTGTGTCGAGAGTCCCACCTCCTTGGTCTCGTCCTATCGATACAAACTTTTCACCCCCAAAAGGAAGTGGATGGTAACGTGTTCGACTCGACTATTCCGGAAACGGCATTCTTCTGCACGTGTTCATTAAGTGGAGAGACTCGAGAGAGATCCCCCTTCTTGTACTCAAGACCTAAGTCTTTGTCTCTTTCCTGAGGACCCTTCGGTGGTGTCTGTCCCACCTCTTCAACACTGAGAAACCAGTAAGGTGGATAATGTCAATAGTCCGTAGTCATGTAAGTAAATACATCACGTTTTTACTAGATCTAGAAACGATGGGTTATCCTATCGATAATCGGTGTACATCCATAAATTTAAAGTTAATTCATTTTCAATCATTTTAATTTCTAAGTCAAGAAGTCAACGTTATCGGTCAAAAGTTCACGAGTCATCACGTACATTGTCATGTCTAGAACTGGTACAGATCTTGTGGGGTTAGTAACGTCTTTTAGATCTAATTTTAGATTTTAGATTTAAATTTCTCCTTTGGGAACGACCAGTTACTGACAATAAATTTCCTTCTCCCCGGTACACGAAACTATGAACGACAAACCAACGATTTAGCGTAGGTTGAGAAAATGTTGGAGCCCCTGACATCGGGCGATCCTAGGAGACAGGTACCCTAAAAGGGTCGTTCTTGTGACCTCACCCAAAGGTAAAGGAAGAGGTTGATTGTGGTTATTTATGGTGATTAATTCGATGACCGGTATAAGTTTGAGACGGTTGACCGGGTGATTACAGTGTGAAAAGGATCTGGTCCTCCGTTGGTAGGTCCTGGTTTATTACATAGATCAATACAGAAGAAACAGCAAATTACACTTCAAAAAGGGATTACCTAACATAATCAGTACTGAGTAGGTTGATATTCCCCTTTTTATGGGTTGAGTTTTTATTGAATCCGTCTTTATCTTCTCCGTAAACAAAATATTGACTTTTTTAGATCCTTATTTAGAGTCGACCTAGGGCCCCAAGTTTAAAGAGTAATTTTGACATAAAGACACACAGAGTCGGGATGAGAGAGACTACGACGGAACGAAGAATCCGACCGACATGAGTCTACCCCCGTTTCCTCCGGGGTCCATCTGAGTCCGAATATATTAAGAAACATGAGTGTCAGAGTTTAACTACGAGAACATAGTCAGAGGAATAGGTAGGGATACAGGTCACCATACCTGATAAGATTAACCGTTCATGGTTCACGGTCGAACCTTACTCCCCCACTCTTCAAGTGTGATTTGGGGTAGTGTTCCTGATTCTTACCTTTGTGTCACCAAAGAGGTTTCTATAGACTTCGTTCGTTGGTTTGTGTGTATGTGTGTTATGTAAGGTGATGTCGGTGGGTTAGTAGACTCAGGGACATTAACGATTGTTATCATCATCATAATTCATCACCGTAATTCCACTTCACGGAAGTCTCATCGACAACGACTGTATGTACCTACAAATGACTTCTGACGATAAGTCCTTTACCGTTGGGTGAGGTCATAAGAACGGACCTCTTAGGGTGCCTACCTGTTCGTACCATCCGCTGTCAGGTACCCTAGCGTTTCTCAGCCTGTGCTGACTCGCTCGAAGTGTGTGTAGGTAGACTCTCTCAATTGTCGTATTATTGTCTTCACCGTAATAGAAATGTATAAACTTTCTATTTTTCATAGGTTTGTGTGGATTAAGATCAGACCTGAGTCTAAATCCTCGATATACTGGAACCCGTTTGAGGCCAGGAGTAAAGAGATGTGGAATCAAGAGAGTAGAATGTTACCTCTACTATCATGGTTGGACTACTCCAGGTAAAACTCGTACTTACCCTGTTAAGTACGTTTCACGAATCGTGCTACACCTTACTTACCCTTAATGTGACATCTCCGATCGGCAACGGTAGAGGTAATAATGATCTTGGTAGGTTCCGTCACGTCCTACCTACAGGGTATCGTCATTTTGGGAACCTCAGGATCCTTAATCCTTTCGTTCGGTAGCGACACGTCGCACACAGGGTCTTCGTAGGTCGTCTCCTGTACCCTGTCTCCGACTCAGACATTCCCACCCGTGTACCCGTCTCCGTCTGCCTACCTCGATGAGTGTCGTCGCCGTTTCTTTGAGTACGGGCGCAGAGACTCCGTTTCAAAGAGTCATCCCGAATCCTCCGTTCTTTCCCACACTCAGTAAAAAGAGTTTCGTAGTATAAACTCTCCGTCGGACTACAAAAAAATTGTAATTATTTTTCTCGGGTCGCTTTGACTTAGGCTCTTCGGTCCGCACCGGGAGTACGGTAAGGACGTGACTCGAGAACCACGACTGCCACCGACTACCACTACTCCCGAGACCCGTCCCGCCCCCCCAACCCCCCACGGGCTCGTCTGACAGACCTCCCGAGGTATGTCGAAGGTTTACGGACAGACAGGTCCCCTCACCCCCGGAGGCTTGTCGACGACGTGACGAAACATTTGTTCACCCCCCTGTGTGAAGGAAGTGGACCTTAGGACGTCGACTTTTTAGACAAGTGGAGGGGTGTCTAAACCAACCTTTGCGAAGTTTCTAAAGACGAGTAGGGGCTTTCGACCTCGAGTCATACTTGGCTACACGAAGTCGAGACTCTTGTCGCGAGAGGAACCCACTCTTTTCGTCATAAAAGGTCGAACTGTCATTTATTGAGACGCTGAACCCGTACTCGCACCCTGGTCTAATGGAGTCTCCAGGTACGTCAAATCGAGTACCCATTTCATGTACGTCTCTTTTACAAGGGTCGGTCTCCACCCCCGGTCGGAACGTGCCTTCTCTTCGTGTACCCTTCTGTAAAAAGGTCCCGTACCGCGCTACTGACCGAGTAAAGGTCCCCGACGACGGTTCCGCCCGGAGTCCCGTCGACGTCGAAGTCGCTCCGATATAGTAAGGGGAGAGATGGGGAGGGGTCGGGACCAGAGCGTGTACACACACACACACACACACACACACACACGCGCGCGCGCGCACGTTCGTGGTCGGTTTTTATAAGTAATCGTACGAAAATACATAGTCTCGAATTTTCGGTAGTTCCCGTCGACAACAGACCTTCGGTCCCTTGATTAAGTTCAGTGTCGAGGTGGTAAACCGGTATACTGGAGACGGTCCAGTAGAGTGGGGGGAGACTCGAAGTTAAAGAAGTAAACATTTACTTCTACTATTATAAACTTGGTTAATTGAGTCCCAAAACTACTTCTCGGTTTAATTTTACTCTACTACCTACCCTTTGAGAGACGTCTGAGATTTTTCAAGACGAAGAGTTCCATACCTGGTTTTGGATTCGTCACGACTGAAATGGACCCTCGAACAGTCTCTACGTCCGAGGACGAGAGGTGGGGCCTGTATTACTTAGTCTTAGACGAACAAGTGTAGTCGTCCCATCGTCTACGCGAGCAAACTCAAATTTTTTGTGACGAGATTTCGTGACATTTATAACCTAACTGTCTGTTCAACGTTTCAACTTATTTTGGGTGGGAGGTGAACCGATGGTTTTAAAATCGGTGTGTTGATTGAAGGATGTAGTCGGGACGAAGGAGTCAACTCGAGTCAGTGAGTCAGTACAGACTGGAAAACGCTGGGGTACCTGGCGTCGTACGGTCCGGAGGGACAGATAGTGGTTAAGGGTCTCAAATGAGTTTGAGTACAGGTAGCTCAGACACTACGGTAGGTTGGTAGAGTAGGAGATAGAGGGGGAAGAGGAGGACGGAAGTTAGTAAGGGTCGTAGTCCCAGAAAAGTTTACTCAGCCAAGAAGTGTAGTCCACCAGTTTCATAACCTCAAAGTCGAAGTCGTAGTCAAGAAGGTTACCTATAAGTCCTGACTGAAGGAAATCCTAAATCCGAATTAGAGAAACATCAGGTTCCTTGAGTTCTCAGAAGAGGTTGTGGCGTCAAGTTTTCGTAGTTAAGAAGCCACGAGTCGAAAGAAATACCAGGTTGAGAGTGTAGGTATGTACTGATGACCTTTTTTGTATCGAAAAGAGTCCTCTGGTCTTTTCGGGTCCCTCGTCGTAGTAACAGCAAACAGTTGAGAGTCTCTATAGACGGAGTGACACTGAAGAAAAAGAAACCTGTACCCAAGAGAAAAAAAAACCACCCAGGGTCACGGGAGGAACCTCTTCCGCTACCGTGGGGTGAGGTCATGAGAACGGACCTTTTAGGGTACCTACCTCCTCGGACCATCCGACGTCAGGTACCCCAGCGATTCTCAGCCTGTGTTGACTCTCTGAACTGAAAGTGCAAAGTGAAAGAACGTAACCTCTTCCTTTACCGTTGGGTGAGGTTACAAGAACGGACCTCTTAGGGTCCCTGCCCCCTCGGTCCACCCGACGGCAGACACCTCGGCGTGTCTCAGTCTGCGTTGACTTCGTGGAATCGTCGTCGTCACGGGAGGACGGTTACCAACGAGTTGTCGATCAACAACCTGTCGATCACGAGAGGGTCTTCTCCTATTCGAGTCCCGGAAGATGAGGCGGGAGAACTTGACCTTCGGAGAGTCTCTGTAGGTCACTTGACACTTGTTTGGATTGGAGCATTGTCGTACTGCTTATCTTAAGACTATATCAGACTTATCTGAAAACACATAGAATATATCAAATTTTTTGGATTGGAGCATTGTCGTACTGCTTATCTTAAGACTATATCAGACTTATCTGAAAACACATAGAATATATCAAATTTTTTGTTTTTGAATGGGACCGAACTTTATGGGTTGTCCTGTCAAACCGGAAGGTAGTGATTACCGTAGATGAGGGGTGTTGAATGAGATGGGGGATGGTGATGGGACCGGAGGGTCGAGTACGGGTTTCTACGGGCCGTTGAGGATTCCCTCTCGGGACGTGGCGATAAGGGAGACGAACCTTACGACAAAAAGAGGTCTCGGTGCCTTGAGTCGGGAAAAGAGGAACCTCTGGAACGAGCTTATAATGGAAGAGTTACTTTGTGAGAGAGGTCGGGAAGTTAAACATTTAAAAGTTGTGGGGGAAAGTGAACGTAAATAAAAAGAGGTATCGCAAGTACCGAAAGATTGTGTGATATATGAAGTGAATAAATAAAACGAATCAATGGAATGGGTAAAGACGGGGGTTCATCTTATATTCAAGTACTTTCGTCCCTAAAAACAGGTATAAAAGGACCGTTATAAGGGTCGAGGACCTTGTCAGGATCGTGTGTCAACGAACTGTAAATGACTTACCTACTTACCTACATGTCCACTTACCCAAACCTGTACCCTAGATATCAGTCTTTCTGAACCCGAACTTACAGTCGAGACAGTTGTAATCGACATACTGAAACGTTTATCTCATACAATTGTCAGAACTATGTCACGGACCGTATATCCTTTACCGAGACAAACAAAATCGAAAATAATAATTTTGTAATTATCAATAATAATAGTAACTTATACTCGGAGTACGACGGTTTCTCCTAGTAACTTTTAATGATAAATAAAATTGTTTATCAGTTTGAAAGGTTCTTATCCGATGTAGTTGGTTTCGTCCTGATTCCTGACACTGAGTGAAGAGTCGTCAGTTAAGAAAAACGTAGTCGTTCTTTCTTTGTGTTTTTAATTTTAAACGTAACTACTTGTATTGAGTGTATTTCTTATTTCGAGGGACAGAAGAAAATTCCCCGTCTAGTCCTTTATGATCGAAGATAATATTAAAGTTTATTTTATGTCGTAGACTGTAGCTTGTTCACTTTTGGACCCGACTTATAGTTCCTATGAACACGAACAAGAGTCAGTGTAGTCAGCACAGACTGGGAAACGTTAGGGTCCTGATATTGGGTGGTCCGACGAGTTAGGTACCCTAAAAGATCCGTTCTTATGACCTCACCCAACGGTACGGGAGGAGGTCCCTTATAAAGGGCGGGTTCTTAGCTTGGTAGTAGAGGACGTAATGTCCACCTGAGAAATAGCGACTCGGTGGTCCCTTCGGCTACAGTTCCTGAACCATAGTAAGCTCCTCTGGTGAGAGGGTTGGTTACTCAGTGAATCTTCAAGTCCCTTTCCTTGACCTTTGCAAAAGGATGTACGAGTCTGGGGAACGTTTATAAATATTTTAGTCACCACGTAAAGAGTAGTATCAACAAGGTTCATAAAAAGAATCTCTATTCTTAATCTATATTTGTCTGAGATAAATTAAGGGGACGGATAAGGAGAGTTGGAACTTGTTGTGAATAAAGAAATGGATATTATTTAAGTGACGAATACACCCATTTAGTGGAGTGGAGTACCTTTGAGTTAAGACAAAAGAGACTTTACCCCGCACTTTAGTTATCGTAGGTTCCGAGGAAGAACGACATTGGAGCTCTGATCATTGTCTCGTGGAGGAAAAGGGTGTAACGAGTGGAGTCGAGGAAGGTTAAGTGGTGATTCAAGATGAGTTCACTGAACTTTTATATCGAATTTAGACGGGTGACGAGACCACTGACGGGACTTTACATGTGTAGATCTGGCTGAACTCTCGAAGGATGGACCGGGAAGTGAGAGTGTGGAGAGATTAGATACGAAGGAGTTTCGTTGTATTCCGAGGAAATTTTATTTTAAAACTAAGACGGATAAGAAGACGAATTTTAGGAAGTCACCAAAAGGAAACGTGAATTTTATTGTAGAGTTTGTGAAACAACAACAAATCAATGTAGACCGAGAAACGTTGGGTACCTGGTGTCGTGTGGTCCGAAGGAACAGGTAGTGGTAGAGGTTCTCAAACGAGTTTGAGTACAGGTAACTCAGTCATTTCGGTAGATTGGTAGAATAGGACAAAGAAGGACGGAAGTTAAAAAGGGTCGTAGTCCCAGAGAGGGTCACTCAGTCGAAAAGCTTAGCTCACCGGTTTCATGACCTCGAAGTCGAAGTCGGAGTCAGGAAGGTCACTTATAAGTCCTAACTAAAGGGAATGATACTTGTTATTCTACTACAGGATAGACCGTCCCGGGGAAGGACGGAGAAGGAGACGGAGGAGGACTCTGTGAAGGGAGGAGAGGGTGATGGTAGTCAGGTGCGAGACGGAACGTCCCAGAGTCGACGTAAGGTCAGTAAATGTGTACAACTCAGTAGATGTACTGTGAGTCGGATTGAGGACGAGAAGTAGATTGTCGTTTCAAAAGAAATAGTTTCCCTGGAAAAACTTATGGAGAGTTAAGAAACGAAGTATTGTGTATAGTATTAGACTTCCATACGTAGTAAAATACACAAAGAAGTGAATTACAGACCTAGAATAAGATTCGAGGAGTTCCTTTTCCTGATAAATTAAACAGGTAATAATGTATGAACCCGAAGGGACCATCGAGTCTACCATTTCTTAGACGAACGTTACGGTGTCTGGACCCAAACTAGGGACCCAGTCCTTCTAGGGGACCTCTTTCCTAACAGTTGGGTGAAGTCATAAGAACGGACCTCTTAGGGTACTTGTCCCCTCGGACCGCTCGATGTCAGGTACCGCAGTGGTTCTCAGCCTGTGCTGACTCACTGATTGTGTAATGTATGAGTCGTGGATCGTCTGGAGATCGTATGTTGACCGTTGGTTGTTTATCAAAATCTTGTTTACTTACCTACTTACTTCATAATAGTTGAGGTAGAGACTACCCTTTCTATTCTTATACAGAAAAGGATAAAATATTTCAATAAATTTTTATTATATGTGTTTCGTTTAACTTAAGTATTTCTTTATTAAGAATTTTAGATTCCGTAATACAAAACGGTAATATAAGGATTCTATTAATAAGTTCTAATTGAGTAATGATCCCAAATGATCCCTTTTACAAGATTTCAAGGTGAATTGAAAAATATTTTATTATCTAAATACCCGGTTTATATTTTGAATCATAGTTTTCTATACATAAGTACGAGATTACTGAGTTCATGATAATATTCATAATAACTTGGACACTGAAATTGGTCTAGTGAATCATTTATACACGAATTATAGGAAGAACAAGTCAAGTCAAGTCAAGTCAGCGAGTCAGCACAGGCTGGGAGACTCTGGGGTACTTAACGTCGTACGGTCCGGAGGGACAGGTAGTGGTTGAGGCCCTCAAATGGGTTTAAGCACAGGTAGCTCAGTCACTTAAAGAATCCGTTGCAATCCGTTAATTATTCGATATTATGACAAGAATATAGACAAACCCTTGCACCATACTGTTTGTCTTCCTTTCTTTTGGGTAGATTCAGAACCACTGACTGTTTCTACTCCTTTGTCATCTTTAGGTTAACCTTCATTTGAACCGATCCGGATTCCTATGTCGGTATCACATACCTTACCGTTACTCCTTTTTTACCCTTCCGTTCAAAGGTATGGAAGGTCGACTTCTTATCGTTATTACTAGGGCCCGGGATCTTTGGTTATCCCTTATGACACTCTTATTTAATCTAGGTCAAAAGGAAACTTCCTTTCTGTGATATATTAAATACTATAACAATAATATTAGTAATCAGTAGAAACGGATCTAAATACCTCACTGAGTAGGATTTAATTCGGAAACCTTGTTATTCTTCTCCCTTTAAATACTCTGGATGTTACTAAAAGATCAGAGTATTTTCTAACATCGTGAACTAAGAATTCTACGACTTTATAGAGACGGAGAATTGTCTTCCGATGTCCCTGGTAGGAAACTAAGTAATAAACTATACAGAAAGTCCGGAGGTAGGAGAACGAGAGGTCCTGATTATTAAGTCGTTCGTAAAATTGTCAGTGGAACCGACAGTTATTCAATAAAATTGAATGGAAATCTCCCAGATAAAGAGAGGAGAAGGAGACTCTTATTGTTCACAGTGAAAAATTAGGAAATTAAAGAGATATGTAAGTGAACTATTAAAAACTCGTGGAAATTGGACGTTTCGTTATTCGATTTACATCTCTTTATTCCCCTTATTCTAAGACAAGTAGGGAGTTTCTCGAACGTCAGACCAACCCTCTACATTCATTCTTCTGTCCTATACTTCTGGTAAATTTCTTATGACTGACCTATTTGTCACACTTTCTCTTCCGACTCATGTTCTAAAAGGGAGGACTGTCTTACCCCTCTCTTACTAGAGCGACTCGTCTAGACCTCTTTCTGGTAGTCGAGACAAAATCCGTGTAACCCGACTCCGACTTACGTTTCAGGTCCTTCTTCGAACTAAGTACCTAGACCTAATTCCCTTTCTTCGTTCTGACCTTTGTCTACACTTAAAGTAGGTTTTTCTTTAGGACCCTTACCCACTCTATGAGTCACTCTCTTATAATTTTTTTTTTTCCCGCCCCTTCTGTTCCCTCAGACTACCAATGTTTACTTTCCTCCTTTTTCTGTTGATTAAACCCCTTCTCTACTTGTCCTAGTCTTCCCGATTTTTTCTCTTTTATTTCGTCTCCCTTCTTCTTTGCCGTCTCTCTGTTCCCTCCTCCTTCTTAAAGGTACTTCTCGTATCCAACCTTCTGAACGGAAATCTTTTGTCGGAGGAAGGGAGAGAGATTCGTCCTCCTCCATTTCCCGTCTGTTCATGTCTTCATAAAACTTCATCTGTATTCTCTGAAATTTTTCCCTCTTTTACAACTAACCTTTTACTTTTCGGTTTTCTCCGACACTTCGAGTCTCTTTTACAGTTGTACATCTCTTTCGTCCCATCTGAACCCTTAACTGGTCTGTAATCTCAGTTTAAAGTCGAGAAAGGATTGTATAGTGAATAAGGTTCCCGCTCATGGAAGAGGTTTATCTCAGAGTCCAAACAGAAGACTCGTTTACTGTTTACTGTTTCTGTATAAAGCATCCCAACAAAACTCCTAATTCTTTCTCGTACACACAGTTCGGGACCTGAAACCCCACCCGAAGCCACCCCTATCTTCCCCGGTCCTGCCCGACCCGGCTTCTGTCTCGTCCCGAAGAGTGTCCACTTACTCGTAGTCTTCGTGGATACAGCCTTGAGGTATTGTGTCTGAGGATTCGGAGTGGGCCTTACTCGAAGAACAAACCATCCAGACTCACCCTGAACTTTTAGACGTAAGAATTATTCGAGGTCACAAGAACGGACCTCTTAGGGTACCTGTCTCCTCGGACCGTCCGATGTCAGGTACCCCAGCGTTCTCAGCCTGTGCTGACGCGCTGATTTGGAGGTGGTGGTTATTCAGGGGTCCATTGTGTCTGTGTCGACCAGACCCTCGACAGGAAGTTCCTGACGACTCTGTCTCTTTAGGAAACTCTCTTTTCTGGTTTTCCGTTTCCCTCAAACTACCGTGGTCTTGTCTCTCAGGCCTTCTTCTCCTAGTGTGAGAAAACTCGGAAGTAATGGGTATTGCGTGAAGTGGCAGAATAGACGTCTTGGAACCGGCCGAGAGAGTCTTCGTCCGTGAGAGAGAATAGGGTCTTAAGGTTCTTGTCCTCGTCCTTGAGCAGGTCGACTCACCGACCGGACCACCTGCGTCTCTCTTCCCCATTGAGACTCAGCGGACTCCTCTGCCTCTTTCCTCTCAGATCGTCTAGAGTCGTAAAGGCGGTTCCCCGGAACTCGCCCCCGGTAGTCCTTCCATCGTCATGAAAACCTCGGTCCAACTTCGTTGTACCGAAAATTTTTTTCACCCTTGACAGTTTCAAATATATAATAAAATTAAAACGAGGTAGAAAAGTTAAAACGTACCGGGTTCACAAATTATAAAGTGTACGAAGAAAAAAAGTAGAATTTAATGAAAAATAAAAAGAATAAGAAAAGGGGTCGGTTCATGGAAATAACGATTTTTCCCATCAAATGTTGGGGAACGGTACCTAGTCTAATAGAAGTTTGTGAGAAAAGGGAAAAACCGAGAATTAAGGAAGGGTAACATAATAAGTCAATAAGGTAAGATAACGTAGGTAATAAGTGATGAAAAAAAAAAAAAAAGTTTTTAACTAAGACGTCTTTAGCTTGTGGGAGTAAAAAGTAAAGAGAACCTCAATGAAACATCTTTGGGTTGATCTAATATCGAGGATTACGTAACTACCAGGTGGCTCACGTGCAGCGGGTCGTACAAATATTCAAGACTCATTCCTCAGTTCAGTTTAGGATAAGGAAAAGTTCTAAGAGGAAAGTATATAGTAAATTCTTTTAACGAGTTGGTAGATCGAACGAAGATGAGTCAGGGACTGAGTAAAGGACTGATGACTTACGAGGTGGGAGGAAGGGTGTCAATATAAAAGTATTCCCTTCTCCTTTCTATTGGACAGTGCGTCAAAGTCCTAGTGTCTCCGACGTGAGACGTCTACCCGAGACCCCTGTCGGCCCCGTTCTGTTCCTTCGACCAGTCATATATCCGTAGTTGGTGCAGGAGGAGAGACGTAGGTCTTGGTTGTGGAGTGGACACTAGAAAGAGTAGTTGTTTAAAAACTTTAATAAGAGTCGAGGGAATTTCTATACCACGAATCAGAGAACGAAACACGTGTCGTTTATGGGGTTTGGTACTTGTCTACTTACTGTTACTGTTTACTCACACTGTGTCTGGGTTGTGTCGGCCGAGGGCAGAGGAACGAGTCGATGACAGAAGGACAATGGCGAAAGGAGTCCGATACAATAAGTCTTTGAGAGTGTCAAGGGAGTTACACGGTACGAGTGGGTGTGGACGTCCGACGTCATACCCAGGGAAGGAAAAGCGGACGAAGGAAATTGATTACACCGTGGGGAGAAAGAGGTCTTTCAGTGGGGACTTGGGGATGGACCCAACCCACCGGGAGACTACACATGACTTTTGGAGAGGTAAAGAACCGTGATTTTATTATGAAGGGAATAGTCGAACGAACAGGATGAGGAAATTGATCTGATTGCCGTGGAATTTTCGTCCCTGACACAGAGTACGTAATAACGTTAGGGTTGAGACTGTACTTACGAATTTACTACGACAAACCCCACTTTCTCCTTTGCGATCACGGGCCCACTTTCTACACCCCGTAAAATCACACCTGTCAACGGTACCCGTACCTCTCCTCATCTTTCGACACCACACGTCGTTTTTCTCCTGGAAAGTCTATCCTGTCGAGTAACCTCCGGTCACCCTCCCCCTCTGCATGTTGTACCGTCGACCCCCGACTCTTACGGGAGGGTAGACGGTTTTCACGAAAGTCCACGAACAATGAAATAGTCTCTCATTCCTAACTTAAAGGAATTCTCTTGTTATCGTCGAGGTCTGGAATGTCGGAGAAGTGATCGTAAAGGTAGTCCCTTTTCATAAGGAACTAAGTTGTTCTGTTGTTTTATCGATTGAGTAAATTTTTCTAAGGTTTATTAAGCTTAGTCACATGTCTATCAATTTTTTTTTTTCAGGGTTGTCGTTTTTCCTTCCGATATACTACGACAAGTGGTACTTCAGTAAAGGAGTGAACGAGAAACTAAAGGGAATGGAGGAGAAGAAGTTCCGCGTCGGGTTCTGTCCCTGAGGAAAGGTCCGAAGAAAGGTCGACAATTCGTCCACTTTAGTGTGGACAATTTTGTGACCACATTGTAAAAGAATTCGAAAGATTCTTGTTGTCACAGAGTCAAGAACTTTAAAGTTCTAGATTAAAGGGGAAAACCCTCTCAGTAATTAGGGAGGGAGGTAGAGATCGAGTAGGAGAGGTCGGAAAAGTATAAACACAGATGAGAGACTCAGAGAGACGTCCCGTCCTTGGGCTCACCATCCCATTGAGGAGGAGGGGACGGTTGGACAGGGAAGGGTGACAGAACCACTTCCTCCGAGGGCTGAATTGTTCAGAGGAATTGAGGTTGTTTAGGGTACACCCGACCTTCTTAAATTTTAGGTTCGAGAGAGCTCTAGGAAGAAAGAGACGGAGACTCGAGTGGGATGGAAAACAAGGGGTAGACTGTAGAAAAGGTAGAGGGAGTTGATCGTTTGGGAGGAGAATTAAGAACCTCGTAGACAAAAGACATTGTCTTTTCTTCACGAACAGAGGATGTAAAAGGGGACCCTCGAGGACCCTCGGCCGGATCCGCTGGGCAGTCGTCACAGGGCCTCGTCTCTCCTGAGTCAGGTAGTCAGTGACGGACAGCGTAAACTACCTGACAGAAAGTTCGTCACTGAAACGAGGAGTAAACCTTATTTGGAAACCACTACAAAGACTATGATCAGGTGTTCTTTATCTTCAATCAGGGCGTGCACCGTCGACGAAGGATGAGACGTCAAAACTGAAGTGGAGACCAAGATGGTCTGTCCCGGTTTACCAGACAAAAGAGTAGAGAGACGCACTGTCTCGGGCAATGAGAAGTGTCTTCGGAAGTCCGGGAGGGTCCTCGGGTCCTGTAAGCCTTGACTCGCGTGTACCGGGTCGTTCCTAACCCCGGGTAAGTAACACCCGGGTAAGTGGGGTGTAGGGAGTCCCGGGCGAGGGGTCCCCCTACGGTCGTCGGACCGGGACCCGACTCGCCTCGCTTCGCTCTTCCGCGGCGGCCCCACTCCTGGTGGCTGAGGCGCGACCTCCGTCCGCGTCCACGCCCCTTGCCCGCAGACGCTTCTACTAACGGGAGGAGAGCCCGCGACGGTCTGCTGAAGTCGTGCAAGACCCCGCGCGTTTGACGGCTCTTTCTTGTGACAGTCGTCGCAGTAAAGATTGCTCCATCTTTGCCATCTGCTCCGCCCCTCTTTTTTTTCTCTCTCTATTGGGTGGGAGGGCCCGACATGGGACTAGTAGGACCGACCTCAGTAGCGGGAGAAAGAGGAGGGCTGGGAGGGCGGTCCTTGAGACGGGCTCTCCGGGACAATCACCGTGACAGACTGGAACCTTCAGTCCCAATCTTTTTCATCTTTGGTCCCATAACGCCTCGGGACCCTTAGCCCTATCTGCGAAGACGTGTTAGCGTAGTTAAAATGCTGACGGACGAAAATAAAACAGGTTTGAACAGTATAAACACACACACACATTTGCTTGCTGTGAGTAAATGAGTAAATAGGTCTCAGAACATAGTATGAGTCAAAGGAAAAGTCAAACCAAAGTAAGTCGGTTAAATACCAAATTTTTCCATAGAACCAATGCCTCTAAAAGATCGGAAACGTCTACGAAACTCAACACCTTTGAAATGAAGAAATAATTTTGACTATTTGAGCATTCCAATATCTGGTATATATATATATATTTGTATGTATGAATGTGTGTATGTGTGTGTATAACCGTTGTATGTAGAATCGTGTGTTTATAACGTTGTATATAGCCGTACACCGTACATCGTTTATTATTTCGTTTTACGTAAGGTACCACATCGACGAGGAAGACCCTCGGGAAGGGGACAATTTGTGGGAAGAGACGACTGGAACTAGTACCTTGTCGGGAGAGGAACGGGTAGAAGTATCCTTATACCGAGAGCGTACTCCGGTGGGGTGGGGACGACGGCAAAGTCTATTCATACAAGTGAGAGGATGTAATGTGTACGGAATCTCTCGCAGTCCTTCACCCGAAGTTTAGGAGGAAGAAGGGGTCGACAGGAAGTGACAGTCGTTTTGTTAAGGCTCAATTACCGTGAAGTTCTGTATAAAAGGCGAACACAAAGACGAATACAACCACATCTTACCATTGGCGGGGGGGGTGGTATCAAGAGTAACAGATTGTTGAGACTCAATAAGGTCAAGAATCTAAATACTGGAAACAAAAAGAAGGGATTTGTATAATAAGATAAGAACTAGAATATCATGGTAACACAAATAAGATCCTTGGTTAGTACGAGAAAAATCTTTTTTTTTTTAAGTGTAAGTAACAGATACGTCTCCGTCAACACACAAAGGACACACGTCGAAAGACTAACGATAAACTTATGTCAGTTTTTTCTTTAACCTAAAAAACACGTACGGACTAAGGGAAAGTACGCACGAAAACAGTTTAAAACTGTGTCATTTATGTCTGGAGGAGGTACACCTGGGGTTAACTAATTAATTTCCCCTCTAAGTAACGTTTTAACGGTCGTCGACATCCGATCTTACCTCCGACCCCTCAGGTATGTGACTTTTCCGATCGACACCTTGTCTTCGTGAAGATCTCTACACAGACTTAAACCACCTTTCACTCCAGATCAAGGGTCTGACTCGGAAAAAAGTAAGATCCTCGTTAAATCTTAAATTAAACAAAAGGTAACTTTTTGTCCGTTGAGTGTAATTTATAAAAGAAGAATAAAAAAAATTAACTTCATATCAACTAAATGTTACAACCCAATTAAAGACCACAAGTCGTTTCATACAGATATATACATAAAAAATATAAGAAAAGGTAACACCCAGTAATGTGTTATAACTTGTATCAGGGGACACGATCTCTCATCCTGGAACAAAAAAAATAAAATATATATAATCAAACATAGACGATTAAGGTTTAAACACTAAATAGTGAAGGTGTCGTGGAAGGGGTAAACCGTTAGTATTTAAACAAAAGATACGAACAGTCAGACCAAGACAAGTATTTATTCAAGGAAACATAGAAAAAGGAAGAGAGAGAGAGAGAGAGAGAGAAAGAAGGAAAGGGATCTGTTTCCTATGTCTTTACACACCGTTCTGTGTAACAAGTTATGGTCCTGTAAAACAGTCGTAGTGTTCCGTGTGGGTTCTTCTTGTTAAGCAAATTACGTTCTGGTTCTAGTGACTCCCCTTCTTTCGTTTCCGTTGAAGGTAAACGTTTGAGAGACTCAATCCGTTATGGTATAAGACTCAAGACGGTAGTTAGACCTTATACGTACCAGTACACCTTAAAGTCTACATAGGTCTTCCCTTCTATTTTCTTTGAAGGTTGTCTATAGTTATCTCTTCTTACAGTTCTCATTCCTACCTTAGGTATCCGTATTAGTCAATAACACGTCTCTGTCTTCCCCTTTTTCAGTCGTCGCCTCCCCTCGGCGTGTTCTCTGTCCCAAGTCCTCATATTACAGAGGTTATTCAGTACCGCCACCGTTAAGGAGTTCCAGGAAGGACTAGGAGGGTGTTTTCGATTTTAACTGTAAAAGAGGTAGACATGAGATGAAGAGGTCCTCGAGTATTTAGACCCGAGACTGGATTGGTACTACCTCCTGAGTCGACCCTCTTGTCCAATAGAGGGTTCAAGGACGTGTATCGTGGTCCCCGGTGGACACTCAGTGTCGGACACCCTCCAACCCCTTGTAGACCAGTTCAAGTAGAGGACGGCGGTGGTGACTCGGCCGGAGACAAGGAAGACAGACAAAATTTACATGGAGAGAGAGGTTGTGTCGTAGAACCCTTGTAGTCCTACAACGTATTACTTGACTCGTCTTAGGTTCTTGGTTCGGTGTGTACATCTTGATACTCTTTGGTGTACACGTTCGCTTTTTGTCAGAGTCGAAAGCGTAACGAAACAAAGAGTTTCGTCATTTACACAACCTCCGGTGCGACTTATAAACTATGTCTGACTCTTCCCCACACCTATATAACATGAACACTTGTAGACGTGGTTTCCCTGAACTCCATACAAAAGTTTCATTGGAAGTATCGATAGTAAGTGACTCACGGATGTTTCCAGTCTGTGGCATATCGGTAATAGGGACTAATAGGTTATACCGGTGCTTCACCAATAATAACACGAGTAAAAAAAACATTAATCTTTTGGTTGCTGACTCTATTATTTACTGAGTAGTTCCACAGTACTGACCATTTCCCATTTCTGTTAAGCCCCCTTCACCAAAGAAAACAGAGTTCCGGATGTCAGAAAGATGAGAAATTTGAAAGAGGGGGTCAGGTAGATCTGTCCATGTTTCACTGTTCACAACTGAGGAACACAAACGAGTCGAGGTAATTAATGTGTCTCGTATCGGTCTCCGACACAGTTCCTAACATATACATCTCTTTCTCTCACTCCTCACACACACCGTACACACACACATTTGTCTCTTTCTCTCATCTATAGTTCGATTTTATATATGTCTCTTAAAGGTCGACTTCAACTGATCGCAGAGGTTTCGATTACTACCCCGCCGTACGAGTCAGTACAGGCTGAGAAGCGCTGGGGTACCTGACATCGGGTGGTCCGAGGAGACGGGTACCTTGAAAAGTCCGTTTTTATGTAAAGGACAAAGTCCCCTAGAAGTACTAAGAGAACGTAGAGGACGCAACCGTCCACCCAAGAAATGGTGACGTGGTGGACCCTTAGGGTTCGATTACTACCCCTTTCAGTTCAACCTTATACGGGTAAGAAAGTTTCTTTCTAACATGATAATCGTTTACAAGTCTTAATGATTCCCGTTACCAGGTTCGTTTGGTCTCTGTAGTTATCCTAAGGAAAAGAAATGCTTCAAGTAGCTGGAGTTGGTGTCCCTATCATTAATGGTCTTCGTAGACGACGGGGTTTTAATGGAGTCAATGAGAAGACCTCAGACGATGTAGAATATTCCTCACCTTCTCGTTGTCATAATAGTTGAATTTCGGTCTAGTGTCGTCATGGACGGTTATCCCAGAAAGGACAACCGGAAAGAGAAGAAACAAAAATGGTTGTGAATGTTCGAGTCTTTGGTCTAGATCGTCCTAGTCCCTCTTATTTACTCACACGTCACCTTTCTTTTTTTCTCGGTCAGTTTTGGGGACGGACGGTATGCGAAACCGGAGGTCAAACTTTCTCTGGGTCCGAGACCAAGGTGTAAAACCCTCCTTTCTGCAATTACGATTTTTTCCAGTCTCGAAAAATAATGATATTTTAATCTAAACTATATAATACTTTGGACTCCAGGTACCAAGGAATTTTTTTTTTTTTTTCGTTCGTTGTAAAATAAATGTGTAAATACACACGGAAAAAGACCTATCTCTTAGGTATCGAAAATAGTTCCAGTGTTTTTACAAAGTTTAGTAAGGGTTTAGTCTCTTGAAGACCTGAGAGTCCCGTTAGAACCTGAAACCAAAATCTAGAACAAACAAAGAGGAGGTCTCGCCGTGACCAGTGATGGGTCGACTAAGACAAAATTTCACCTGGAACCCTCTACGCTGTGTCTGGTTGGATAAGAGGTTTTTCGGGAAACCTGTACCAAAGTCCTGCGTATACCAAATCTAGACCTCTTCTGTCTTTAATCGAAACTTTAAATCTTACATCAAAAGATCCGATATCTTTGTATAGAAAATTATTGGGTTACTCCAATGGAGACAACGTTGATGGAAAATTTAAACAAGTCACTGAATATTATATGTACCGAATATTTGGACACAAAACTGTATTTTACGTACATTGGGTTTACCAGACTGAGGGATTACGAGTCGATGACCGGAAGGTTCCGGAACCGGACAGAGAGCCCAGGTGTCCACCTAACGGACGATGACCTTTCATTACGTTCAAGTTTCTTAGTCCAGAAAAAAATAAAACTTTATATCAACTAAATGTTACAGCACGGTCGGGAACGACATGTCGTTTCACTGAGTCAAAATTTGTATGTACGTAAGATAAAATTTTTTTTTATAAGAAAAGGTAATACCAAATAGGGTCTTCTAATCTATATCAAGGGACACCATATGTGATCATGGAACAACAACTAGGTAAGATTCATATTGTAAAACATAGATGTTTGGGGTTTAACGGTATAAAATCTAAGGTGTACTTTTACTACAGTATACCATAAACAGAAAGAGAGAGACTGAATGACATAAATGATACTATTAGAGATTAACGTAGGTACAACGACGTTTACCGTAATAAAAATGGAAAAATACCGACTCATCATAAGGCGACACCGAAAGGTCCACTATATCACCATTTCTTAGGAGGACGGTTTCGTCCTCTGTGTTCTCTGCACCCAAGCTAGGAACCCAACCCTTCTAGGGGACCTCATCCTTTACCGTTAGGTGAGATCATGAGACCGGACCTTTCCTGTCAAGTCGAGATCTGATCTTGCCAGACCCAAAACGACAACCATAACGGTGTTAGTGGTCGTAGGAATTTCTGTACCTTCTATTTACAGAGTCGGACCTTTGTCTCGGACTTCTCCGTATTAACTAAACTTTTCACCCAGGGGTCCGCCACTTCTCAATTACCCTCCCCTGACACTGCGCTGTCCAAACCCTTCGGTGTCCCACAGGGACGCGACTGGTGGTGAAGTGGTATACGGTGTTTCTTTGACGACCGTCGAGTCGTCCACGTCAGTGAGTCGGGGGTCCTACAGAGGTCTGTCGGACCCGTCTTTTCGACGAGTTGTGGTAGAGAAGTTCTCCTTCCTCTCGGTTAAATAGACGAGTCGGGGAAGGGTAGAAGGCGGAGAGTCGAAGTGGTATGAGCCTCGAGGGAAGAGTCCAAGGTTCAGTCCAGTGGGTCGAGCGAACTACCGACCACCCCTTCCGGTCGGGTCGTGCAGTCACTGGTCGACGTAGGTACGGACTTGAACCGGTCCCCGGGGTCCCTCCATCGACCGGTCGGAGTCCACCGTTCTCACGGACCCGGGTGTCCCCTGGTACTTCAGAGTCACCGTTCGTCCACTCCGAATCTCTTAGACTAACCCACACATGCTAATATGACATGTCGTCCTCGAATCTAATTTTAATATAGGTTTCGGGTTTTTGCATAGGAGGAAAAGCAGTTGAAAGCGGTTCATAGAGAAACACGACTCTCGGTCCTGACACTGGGATTAATGTCTTCATATAATCTGTAGGATGTCAGAGTTCCGTCCAGTGACCCACACTGAAAAGTACATGTAAGATTAGGGAGCGGTTTCTGGAACACTAGATGACCCTTCCGGTGGATCACTCGAGGATTTGTGGTTTAGGTCACTCAGGGAAAGGTACAAATTAAAGAAGCTAGAGAAATGTTATAAGGAGGGTTGACTTTTGAAAAAGTTACACTTTCAAAAAGGAGGGAACCTAAGATTCGGACGAAGAACAGTCTAAGAGGAGAAGGGAAAATCAGTGGAACCCGTCCACGAAAAGGAGACAACTGGGACACTTTCGATCAGAAGGAACCCAGAGGTAGGAGTCGGACTACGAGAGAAGTCAGACACCCGAGAAGGACCCCTTGGAGTTACCGTAGTAACGGATTTTATCAAGGAGACACCATCCCTAAGGGTTTCGGGGTCTGAGTACTCACTCTGTACTAGGACTGAAAGAAATCCTTTTTCTTGTTGTCTGTAGTTAATGATCCTGTCTCACGTCTTTTACGACAGGACTTTCCACGATCCTATTGTAAACGTGAACCTCGTGTGAGTCGGACTTCTTAAACGAAGTCACCTAAACTTTGTTATTCTTGTTGGGACTCCCTATCCTACCCCTCTCTCCCTCCTCCCCCCAAGTCCTACCCTCTGTAAACATGTGGGTACCGACTAAGTACCGTTTTTGATGGTGTCATAACATTTCATTAATCGGAGGTTAATTTTATCTAATTAAATGTTTTTTTTTTTTTTTCCTTAAACATAGCTTTCTACTTTTTTCCCTCTTTTAAGGTCCCCTTTTTTTTAGGGAGTTTTTTGTGTCTGGATTTCCTCGTACCTTAGTCTCTTCATTGCTTAAACTTTCTTCTTATATTTGTTAGACGACTCTGTGCTGACCTTTCCGTCCTCCTGTTTCCAGTGTTTTCTCGGACGTACGGTCAGGTACCACAGACCTGTAGTAAGCTTCTCGTCCTAGTTCCGTCACAGTGGAAAAGTGAAATCTTTATAATGAAACGTTTCCGACACCAAACCCCCTCTGTACTTCCTGTCTCTGGTCAATCCTCCGACAACGGTGTTAGGTTCGTTCTGTCAGATTCGATAGTTCTCAAACCGTCGTTACTACAAACCAAAAGGGTAGACGTCATTGAACGTGTTCCGGTGAAGACTCGATCCAGGTTTTGAAAACCAGATAGATCAATACCTACTACTTGATGAAAGAATTAAGAGTTTACAAATGAACTAAAGACCCGTAAGGTCCGTTAAGGAAGTTCCAAGAGGTCGTTGAGACCTTCAAAATTTTAATAAGACACTGACAGGTTTAGTGTGAAAAGAGATCTTCGGGGAAGACAAACAACAACAACAACGACAAAATTTAGTAATCTACTACAAATAACTTGTCTATGTTCTCTTTTTCAGGAGACAGTCGATATGTTTCTGTTCGTTCTGTGTTCCGGGACCCTTCAATATCAAGTCACCCTCTTTTTTTCTCGTAGTCAACACTTTGTCCTGTCTACTCTCTTCCCCGAGGTCGTCACACTGAACGGACCTCTCCTCCTTCAGGCATTGATACTCTCCGAGCCCAATCCGCCCCGGAACTTTACGGGTCCTAGAGTCAATCCGTCCCTACTTCCCTATCCACAGAGACTGGTTCAGGGTCCTCGTACTGTAGTGACAATTAACAGATCCGAACCAGTTTCGTCTTCCGACGTCCCTCTGGATCAGCTCCTTTCTTATTACCACCTACCTAGTCCTTCTGCCCTTCTAGGTCCAACTCCGAGGTCGTCGACTCAACAAACTCACCTGTAGAAGGTTTCGTTGAGACCAGGTGTACCGCCACAGGGGGTTTCGGCAGACGTCACACGACCGAGTCGTTCAATAAGGATGTCGACAAACGTAACTTCGTTCAGTTTAGACAGAAGTGAAACGGAAGAAGAGGAATTGGGTCTCTTCTGCTCAAAGGAGTGTTCATCGTCGACAGACTCGTCAATGGAACCTCATTGGGGTCTGTAAGGGTCAAGGGCACACCGTGGACTTACACTCGACCGGGCTCACTCGGACGTTCCGGCGGATCAACATATAAAGAAAAGCGACTCTCCCTGGAGGCATGAAATCTGCAATCTCCCGACCTGACGATAAAATACTTCGTGTACATAACACACGATTCAGTAAATTCTCAACACCGGCTGAGAAACACTGAGACACCTGACACCGGACGGTCCGAGGACCCAGATGCCCCAAGAGGTCCGTTCTTGTGACCTCACCCATCGGTATAGGAGGAGGTCCCCTAGAAGGGTTGAGTGGTTAGCTTCGACACAGAGAATGCAGATGGGCGACGTAACCGTCCGCCCAAGAACTGGTAAACACGGTCGACTCTTCGGGGAATACTTCGGGTATACTTCAGTTTCAAAAGATCACTTTGTAGTCACAAATTCGGGTTATAAATTTCGGTTCCCCGGTTTTCGGTTTTGTATGATCAGTTCTCTGTTCAATTAAATAACTTGATTGTAGGATTTAACTTAACTGATTCCTCTAGATCTTTATTCTAGTCCTTCTAAATAGGGGAAATTCCCTTTAAACTCCTTGGTACGGAGTTTCCGTCCCGTTTTCTCTCTCCATCTGTCTTTTCTTTCGTCTCTGGTTCTTGTTTCAGAGACTGAAGTCACCCTCGATTTTGTTATACGAGGATCGACAAGGTCTTTGGGGGACGGGGCGGTTTAAGACACATTTTAATTTACTACAATACTCTGAAGGGACCACCAAGTCACCGACTACTCCGAAGTACGAGGGTTACGTCCCTCGGGTTCAAGGTAGGGACCAACTCCTTGATATAGTGTGTTCGGCGATGATTCTCAAACGTGCAACATGAATTTTTCTAAGACGCACAACGTTGATCTTGGACCGTGTCACTTTATTTTTGTATTTTACAAAGATTCGCAATCTTTCAATTTACTACGATACGTTCAGTGAAGACACAAAGAAATAAGTCGTTGAACACAATAACCTTCTCCCACAAACGACACTGGTCACACAATAGAACCGTTTTGAGACAATCGGAAACGGGACGAAGTAAAACATGCGGTTCCGGTTTAAACGGACACTAAGGTCCATAGAGAACTTGAGGATGAAAACGTAAGGTCAGGGGATACTACTTCTTCTGCAGAAAAAAAACCACAATTAAGATCTTCCAGAACATCCAGAAGTATCTTGGTAAGTTGAAATTGAAGGAACCGTAATCACCAACACCATAGCTGAACCTAACAAAACTATAAAATACCAAACGGAACCTTCACTCTAAAGGTCTCAAACGGTTCTAGTAAGACAGCAAAGACTCTGACTAGGTTCTTGAAGTAAAGCCTGAGAAAAACAACTGATACTCCCGATGAGGTAAAGAAGACTCCCTAAGAACGGGTGTCATCATCTATATCACCAGTATACTTAATTTAAGTGGGTAAGGTCAGGTAAACTCAAGTGACTAAGGATTTTACAGCTGTAAATGAGAATGGTAGAGGACAAACTGACGAAGGTTAAACGGAACTAAGTACCTGGATTGTAAGGTCCAAGGATACGTCATAACAAGAAATGTCGTAGTCTGAAACGAAAGTAGTGGTCTATGTAGACTACGTTTCTCGGTAAAGTAACCTTTTCTGGGACTACGACCCTTTCTAACTCCCGTCCTCCTCTTCTCCTGCCGTCTCCTACTCTACCAACCTACCGTAGTGGTTGAGTTACCTGTCCTCAAACTCGTTCGAGGTCCTCTACCACTTCCTGTCCCTTCGGACCGTACGACGTCAGGTACCCCAACGTTTGTCGACCTGTACTGACTCGCTGACTTGTTATTAAGTCGTTGAAACAGTTTTGTATCTTTATACGATAGAGGATCAAACCATCATATTAGATGGATGAAGCAGTTTACAATTGTAACGACTTTTTTCAGTGTACTAAGAGAGTCACAATTAGATATAGATAGGATACGTAGACGAAAGAAACAAAGAAACACGTAAATAGAAAGTCAAAGAAATGAAAGGTATTAACATGAAAGAAGAGTCTTTTCTCAGGAATGATAAAAGTCGAATAAGGATCAAAGGACAATCAGGGAAGGAGAAGGATACAGAGTGGACGGGAGGAGAAGGTTTCTGGTTTTTCCACCTCCCCTCCGTTCATCTTTCCTTTGTTCCTCGACATAACGCCATTCTTGACTAAAGATAGAAAGAAGTGTGAACCTTAAATCTTGAGGAACGAGATAGAAAAGAGAGAAGAGGGTCACACAAATACTGGAGTGGACCCACGTCTTACACAGTACCTCCTGCCCGTTCAACCTGTTGGGAGATGAACCATGGGAACAGAAAAAAACGATAAGTCCTTCGTATCCTCCAGTTCCAAAGACACAAGCAAAGGACGTCGGTGACATCTATTTGATATGGTGTTTGGACCACGAATTCTGTTATTTTTTTGATAAAAGAGTGTGAGAACATCCGGTCTTCAGGTTTGAGTTCCAAAGGTGTGTCGGGGTGAGGGGGTCCTCCGAGGTCCCCTTCTTAGGAAGGACGAAGGTCAAAGTCGACCGGTGACCGTAAAGAACTGTAGGACACCGGTGTGGTAAGGTGGTAGGAGACACAGAAGTGTCACGGAATAAGAGACACAGGAAAGAAGACAAACTTTGGAGGGAGAGGGAAAGAGAGTATTTTTTGTAGTATTCCTAAATCCCAGGTGAGTGTATCAGGTTCTATTGGAGACAGAGTTCCAGGAACTAAATGTAAATGCTACTGTGAAAAAGGTTTTATTCCATTGTAGACAGTTAGAGTCCTTAACCCTACATTCGTATAGAAAAACTTCCGGTGGTAAGTTTCTTGAAAACTTCCGGTGGTAAGTTTCGTGAAGTTCCGGGTGTCTTTATTTTCATCGAAAGTACTGCCGATGGTCTTGAGAAGAGTTTCCTAGTTGGTGAGAGGTTGGTTACGCACGTTTTCAGTAGGGTTGAGACTCAGTTTCGTGATTTGATACAAAGATAATTATTCTTTTCGTTTACCGTCAGACGAGGACAAACTCTTAAATCTGTTTCAGATACTTTGTCGATTACTCGTAAAGAAAGTCGACTACTATTCTGAAAACTTGTGATCCTAAGTCTATGAAATAAATGTACGGTGAACATTTGATAAAATTATACATATCCGATAATAACGATACTTCAGAAAACCTTTCCTTTCACGAGTTTTACCATTGTAAAATGGAGTCTTTACTGTATGTTGGGAAACGGAAGTACATGTAAGGTAAAGGTTTCTGCCATCTATAATAGGACAGAACATAGTTTACTGGAATTCTGAAAAAAAACCTTTGACATTATATTTTGTAGAAAAAGAGACCGAGATTAGGTTAAAGAGACTCACTACACATTTGGAATTTTAACAAACATCGAGACACAGCCATAGGTAATGAAGACTTTACTGGGGATGTACAGTGTAAGATATATTGTAAAAGGACAGAGGAGAGCCTTAACGTCTTCTAGGAAGCATCTGTGTGATTAACGAACACTGTAGGTGTCGGGAAAACTTTTAACCGCAAAAGAACCACTTAGTCATTTATGAGACAATAAACCTCCTCTGTAACAACGTTTTGTGAAAGGGACTTAGAACAAAAGATGAATTTGGAGCATTAGTGTGGTCCGACTCAATATGAGAGTGACAGCGGGAACGTATAAGATAAACCATATCTAAACCACAATGTCACCGAAGTCTTTGGTGAGTCAGTTTCATGTTCGTTGCTAAAGAAAGCACCCACACAATTAGAGTGTCTTTGATTCATAACGTAAAATGTGACATTTTGAACGTTTGAGAGTTTAGATATAAAAAAATTACGAAATCTAATATAAGAAGGTTTTGTGTGGAATAAAGTAACTGGAAATTCGTGTAATTGGTGAAGTCCATTAAAGAACTTTAAGTATAAAAGACACACGTATTTCAGAGATTCAGTCGTAAATCACTCCTACTATCTAACCTCGACCACGATTTTGCAGTCGGTCAGTAAGTGAAGACTGTCATCGACACGACTTACTACTTTTTCTCATAATTCGAACAGAATTTTCTTCTGCGTTCGGACCGACTCTTGTGACCATGTAGGTTCCATTTACAAGTTTTTGTCCGCGTAAAACTGTGTGGCTATCGACTAATTGTTTCTAAGGGTTTATGTTTAGCGTCCAACGTCAGACAGTGGTCAGGGTACTGCAATGAGTGTTGACAAAAGGTGGTGGGACCGATGTCAGAGACGGAAAAGGAAGGACCGGTACTCTATTTATGGGAGAAAGGCGGCTGGAGTGAATACAAAGAACGGAAAGTGGGGAGTGTCGTCCCACTTAAACTTTGTTCAGAAGGAAAAGGAATTACCTTTATATCAATTGTCCATTGTAGTACTTTAATTTTCTACGAATGAGGAACCTTCCTTTCAATACTGGTTGGATCTATCGGATAAGTTTTCGTCTCTATAATAAAACGGTTGTTTCAAGACAGATCAGTTCCGATACCAAAAAGGACACCAGTACATACCTACACTCTCAACCTGATACTTCTTTAGACTCGCGGCTTCTTAACTACGAAAACTTGACACCGCAACCTCTTCTGAGAACTCTCAGGGAATCTGACGTTCCTCTAGGTTGGTCAGGTAAGACTTCCTCTAGTCAGGACCCTAAAGAAACCTTCCTTACTACGATTTTCGACTTTGAGGTCATGAAACCGGTGGAGTACCCTTCTCAACTGAGTAACCTTTTCTGAGACTACGACCCTCCCTAACCCCCGTGCTCTTCCCCTGCTGTCTCCTACTCTACCGACCTACCGTAGTGCCTGAGCTACCTGCACTCAGACTCACTTGAGACCCTCAACCACTACCTGTCCCTCCGGACCGCACGACGTTAGGTACCCCAGCGTTTCTCAACCTGTGCTGACTCGCTGACTTGACTTGACTTGTAGTACACTCAAATTTCACACGTTGTGCAATTAAACTATGTAAAGACGTAACGTTATACTAACGGGAATATCGAAATCACTTGTAGAGGTGAGTGTTTTATTACCAGTAAAGATAAAACACCATCCTTATCGACCGTAGGTCAGGGAAGGACTCTAACTACAAATATTAGACGACGACACCAGACGCCAGTACCGCGACACACGGTGCAGAGGTCCTGGACTAACAGATGAACGACAGTCCTGAAGAAAGAGTTCACAGGTGTATGCGAGGAGAGAAGTCTTTTAAAAGGATGAGAAAAGAGGGAAGAATGAAACAAGGTGAATACACAGTTTATTTTACTGACACCAGTACTGACAGTTCGTGTTCACATCGTAAGAGATTTAGTTCCCTTTTCTTTCGGTATATAAATCTGTTCTTTATACCACATTATTCCCCGGTTGTGAAGTTGGTGACTCGAAATTTTGTGGGTGTTTCTGAAAAGAGATTGACTTCCAGTATACAAGACCAAACTGGTTAAAGAGATCACGACTACGAGTTAATTTAAGTTTTGATAAAGAATGGATAAAAATTCAAAAGTCGAAACACAAAATAGTGATTCAACTACCGAAAGAGAGGGAGAGAGAAAAAAATTAACGTTTATATATCACTGGTGACTATTCCGAAACGTTCGAAAGTTTAATAAAGGTAGTGTAAACCCTAGAAAAAGGATAGTTATCTGAGCTGATTCTACGGTTTCAGACGGATCTAACACTGGGTACCACCGAGCTACTGATACACCCAGTCACAAAAGGGGTATCTGTCTAGAGTGGATAAACTACGACATAGATTCGGGTTCAAGAAAACCCCAGATCTAAAGGACGAGAGGTTTACCTTTCTCAATGTTTAGAGTTTCTAAGTCTTAAGGGATTTGCGAAAAGTCAAATAAAAGAGAAAAACAGTGGTATGTCCGTTTGATTTACGAGATTCAGATGAATCTTCCATAATGAAGTAGTCTTTAGAACCCTAAATACCCTCCTTCTTCCATCTCAATCAACCACTTGTATCTTAAAGGGTAAAATATCGTGTACAGAGACAAGTCGTAAAAGGAATAAGTGATAGGTGAAGAAACAAAAGGAAGGACGATCCGTAACTCGTGGTACTCTCGTACCCAGCGCACAGAGAATAAAAGGACCCACAGGATCGTGGATCTTGGCCGTACTTCTCCTGTAAGTTCTCTGTTCACAACTTGTTTATCTTATAAATTAATTAGTTAGTCAATTACTAAAACTACTCAATCCAAGACCAACCGAAACACAAACGAATAAGTAGTAAAACCTCTTCCGGTACCGTTGGGTGGGATCATGAGAACGGACCTCTTAGGGTACCTACCTCCTCGGACTATTCGACGTCAGGTACCCTAACACTTCTCAGCCTGTACTGACTCGTTAAAGTGAAAGTTAAAAGTGAAAGTACGTAACCTCTTCCTTTACCGTTGGGTCAGGTCACAAGAACGGACCTCTTAGGGTCCCTGCCGCCTCGGACCACCCGAGACGGTAGATGCAGCAGTGTGTCTCAGCCCGTATTGACTTCGTTGAATCGTCGTCGTTGCGTAAGTAGTAAAATTTTTCTTTTTTTGACTCATACACATACCATCTGAAGCTTAGTCTTTAGTCTCTACTTTCTCTAAAATCTTTAATACCATTACATAATTAAAGTATCGGTTCCTTTGATCGAAGGTTATTCGATCTATTATACTACGAGTTCCAGGCAGTCTCGACCTATTACCGGTTCAACGACAAGATTGAGAATTTAGTGACTACAGAGTATCTTAATCCGGAGGAACCCCTTCTGTCGAAAGGAAGGGTACATTCCTAGATAGACCCTCTAGGAACTATACTAGAACAACCGAGTAGCATTGTGTACGTATAAAGATAAATATTTTGTTTTGTTTTTTTACTTTATTCCCTAACACGTTGTCTTCGTCTTATAATAGATATAATAAAAGTAAAACGGTTGTTCGAAAATGCTGGTTCGTATCGTCGAACACCCTTTTTGTGTTCGATCCAAATGATCGGAACTGACCCAGATCCAGAGTCTGTATAGACTTACACCGTCTCTTGAACCTCGGGGGTGCATACATATCATGTACGGTCGTCTGTTTCGTAAAAGTACCAGTTACAGAGTGAAGTAAAAAGTGTTGGTGGGACGTGTCATAGTTCCTTCTATACGATGCAAATGTTTACTCCTTGGACTTCCACTTTCATTTCACAAGTTTTAGAGTGTCCATCACCGACTACTTTCGGGTTTAATTCAGGAGGAGGGACCACTGTCAAGTCACACGAGAAAAGTGGAGAGTTACTACGTACATGAAAGAACCAGGGTTGAACAGAAAATAAAGAGGACTTAGTCACTCTAAATTTGGATGGAAGATACCTATGGATGTATAGGGAGGACAGGAGTCTAGTCGTAGACTCGAGAACTGATTCTCTAAATGTACAATTAAGAAGTAAAAAAATAGACTTTTTTTTTTTTAAACAAGAGGAATCACGAGAAGTTTCTCTTACGTAAAAAGAAAAATACCCAGATGGGATCTTCTTATACACCTCTTCCGTTACCGTGGGGTGAGGTCACAAGAACGGACCTCTTAGGGTCCCTCCCCCCTAGGAGCACCCGACGGTAGAGACCCCAGCGTGCCTCAGCCTGTGCTGACTTCACTGAGTCATCATTATCATCTTCTTCTTATGTATCGGAGTTATCGGCCACCAAAGTTCCGTAGGTAACGATTTATACGTGTCACGAAAGAGGGGGAAGGAGAAGGAGGACGAGGCGTGTCATCCTGATGTGGTGTGAGGGGAAGGTGGACTTTTAAAGTGGTGACGTTTGGCACCTAATCTGGTTCCGTTTCTATTATCTTCGGCGAACACTCCGGTTTCACCTTCTAGTCTTCCTCACTATGACACTCTTTTTTGGACATACCTGCCACTGCCCCTACTCCCCTTACCTCACCTGAGACGGCCACTTCAGTGTATGGACGTTTATCCCCTCTGTATCCTCTGCGCTTGTATTCTTGGTTCGACGCCTCTGGTCTCCCTGCCGGTTTATTTGTCTAATGGGGATACCGAAGACTAGTAGCGTTGTCATCTTAAAGTTCACCCACGAAGTCAACGGGTTCTTTTGTTGATCTCTTTTAACTACTCTTCCGTTTCGCACGGAAGTCCCAGGAAAGACCAATGGGTCCCGTGTCTGTCGAGTCGAGGAGCATGCCAATACTGGTACCGACCGACGTCGACGAACCGTCCCGGACTCCCCGGACCCCGTGTGTCGTGTTTATCTCTGAGGGATTCTGACACCGGTCGGAGCTAAAAGGGGGACAGGAGGTACCTGGGCCAACGTAGGAGCACAGATTTGAGGTAAGTGGGTGGTGCACGTTAGAGGGAGGTATTTGTCGGTGGGTGGTAGATGGGGAATCTAAATGTCTATGCACGTGGGTTGCGAAGTGTCAGGTGAGGACACTCTTGTGTGACACTGGGATTTTCGGTCGAGTACCTAAATTCGTCCTTACACCCCCAAGGCGAAGGGTCTCGTATCAGATCTTGTCCTCAGATCGTGACTCATCCGTGTAGGGGTGTCGGTGGAGGGACTTTTTTTTTTTTTTAGACCGGTTCTAAACCTCGTTCTCTTTGTGAGAGACAACGAACACCCTTGTGTTTCACCATGTCGGTGCAACCTTGCATCAAAAAGTCGGAGACTATTTTCATTAGTATGAGAATTGCGTTAGGTCGTTAGTACGGGGAACCATAAATGGGTTTCCTCACTTTTTGAGGCCAGGGGTCCTTCTCGTCGGTCGTCTACCAGTACTCGGACACACCCCGGTTCCGTCCTGTGGCCGACGAACCCAGATTCCCATTGTAATTTCGAACCTCGGTACCTGTGATTCTTTGGCCATCCTTCAAAGTGTCCAGGTCTCCTGCTTCAGTAGAAGTGTTTTGGTCCGGAATGCCGACGTCCTAAAGACTGAGATGGGGCGAAGGATGACTACGTTATTCTTTTTTTGTGGTATCTTTCATACGTTCTACATTCATTGGATACTTGTTCATCTATAGGAAACCTGAATCTGTACCTTATTCCGCACTTATAAAGGTTTTAATTTTACCCCAAAATCTGGTAGTATCAGACTTGATTTATTAGAGGGGGTGAAATAATAGAACCCGAAGATGAAATATAACTTCTCTATGAAAGTTGAAACGTAATATCTTGTTAATATACCTGTTATTCACGAAAGGGGGTCTCCATTTCCGTATTTCCACATTGATTTTTCAGATAAATTACACAAACGACCACCCCCCTCTTCTCCAATTACTTAGAGCAAACCCCTTACGATCTATTATAGATACAAGGTAACGAACTTGTACTACGACAGGTTAATTAAGGAGGGTTTCTGAGAATATATTCTGATAAGTAGGATTTTGAAGACCGAACTTTGAAAAGTTCCAGAAACCCCACTGGTAATCTCTTATACGAATTCTTTGATAGTGGAAGAAAAGAAGAAAGTAGGACCGTCCTTCGACACGAGAAGAGTTTCCAATTGCTCCAACGTCTTGGAGTCCCTCATGTCGGTCCCGTGGATAAAGTTAACGAGAGTGCACGACGAGAACAAATTAAGAACGTTCGTGACAGACCTCGGACGCAAAACTCGACGGACGACGAGTCGGGTGGTCCCGAAGGAAGTCTTCGACCGACCTGGGTCTTTGTCGGCCTGCGGGACTCTTAGAAATTTGCGAAAAGACTGTCTTCCAAACCGGTAAAGAAGAGGGCCACGAGTAAAATTTCAATTCGTGCACTTGTGTGTAAAAAACTTAGGGCTTCTGAAAATTAACTAAGGGACTTATAAAATTCCAGATAATTAAGGTGACTACAACGTTTGTGACGTTAAGTAAGGTCGACGACAAGATTAGCGTAAGTAATTGTCCGAATAAAAATGGACGGTCGATTATAAAATGTAACGTAGTTATTTAGAAGTCGAAAGATCGGTCTGACACATGTTTTATTTTACTTAGTGTGTCGGAGGACTAACAAGGTGTCCCCAACTCAATCGGTCGTAGGAAGGAAGACTCCCCCCGATTAGTCCGTACTTCTATTTCTACTATCTGATTTCTTGCGTATACGATGAGTAAACACTGTAATGCTTACATTGTAACCTAATAAAGTTGATGTCCAAAAAGAACATATCAGATAAGTAAATTAGGCATAAAATGTAGTATATTTCACATTTCCCTCGTATTGTCCAGTGAGTCTACATCGACTTTCTAGTATATCAGTAAATTTTATTGAGTGTATGGTTACAGGAAATACCCTGTGTTAAAAAAAAAGTTATTACTACAAATTAGACATATATTTGTGGATACCATAGAAAAAGGTAGGAGCACCTAACCGTTATCCGTGAAGACTTTTTTTTTTTTTTACCGGGTGTTAAATTCACACATCGTATACAGTCGTTTTTGTCTCTTGTTCTTACTGGGTGTACCATTTGGTTAGTTCGGAGAACCCTAGCAAGCGACTACGGGACACGTGATTTGCTTTTCCTTCATCCTTTTGAGTAAGTGTCTTAAGCCTCGATCTAGAGAGGTCTACTGACCATTGATAAGTCAGTGAGTCACTGTTGAGTCTCCTTGCGTTTTAATCTTAATTCTCTGGTGTACCTACACTGAGTCTAAAAAAAACGTATATTCAACACTCGAATCCATTTAATTAATTGGACACACCTTAGATGTAAGAAGAATTTTTGACTCATACTTTATGTTAGAATGTGATTCCTTGAATTATGTCACGAACCGTGTATTATTTGGGAGATTTTGACATTCGATTTTTTAACGTAAAACGTAAGTTTATGTTAACGAAGAGAATGGAACCCAAAATATTGTATTATTATTCGGTTTTAAGACAGATACTTTCGGGATCACTTTAGTGAACTGAGGGTGGACAATGGACAACTATTTGTGGGAGTGATGGAGGGACTATCACCTCATAGAGTGAAGATGAGAAAGTGTGAGTAAATTGAGGTCGGTGGGGTCGGAGGAGTGACTGGAACCTTCTACAGTTGATGTCGAGATGGAGTCCCCAAAAGATAAACGTCGAGAGACACAGACGTTTATGAGAAGATACGTACAGAAGTACCGAATCGGGGAGTTAGGGATATCTGGAAACGAGTTTGGAGTCGACAGACCCTACCAGAAGGGATTAGCGGAGTAAATTTTAAAGTTGGCACGATAGGTTGAAAGGTACAAAAGGAAAAGACGAAACAAAAAGAGACTTTATAAATAGTGGTAGACTACCAAAATCAATAAATATGAAAAATCAATAAATAAACATACAACTCAGAGTTTATCCTTATATTCAAGACATTTCTATTCCCAAAAAGACGAAACTTTCCTCTTCTTCTTCTTTTATTATTTCTACTTTGTGTCTTTCAGTTTCCTCGTCACATACCTTAACTCTTGTTGTGGTTTTTTTCGTGTTTTAAACTCTTTTTGTGTTTTCACCTCAATTTCATAAAGTTTTGGTAATATTACAGTACTTTTACCTATTTTCTTAGTTCGTTATTATCAGAAACTATTAAATTTCTACGTGGAACATAAGAAGTCCTATTGATGACTTTCTTATCATTAACATATCGATGGTTGGACTAAAACTAACCTCCCCCCTCCCGTTTCTATTCTATAATTATTTTTAGATGGTTTTTTGTTCCCTTCTTTCTTCCTTTTATTCTTGTATTTCTTCCAATCCAATTAACTTTTACTTATATTTTATCCTTTTAAATTTGGGTTTTATAGTCATTAATATACGAGGATAATTTTCTGTTTTCACCAGTATAACTTGAACATTTTAAATGATAAATGACTAACATTCATTATGTAGAGTTTTATTTTTGTTTTTCAACCTTTATTTTCCTACCTTCTCTATGTTGGACGTTAGAAAATTTAAAAAATTTAACAAAGTGACATAATGTCAACATAGTAAATGTGTTAACGTATAGTAAAGTTACGCAGAGGTAACATGAAAAAATTTTAAGAAAAAGGTCAAAGGTCACACACCACACAACTACAGATACTGTGTCTTACCTTCCTTTTTGACCTTGACGTCAGTTACACGAAAAAAAGTAAAGGCGATTGCACATTTGTCTTGATGACCACGTGGGTTGGTTCCTGTACGTAGTCGATCGTCACTCTTTAGAGTCGTCCACATCCTACTTACGAACAATGGGGGTTTTCCTGGACCCCTCCTTCTCACCTCATAACCGTAGTTCTGGGTACACCTGTCCGGTGGTGCTCGACAGACTTTCGATCGCAAGTAGGTGTTGTAATTTTTTGTAGTTTTATTCTTTCCGACATTTACTTTTTCTTTTGTGTCTTTTATGACGAAAGTATTTGTAGGCAAACGGAGTCGTGTCCGGCCCGTCCGTCTTAGTTTCCGTAGTGAGGGTTCAGGGGAACGTTCTTTCTCCGAGTCTAGAATCACCACCTGTACGTGCACATTGTCGTTAAGTCCATGTCTTCCACATTACGCGAAAGTCTATAACTAGAAATTTTGGGTCCTGACTGACCATCTCGACCGACTTCCATATAATCTATGAAGGGGTGTTTCTATCATAAAGGCAAGAGGGGTGGGAGGGGGAGGGAAATACTCTGGTGTAGGAAAAAAGGACACGTTATTATAGTAATGAAGGTTAAACTTTGTTCAATCATGTCCTCTCTCTCTGTATGTGTTCCCTCTGTCTCTGTGTGTGTCTCTCTGTCCGCCGACAATTCGTCGTAACAAAAAAGGTACCCGACAGGAACAATTGAGACAGTGACGATGGTAAACTAGTCTCTCGACGGTCCCAGAGCCCCGTACCTTGACCCGAAGACACGGACGGCCTCAGAGGATCCTCCTGCCCCGTCGGGGCCACGACGACCCAAAACTCAGACTTCGACTACCCCCGGACCGACCCCCGGCGCCCGAGACGACGGACCTAGAGGTTTCGGAACCCCCGGAGCGGGCGACGTGGGTCCGGGGCTCCACCGGCGGCCGAGGAGGCGTGGAGATAAACGAAACCGAGGCGGCAGCCCGGCAGAAGGAACCGGCGGGGACTCAGAGACACAGAAAGAGTGGAAGGAACAGAAGGCCGAACAACCGTCGTAGGACCCGAAGGAAGGGGCCGAAGGGGACTCCAGAGGCGTTGCGGATCTAGAGAAAAAAGGAAACTCTAAGGGACAAGACAGGGCGTTCTGCAGTTGAACGGAGGGTAGAAAGTGAAGCCCAGGCCCACGGACACGTTGGGGTCCCACCCTCCCTGGGCCCGACGACCGTAGCAGGGCGACCCATAGACCGACGGACACCCCCGAGAGAGGGGTCGGGTAGCTACCTCGGGGCTCTCTGATCGTTCAACCCCACGTCGTCTGAGGTGGTGACGGTGGAAGTGATGCCGACGTGTGTTGGACGGTAGAATTACTAACAAATTATGTTTTTTCCGACTAATTCGATGTGATCATAGTTTTATCGATTTCGTGTATTGATCTCCGTTTCTCCCTTTGAAACATTCTTTAACAGTCAGTAGAATTGGGTAAGGATCAAACAGAAATGGACTACAGTGTTAGAGTTCTATGTCTCTTTTTGTCTTGATGTTCCTCTTTACCTTTTCGGTTATTCGCGTTTCTCTTTGTTTTAGTGTTAATAGAGTCGTTTTTAATATCTTCATCTCTTTTTTTAGTCCTTTATAAACCTTCTAGACTTGTTGTACTAATTATGTGAACATTGGTTAACTGAACATCTTTTATCATGGGTCGTTGACGGCTTATGTGTACGATGAGACGGAACAATTTTTAACTAGTACGACTAAGTAGTTCCTTTGTTGTTTAAAGTTTCCTAACGTTACTGGTTTTATACAAGATTATTGATGTTAAGACAATTTGAATTTTTAGTGATTGTCGTTGTTTTTCGGGATTTTTTTAAGAGGTATAAATATCCACTTAATTATTCGTATGAATAATAAACTAATTGAATACTATTAGTTTCTGACGTCGATCCGGGTAAGAGTCTCCCTTTACATCCCATAAGGAATGTTTTTTCTTTTCTACTTTAGCTTTTCGATTTGTAGATAGAGTACTTCAATCATTATCTTGTCGTTTCATTTGGACTTCTTTTCTTTGGTCTTTCTCTTCCTATCTTTACCTATATTATCTTTTGTGTATACGTTATCGTATGAGTAACCTTCCTGACTGCGACTTCGACTTCGAGGTTGTGAAACCGGTGGGCTACACTTGTCGACTGAACAACCCTTTCTGGGACTACGACCCTTTCTAACTTTCGTCTTTCCCTTCTCCCACTGTCTCCTACTCTACCAACCTACCGTAGCGTTACGATATCTGTACTTGAACCCGTTTGAGACCCTCTACCACTCCCTGTCCCTTCGGACCACACGCCGTCAGGAACCCCAACGTCTCAGCCTGTGGAGAACCACTGACTTGTTTGTTTGTACGTTATTTTCCTGACTATTTTGGTTTTCGACAATGTAATATGCTTAGGCATATAAACTATTTGGAGAGGTACTACGTCTAATTTTTTTTTCTTTATTTCTTTCTCTCGCTCTTTTGTGTTTATCGGTTAAATCCAATCTTTATCCTTTGTAATGTTCTGTAATTGTTTTACTGTTCTACTATAACATTTTTTCTAGAATTCTTCTTTAACAACTTTGATATTGTTTGACGAATGGTCAGGAAAAGTGTCAACATAACCATTAAGAACGATTACGTAATTCAGTTCTTTTAATTCACTTTCCATAAATCTAACTCTTCTTTCTGTTTTTTTTTGACAGAAACAAGTGTTTACTGTACTAACAAATACATTTTTCCAGAGTTTCTTAAAAAATTTTTTTAGAAGTCGTTGTTTATTCGTTAATATTGTTCTAACGTCCTATGTTCCAATTATATGTTTTCAGTTAACGAAAGGGTATTTGGTTATCACTGGTTCCCCTTAAACTTTAGTTTTTGTGTTATAGGAAATATAGTCGTAGGGGGTTTTACCTTAGTCAAGTCAAGTCAAGTCAGAGAGTCAGCACAGGCTGACAAACACTGGGGTACTTAGCGTCGTGCGGTCCGGAGGGACAGGTAGTGGTTGAGGGCCTCAAGTGAGTCTGAGTGTAGGTAGCTCAGTCACCACGGTAGGTCGGTAGAGTAGGAGACAGTAGAGGAAGAGGAGGACGGGGATTAGGGAGGGTCGTAGTCTCAGAAAAGGTTACTCAGTTGAGAAGCGTACTCCACCGGTTTCATGACCTCAAAGTCGAAATCGTAGTAAGGAAGGTTTCTTTAGGGTCCCGACTAGAGGAAGTCTTACCTGACCAACCTAGAGGAACGTCAGGTTCCCTGAGAGTTCTCAGAAGAGGTTGTGGTGTCAAGATTTCGTAGTTAAGAAGCCACGAGTCGAAAGAAGTGTCAGGTTGAGAGTGTAGGTATGTACTGGTGACCTTATTGGTATCGGAACTGATCTACCTGGAAACAACCGTTTCATTACAGAGACGAAAGATTATACGATATATCCAACCAGTTTTGAAAAGAAGGTTCCTCATTCGCAGAAAATTAAAGCACCGACGTCAGTGGTAGACGTCACTAAAACCTCGGGGGGTTTTATTTCAGACTGTGACAAAGGTGACAAAGGGGTAGATAAACGGTACTTCACTACCCTGGTCTACGGTAGTAGAAGGAAAAGACTTACAACTCGAAATTCGGTTGAAAAAGTGAGAGGAGAAAACGAAAGTAGTTCTCCGAAAAATAAAGGAGAAGTGAAAGACGGTATTCCCACCACAGTAGACGTATAGACTCCAATAACTATAAAGAGGGCCGTTAGAACTAAGGTCGAACGCGAAGAAGGTCAGGTCACAAAAAGTACTACATGAGACGTATCTTCAATTTATTCTCCCACTGTTATATGTCGGAACTACATGAGGAAAAGGATAACCCTTGGTCTGATAACAAGGTACAGGTCAAGGTTGACAACGAAGGACTGGACGCATGTTTAAAGAGTTCTCCGTCCAGTCCACCAGACCATAAGGGTAGACGAATCCACATTTAGATTGTTTTATACAAGTTCTAAATATCTTTTTGATGTTTTGAGACTACTTTATTTCTCGATTTCATTTACTTCTCTATAAAGTACAGTAACTATCCCACTGAGTCATCACAGTTTTACAATTAAGAACTGTTGATTAAATCACGTTAGTGTAAGTTTTAGGGTCTTCCAGTAAAATACCAATAACTCTTTGACTAAGGTTTCGAATATCCTTCTCCGTTTTCTGGGACTTATCGGTTGTACCATGACTTCTTGTCAATCTTCTGACTACGATGGGTTGAAGTTTTGTAATATTTCGATATTATTACTTCTCGCTCCATAACTGTTGTATTATGTGTTTATCTAGTTGCCTTGGTTTGTCTCTCGGGTCTTTATCTGAGGGTATTTATATTAGTTGTTGACTAAAAAAATGTTTCCCGTTTTTCTATTATGTCACCTCGTTCCTACTAGACAAGTTCTCTATTTGTCACGACATTGTTACTCTTTCAGTGTGTTGTTGTTGTTGTTTTTCTTAGATCGGTGTTCGGAGAGAAAGGTTTCGAATTGAGTTTTATATAGTGTCCAGTTTTATATTTTACGTTTGATACTTTGAGTGCCTTTTATTGTTTCCTCTTTTGGATCGACTGGAACCGAGGTCACTGTAGAAAAAAATATATTGGGGTTTACGTACCGGGTACTTTCTTTATCAACTTTTCGACCCGAACTAATTTTAATTTTAGAAGAGACGTCTTCTGTTAAGTTCTCTGACCTTCTGTTCGGTTTCTAACCCTCTTTTATGAACGTTTTTTTATCTTGACTATTTCCTACAATTTGTTTATGGAACAGTCGATTTTACATGTTTCTTAATAATTTTGAGTTGTTATTCTTTTATTCGTTTTATTTTAAATTTTTTTACCCGGTTTCTAGAATTGTTTGTGGAGTGGTTTCTTCTGTTATACCTACCGTTTATTTACATATTTTTCTACAAGGTATAATATACGGTAGTCCCTTTATGTTTAATTCTGTTTTTAATCTACGATGATACCCTAAATGGACCACCGAGTCTTTCATTTCTTATACGGACGTTATATCCTCTGGACTCAAGCTAGGGACACAACCCTTCTAAGGGGACCCTTTCCCTTACCGATGGGTGAGGTCATGAGAACGGACCTCTTAAGGTACTTGTTTTCTCTGACAACCTGATATCACGTACCCCAGTGTTTCTCAACCTGTATTAACTCGCTGATTGTGTGTGTGTATGTGTTTAGAAAATCCTACCGGGTTCAGACCTTACGACGGTTATGGTTTACGACCGTTCCTAAACCTCGTTCTCCTGTGAGAGAACAACAAATACCCTTACGTTTCACCATGTCGGTGAAACCTTCTATCAAACCGTCAAAGAATGTTTTCATTTGTATGAGAATGGTGTGTTAGGTCGTTACTACGAGGACTATAAATAGGTTTCTTCACTTTTTATATACAGGTGTGTTTTTTGGATGTGTACCCACAAATATCATCGAAATAAGTATTGACGGTTTTAGACCTTCGTCGGTTCTACAGGAAGTTATCCACTTACCTATTTGACACCATGTAGGTTCGTCACCTTATAATAAGTCACGACTTTTCTTTACTCGACAGTTCGGTACTTTTCTTCGACCCTTTGGAATTTACGTAAAATGAATGACTTTCTCTGTTTGGACTTTTCTGATGTATGACATACTAAGGTTGATACACTGTAAGACTTTTTCCACTTTATATCTCTGACATTTTTCTAGTCACCAACGGTCTTTCATTCTCACACCCTCTTTACTCATCCTTCTCTTCCTCATAAAAATCCAACCATTTTTATTAGAGATACTATGATATTGTCTCCTATATATAGTAGTATGAAAACACGTTTAGATACGTCTCATATGGTTTCCACTCGGAATTCCATCTGATACCTGAACCTACTGATACTACGTAGTCACATCCAAGTAGGACTATTAGTTACACGGTAAGACCGCTCACTTCCACCTTTTCCGGTACGTACACTCGTCCGTCTCCATATGGTCTTCAGAGGTGTGAAAGGAGATTAAAAATTATTTAGAAATTTACATATATCACTTTACGTGTCTAGGAATCTATTATGGGATTCTTTGTCCTTTTATTTTTATCAAGAGATTAATAGTTTAAACAATTTAGACATTTATCTTTAGAAGGATGGTTATTTTGAGGTCTAGGTTCAACATAACCACTTCTTTATTGATGTTTAGATGTGTTCGGGTAAACCCTTATATTTTTATCAAGTAAAAATACTCTGGTCGTGTTAGTACTACGGTTTTGGATTGTTTTGGTAATGTTCTTTCCTTTTAATACCTGGTTAGACCGAGTACTCGCATCCTAAGGTCATTATATCTCTCTGTCGTTCTGAGTTATAACGTTTTTATAACCAAGAGGTAGTTTAAAAGATATTTCAGTTTCTTTAGTATAAATTTTGGGTTTGTGAGTAAAGATTCCTTTGACTGTACGGAAAAGATTCTAATATACCCTTTACGTTCACCCATTCTATTACGTTCGACAGAACTTCTTTTTGTTCAACGAGGTGATCTATCGTCCTGAATAATAATATTTTGATGAGAGAATTCTTCGTGTCATGACCACTGTCAAAATGTTTCTGGTTACCCTATTTTTCCTTTCAGGTCTTTATCTAGGTGTTTATACACCAGTGAACTAAATACCGTTGTATGGTTACGTCGGTCTGCATTTTCTGGTCAGAAAAGTCGTTTGTCACTACTCAGCCAACCTATAGAAGTACCCTTTTTCCTTTGAACTGAAGGTGGAGGACGGTTCACTTTATGGTTAAGGGCCTTCTATTTCTATTTGTTATTGTGAAATCTTATATTGTCTTTTTAGAAGTGATGTAACTTGATTCTTACATATGTAAAAATTCGTTATGTGTACGGTGTATGTGTGTAATTTTTTCCGTATCTTTTTAGTGGGATTTCTCTTTGAGAAGCCTAACCTGATGTGATTTTGGTCCTTGACAAAAGTAACTTTGTGTTGAAATTCTTTCAGTTTTCCGTTTGGTATCTAACGTTGTCTTACAAACAAAACATAGGTGTTTTGGTTGTTTTCCGTTTTCATATATTTTATGAGACTCTCAAGAATGTCAGGTTTTCTTTTCACCCGTTCTCTGATAGTGTCAGGTCAAGTCAAGTCAAGTCAGGGAGTCAGCGCAGGTTGAGAAGCACTGGGGTACTTAGTGTCGTGCGGTCCGGAGGGACAGGTAGTGGTTGAGGGTCTCAAGTGAGTTTGAGTGCAAGTAGCTCAGGCACCACGGTAGGTCGGTAGAGTAGGAGACAGCAGAGGAAGAGGAGGACGGGGGTTAGGGAGGGTCGTAGTCTCAGAAAAGGTTACTCAGTTGAGAAACGTACTCCACCGGTTTCATGACCTCAAAGTCGAAATCGTAGTAAGGAAGGTTTCTTTAGGGTCCCCACTAGAGGAAGTATTATCTGACCAACCTAGAGGAACGTCAGGTTCCCGGAGAGTTCTCAGAAGAGGTTGTGGTGTCAAGATTTCGTAGTTAAGAAGCCACGAGTCGAAAGAAGTGTCAGGTTGAGAGTGTAGGTGTATCCTGGTGACCTTTGTAGTATCGGAACTGATAGTGTCCGTGAAGTGTTGCTCTTGAAGATACATTCTTCTGTGTGACTCGAAGAAATATTAGTCCTTTTACACTTGATTTTGGGGTCCCTATACGGTGATACGTTAATGGTCTTACAGATTTATTCTTTTCTTACTAATAACTAGTCAACGTTCTTACATCTCGCTACCCGTAAGAATACGTACGACAATACTTATATTTAAACTTTTTGTCACAGAGTAATGTACGATTTCGACTTGAATATATTTCGGGTAGTGGGTTGTTGAGGTAAGGGTCTCGAATGTGGATCATCATCGTATACGTGTCGTCGTGATAAATTTAATCGCCTTAAACTTTTCTTGAGTTTCAAGGGGTTGTCTTACCTATTTATTAAACATCACACAAGTAAGTTACCTTATTATGTGTGTTTATTTTTACTGGTTAGATGTCGATGTACTTTGTTGTTTCTGTTGGGAGTTTTTATATTACTCTCTTCGGTCTGTGTTTTTAACGTGTGAAATACAGAATCGGACAAATCCGATGGTATCGTCTTATGGGATCTGACTCACCGAATTTGCCTTTGGTAAATAAAAGGTCCACGATTTCCGGTCCTTCATGTTCTAATTGAACGATCGTGTAAGTCTCGGTCTAAGGAGAAAGGCCAGGGATCTGCCGAAAGAAGAGTGACACAGGAGGTTACCGTCTCCTCACTCTCTCGAGGGAGACCGGGGCAAATAGTACCGTGACAAGGGTAAGGGTCCCCGAAGTAGGTATACTGGATCAGTGGAGGGTCTCCTAGACGGAGGATGTGGTAGTGTGACCCCTAAGCCAAAGTTGAATGTCTAGACCTCCCTGTGTTTGTAACAGATACGACGACGACGACGATTCAGTGAAATCAGCACAGGTCGAGACACGTTGGAGTATTTGTCGTCGGGTGGTCCGAAGAGACAGGGACCCTAAGAAGTCCGTTCTTGTTACCTCACCCAACGGTAAAGGAAGAGGTGACGTACTTTCACTTTTTAATTTCACTTCAGCGAGTCAGCACAAGCTGAGACGCTGGGGTACCTGATGTCGGATGGTCCGAGGAGGTAGGTAGCCTAAAAGGTCCGCTCTCATGACCTCACCCAACGACAACGGAAGAGGTGTGTAACAGATATCGTGATATATTTAGTTAATGTATCTCAAGTTTTCGGTCTTTCGGATATAATAAATCCTATTCCTCCGCCTCCTCCCTTGGTCCACTCTTTACCTTCCCTGGTCCTTCCCCGAAAGACTCGACCACCGTTGTTACAAAGAACTGGGGTTGTCGTCCCTACGTCCGAAAGGTGACTCCTTCTTAGCGACTCGACGTGTACACAAAACACGGGAAAGGAAATCACACTATTGAAGTGTATGTTACTCCAACTTCAAAACATTATTATCGGAATTAAAAAAAGGATCCTTAAAATAAACATCCATCTCTATTACGTATTAGATTCTGGTACCGTAGGCCAGGGCAGTGAAGTACCCTTTATCTACCCCTTTGTCACCTTTGTCACAGTCTGAAATAAAAAGACCCGAGGTTTTAGTGACGTCTACAACTAACGTCGGTACTTTAATTTTCTACGAATGAGGAACCTTCCTTTCAATACTGGTTGGATCTGTCGTATAAGTTTTCGTCTCTGAAATGAAACGATTGTTTCCAGGCAGATCAGTTCCGATACCAATAAGGTCACCAGTACATACCTACACTCTCAACCTGACACTTCTTTCGACTCCCGGCTTCTTAACTACGAAAACTTGACACCACAACCTCTTCTGAGAACTCTCCGGGAACCTGACGTTCCTCTAGGTTGGTCAGGTAAGACTTCCTCTAGTGGGGACCCACAAGAAACCTTCCTTACTACGATTTCGACTTTGAGGTCATGAAACCGGTGGAGTACGCTTCTCAACTGAGTAACCTTTTCTGGGACTACGACCCTCCCTACTCCCCGTCCTCCTCTTCCCCTGTTGTCTCCTACTCTACCGATCTACCGTAGTGGCTGAGCTACCTGTACTCAAACTTACTTAAGCCCCTCAACCACTACCTGTCCCTCCGGACCGCACGACGTTAAGTACCCCAACGTTTCTCAGCCTGTGCTGAATCGCTGACTTGACTTGACTTGACTATTACGTATTCGAATAATTGTTAGTCCAAGTTCGTAATACTTTCGTCTTTTGACTTTTGTCGAATTTACAGGTACTCATCTACTGTCCAAGTCATTTAATACTGTGTAGGTCCTTGTGACGCCTGGGAACTTTTTCTTACCATATCTATACCCTGACAGAAGTTGTGTCTGAACTTGTTTGTAATTCGTTCTCTACATCTTGGTACGTGTAGTAAAGTAAACACACATTTTGACTTCTCCTCCTATGTACATACATACAAAATATACGTATATTACAAAGACCTTCTTGTCCACTTTTTATTTCGGGTCATCGTCACCGACAGAGACTTCACTCCTGTGGTCTGCAGTACCTACTCTTCCTTTGAGAGAAAAGTCACATGGAGAACCGTAGTACACTTGTGTCAACGTTGATACGATGGAAAGTTTCATTATGCATTTTTCTATTCTATATAAAAATTATTCGACTTTATTAGAACTCTGAGGTGAAGGGATAACAACAACGTAAACCTACCTAGTTTTACGGGAAAGAACCCCTTTAATGAGGTGTCGGACCTCATCTCTGACCCTTGTTCACAGACACTTCCCATTGTTCCCTCCGACTCTCTGTCCCCGGTTCGTCTCTGCCCAGACTCTTCGGTCCCGTACACTTCTTCAATAGGACGGACTTGTCTCGGACGTCGTCCTTGTTCGGTCCGTTCCGGTCTCTTCTTCTGTCCTACGAGTCCGGTCCCTTTAATCTGTTGTCGTTTGGGCACTCTGCGTTTCCCGGGTGTCTTTCCTCTGCACGGACCCGTCCCTTTACGGACACTTCAGGTGACGAGCGAGAGTACTCGTTCCACAACGACCGTCTCACTTTGCTCGGGTCCTTCCTTTTGTGGTAAGAGCGTGGAAGAGCGAACATAACTAGGTTTTATGCTGGTGGGGACTTGCTTCAGAAACAGATGAGGCGTCATGGACACACATCCCGATACGTGTGTCGTCAGAACTTTTCTTTGACAACTGAGTGGGGTAAAGGATTTCATACTTTTTATTTGAAAGGAGGGTCACCGAGTCGTCCAAAAGTCTGGTAGTCGGACCGTCACTCGGACTCGATGACTGACTACACGTTTCCTCAAGTATTTTCTATGGTCCGAAACTAATAGAAACGGAACAATGGGGACTGGACTAGTAAGGTGTGACAGAGACAATTTGTCTAAGTAGGACAATTGTTGGTAGTACAGGTGAAGGTGGAAATTATAAACAGCTTCCCTACATCCAAAACTTCTTATGTAAGGTCTCCTAGTCTCCGGTATGATTCCCGAGACTGCGTAAGCAGAGGTCCTGGGATGTCTGAGGGTGTTCGTGTCTTTTCGGACACTCCCTTCGTTTGACTTACCTCCCTATCACGGTTCCGGTGTTGTCCGTCCTCTAGGTAAAAGGTTCAGTATAAGATCGGTTGTCCCAGGAAAACGGTAAATTGTGTAGATATCGAAAACATTTCGTTACGGTTCAAATAAGAGCCACGTCAAAAAGCATTTAGTGTAGGTTTTATTCTAAACCTTTTTTTACGTGGAAGAATACTCGGGTGACACATGAACTTTCTGGGTCACGTGTTTAGTAAACGTGGACATGGTAAAAGTAGGTCAAGATTCGATTAAAATTTTTCCGAGACTTTCGGACGGTTGTCGTGTACACGTCTCTTCTATTTTACATTATCGTTAATTAGGTTAGTAGAGACTAAATTGCAATTAAATTGGGTCACCTAATACGGAACAAAACACACGTTGACACAACTAGGACGATGTAAAGTCTCTCGGGGGTTTAGTTAGTTCAGTGTTAGGGATTAACGTCAGTTTTACCCCTTAAGGTGAGTCGTCTCGGGAAGAGATCTCATAGACAAGGAGGGGTCCTTCTTTCCCTTCAGTTTCTTTCTCCGTAGAGATTATCGTCCGACGATTGTAGCGTCGACTACCACAGTCCCATCGTGGCTTCTCGTCGGAGGACAAACGACCGTATAAGTTAACGGTGACCCCGAAGAACGGTCTTACTTGTCCTTTCCCGGTCGCCTCTTTTCGGTTACTTTTTGTCAACGACAAATTTGATCTTTGTTTGTTTTATGTTGTTTAAGACCCCCACGTTACGAAGGGAAAGGGAAATAAACGTTATACCTACCTTACTGACGGTGTCAATTTCTGGACTTAATCTTACCGATATTAACTTTTGATTGTGGTGCGGTGGGGGACCCAGACTAAATTGACCCAATCTTACATCTGGGCGTAAGCACCTTGGTTCCGACTAACACACCGATAAAGATAATGGTACATGTCCTTTGTCTCTTTCAAAGTCTAACGATTAAGAAGAACAAACCCAAAATGACTCTTGGCTTTATTGTTTTTCACAATGGACCCGAGTCCCCATCGGGTCTTCAAGTTAACATCAAGTCGGAATCAATTCCTAATCAATTATCTATGAAGTGTATTTTACGATGGTACAAGAAAAAGTATTAAAAAGAGAGGGGAGGAGGGAAGGAAACGTCGACTCTTATTAATTGACAAGAAAACACTCACAGTAAACAAGAGTTCCTTAATTTACGGTGGAATAAAGGGTCTTGTTCTTAAGTTGACAGTATTAATATCGAAGTAAAGTCTTCGTTTTTTTTTTTAGTATTAAATAATGTCTAACAAGTCGTACACTCTATCCAAATTTACAGTAACCTTCATTTAACACCGTACAGTACTTCCCCAAAATCGGTGGTGACATTAACTAAATATTAAAGTGTAAGTTTTACTTGTTGTAAGTGGGTAACAAGCGTATAATATATTGAGACTGTCGTCAGGGAACTCTTACTCCGTAAGTTGAACCAGTTATGTGTTATTATTATTATTGTTATTATTATTATTGTTATTGTTACTATACGGTTAAAATTTCTATTCGTCACTTTAATCGTATTCACGATTCTTGTATACACAATTTTTACCCTCGAGTTAGAGTATTATGTTCCATTTTTAGATAACGTCTTCTTTACGTAAACTTATAATCGTAACTTGGGGTATTTTAATTTACTGAGAGACCCCAAAATTACTTTAAGTATTTTAAGTCTTGGTAGTCTTAATTCCAAATTCGATAAGAGATGGGTCCCAATTCGATAACAGAAGGGTCCCAATCTTCCTTTCTACGTTATTACCAATTCTTCAACCTCTACTTAAAAAGGTGAAGATTAAAGTTCGTCTACTTCTTAGTTGAGGTGAAACTTGTCATTAAATGATCCAAACGTCGTACTAGGATCAGGGGACTCTAATGTCCACTGGTGTCGACCATACCCCCTCCCTGACATATTTATGGACTAATCTGGTAATTCACGACCGTCCAGACAAAGCACGGTCTACTCAGGACACTTTCTAGTCTCTCGACACTCCTCGGTTCCTTGCGGTCGTCGAAGAGTTTCACCCTCTTCACTTCTTCTAAGAGGGGACCTCGGAAGAACTAAAATCTTCCTGGTTCGGGACGACGGTAGAACTAAAATCGGTCTATTCTGGGTAAAGCCTGAGGACTAGAGGTGCTATCCTCTCATTTCAACACAGTAAAGTTTAGTGACACAAATACCGCTAAACAATGTGACTGTTGTCTTTTAATTTTGTCCCTTTCTTGGCCTAAAAGACTTTTCACACAGACTTCTAGTTCAACAGAGACACAACTCTAGGTTGAGTCCCTGACTCGGGGTAAAACCGAAACTCAACTCCGAAGGTCGAATTACTCCTGGATCTGAGGACGACTACCCTGGTTCAGTAGGATCCGTCTCACTTATTGGTCTCGTCTCCGCCTTTTCGTACCTTGTGTGTGTCCCTTCCCCGCCAAGAAACATGGACCTGTACCACACGCACACACACGAGTCAGTACCGGTTCAGAAACGTTGGGGTTCCTGATATCGGACGGCCCTAGGAGAGAGGTACCTCAAAAGATCCGTTCTTATGACCTCGTCCAACGGCAAAGGAAGAGGTCCCGTAGAAGGGTTGGGTCCCTAGTTTGGGTGTAGAGGACGGAGAGGACGTAACCGTCCGTCTACGAAATGATGGACTCGGCGTCCCCTGTCTACTGATCGGCCGTCATTTCAATCGTTACAGAGAGTCAAGGTCTAGTGTCCCGAAATTCATGTTCGACACCCTAAACAATGCCTCCTTCATTGCCTCTTGATCGCAGTTCATTGACCAATTCTGATCGACCCCTTTACCCTGTATGGAAACAGTTACTACATCTTAAGATAACGTTCGTTGACTAATCGTATAAGTTTCAGTACAGTTAGTAAATTATAAAGTAAATTTTTCATCCGGAAAATTTATTGACCATAGTGTGTTTGACTTTACATTAATTACTGATTTCTCTCTCCATAAGGTTTATTTAGAAGTGATAAAGACTTCGTATGGTGGAGACGAGAAATAAATTTTTTTTTTTTTTTTTGTTCATTATACGAAACCGTTCAAAGGTTCAAACATTCAGTCTCTTGCGTTTTCGAGGACGGGAGGTTCTCAAATGTCAAGTAACCCTCTCATACTTTTTGACGTAAGGATAAGAGTCATAAACTACGGGGAGGAAGGGTACCGTCATCTTATGTAGAGGTGAGTGTAGAACGAAACCGATTCCTTTCCGTCCGTTTCCGTCACAAAGGTCCGTCTTCTTAATTCGGTCTACACTAGAGTGAACATACACCTTAGATTTTTGTTTGTTTCACTATGTCACTTGTTTAACCACCCAAGGTCTTCATCCTCCATCCCTCGCACCGATTTTCCCTGTTTTAACGTTAAAATTTTATTTATTCGGGACCTTTACATTACATATCGAACTACTGATATCTATTATTCTGGCATACTATATAAACTTTCAACGATTCTCTCTTTTTAGGATTTTCAAGAGTAGTTAACCATTTAAACGTAAAACATTATACACTCCTACCAATAATTAATCTGATTAACGTCACTAGTAAAGTATTATAACACATATATAGTTCAGTAATACAGTAAACGGACTTTGACTACAGTTAATATAAAAATAAAAAAACTTTGATCTACACATGAAACGAAACTAAAGGGAAAAAGGAGACGGTACTCGGGTTGTTATAGGGTCTCTCTTCAGTCCGAATAAGAGGTGATCGGACCCAAGACTGTTCTTCGTCTCAGTACTGTTGAGTACTACCTTTACATTGTGTTCGTTTTGCAGTCTGTAACAACAACATTCGGTTCTTCTACAACTCCAACAAACAATGTCTCGTATTAAATTACATTCGACTGACGATGTTGTTTGACTCTCGCATACATTGGTGTTATATTCCAGACTAGACATTCTCTTTATACCCTAAAGTTTCATTCATCTCTAGTAAATTTAGTAAGCTCCAGTGTAGTCGTCATCGGGTCGGTTTTTTGCAAGTGGAAAAGAACACCGAGCCGACCATTTCTTAGGTAGACGTTACGCCCTTTGGACCCAAACTAGGGACCCAACCCTTCTAGGGGACCTCTTCCCTTTCCGATGGTAAGGTCATAAGACCGGATCTCTTAAGGTACCTGAGACATCAGGTACCCCAGTATCTCAGTCTGTACTGACTCACTGAATGTGTGTGAAAAGAAGATCACCGAAAAAACAAAACGAACCGAAATCTGAACTATGATTCATTTTGTTTCTGAACTGTTGATTGATTCGTCAACTGGAGTCGTCTAGTCGACAGGAAGGGAGTAAGAGAGGAAATGTGAACTGGGAGCTAGGGATGTGTGAAGTCTCAGACAGTTGTCGGCGGTTGACTTCATGGTGGTCCCCCACTTATCCTGTAACTAAGAGAGTTGTGTGTGAGTACTTCGTAGATGAGACACAGTCAAGGTACTCGTGGTCCCTTAGTCCCTGTCTTCTGTTCTCATGGACGTCCATGACTTCGCGTCCGCTTTCGACTCTGGGATCCGGGAGTTAGTGTTCTCTGCATAGACGCATGAGACCCGATGGCGTCTCATTACCTCGTCCTCTCTTTCTACAGACCCCCTCAACCGGTACCCTCCCTCCTCCTCATCAGAGTTCTGTGTGAAGGACCTTCTTCACCTTTGGATTGAGTCACAACTTCCTTCCTCGCCTCAATTAGTCTGTTTCCCTTCATTCGATGACAGTAGACGTGTCTCGTCCCCCCGTCGGTCCGAACCCCCTCGACTGTACAAACCTGTCTTCTTCACTCCGGACGTTCCCCTCGGTTTCTCTTCGCCTTCTAGCTCTTTCCGGAACATTCGGTGTGACTTTCAAACCTAAAATAGGATTTCCGTTAGTCTACGTTAACTCTCGAAAATTCGCCCCGACACCGTCCTAGTCTAAACGTAAAACGTTTCTAAGGGAACCGTCGAGGTCCTTCGCCCCTAGACTTTCCCCCTGACCGTCTAGAACCTAGTCCCTTCACTTAAGATTTTGAGAGAGCCTTTGGGTCCACTCTTTAACACTCTCACACTTGACTCTGCCTCAAGGGATGAGATTTCATACTTCCTTTATTTCGAAGAGTTTGTGTAAATTCCTCTCTTAATCGAATATCGATCACTTGTCGTTTTGGTCGTTCCTTCGTGGTTTCGTAAAGACTAAGGTGAGACGGAGTGACTTCTCAAAAGTTAGGAAATGTCCTTACAACATAGAAAACACTAATTCAAGGGTATGAGTGTCGAACTAATCAATATTTTAATAAGAGGGTGAGAAAAGGAGAAGGATCTGGGGAAAGAGGTAAGTGTGTCCGTTCATTTATACAAGGATTATTCACCTAAAAGTAATAAGTGAGTAAATAGGATGTTGACAAATAACTCATACATAATAACATAATACATCGTACGTGAACGCTCTATCTTCCATGGATTTTTTTGTGTTTTGTTTTAGGAACGGAAGACCTTCACAGTCAGGTGATCCCTTTGTGTACTATTTGTATGTTTGTTTATTTATTAATATTTTACGTTTAGAGATACGTATTTGTCGTTATCTTATGACTTGAGATCTTATCAGCGATACGTACATATGAGTATCTTTACAGGATTGTTCGAGTGGATTCTTCAGTTAGTTAACTCTACCCTCGTAATTATACAAACGTAGATTAAATGTAGTCAAAGTAAGATCTTTTCTTTTTAATGATGTAGATTCGACCACATTAATGGGGCTTTGTGATCGTAAATTTTATGTTCTAACATAAAAGGATTGTCACTCGTTCCGGATGTTAACATCCCGGTCCCTCAACCCCAACCCTTTACACCAAAGGCAGAGACCTGAGGGTTTTCAACATTGTGGGTCCCTTAGTGAGCCTCTGTTAGGGACCTTGTAAAGTCATAACTAAGTCGCGGAGGTCATCTAGAAAGAACTCCGGTACCTCTCTGACCTGGGTCATCCCAACTACGTGAATCCCGACTCAAGACTTCAACTTGATTGAACGTGTCAACATCGAGTAAAAGTGTTTTGTCTTGGTTTTGGGAAAAATTGCGAAATAAAAATTTTATCGAGGTCACTTTCTCTTTGACTCAAGAGGTAATCAACATCCAAGGGGAACAACGATCGAGTCTCTGACTTTAGGTGTTTAACGAGGGGGTCGCCGTAATCACTGCCCGGGAAAACTTCGTCGGAAAAGCTCTCATCGAGGGAGTGGATTTCTATTTCTAGTAGACGATCTGTTCTTTCAGATCGAGACCGACCCAAGTCCCGAAAGGGTTTCTGATAATCAGTCGATTGTTGATCCGAGACCGGTGGCCGAGTGCTGGTCGTCCTGACATTTAGCGAAAGTCGGTGACCGGTTGTTCCAACCTAAATTTGGTGACTGGTTATTCAATTTCCGGGAGATGGTGTCGAACCGAGAAGGTGTTGTGGGAAAGTAGACAGTGACAACGGGGTCCGGGTTATTAACTTACTTTTCTCTAAACTAATTCATATTCTAAATACTCCAAGATGTGACTCTGTTTAACATTAAGTTATCTTCGGTAAGAGTTTTTTCCCGACCTTATACTTGGTTTAAGAAATAAGGAAATAGATGTGGAAATGTGTGTATATGTGCGTCCACGTGTGTGTGTGTGTGTGTGTGTGTCTCCGTACGGGTATATGTATAGGTGTGTATGACAAACCGTTGAGTAGTGAGTCTTTCTGATTACTGTTAATAAGTGGAACCCGTGAACCGTCTATATTACCCTGTGATGAAACCGTCACTAGTTTTTAGTAAAAGGAAATATCAAGAATTAGTTTTTAAATAAAGAGTAACTGATTGGGGTCCTTTTCCAATAGTAGATAAAGACAGACATGAATAAAGTCATGATTGTTCTCTAATAAAAGAAAGGGTAGGAGTCGTCCCGTCTTAATGGTAGTAAGGGATCTGGAGAAACCCAAGGAACTGGTCTTCTCCGCAAATCGTTACAGTAGGTACTACATAACGTGTAAATTAACGTGATACGTCGATAAGTTTTTCGTAAGTCTTCATTAGTAAATCGTAATTATAGGGTCCCGTTAGGTTCCAGTGTCATGTAATTTTTGATTAAGTGCCACCAAGTTCTTACGTAAAAAGTATATATCTCATTGTATTAAGAAAATACTATTTTTACTATCACCATAATGTCTTACTACTCTATGTTCTATAAGACTTATAGGTAGTAACCCGGATGACATGTTTACCGTTTCAGTCTGGAAACAAGAAGAGTATTGAGTGGTGTGGTGATCGGACATAATTTATGGTGACCGATACAATTGGAAAATACACTCACTGGTTCAAAGTTCCTCTTTGTCGTGGAATAAGTGATAGTATCTGTTATGTTTATAAGTTATAAATAACACTAGTAAAGTGAGAGTATAAGATAATAGAGAATCAAAGATACCAATAAAGTTATAAATTTTAAAGTCGTGGAGCCACCCATTGGTTTCTGAAAGATCACTTTTTAATATGTGTGCTTAGATACTGATATACATACATAAAATAGTTGAAGGAATGTCTTTACGATACCTTCTATTTTAACAATATTGAAAGTCATTTAGATAGTACGATTTTATTATCACAGGACGTCGTGGTCCGGGAGTTTCGTCACTTCTTACCCGTCGAAGGTAGGAGGTCCTGGATAGGAGAGAGTGTGGTTTGTCGGCACGACGTGCTGTTACGCGACGACAAGTCGTCCGTTGTATACTCCTTAATACAGTCGTTAAGTCTCCGTTATGACAATAAACAATTATACGAGTTAAGACGTAAGTTTCTAAGCTCAATGGAACTTCCAACCTACCGTAGTGGTTGAGCTACCTGAACTCAAACTCGTTCGAGACTCTCAACCACTACCTGTCCCTTCGGACCGTACGATATCAGGTACCCCAGTGTTTCTCAACCTGTACTGATTCACTGACTTGACTTGATAGTTAGGTGACCCCCAAACAAGGATAAAGAAATATAAAGTGTGGGGGTTTGGGGAAAAGAGTCAGTCAGGTATGTCTACCCTGTCTTTGTCTTTAAAACAGGATTATTCTTCCAGTAAACTTTGATAATTATTCGTAATAGTATTGGGTACAAACCCGAAGGGACCACCGAGTCGTCATTTCTTTCTCGGACGGGTACGTCTTTTACGTCCAAACGAGGACCCCAGTCCTTCTAGAGGACCTCTTCCTTTATCGTCTGGTGAGATCGTAGGAACGGACCTCTTAGGTACCTCGGACCGTACGATGTCAGGTACCCCAGAGTTTCTCAGTCTGTCTGTCACTGACTTGTCGCTTGAATACAAATCCCGTGGTAAGATCCACGACCCGTACTCAACTCCGACCAGTGTGGATACTACCTTTGTTTTATAACTTAGTATTTTGTGTTTCATTTTGGTCTAGAATAAATAACACAAAGTGAAATAATAATGAGTATCTATGTCTAAAAAAAAAAAGGTCTAATTTCCGAACACCTTGACATTTAACTCGTTCAGATAGCCATGGAAAAAAGGGTTTCGAAAACGAGTGAAGGGTAGAGATGGGGTGTAAAACCATTAAGAGTATTATAAAGTTTGAAAAAGTAACAATAATATGTACAATACCACTAGACACTGACTCGAAATTACAATGATAACATTAATAAAATCCCGTGGTGTTTGACACGGGTCTATTCTGTTACTTGAACTCTTAGTACCACATTCAAGACTGACTAGGTAGCAATCCGATAACGGGGTAGAGGGAGGGAGAGGGACCAGAAGGAATACGGGACTCTGTGTTGTCATAACTTTATTTCGATCAATTATTGGGATGTCACCGGAGATTCACAAGTTCACTTTCCTTCTCAGTGTACAGAGAGTGAAATTTAGTTTTCGATCTTTGCCAATTCGAATCACTCGTTCCGTACATCTTTCGGTACTGCCCGACTTTCGATCCGGAGAATGTGATTTGTCGATTCGACACTCACGTTTCCGTTTCGTTAACTTCCTTCAATATTCACAATGAAGTCCCTTGTTTTGTTTATTATTCTTTCGTTTCGTCAGAATGACGACTACACCTCTTGCAAATTACCTGACCTATCTTCTCGGTCTTCGGTGTTGTAAGGAAATTTGGTTTCCTTACGTATTAGGTCTCCTTCCGGGATTGAGAGAGGTTGAGACACTTCCGACTCTCTTCACTTCTTCGACGTCTTCTTTTCAGACTTCGCTCGTCTCCAACCGAGTACACCAAATTCCCTTCTTCGGTGAGGGTTTCGTAGTTTCACGTACCACTTCGTCGTTTACCATTATATCTTCGACGTCGTTCAATAGGTCCTCTAGATCGATTCTACCATTTACTTTCACCGGTGTGGTGTGTTACTCAAAAGTCACCTCTACTTTGGTGGACTATAAGTTTCCTCCGAGGTAGACATTTAGAGTATCGATCTCTCCTCTTTAGTTACGGACCGAAGTTTCAAAGTTTCCTGTCCGACTGAAAGAACAATCTCTAATTAAGTCGACCACTGAACTTCAACTTCGGTTACAAGTGAATGGTGACCCTTTTAGGATCCCGAGAACCCTTAATACGATTTAGGTGAGGTGGACTCGAGATATTTACGTAGGGGTTTCGGTTCTACTCAAGTGTAGATAAATGTTGTATTAAACGACTCATAAAATTCGGGTGACAGTTCTTGATGTCGAATCTATTTTTCCATAGAAAGTTTTATAACGACCAGTAACTGTAAGTGGCCCGGTAGGTTTTCGAGACTACCTCTACGTTTTACACTAATTCCAACGAAAGTACGGACGATTGTGTCGTGGATCTCGGTCTGTCGGACCTTACACTTCAGTTCATCCGGGATCTTTCGTAATGATACTTATTTCGATCACCTCCACTACCTTAAGGTCAACTCGATAAAGTTTAGGACTTTCTATTACGACACTTTCACGATGTGAGTTATGCGGTCGTTTAAACCTTTTGAGTCGTCACTGGTGTCCTGACCTTTTTCAGGTAAAAGTAAGGTTAGGGTTTCTTTCCGTTACGGTTTCTTACGAGTTTGATGGCGTGTTAACGTGAGTTGAGTGTGTGATCATTTCATTACAAGTTTTAAGAGGTTCGGTCCGAAGTCGTTATAAATTTACTACTTGAAGGTCTACAAGTTCGACCAAAATCTTTTCCGTCTCCTTGTTCTCTAGTTTAACGGTTGTAGGCGACCTAGTACCTTTTTCGTTCTCTCAAGGTCTTTTTGTAGATAAAGACGAAATAACTGATACGGCTTCGGAAACTGACACACCTAGTGTTATTTGACACCTTTTAAGACTTTCTCTACCCTGATGGTCTGGTGGACTGGACGGAGAACTCTTTGGTTATACGTCCAGTCCTTCGTTGTCAATCTTGACCTGTATCTTTTGTCTGACCAAGGTTTATCCTTTTCCTCATGTAGTTCCGATATATTACAGTGGGTCGAATAAATCGAATATACGTCTCATGTAGTACTCTTTGCGACCCGACCTTCTTTTTCGTGTCCGACCTTAGTTCTAACGGCCCTCTTTATAGTTATTGGAGTCTATACGTCTACTGTGGTGGGAATACCGTCTTTCACTTCTCCTTGATTTTTCGGAGAACTATGTTCACTTTCTTCTCTCACTTTTTCAACCGAATTTCCAGTTGTAAGTCTTTCGATTCTAGTACCGTAGACCAGGGTAGTGTAGTACCCTTTATCTACCCCTTTGTCACCTTTGTCACAGTCTGAAATAAAAACCCCCCAAGTTTTAGTGACGTATAACACTGACGTCGGTACTTTAATTTTCAGTGAATGAGGAACCTTCAATTCAATACTGGTTGGATCTATCGTATAAGTTTTCGTCTCTGTAATAAAACGGTTGTTTCCAGTCAGATCAGTTCCGATACCAAAAAGGACACCAGTACATACCTACACTCTCAACCTGACACTTCTTTCGACTCACGGTTTCTTAACTAAGAAAACTTGACACCACAACCCCTTCTGAGAACTCTTAGGGGACCTGAAGTTCCTCTAGGTTGGTCAGGTAGGATTTCCTCTAGTCTGGACCCACAAGAAACCTTCCTGACTTCGACTTCGACTTTGAGGTTGTGAAACCTGTGGAGTACGCTTCTCGACTGAGTAACCTTTTCTGGGACTACGACCCTCCCTAACCCCCGTCCTCCTCTTCCCCTACTGGCTCCTACTCTACCAATCTACTGTAGTGACTGAGTTACCTGTACTCAAACTCACTTGAGGTCCTCAACCACTACCTGTCCCTCCGGACCGTACGACACCAAGTACCACAGCGTTTCTCAGCCTGTACTGACTCACTGACTTGACTTGACCTGACTTGACTTGTGTCGTGGGTAAGACATCAGGAACCTAGTTCCTTAGTATAACCGAAAGTCCATAATAATAAATTCTTTATTGTGAGGTATGGCGAGATCGGTGGTATTTGACACTAAAGAGACCACCTAAACCAGTTTCATTTAACCTTCGGAGGATCTTTCCTAAGTGGTAAGATCTACAGTAATCCTTGTAAAAACTAAGTACTCTTCTCTAGTTTTATCGTTGTAATTGTTCTCAAACCTTCTTCGACTAAGGTTTGAAGTACCTACTGAAACTTCCCAAGTTCTGTAGTTACCTCCGTTGTTGATGTCTATACCACCTTTACCGTTCTCTTCATCTTAATCTTCACTTCGGACTTTTACGTTGCTTTCACGACGTTAGAGTATTATTTTGACACTACTTACTCCTCAACGAGGAAGACCTACTTGTTTCTACCTTACATGAGGACCACTTTTGCGTCACTTATACTGACTTTATTGTTCTTTACCGTTGGGGTGAGATCATAAGAACGGACCTTTTAGATTCCCTGTCTCCTCGGACCACCCGATATCAGGTACACCAGTGTTTATCTGTGTGTTTCTTAAATCTTATAAAGTATTTGAATCAACTATTTATTCGTCGTCTCCAGTTTTCTTAACTGAGGTTTAAACTTTCTTCAAGATACCTATTTTATAATTTATCGTACCGTTCGATGTCTCTTTAGTGAGTACTTTTCAGTTAGTTACGTCGTTTGAAGTAACAACAGAATAAAATTCTTTAACGGTGTAGGTTGATGGGAGTAGTCAGTCGTCGAGTAGTTATAGCTCCGGTCTGAGAGATGGTCGTTTTTCTAATACTGAAAGACTTCCAAGTCTACTACCAATTGTTAGAAATCGTTATGTCCTAAAAAATTAACTCCATCCATATAAAAAATCTGTATTATGATAACGGGTACATTATCTACTACAAAATTAATTCCATACATGTAAAAATCTTTCTTACGACAACGTGTTAATTATCTGGGTCATATCATGTTGAAAAAATACGTGACCCTTCGGTTTTTTAAACACACTGAGTGAAATAACGTGAGAAGCTAAATAACGTCAACAGACCTTGGTTTGAACGTTATAGAGACTCCATACACATATGTTGTAAACCGGTCACTATTCTCTTCTAACGTCCTCCGCAACACACTGATTGTCTGTTACTCGTTACGTCTACAAGTTCACGACTTGAACCCTAGCTATTGTAGTGACCAGAGGTGAACAGGAAGGGGAACTGGAGGTCTTTTCGGAACGTTGTCGAGGTCTTTGTATACAAGTACCAAGTGGTGGGTTCAACGGAAAGAGGTCTGTGGACTCTTCAAGAAAGGGACCGTGATGTTCCCCTTTCTTCCTGGACTACCTTACTTTCTTCACTTACTCTGGACCCTTTGATAAGGGTTGCACTCGTTACCCTATGCCGTGAAGTTGATAATATTTAGAGATAAAAATTTGTTAAAATTGTGTTTTTCGGTAGAAACCCACTCAATTCCTTTGGTCAGTAAGACTAACATCCATGAAATTTATCTTTGGAGAGACGTAACCAAATTAACCGATAGGAGAAAGGGTCGAGGTTAGACATTTAGGTCTTCGGTCCCCTTGAACCCTTTAACAAGTGAATATGTTCCAACGAAACCGGAGATTCAGAAAACTACTATTTTTGATACCGTAAAGACAGAGGGAGGGTAAGAAGAAAGTCAAGAAAGAAGAAAGACAGAAGGAGGAAAGGTTAAAAAAATACTCACATTCTGACCTTTCTGATCTTTCTAATAGGGTTTAAGATTTTCGTTCTCTGATATTCTTTACCTTATTTTATACCACCTAATGGATTTTTAGAGGACTTCCTCAGTGACGATGTAGTCTAGCTAGAGGGTGTAACAAAGGTTTCTCTGTTGAAGAGATAGTACCTAAGAACCCTTTCGGGAGTTCTAGTCGACCATCTCTTAGTACATTTAGGTTTTATTCGTAACTGACCTCAGACGTAAAATAGTAAAGAGTAAATCTCTCATAGCAATTGCACGTACGGGACCAGAAAAGATAGGAGGACAGTCAGTCACGACACGACACGAATCAGCGAGTCGACGCAGACTGAGCAACGCTGGGGCACCTGAGATCTGACGGTCCGAGGAGACAGGTACCCCTCAGAGGTCCGTTCTTATGACCTCACCCAACGGTACGGGAGGAGTCCCCTAGAAGGGTTGGGTCCCTAGTTTCGGTCCAGAGGGGGTAACGTCCTCCTAAGAAATGGTAGACTCGATGCTTCCTTCGGGTTCTTATGACGTCACCCATCGGATAGGGAAGAGGTCCTCTTGAAGGGTTTGGTCCTTCCTTAACTTGGTCCCAGAGGACGTAACGTCCGGTAAGAAATGGTCGACTCGATGGGGCCCTACGGGGGACAGTCAGGCATCAGTACCTGTATGTAATCGGAAGGAGTACTTGTCTCGTTCTTTTCGTCCTGAATTTTGCTTTACTCAAGGGAGATTGTACTTTATTGAGAAGATGTCGAAGGAGCCCGTGTAAATGACAATAGAAGTGGTGGTCGGGGGTAGTTGTTGTAATGATAGTAGTGGGGGTGTACGAGATATAGGGACTGTTTCCTGCGTCTTTCTACTCTCTTCTTTCGACGGATTCTTAACGGTCAGGAGTCAAGGTCACAGACAGCGCGAGTTCAAAAGACTAGTGTACGTCGAATAGATTTGTGAGGTCCGAATAAAAGTAGTAGAGACTCTACTTTCACAACCGAACGAGAGGATACAGGGGGGATCTAAATTAGAAGATATTGAAAAATAAGATGAAATTTTATTATAGTTGCTTGTTTCGGATAGGACAACCTATTCATACCTTTTTAACCTAACGTCCTAATAGTACCTTTTTAACTAAGTCTGTCATTAAGAATTTCGTATTCTCATATAACAATGATAATGGAATTTCTAATTCTTTGACCTGGTTTACCAGTTTAATGAACTGGTTCCAGTCAGTCAAATACTCATTACCTCAATAATTAGTTTAAGAGCATATCGACTTGTTTCAAATTCCTCAATCCAGACCTAAAATTAAAACCAAGATGACGAACGACACACTGGAGTCCGTTCAACGAACTCAAGAGACTCGTAACTAAAAGAGTGTGAGAGTAAATATATAGGATCCAAAGTTCTACCAAACCTAGATTGTGTATACTTTTTATGGATCAATCACGAACTGAGTATCATCCGAACGTCTTTCACACAGAAGAGAATCATTGTGGTACAACGGGCAACACACGGTTTTCCTTCCGTTCACAACCCCGATTACGACCCCTCAACGATCGTCGGTAACAAGGAACATCACCGACAACTGACCCTAAATTAGAGACACAGGATGGCGGGAGAAGACCTATCGTTTGTAGTCGAGACGAGTCCTTAGGGTAGATTGACTCGTTTGAGACCTGGACTAAGTTAGTGTGGGTGAGGTCTCTGTGTTTCCTTAGTTAATGACCTATGTTGTTCTCACGTGACTGGCGTCTTCGTTCTCGATCTTTACTGTTCACTAGTGACGGGCGGGATGGATCATCCAGATTCGACGCTACTTCACCAAATTTCATGTCAAAGAAAGTACAGACATGGTCCTCGAGGTTCAATCAATGTTTATGACGACGACGACGACGACTCAGCGAAGTCGGCACAGGCTGAGACACACTGAGGTATCTGCCGTCGGGTGGTCCGAGGGGATAGGGACCCTAAGAGGTCCGTTCTTGTGACCTCACCCAACGGTAAGGGAAGAGGTTACACACTTTCACTTTTCACTTTCACTTCAGCGAGTCAGCGCTGGGGTACCTGACGTCGGGTGGTCCGAGGAGGTGGGTACCCTAAAAGGTCCGTTCTCACGACCTCTCCCCACGGTAACGGAAGAGACTGTGTGCGGAATATTAATAATGAATATACAGATAGACTGTAGATCTAATACTTGATTGTCTGCATACTAGAGAAACGGAATAAGTCTAAAAAAAGGGGTCGAGGATTGGACTACGGGCTTTGCTCATCTACAAAGGTATTTACACTCACGTTTGTACCTATTTCACAAACTTTAAGAGACCAACAGAACAGAGACACAATCTATAATGTATGGACTCAGTCGGTTGAAGATTTTGTGGAAAGACGGGTGTCCGCCGTCCGTACCGAGTCACTTAAGATGTCTTCACCACCATAAAGTCAGTGTCTGTCGTGTGTTAGTCTGGCCCGTTACGGAGGGACCCTTGACTTTATACTTTGTCTGCAGACCCGGTCTATTGGAAAGTCCGGGAAGGTCTACACCGGAGGACGCTAAGCTTCCCTTACTTAGGAAAGAGTAGACGGGTAAGTGGAAGAAGGACTCTCGGATCCTTGGAAGTCACTATGACTTAAGGACTTATGAACTCTGAAAAGTGTGTATGATTCCTTCCATTTGCATGATCAGTCCACCTGGGACCGGGGCGTTCAGTGGTCTCTTGAATCTCACAAAGGAGAGGGAGCCGTAGGGAATTTAAGATTCCAACAAGTAGTAAAAAAAAAATTTGACTAAAAGTGTGAAAGGTCGACCCCGAGTAAGGGACGGTGCATACAACCATAAGGGGCCAATGTACCTGGGAGGGTGGTCGACATCAGTGTCAACCGGACTCACGGCGTCACCTGGTCCGTGAGACGACCTGTGATGTAAGTACTACAGTAAAACGGGAATTGTTCATTCATGTGACACTAAGGGTACAACTACCTGATTCTTTGTTTTTACCTCTTCGAACGGGCTAAATCTGGCGACTTCTCAGCACCTCGACATTGAGTCCAGGTGCCAGAAGGATGAGGCCTTCCGTACGAGAATTGGGACTTCGGTCACGAAGAGTCTGAGACGACACGTGTGTCTAACGGACCCCCAGCACTGATGTTCGTCCAGGACTACCTCAACTAGACTCCTCTCCGGACCCTAGGGAGTAAAGAGTGTCCGGGGGTCTTCTACCTACACGACTGGAGACTGATGAGAACCTCATCGTCCTGGGGATCGGTAGGTACGAGGGATTTAAGACGGTACGGAAATCCCGAACTTGTTGATCAAGAAGACCCGGGGAGAGGTCCAAACATCGGTTAGTGAGGAATAGAAGACATTCTACTCTCGTATCACCACCCACTTAGTAAAGACCGTGTACATGAGTCAGGTACTCGATAAACGGGTGTCCCTATTGATCGTGGTACTGACTGGTGGGTCTCCAGTGACCTCTGTTTTTACTGTCGAGCGTTGAGTCAGTGAAGACTTGATTTGGGTGGTCCTAAATTTGGATTAAGAATTTTCTTTTTTTTTTTATGTACATATATATGTGTCTGTGTGTGTGTATATATATGTAAACAACAACAACAACAACAACAACAACAACAACAACAAATCAGTGATTCAGTACAGACTGAGTAAACGCTGGGGTACTCGACATCGGACGGTCAATGGAGACACGTACCTTAAAGGGTCCGTTCTTATGACCTCACCCAACGGTAAAGGAAGAGGTCCCCTAGGAGGGGTGGGTCCCTAGTTTGGGTCGAGAGGATGTGACCACTCACCTAAGAAATGATAACTCGATGATCCCTTCGAGTATATATATCTTCGGGTACATAAATATATATATATATATATATATATATGGATTTGTTACAAAACTCAATAAAGTTTTATACAATAATATTGATAGATAAAAATTTCGTGAACATCATTTTATACTCCAAAAAGAATTCGTTTTGTTTTTTGGTTGTAACTTCCTTCTAGTCCTGGACGTTTAAATTACTGTACTATAGCGTGTTATATTTTAATAAGGTGAACTTGTTGAAAATTAATTAATATCACGTATCTACGGTCAATACGGACTAAATAATTCTCCTCAAGTCGTGTGACCTAGGATTATATATTGTGACCAACGGTACCGTGGGTCGGAAATGTTCTTGTAGAACTCCTAGTGTCACTACCACAGATCCACTATTCACACTGGAAGGTTACCTAAATTACTATCTAATGTTATGACAGGACAGTTTCTTTTGTGGAATCTGAGTTCCATCTCGCATATACATATATACGTCGAAGAATAAAATAATCTCTAGTAAAGTTTAGTCGGTCTTCCTTTGACACAGAGAATTTGTGTTCAAACGTACAAACACACACATATATGTGTATATATGAATGTATAAGTGTATAGTGTGTGTATGTAAATTAACCGAGAATGTTATAAGTTAATTTCCTACTTAGAACTCTCTCCCTTCTGATCCTCCACTTTGTGTCCCTAAAAACTCCGTCACTTTAATAAGACATACTATGTACTACCTATGTACTGTTTTGGGTGACTTGAATGTTTTGTTTCTCACTTCGTTATATTTAATGCCTGAAATCAGTTATTACCTAAATATAGTCCAAATGATTAAGATTGTATGTTTGGAGTGTTTATGTTCTATTATTACCCCCTTGAGACACACTACTCACACTTAGAGACGTGATGTATGAGTTCAAAATACTTTTTAAAATTTAAAGAGATTTTTATTTCAGATGACCAATCATATTTAATATATAGTCAAGTCAAGTCAAGTCAGCGAGTCAGTACAGACTGAGACGCCGGGGTACTTAACGTCGTACGGTCCTGAGGGACAGGTAGTGGTTGAGGGCCTCAAGTGAGTCTGAGTGTAGGTAGTTCAGCCACTACGGTAGATCGGTAGAGTAGGAGACAGCAGGGGAAGAGGAGGACGGGGGTTAGGGAGAGTCGTAGTCTCAGAAAAGGTCACTCAGTTGAGAAGTGTACTCCACCGGTTTCATGACCTCAAAGTCGAAATCGTAGTAAGGAAGGTTTCCTTAGGGTCCCGACTAGAGGAAGTCTTACCTGACCAACTATTATGTATAATATATAAATAACAACAACGAGTCATCGATTCAGTCCAGACTGAGAAACACTGGGGTATCTAATTTCCTGCGGTCCGAAGGGTCCAAAAGTGATAGAGGGTCTCAAACGAGTTTAAGTACAGGTATATAAAAATATGTACATATATGTAGATATATATGCAGTACAGAAAACGTAAAAGTATGACGAGTACCCCAAGAGTTCCGTTCTTACGACTCCGCCAAACGGTAAAGGTAGAAGTTACTGGTGCAAAACAGTCTTGAGAGTATCTTATTAACCACGAAAACTTGACGTCACGATCTCTTCTGAGAACCCTCAGAGAACCTCACGTTCCTCTAGTTTGGTCAGTTAGGACTTATAAGTAACTTTCCTGACTACGACTTCGACTTATCAAACCGGTGGACTACACTTCTCGGTTGAGTAATCTTTTCTGGGACTACGACCCTTTCTAACTTCCGTCCTCCTCTTCCCCTGCTCTACCTGTACTCAAACTCATCCGAAACCCTCAGCCACTACCTGTCCCTTCGGACCGTACGACGTCAAGTACCCCAACGTATCTCAGTCTGTGCTGACTCAACGACTTGTTACTATATGTGCACACACACACACACACACACACACACACACACGAGGAGGATCTCCTTGGTGATCTCTTTTGGAGTATTTCATTCTACTATACTAGTTCTTCATTCACCGTAACGACTTTTAATTTTTATAAACAGAGTGTTTGACCAGGAAAAGTACAGAGTGAGAGGTAGGGGAAAGACATAAGGGTTGTACGTGTGTGTAGCAGAAGGACGACGGGGCACGAACTGGTCTTGGAAGGTGGTAGGAAGATTGTTCTCAAGTAGGGATAAGATCTGGAACCGAACGGGTGTTTTTGGACGAGTGGGATACGAGGTTAAGGGGTCCCAACGACAGGAGTGTTTTCGCTACGGTTTCCCCTTTTCCTTCACGGAGACGGGTGTAGTATGAGATGTGAACGTAAATGAGGGAGGTCTTTTCCGGTATCAGGATGTCGAACCGAAGCCCGACGTACAGAAATCGTCTGCGAGTTTTTTTAATCATCGTTTTTTTTTCGTAGAAAGTCTAAGACTCCGGACCTTTCTCCTATAGAACTTTATATCCTAGGTAAGTTACCGAAGTTTGGGTGGTGTTGGTAGGGTTGTCGATGACTGCGACAGACAGGTATCTTTTCCTTCCTTTCGGATGTAAGACGCGGTACGGTTCATGTGTTTCGAGTGGTGTATTTTCCTTCTGTCAAGGAGATGGATACACCAGTGAAGGAATACTGATAGGACCGAAGCGGTGACAGTAAGGAGACGACCAAAACGTTTCTTCAGGGTGCACAAGGATCTCCGTCAAGACAAAAACCAGAGACGGGTCCCTATCAATGACCCCGACGATTCCAACACCTCTGTCTTTGTCCTCCCTCAAAACACGGTTTCTTCCTTCTTTTTTTCTTTTGTCTCTCTTTTTTTAATATCGATAAGTTCTGAAGTAATTTAACGAGTCGTATGAAGGACATTCCAGGAGGATGGGAAATTTTCTCTAGGAAGAGAACCTATAAAAGGAAGACGGGTGTAAAGGAGACGGGAATTCAGGGGTCCCTGATGGAAACTGGAAATATCCCTTGTAGTTCGGGTCGTAACGGGTTACAAAAAGATAAGGGGAAGTAGTTCCTCCGGACCCTTGGTTCTAGGGGCTTTCTTACTAGAAGACAGATGTCAATAACAATATTTACAAGGAGACCTTGAGTGATCACCGGCATACCAGAAGCCAAAATAAACTCTTGTAAGAACCGAACAAAAGATAATTTCCGTTCCGTCCGTCTCTCGTATCATTTACTTTTCTATAAAGGTCGACCCAAGAGTCACTCTAAATAAAAAGTCATTTATTTCATGGGGACCCTTATTTGACGAGTAGGAAACTCTACATAATGATATCAAGGATAGTATAGACAGTTAAGTCCTTTTCTCTGTTAAACGATTCATAGGACAAAGGGACCTTTAATTAAGAAGACACTTAGTGAAGTTGGTGAAACAGGAAAATGGGGGATCTAGTTTATATCTGAGAACCGAAGGAGAAGTCCCGGTGGGTCGTGAGGTCGAGAGAGTCTCCGAGAGAACGGGAGAACTGCTCGACACGACACGGGTCGGTAGTCGGCGAAAGACCGAAGGGACAGACACGAGTGTTGTCGGAGCCGGAGTGACTTTTACGGTTGACGGAGTAGGTAATTGACTCAGGTAGGATCTTTTACTGGTTTTACTACTTCGGTTTCCTAAATAAGAAAGGACCTTGTGGCGTGATCGAGGAAGGACAACCGGAATTATCGTTCGTCTAAAAACAGGGAAAAGGTAAGAACCTTATCAGAAGACATAAGTCTTACCTAACCGTCACTCTAGATGCACTTGAGAGTCAAGGAGACGAGGACAGGACGAGTGGTCGTTCATGATTCCAGTCGTCTAAACCAGAAGGAACCCGAGTCGCAACCCCAAACTCCAACCATTCGTTAGTAGAGAGGGAAAGACCCAAGAATTGGTCCACTCTCGTCTGCACTCGTTGGTCTCTCCTTAGTCTTAGGAACTAAAAAATAAAAATTAACTAACTACTAACCAAATGTCGTGACCGAACTAAAGACAGTATGTAGTTGTACTTATTGGTACCCACAGTGTATGCAGGGGAGGGAGACCTTAGAGGGGGGTGGAGGGTGGAGGGTGGGGAGATCCAACAATGTCTCGGGGTCAAACTCAAGGGCCTTAGTGTGTCGTTTAAGGGTAACCAATAGGCAAATGTATACAATCACAGATACGTAGGTGCGAGGAGAACTAAGTGGTAAAACTCTCGATCCAACCTCTTATACCGTTCCGAAGGGAGGAGGAAGGACTTTTCACCTAGGATTGACGGTGACTGAGTTCGTTGGATACCGGTCTCCTCTTCGGCCTTGGTCCACTCGTCTCTAGACCAGTCTAGACCACCCCTACATTCCAAGAACCAGACGAATGGTGATCTCTCACCTCTGTGACCAAAGGCGTTTCTCGAGGCTGTCCAGCTCGTTTAGATTTGTCGTTTCCGTCTACGGTTTATGAAGTAGGCACTCGACTAGGACAGGATCTTCAATATGCCATCTGTACTTGTTAGAGTTTTAGAGTTCCCGAATGTTTGTGACTTCCAGAGAAGGAGTACAATGTCTCAGTACGACTCAGTCGATGTTGAGTCGAGACGTGGGAGAGGGTTAAGGTCCTGGTTCAATTAAGTAGACTCTATAACGGTCGGTCTACCGTCTCCCCTCTCTCTAAATCGTTTAGGGTAGGACCACAAATTTCGACGACAAGTCTCCCCTGGGTGAAGTGAAGATACATCATTTCTTAGACCGAAACGGGTTTCTCGGAAGAATGGAAACGGGAGTCGAAGACCCTCTGGTAGATACAGGGTGGAGTGTCCTCACAGAAGTAAATCCTGTTCTCGACCGATATACTTAGAATTTCTCAGCAGTCGTCGTGGACTATTAGAAGTCCACCCCCACCAGTACGGTCTTTTTGATTGGTACACTGAATCCTACCAACAACACTCAGTTAGTGGACCCGTCAATTATTTAGTACGGGTACATTACCTCGGAGTTATTTTTGAGACTTGAGTTTCGAGTCCACTTGAAGGGACCACCCGTTATGACATATGTACACCGAGTGTGACAACGACCCTCCCACTGTACAGACTCGTCTTTCCTTAAAAGTCTTTGAGACGAGATGTGTACCGAAGAAAAGTGACTAAAGAGTAGATATATAAAAAGGATATTATTTGATATTGGTTCTTATATCATCGTAAGACCCTCAAGACACCCAGAAAAATCGTTTATACTTTTGTCTCACTAAACCCTTTTGGGACTTGAACGCGAGTCACAATCTTCACTCCCACCAGAAGCACTTGAGAAGGGAGATTTAGATGTCGACCGTAGTCTTCAAAATTCGTCTTAAGAGTCGGACCACCTAACACGGGAGCGTCGAATGTCCCACCCCGATTGAGATTCATTGAAGGTAAGTGTGAAGAAGTCGGTCTCATTTAGTATCTGGTACAACAGACTTAAGTAGTTCCGTCCCTATGGACCAGGAGGGTGTTCTTCCTTGTTAGATGGTGTCATACAGTCCATTTCTTAATATTTGTGAACTTAACCTTACCGTGGTCTTACTACTGTTCTTTTCTGATCGATCCTGTCTTATTTCGGTTCTAGTTCTTATAAACCACGAGTAATGTACCCTCTCGTTACTTCACTTTATACTTAGTAAAGGTGTTAACATCTAACAACCACTATAGTAGGTGACTGTTCTGGTCTTGACCTCGATTTTTCCAATTATAAATCGTATAATTCGAACGTCTAGTAAGTCCTTCTCCGCAAACCAAACTGACATAACTATGTCTTAAGTTGTGTCCTTACTATCGGTCTTTATACACAAGTCTTAAGTAAAGGTATATTCCTTATCAACTCACTTACTCTAACGATTTTAATGGATCTTATATTCTACTCCTCCCGACTTCTACCTTAGGGTTCCGTTAAGAAAGGTCGAAAAAAGTACACTCCTGTGTATGTATAAACACGTCGAGTAACTCCAATTTGTCTGTTCTGTCGAGTTCAGACATCCGTTGTTCGGACACCCGAGACCGGTGACGTTCCTGACACCCCTAGTGATACGTACGACTATCCCTTAAGTCAGGATGTCTTATTTATGTAAACGACGATTCAGTGAAGCCAGCACAGGCTGAGACACGCTGGGGTTTCTGCCGTCGGGTGGTCCGAGGGGGCAGGGACCCTAAGAGGTCCGTTCTTGTGACCTCACCCAACGGTAAAGGAAGAGGTTACGTACTTTCAGTTTTCACTTTCACTTCAGCGAGTCAGTACAGACTGGGAGTCGCTGGGGTTCCTGACGTCGGATGGTCCGAAGAGGTAGGTACCCTAAAAGGTCCGTTCTCATGACCTCACCCCACGGTAACGGAAGAGGCTATTTATGTAAATCCTTTACCTTTTTCGGTTTTCCTTTGGCTCCCTCCTCCCTTTAACCTTGTTTACGGTAGTACCTCCGATCCTTCCCCTTCTCGACAACTTTCCTTGAAGTCTCTTCAACGTCTTAAACTTTTGACTCTTCATACTCAGTCAAAACTATTTCTCATTTAGTGACAACTTGACTCTCTTTCTCCAAAACACCTCTCCGCCACACCTTAGTTCTGACCTCCCCCTATTTTCACTATCTTTTTGTATTTGGTGTTCATTTCCATTGAGAGTCATAACCGATACCTACTCTACTTTCTGTGAGTACTGTCGTTGTCGAACAGTAATCCACATCCCCCTCAAAAATATTCTACCGGTTCTGGAGTTGTAAAGATTTTCTATTCCTGTTTCATCGTCACCTTCTCTTCAAGTGTTACTCCTTTCTCTCCCGTCACTAAATATTTGTTCCCGTCAGTCTCCTCCCCTGGGTCTCATCAGTGAGTGGATGACGGCTGTAGGACCCCTCACTTCAGTTCTCCTGGAATTCTTCGTAATGATACTGGTTTCGATCACCTCCACTACCTTAAGGTCGACTCGATAAAGTTTGGGATTTTCTACTACGACACTTTCACGATGTGAATTATACAGTCGTTTAAACCTTTTGAGTCGTCACCAGTGTCCTGACCTTTCCCAGTCAAAAATAAGATTAGGGTTTCTTCCCGTTACGGTTTCTTATAAGTTTGATGATAAGTTAATACGAGGAAAGTGTACGATCGTTCCATCACCAGGTTTAGGAAGTTCGATCAGAAGTCGTCATGCACTTGGTTTTTGAAGGTCTACATATTTGACCTAAATCTTTTCCGTCTCCTTGGTCTCTAGTTTAACGGTTGTAGGTAATCTAATCATTTTCGTTCCTTTAAGGTCTTTTTGGAGATGGAGACACAGTAACTGATACGATTTCGGAAAGTGACACACCTGGTGTTGTTTGACCCTTTAAGAATTTCTCTACCCTTATTGTCTGGTGGAATGGACGGAGGACTCTTTGGACATACGTCCAGTTCTTCGTTGTCAATCTTGGTCTGTACCTTGTTACCTGACCAAGGTTTAGCCCTTTCCTCATGTAGTTCCAACGTATAACAGTCGGACAAATAAATCGAATATACGTCTCATGGAGTACACTTTACGACCCGACCTACTTCGTGTTCGACCTACTTCGTGTTCTAACGACCCTCTTTATAGTCTTTGGAGTCTTTCTCTCTACTATGGTGAGATTACCGTCTTTCACTTCTGCTTGATTTCTTGGAGAACTATTCCTACTTTCTCCTCGGACTTTTTCAACCAAACTTTGAGTTGTAAGTTTTTTGACTCTACTACCGTAGACCAGGGTAGTGAAGTACCACTGATGTTCCCCCTTTCACCCTTGTCACTGTCTAAAATAAAAGAACCCGAGGTTTTAGTGACGACTACCGCTGACGTCAGTACTTTAATTCTGTGAACGAGGAACCTTCTTTTTTCCACTGTTTGGATCTGTCGTATAATCTTTTGTCTCTGTAATGAAACGGTTGTTTCCAGGTATATGAGTTTCGAAACCGAAAAGGACATCAATACATACCCACACTATAAACCTGGTATTTCTTCCGACTATCAACTTCTTGACTACGAAAGCTTAATACCCCGATCTCTTCTAAGAACTCTCAGGGAACCTGACGTTTCTCTAGTTTGGTTAATTAGGATTTATTTTAGTTGGGACTTATAAGGAACCTTTTTCACTACGAATTCGACTTCGAGGTTATGAAACCGGTGGACTACACTTCCCAGTTGAGTAACCTTTTCTGGGACTACGACCCTTTCTGACTCGAGACCTCCTTTCCCGCCCACTGTCTCCTACTCTACCAACCTACCGTAGTGACTGAGTTACCTGTACTCAAACTCATTTGAGGTCCTCTACCATTTCTTGTCCCTTCGGACCGTACGACGGCAGGTACCCCCGTGTTTCTCAACCTGTACTGACTCGTTGTTGTTGTTGTTGAGAAGTGACTCTATTTATAACCCGTCACGTAAAGGATTGTATAGTTAAATGTTAAGATTGAAAGTAAAGATTAAAACCTTGTTTCACGAAAAAGGTGTAATTTGAAGTCGGAGTATTTGTTTATAAGTCTTTATAAAAATTTGTGTCCCGAAAATTCAACCGATTCTCTACCCTTTTTGTTTCTTGTCACAGAGAAGATTGATTAGGACGGGATAATGTACAGTAAAGACTAGGGACACCGAATGTCAGGACAAAGTCGGTGGTGACGTGGTTGGTCCGGGTGTACCCGAGGTCTGTTGAAGTACGACCAGGTTGGACGTCTCGAAACAGAGTACGGTGTGTACCCGGAGAGTGAAGTGTAGGTCCCGAAAGAAGATCTACGACCGTCCGGGATCATCCGTATAAAGAACAAAAACAAGTCGACGAGTCAGTACAGGTTGAGAAACACTGGGGTACCTGACGTCGTGCGGTCCGACGGGACAGGTAGTGATTGAGGGTCTCGAAAGAGTTTGAGTACAGGTAACTCAGTGACTACGGTAGATTGGTAGAGTAGGAGACAGTAGGGGAAGAGGAGGACGGAAATTAGAAAGGGTCATAGTCTCAGAAAAGGTCACTTAACCGAGAAACATAGTCCACCGGTTTCATGACCTCGAAGTCAAAGTCGTAGTCAGGAAGATTACTTATGAGTCCTGATTAAAAGAAATCTCAATTTACTAAACTGGAGAAGTTCCCTGAGAGTTCTCAGAAGAGGTTGTGGTGTCAAGTTTTCGTAGTCAAAAAGTCACGAGTCGAAAGAAATACCAGGTTTAGAGTGTAGGTGAGTACTGATGACCTTTTTGGTATCGAAATTGATACACCTAGAAGTACCCGTTTCATTACAACGACTAAAAATTATACAACAGATCCAAAGAGTATCGAAAAGAAGGTTCTTCGTTCACAAAAAATTAAAGTACCGACGTCACTAAACCTGGGGTTCTTTTATCAACCGGTGACAAAAGTAACAAAGGGGTAGATAAACGGTACTTCACTACCCTGGTCTACGGTACTAGAATCAAAGAACATACAACTTAAAATTCAGTCAAAAAAAGTGAGAGAAGAAAGTCGAAGTAGTTCTCCAACAAATCAAGGAGAAACGAAAGACAACATTCCCACCATAGTAGATGTATATACTCTAATAACTATAAAGATGGTCGCTAGAACTAAGGTCGAACACGAAGTAGGTCGGGTCGTAAAGGGTACTACATGAGACGTACAGACAATCTATCCTACTGTTATATGTTGGAACTACATGAGGAAAGGGTTAAACCTTTCACTTTCACTTTCACTTCAGCAAGTCAGCACAGGCTGAGAGACGCTGGGGTTCCTGACGTCGGACGGTCCGAGGAGACAGGTACCCTAAAAGGTCCGTTCTTATGACCTCACCCGACGGTAAGGAAGAGGTCTCCTAGAAGAGTTGGGTCCCTAGCTTGGGCCCAGAGGGCACAACATCCGTCTACCAAGGTTAAACCTTGGTCAAGTAATAAGGTACAGGTCAAGATTGACGATGAAGAACTGGACGTATGTCCAAAGAGTTCTCCGTCTATTCCACCAGACCATAAGGGTAGAGAAATTCTTAAAAAGTGTCAAACAACACTAGGTATGTCAGTTTCCTAAATCGTCACAATTACTTCGTCTTGATCTCCAAAAAGACCTTAAAGAAACGAAAGAGATACTATGTTACCTACGACCGTTAAACTAGAGACCAAGGAGACGGAAAAGATTTAAGTCGAACTTATAGATCTTTAAGAGTCAAGTACACGAGAACTTCGGATCGGGCCTCCTAAAACTCGTACTTGAACGATAGTACACTTTACGCACGTTAACACGTCATCAAACTTGTAAGAAACCGAAACGGAAAGAAACCCTGACTTTACTTTTGACTGTAAAAGGTCAGGACATCGGTGACGACTCAAAAGGTTTGAACGACCATATAACTCACGTTGTGAAATTTCCGTAGTAGAAAATCCTAATTTTATCAAGTCGACCTTAAGGAAGTGGAGATGATCAAAACAAGTATCACCATGAAGTATTCCGGATGAACTGAAGTGTAAGGTCCTACAGACCAAGATCCACTCACTAGTGTAGTAGCACCAATATGACCAGTAATTCTAGAAAGAGAACATATCAGGAAAACACATAAGAACGGTGGAGAAGAACTAGAAAAGACGAAGACAATTCAGGTATGGAGAAGACAGGAAATAACACGGGTAGAAACGTACTTTATAAGGGAACCACAGAGAGTAAAATAACTTCTCTAGAGATTAGAAAGGGCAAGACAACAAAAGGAGACAAAGAAACGTAACATGTGAATTTTTCGGAAACAATATAGAGGAACTAGAAGAAGCCTTGAGACGTAAGTCTCCCTATATAGAAAGAAAAAGAGTAAACGGAAAACGAAGAGAAGGAAAGAGTCGATAAACATTCTGAAGGAGTCTGTTGGTAAAACGGAAAAAATTAAAGAAAAAGAACCCCTACCAAAATCGAAGACGGAAGACATGTTATAATACTTGGAGACAGGTATCAAGTGGTCCGTGGGACAGATGGTCTAGATTAGGGAACCTAGATAAACAGTGAAGGTGATATATTAACATTCTCTAAGTCAAATCCAGTATGTATTTACTGGATCACCAAAAGAGATGAAAGAACTAAAATCAGACTTAAAACGTCATCCCTCAAGTACCAGACTGGGTGTCCGTCGAGGTCAGAACAAAAACGACTGACACATCTCAAAGAGGTAGAAGTCGATGTTTCTTACATTAATTAGACTAAAGCCATAACTGATAGACCACTACGGGTATACATCTCAGAAGAGAACACAACAACCTTCTCCCACGAACGATACTGGTCACACAATAGAACCGTTTTGGAGACAATCAGAAACGGGACGAAGTAAAACATGAGGTTCCGGTTTGTACGGATACTGAGGTCCATAGAGAACTGAAAGATGAAAACGTAAGGTCAGAGAATACTACTTTTCTTTTAGAAAAAAAAAAAAAAAAACCATAATCAAGATCTTCCAGAACATCCAGAAGTATCTGGTAGGTTGAAGTTGAAGAAGTCACAAACACCAACCCCGTATCTGAACCCAATGACACTATAACTTACCAAACGGAACCTTTGTTTGGTTCTAGTAAGACAGTGAAAAGTCTAACGTGGGTTCGTTACGTAAAACTTGAGAAAACAACTGATACTCCCGATGAGGTAAAGAAGATTCTCTAACAACGGGTGTCATCATCTATGTCACCAGTAGACTTGATTTAAGGGGGTAAGGACAGGTAAAATCAGGTGACTAAGGATTTTAAAACTACAACTAAGAACGGTAGAGGACAAACCGGTGAAGGTTAAATGGAACTAATTACCTGGATTGTAAGGTCCAAGGACATGTTATAACAAGAAATGATCTGTAGATCCTTACGTATTAGTCCTTTGACTCTTGTCATATAGTCAAGTCAAGTCAAGTCAGTGAGTCAGTAAAGACTGAGAAAGACTGGGGTACTTAAGGTCGTGTGGTCCGGAGGGATAGGTAGTGGTCGAGGACCTCAAGTGATTCTAAGTACAGGTAGCTCAGTCACTACGGTAGGTCGGTAGAGTAGGAGACAGTAGGAGAAGAGGAGGACGGGGGTAAGGGAGGGTCGTAGTCTCAGAAAAGGTTACTCAGTTGAGAAGCGTACTCCACCGGTTTCATGACTTCAAAGTCGAAGTCGTAGTCAGTTGTGGGTCCAGACTAGAGGAAATCCTACCTGACCAACCTAGAGGAACTTCAGGTTCCCTGAGAGTTCTCAGAAGAGGTTGTGGTGTCAAGTTTTCGTGGTTAAGAAGTCGTGAGTTGAAAGAAGTGTCAGGTTGAGAGTGTAGGTATGTACTGGTGACCTTTTTGGTATCGGGTCCCCAATTTGATACCTGTTTTTCTTTAACCTCGAACACCTATTTAGGATTGAAGACAGAGACGACACCTTAAAACTCAGTCTAAACTTCTAGACTAAACCTATACATCTACTCTGAAACCTGAAGTCTCGACTACGTCCTTACTTAATTCTGAAACCCCGACAACTTTATTTTAATTAAATAAAACGTACATTCTTCCCGTACTACCCCACCCTCTGTCCCTTCTTACGATACCTGCCTTGACACAAGGGGATTTTGAGTAATTACAACTGTAAGAGTGAGTTACACTGACATAAACCTCTATCTCGGACATCCTCTAAGTCAAGTCAAGTCAAGTCAAGTCAGTGAGTCAGCACAGGTTGAGAAACGTTGAGGTATCTGACGTCGTGTGGTCCGAAGGGTCAGGTAGTGGTTGAGGACCTCGGACGAGTTTGAGTACAGGTAGCTCAGCCACTATGGTAGGTTGGTAGGGTAAGAGGAAGAGGAGGGTGGAAGTTAGAAAGGGTCGTAGTCCTAGAAAAGGTTACTCATCCAAGAAGCATAGTCCACCGGTTTCATAACCTCAAGGTCGAAGTCGTAGTCAGGAAGGTTACTTATAAGTCCTGACTAAAGGAAATCCCACCTGTCCAACCTAGAGGAACGTCAGGTTTCCTGAGAGCTCTCAGAAAAGGTTGTGGTGTCAAGTTTTCGTAGTTAAGAAGTCGTGAGTCGAAAGAAATATCAGGGTGAGAGTGTAGGTATGTACTGATGACCTTTTTTGTGTCGAAACTTATCTACCTGGAAACAATCATTTTATTACAGAGACGAAAAATTATACGACAGAACCAACCAGTATCGAAAAGAAGGTTCCTCGTTCACAGAAAATTAAAGTACCAACGCCAGTGGGAGACGTCACTAAGACCTCAGGTTTTTTTCGTTCAGAGAGTGACAAAGACAACGAAGGGGTAGATAAACGGTACTTCACTACCCCGACCAACGGTACTAGAATCAAAAGACTTACAACTCAAAATTCGGTTGAAAAAGTGAGAGGAGAAAGTGAAAGTAGTTCTTCGAGAAATCAAGAAGACATTCTTCTTGAAGAAATTCGAGAAGACATTCTTCCATTAATTCCAATTTATTCCAGTCTTCCTGGAATTAGGGTATCCTGATCACGGGAATATTCTTCTCCTTCTCCACGGTTTCCAAAGGGAGAAGGTACATTCCCGTGTTGTTCTACTATAGGTTTCTTTAAAGTAGTCTTAGGGTAGGTACAACCATAGGACTACGTCATTACTCTTTTATTTAAAGACAACAAATACGGTGGGTCAGATACCATAAAACAATACCGTCAGGTTCGGTTGACTTTGTCGGGGGTTCGTTTAACGGGATTTTGCATGAAATGTATTGAAGGACGTTCTGTCAGTTCTCTAGTTCGTCAGTCGGAGTAGAGTTCCGTTGATCGAACTATTGTATGAAGTAAAATCGAGAATGAGAAGGGGTACAGTGAGGGGAACCAGGAGTAAAAATAAGAGACATTATTGTGGAGGACGATCACTTTGGGACATAGAGTTTAACCCTGAACTTGCGTACCAGAAATAAAAAAAAATTATTTAAATAAATAAAATTAACCTCCAATTAATGAAATGTTATAACATAACCAAAACGGTATGTAGTTGTACTTAGGCGGTGTCCATATGTGCACAAGGGGTAGGACTTGGGGGGAGGGAGGAGGAAGGGGTATGGTAGGAAGACCCAGTAGGGTCACGTGGTCGGGGTTCGTATGTCATAGTACGTAGCTTGGACCTGACCGCTAAGTAAAGTATATATAATATGTACAAAGTTACGGTAAGAGGGTTTAGTAGGGTGGGAGAGGGAGAGGGTGTCAGGTTTCTGACAAGATATGTAGACACAGAGAAAACGACAGAGCGTATGTTCCAATAGCAATGGTAGAAAGATTTAAGGTATATATACGTAATCATATGACATAACCACAAAAAGAAAGACCGAATGAAGTGAGACATATTATCCGAGGTCAAAGTAGGAGGAGTAATCTTGACTAAGTTTACATAAGAAAAATTACTGACTCATTATGAGGTAACACATATACATGGTGGCGAAAGAATAGGTAAGTAGACGACTACCTGTAGATCCGACGAAGGTACAGGACCGATAATATTTGTCACGACACTACTTGAAACCCCATGTGCACAGAGAAAGTCAAGACCAAAGGAGTCACACATACGGGTCGTTACCCCAACGACCCAGTATTCCGTCAAGATAAAGGTCAAAAAATTCCTTAGAGGTGTGACAAGAGGTATCACCGACATGATCAAACGTAAGGGTGGTTGTCACATTCTCCCAAGGGAAAAGACGTGTGGGAGAGGTCGTAAATAACGAACATCTGAAAACCTAGCGTCGGTAAGACTGACCGCACTTTACCATGGAATAACACCAAAACTAAACGTAAAGAGACTATTACTCACTACAACTCTTAGAAAAGTACACAAACAATCGGTAGACATACAGAAGAAACCTCTTTGCAGATAAATCAAGAAACCGGGTAAAAAACTAACCCAGTAAATAAAAAGACCTTAACTCGACGTCCTCAACGAACATATAAAGACTCTAATCAACAAACAGTCAACGAAGTAAACGATAATAAAAGAGGGTAAGACTTCGTTAGAACTCTTTCTTCTTACCTTGACCTCCTTAGTTGGACGGACTGAAGTCCGAGATGATGTTTCGGTGTCAGTAGTTCTGTCATACCATGACCATGTTTCTGTCTTTATATCTAGTTACCTTGTTTTATCTTTCGGGTCTCTATTTAGGTGTGTGTATACCTGTGGAATAAAAACTGTTTCCTCCGTTCTTATATGTTCCCTAATTTCTGTTAGAGAAATTGTTCATCACGACCCTTTTGACCAGTTGGTGAATATTTTCTTACTTTGATCTTGTGAAAGATTGTGGTATGTGTTTTTATTTGAGTTTTACCTAATTTCTATGTTTGCATTCTGGTCTTTGATATTTTGAGGATCTCCCCTTGTATCCGTTTTGCGAGAGGCTGTATTTAGTGTCGTCCTAGGAGATACTGGGTGGAGAGTCTTATAATCTTTATTTTCGTTTTTATTTGTTTACACTGGATTAATTTTAGTTTTCGAAGACGTGTTGTTTCCTTTGATATTCGTTCCACTTTTCTGTCGGAAGTCTTACCCTCTTGCGTACCAGAAATCTGACTCTAATGTGTGGACCAGAGCCCTGAATTACTTCGAGCCCAAGAACTACAGAGTAACGTCTTTCTTTAGTCATTCTCTGTTTCACTATCCATTCTTTACCTAAATAGATCTCTCTTTGTGTGAGGTGTCTTTTCTCGTTACCGGTAGAGCCTTCCGTTGTCACCGGGGTCCCATACCCGAACGGTCAAAAATATCCTAAACCATTGAAGTATCTACTTACTCACCTTTCTGATAAGGTCGACAAACCACCTTTTGTATCCCTAAAGGTCTTTGACTTGGTGTTGGGTGAAAAACTGGAAAGACCAACCGGAACCTTGACAGTACCACGGACACCCACACAGTAAGTCCAGTAAATCGAACGACCACACAGTATTAGATAATACATGACTCGGAGTTCCAGGTCGTCTTCAATTGAAGAGGTGGTAGCACTGGGTGGACCAAGATTAATCAAATACAGTAACAGGAGTCCGATACAGTGAGACAGTTTCCATCACGAGAAGGGGAAGGGAGGTTAAAGTGATAGTAGTCTAAGATAAGAGACCCTTTGACTCCGATTCTGTGGTATATATACGGTCACTGTAAGTTTATAATTATATATATAGATTTTCGGTATGGAGAGAGTTTCTGAGGTCTAAACATATTGATAGAAGATCCGTTGTAGTGGTAAACTCATAGCTTATTTGTAGAGTTTTAAGGACTAGAAAAGGGAGGTATCAGGAGGTATAGAGTTACGTTTCGTAGAAATATGAATTTTCAAAGACTCCAGTCTCAAGAACTTTAATAGAAATTGAGGGCAGAGGGAGTATATGATGTAGTCTAGGTAATGTTTTAGAACAACCCAAATGGAATTTTATATAGGTTTAAGGTCAGTGAAGGGTGATGACAATAGGACTAGACTCGATGGCAGTAGATATCGGACCTAATAGTGTTATCAGAGAATTTGCGTGAGAGACAAAGATGCCACTAAGGATGAGGAATGTTCAATAAAAATTGTGTCGTCGGAATCCCCAAGGGTGATTTCGTATTCAATCATACAGTAAGGAGAAAAGGTTTAGGATGTTCCCGAGGAGTAAAGTTGACCATATTTTCAGTTTCATTCTATGATTATTCCGGGAATGTTAAACTGAGATTGTCGTCCTTCTTATCCTTTATGGTGAGATAAATGATTCTTCCCTTTCTAAGTAAATATTTCACTATAAAATTGTCTCTAAACTTCCTTCACTAGACGTCAGGTACCCCAACGTTTCTCAGCCTGTGTTGACTCGTTGACTCGACTTGACTTCCTTCATTCCCTTTTCTCAGGATCCGTGTTTCTGTAGTTCATGGTTCCAGGACCCCATTCTATAACGAATTGTAAGTGTCTTCGTGGTTCTATAGTCCTACCGACCTCCCTCGGTCGTCCTCTCTTTCGTTGTCTTTTACTCCAGTCACCCCATAGTCCCTTGGGCTGGTACATCTGAGACAACCTCTTGGAATATCCAGTTACATTCCTAAAGTCTAAAAAGAGACTCTACCGTGGAAATCTTCTATAACTTGTCAACTCACTATCTTAGATTAAACTCTAAAAAGTCTTTTATGAATTCCCGAAGGGACCACAACCTTGTCACCTTTGTCACAGTCTGAAATAAAACCCCCCGAGGTTTTAGTGACGTCTACCACTAACGTCGGTACTTTAATTTTCTACGAATGAGGAACCTTCCTCCCAATACTGGTTGGATCTATCGTATAAGTTTTCGTCTCTGAAATGAAACGGTTGTTTCCAGACAGATCAGTTCCGATACCAAAAAGGTCATCAGTACATACCTACACTTTCAACCTGACACTTCTTTCGACTCACGGTTTCTTAACTACGAAAACTTGACACCACAACCTCTTCTGAGAACTCTCAGGAACCTGACGTTCCTCTGGGTTGGTCAGGTAAGATTTCCTCTAGTCTGGACCCACAAGAAACTTTCCTTACTACGATTTCGACTTTGAGGTCATGAAACCGGTGGAGTACACTTCTCAACTGAGTAACCTTTTCTGAGACTACGACCCTCCCTAACCCTCGTCCTCCTCTTCCCCTGTTGTCTCCTACTCTGCCGACCTACCGTAGTGACTGAGCTACCTACACTCAAACACACTTGAGGCCCACAACCACTACCTGTCCCTCCGGACCGCACGACGTTAAGTACCTCAGCGGTTCTCAGTCTGTACTGACTCACTGACTTGACTCGACCACAACCTCTTCTGAGAGTTCTCAGGGAACCTGACGTTCCTCTACGTTGGTCAGGTAGGATTTCCTCTAGTCAGGACCCACAAGTAACCTTCCTGACTACAACTTCGACTTTGTGGTTATAAAACCGGTGGACTAGGTTTCTCGACCGAGTAAACTTTTCTGGGACTACAACCCTTTCTAACTTCCGTCCTCCTCTTCCCCTGCTGTCTCCTACTCTACCAATCTACCATAGTGGCTGAATTACCTGTACTCAAACTCATTTGAGGCCCTCAACCACGACCTGTTCCTTCGGACCACACGACGCCAAGTACCCCAGTGTTTCTCAGTCTGCGCTGACTCGTTGACTTGACTTGACTTGACTTGATCATTGAGTCTACCATTTCTTGGACGGACGTCACGTCCTCTGGTCCAAACTAAGTACTTAGTCCTTCTAAGGGACCTCTTCTCTTACCTATGGGTGAGGTCATAAGAGTGGACCCTTTAGGGTCTCCTAACCTTGTCTGTCTCCTCGGACCGTCCGATGTCTAGTACCCCAGGGTTTCTCAGTCTGTACTGACTCACTGTTTTTATAAATTTTCCTAGTGAGACTTTAGACACTACTCTTACCCCCTGTTCTTACGATCAATCCCTCCCCTGACCACGACACTAGATCTGTTCTTCGTAACCGAACTCGGTCTCATTGTCTTTCCTGTACTCAAAAATTTTTGTCACAGTCAAAGACTTAAATAAAAGGTCTTCCTTAGTTGTCCTAAACACCCTTTTCTAATACAGAAGGAACGAGTGGTTTCTTAAGAGTTACGGAGCACTAGGTTAGTTTAGTCCGTACAGAGACACGTTAGATCTTAGAATATACCCGAGTTCTATATACCGAATGGTCCGGTACAACGCACCGAAAGAGTTTTAGGTCCTTTGAAGACAAGTATAGACCGTAAGACGGTAGACGGAGTGTAAAATTAAAGAGAATATGATGACCGTCATTCAAACCCTTTTATAGACTTATGGATATTCAAATGTACAGATGGTTTTTTTCAGGTATATTAAGGAGACGTAATAGTTCTTCAACTTAAAGAAAATTCACGTCTAAAAAGTAAAATAAAAGGAACAAATCGAATTGAAGACACATAAGAATTATCATAGAAACTGGAAAGGACAAACATGGTCTTTACCTTCGGTAGACGTTCCGTCACCGGAATGGCCAGACGTGATTATACTGAAATAATAAGGTACTTTTAAGACAGTCCTACAAAAGATTCTTTTACTTCAACACAACGAAAAACAGAGTTCTTGTAAGACTTTTAGGCAAAGAGGTTTGTCACTTGTTCACATGATGCGAGTAGTCCTCAATCAGTGAGGAACGGGTCTGTTATCCGGAGGGTTCGTCTGAGTGACGTGTTAACAAATGGGAAATTTTAGGTGGACCGGTAGGTGGGACTTGTTAATGTAGTACTTAAAACGGGTCATAGTTAGTCCGGGACGACAACTTTCTTACTGAGGATTTTTGGAGTATTTATGGCGATAAAGAAGGGAGAAAGGAGATGTCGTCAGTAGAAGGAATGACGAAACAAAATAGTTTCCACAGAAGAATCACAGAAAAGTCCTTTACAATTGTCGACTACCTTAAAAAAAAAGGAAAAGTCTCTTATACCTTCAGTTTGTCTCGATGACATTAAAGAAAAAGGGAGATAGTAGAATTGTAATTTAGGAGACCGTTACTCTGATAGACACGAGAGAAAAAACCAAAATCTCCTGAATAAAAAGATAGAACCTAAGTGAATCCCGAAAAATGGGAAGGTGTGTAACAAAGAAGAAACTGAGGATTAGGAAGAAGAGGAGTGGAAGGTTACTCTCTTTTATGAGGCACGTAGTGTTCTTTTACTTCTCTACGATGAACTCTTATATCGCTCACTTCGCTCACTTTCAGCGAGTCAGCACAGACTGAAACGGTGGGGTTCGAGACAGGTACCTTAAGGGGTTAGTTCTTATGACCTCACTTAACGGTACGGGAGGAGGTCCCCTAGAAGGACTGGGTCCCTAGCTTGGGTCCAGAGGACGTAAAGTCCGTCTAAAAAAATGGTAGACTCGATGGTCCCTTCGGGGATTTTCATGTCAAACGATACGTTTATAGTCCCTATTTCAGGAGGAAACAAAAGGGTATCGAGAAACGTAAGATAGAGATTAAATCATGGATGTACACCGAGAAAGAGAAAATGACATTTGAGACTTTTTCATTCTCGACGATAGAAAAATAAATAGAATTTTGAAACGTGTCATACACTAGATTTTCAACCAAGAGACGTTGTGTTCCGTCTCTCTTTTCTCCGGTCTGGTCTGTTTTCGTTCCAGATGTCTACTTTTTTGTCCGTCTACTCACAAGTTGTTCGAAACTGATTACAGTCTCTGGTCTTCCGTTTACCCGTCCACGACTTGGTTCCAATTTTAGTATTCAGGTATGTGTCTCCGTTCACCGTGATTAATTGAAGACCCCTCGTTGTCGGAACAGTATCTCTCCGGTACGGGGGTGTTTCCCGTCTACACAAGGACTTGACGGGATCACACCAGTCTCAGGTACCAAGTAAAAATCTCGAAGAAAAGGGAGGGCTCATAGGAAAAGAAGTTACCAGAGAGACCGACACTTTTTGGCAATACAGTTGAGAAGTTTCAAGAGAAAAATTAAAATTATGTCCCAGGTCGAAATAGGTTTTCAAGGGAGGAAATGGTAATCCTTGAGATTCTATTGGTTCAGTGAAAGAGTCTTATAGGGCGTTGTCCACTGACTTTTTCTTCCGTCTAAATGGATTTCAGTGACCACTCGGTTTCCTGACACAGATTGTTCATCAATTTCCTGTCCACAGATGTGTTATAGACTCGGAGCAGTAAGAAGGTCTCCTGTAGGTAAATAAAGTCGAGGACAAGTTTGACGAGATCTGTCTTTTTACAAGACGTGAAAGGGATTCTCCGTAACATTATGGTAGTCTAGTCGTCTCGTTTAAACACATTGGGTTTCTGTGTAAAAATCTCCTTACGGCAGAAAGACACTCGACAACGGGAGAGTGAAAATAAAAACCCGTAGCATTTATCATTCTTCTGCTCCAATGTCTTTTTCCTCTCCTACCTTAAATAAAAGTGATGGTTTGTGTTCTTTACATCGCGTCTTAAACGAGATTCAAAAAAAGTCAACTCTTCGAAATAAAGTTATATGATGAAACTTTAATCCTTAGATCGTTGTTTTGACTAATAAATGACTATATACGTGAGTGTGTGGATTTGTGTGTGGGAACTTTGTGGAAAGATTACATAAAGAGTAGTTTAAGTCTACGTAGATCTCTATTCCGTTACAATTGCAATTGTCCCTTTCATTTCTGGTACTTTTCGGACTCTCATGTACGAGACGAATTTTTATGAGTCTAAATAAAAAGTAGTTATGATAAAAACCAGTAATTTCGATAAGTCAAGTCAACGAGTTAACACAGGTTGAGACCTTGGGGTACTTGACGTCGTGTGGTCCGGAGGGACAGGTAGTGGTTGACGACCTCGGATGGGTTTGGGTGTAGGTAACTCAGCCACTACGGTAGGTTGGTTGAATAGGAGCCGTAGAGGAAGAAGAGGAGGAAGTTACAAAGGGTCGTAGTCCCAGAAAAGGTTACTCAGTCGAGAAGCGTAGTCCACCGGTTTCATAACCTCAAAGTCGAAGTCGTAGTCAGGAAGGTCACTTGTGGGTCCTGACTAAAGGAAATCCTACCTGACCAACCTAGAGGAACGTCAGGTTCCCTGAGAGTTCTCAGAAGAGGTCGTGGTGTCAAGTTTTCGTAGTTAAGAAGTCGTGAGTCGAATGAAATATCAGGTTGGGAGTGTAGGTGTGTACTGATGACCTTTTTTTTCGACAGTGATCGGTATAAGTTTATCCCTCAAGTTCAAACACAATGGACGTTGATTGGAGATAGTTCTGAGGTGTAAGACAAAAGACAGAGACAACGAGATTTACCTGGTACTTTTGTGGAGTGAAAACCAGAAGGTATATCGTTTTGTAAGAACCTCTGTGTAGTAGTGTTAGGTCTAAGATTAGAGACTTTATAAGAGTAAAACGGAGATTCACAGTCTTTATCATAAGATAATCAACCGGAGGTTTTATAATATCCTCTGTATGAGTTCAATGAGTGTATCGATTATTATTGATACGACGACGATTCAGCGAAGTCAGCACAGGTTGTGACACGTTGGGGTATCTACCGTCGGGTGATCCGAGGAGGCAGGGGCCCTAAGAGGTCCGTTCTTGTGACCTCACCCAACGGTAAAGGAAGAGGTTACGTACTTTCACTTTTCACTTTCACTTCAGCGAGTCAGCACGGGCTGAGAATCGTTGGGGTATCTGCCGTCGGATGGTCCGAGGAGGTAGGTACCCTAAAAGGTCCGTTCTCATGACCTCACCCCACGGTAACGGAAGCGACTTATTATTGATATCCATTGAAAATAATTCACGAATAATGTGTGATTTTCACTTTAACAACGAGAGGGGTATAAATCATTTATTATGTCTGTCCCTTGTTTCCCTTCTAGACTACATCTATTCGGTGTCAAGTTGACTGAGTGACACTTTTATGTATGATGTAACGTAACCGTTGTTTGTGATGACAAATATGTCATCGGGCAAATCTGAATCGACAACTCACACTCTCTCTCTGTCTCATACTATGTTAGCGGTCCATTAAAATGAAAGGTCACACACTTATACACAAACTCGTTTGTCGACTGACCGTACATCATAATGGGTGATGTGTAAGTCGAGAGTAATAGAGGTTCTAGAGAGTTCTCCGAAACGTTTCTGTAATTTTAGGATAATAAAAATACATTTACATTATAAATTTTAAAGAAAGAGTTCAATTACTTTATTGATTACTTGTAATAAAAAGGGAATTACTCACTAAGATTATCATACTATTGTACACCGAGACTGTTCAATCTTCACTCCGTCTTCTGAGGTCTCACCACAATCGTGAAGTACCTTTCAATCAGGTCCAACGTTACAAGAATAATCACTCCTTATTAACAAACTTCGTTTGTACGACTCATTGCTCATCTGTGTTCCAACGGCACGGTCCTTCAACAATAATTCCCGGATCTTAAGGAAAATTTCAAGGTCCTTCTTACTCATCTTTTTGAATGGAAGATTTCGTTCCTCTCTGTTTAAAAAGACACTTCCTGTCTGGCATTTATAAACTCTACGAAGGCCGGTATGTCAGAGGCAGAGCTAATGAGTCGAGACGAAGACGACATCTTTCGTCGGGTCCTGTCGTCTTTCTCTATTGTGCATTTATTCACCTACGCCTACACAAGGTTGCGTTGAGATTCCCACGACTTTAAACTTCAAGTATTTAAAAGGACACAGTGTTTTATAACAAAAAGAAGACTATAAAATGTTAGTAAATTTTCATGTTTTTGTAAAAATCGGGTACCTGACAGTTGTTTGTACGTCCCCTTGTCTAGACTGGGTGTCCGATATAAAAGAACATAATTGTCAGGATTGTGAATTTGAATCTTTCCCACTGACTTATTCTAAGAGAAACCTAATTCTCTAAGTCCCTTCTCTGTTAATCCCAATCATACCGGAGTATGGAAAGGGAAGGTCGTAGGAGAATACAATTGAAGGGTCGTATTGACTTCCTATATCCCCGGTGGGTGGGATCAAAGATGAACTCCGAGAAGGTTAATTGGTGACCTGGGACATCTTGGAAGAGGTCGGACTAGAATAAGTTTAGAAGGAAGAGTAGATTCTTCCAATTTTACAGTGACTCCTACATAGGTCAAATTAACATTTCAATCTGTGTATAAAAACTCCTTATTAATCGTGATACCCCCTTTTTACGAGTGTCATACAATTCATTTTTCTAGTCTTTTGTCGTGGGTATATGTGTTATCCTAAAGTTGGAAAACAACTAATTAAAACTTCCACCAATCTTAAAATAGATCTAACAAGATAATGAAAAGTTTAAAAATTAATTAATAAATTCTCACTTTGTATACTACGACGAAGGCAAGATTTATAGTAGGTTTGGGAATTTCGCTAGGGGGAGGGAACACTCCGAAGGTGACTGGGACTAAACATACAGGACTGGAATTTAGGACTAGGAATTCAGAGTAGGAGACAGACTTTTATCTTAGAGATTTTTTCTCGGTGACATTTATTGTCAAAGCTGAGACTACCGACGATCTGACGGGATCCCTTCACTCCGGAACAATTTCTCTCTGAAAATTTTAGTGAAACAGGGACTGTACTTACCGAAATAATAAATCGGTTCAATGGACTATTAATTGTGTCTAACTAATTAATTCGACTGTAATCACAGTGGACTACGAACGAGACTTAGGACCGAAAAACCAACTCACTTTTAATCTCGGATGACAAATTTATTTAAACTTACGGTTATCTATTTCGTGCCGTTCTTAACTAAGTTTTTCATGATATAAGTCACCTGAACAATTACGAAGGAAGGATTTAACTATCCTTGACTTTTCCTTCCCCTCCTGTAGTTTAAATCAATGGACCTACTATTTCGCCATCTCATCCAATCGTAAGTGTCCTGACTCCATTTTAATTCGTTGTGTGCTTTTCCGGGATCCGGGTGTCAGTGAAGAATCCGTTACATTCACACTATATTTGACCTGTCTCAAGTCCACGTAATCGAGTAACGAAAGCGATATGTAGGTAGAGTGTACGGGACACAAGAACCTTAGTCCAAAATCTATCGTCACTCCCAGTCTCGTCTTTGACATTGTGGTCGTACTACTCGATCAAAATTTGTATTCTGATTTTAAATGAACCATACAGAATCTAATTCCTGAATCTCGAGACACAACTGAACACATCGGACTCAACTCACGTGTTTTCCTTTAAAATTGGGTTTTGAGATGGTACGAGAGAGTCGGAAAGTTGTAACAAATTGGATGATCAAGTAGTCAGGGACGTTCAGACCAGAAAAGAGAGGAGAGTGGGTTGGATAGTCGTATAGTCGTATCAAGACTAGTATAGATAGGGGACGAGGTTTTAAGAAGTACACGAAGGGAGACGACTGACTTATATAAAAATATTATTTACGTTCCGAAGGGGTCACCGAGTAACCATTGATGTTACGACCTCGGTGTCCTCTACGTCCAAGGTGGGGACCCAACCCATCTAGGGGACCTCCTCCCGTATCGTGGGGTGAGGTCCTAAGAACGGACCACTTAGGGTACCTGTCTCTTCGAACCACCCGAGGTCAGGCATCCCAGTGTCTCTCAACCTGTGATGATTTCACTAAATCGTATATGCGTTCTGAAAAATGTTAACCGGGATTGAAAAGGTCTAACAAAAGACGATAAGTATATACGTATCGGGTTCGAAGTCAGAAGGGGTCTTATACGGGACTTGAACGAAAGGTCAGAGAAGGAAGAGTACAATTGGATATTATTATTACACTACTATTATTATTATCGATGGTAGATAAATCAGAAATGATCTATGTATATTAAAAGATTGTTGAAATGTACGAAATAGAGTAAAGATAGGAGTATTGTTAGGATTATTTCATCCGTAGTATAGGAATGAAATGTCTACTCCGAACCTTTTCAGTTCGTGGAACGGGTATTAGTGGATGTGGTAAAATCACCACCTTCCGAAGTTTGTGTCTGGAGACTTAATATGCCGGTAAGTGAATTGGTGAGGTAATATGATGGAGGGAGTCGAACGAAAGAAGGTTCACAGGAATGATCGGGGGAGGTGTTTTAGCGTGTGTGTGGTGGGGGGTACGGTGTTCGAGTACTTTTAAGATGGTAGGAAGTTCTGGGTGAGGTTTACGATCGATGAAGGACGTATGTCAGAAAGGACTAGGGTAGGGAGGACGAAATCCACAAGGGGGAGAAGACTTCGAGGTTTTATACAGAAAAGACGGATTCTTAGGGAGTCCAAAGTTGTCGACGTCTATAGTTCCATTTTAATAAATAAAAATTACAATTGTAATATTACTGTGGTTTAGGACAGGGCACTTAGTGTCACTCAGACAAAAAGATGGTCAAATGGAGGTATATATTAAAGACCCTTGATACATCTTAGGGATGTACGAGGTTTAGATAGAATACTGGGTACAAGACTTACTCACGATATAGTCTTGAGAGGACCCTAGAGAAGTCCCACAAAAGAGAAGGACACCATTAAACAAAGTTATGACTGTGGTTTTGTGAAACAACTGATAGCACGTACACACGGACACTTCGGTGAAGTCAACACAGACTGAGAAACGCTAGGATACCTGACATCGGGTGGTCCGAGGAGACAGGTACCTAAGAGGTCCGTCCTTATGACCTCACTCAACGGTATGGGAAGAGGTCCCCTAGAAGGTCTGGGTCCTTAACTTGGGTCCAGAGGACGTGACGTCCGTCTAAGAAATGGTGACTCGGTGGACCCTTCGGGGAACAACTGATAGTTGAGGGGTGTTAATCTGGTGGTCCTTTTGGACAACTAACTCGTTTTGATTCAATGGTGTTATCACTTCTTATTGTGGTACTGTCATAGAATGATTATAGAGGTTCTACCTTCAGTCTTCTCATGTAAATATCTTAAATCCCTACACCAAATTCCCTCTTAGAAAATTCCATCCCTTACTAACGACGACGACGACGACGATTCAGCGAAGTCAACGCAGACTGAGACACGCTGGGGCATCTGCCGTCGGATGGTCCGAGGGGGCAGGGACCCTAAGAGGTCCTTTCTTGTGACCTCACCCAACGGTAAAGGAAGAGGTTACGTACTTTCACTTTTCACTTTCCCTTACTAACTCTAATCTGTTTAAAATACTGTATCATTAAAACCTAAGTACTTATATCGTTGTGTGTAGAAGTCCATTCATCACTATTTATTTTATAATAGATTCACTTGACAACGGATTTATTCATTGAAAAGTAGGACTATCTTGACAAATAGGTACACTGGTTTGAGAAACGGGTCTAGAAGTTCTTAAAGGACTTCGTTCTTGATTTCAATAAATGGTCAAATGTCACAATAGATAACTCTTTCTTAAAGGGTCTTGGTACTCCAGTACGACTGTATCCACTAGAGTGAAGGGTTACAGAGTGGTCGAGGATTGAGTAACGATCTGAGACGATACCACATACTGTGTCGAAAAACTCAAGAGTGTCCTGATGCTTCGATGTCTCGCCTCTCCGGGTGAAGGCGAGACTTATCGTCAATGAGAACCTCGAGTTGTTGGGATCGCGGTTGAGTGACGTCTCAATGAAAAATTAGGGAGATTTATTTTCTTTCTTCACTTACCTTTCCACCTTTAAAGACTTCTGATTACCTGTTCCATCGTCGTCCCCTTTGATTTCTCTTTACTAACTAAAAATCCTGTAGCTAGTCCCAACGGTATTATAACACAACAACTTCCGAAACAATGACAAAAAGACAAACTTCGAGAGACCATCGTAAAGGGTTCACTGCAGGAGTTCAAGTGCAAGTAAATACATCCTTCGGGGTCGTCCGACTTTCCCCTCTAACTCCAGCTGACCAGATGGGTTATACACTACTGAAATCTTAAGACATGACGCTCCGTTGAGGGTCGGAACACGTACATGGGGTTACACCACGAAAAATTTTGTAGGTGATTTCATAGGGACTACTGTCTTTCATTTGAAAATGGAACGACGACCATTACAATGATGAAGTCAAGTCAAGTCAGCGAGTCAGCACAGACTGAGAAACTCTGGGGTGCCTGACGTCGTGTGGTCCGAAGGAACAGGTAGTGGTTGAGGGTTCGAACAAGTTTGAGTACAGGTCGCTCAGCCACTAAGGTAGACTGGTAGAGTAGACTAAGGTAGACTGGTAGAGTAGAAGACAGCAGGGGAAGAGGAGGACGGAAGTTAGAAAGAGTCGTAGTCCTAGAAAAGGTCACTCAGTCGAGAAGTGTAGTCCATCGGTTTTATAACCTCAAAGTCGAAGTCCAGTCAGGAAGGTTACTTGTAAGTCTTGACTAAAGGAAATCCTACTTGATCAACCTAGAGGAACGTCAGGTTCCTTGAGAGTTCTCAAAAGAGGTTGTAGTGTCAAGTTTTCGTAGCTAAGAAGCAACGAGTCGAAAGACATAATGAAGAAGTCCCCTTGGTTTTTTTTTTTTTTTTTTACAAATTTGACCCTAAAGATTTTTGGTGGGGGTATCGGTGATTTAAACTCTCTGTGTCAGAATGTAAATAGTCGAATGAACAAAATGAGCTTCTCCAATTCTACGACAAGAATGTCGACGACTGTATTATTACAGGGGGTTTTATCTCAAACATTCTTGAAAGAAATTCTTTCTTACTTGGAGGAGGGACGTACTGACTCCAAGTTGTAGTCGCACCAAATAAAAATCAAAAATAAAAGATAATAGAGATTGACGGTACTTGTTTACGTGTGTGTGCGTGTGTACGCGTGTGTGCGCGTGTGTGCGTGGGGAAAGTCTAAGACATCGGAGTCCGTTCGGTCCGACTGACTTTTCAGGAGATTTACTTTGGAGGGGAACCTCGTCGTGTTTGTTCGTAGTGGAAGACGAGACAAGGAGGGTGGAGCCACTCGATCCCACTCCTACTCCTTCCACCTCCCTTTTCCCTTAGGGTCTGGAGAGACCTCCGGGAGATGAGTCTCCGGGAGATTTCGGGAGATCTGACAATTTAGTCTGGTCCGGAGGACAAAGGTCCCCACATTACTTCCGACGTCTTCATTATCTTTGTAGGAACGGTGACAGTTTTGATTAGACGATTATCCTTTCAAACACCGTTCGGAACTCAGTGAGTATAGACGCTCCTTTGGCCAAAGGATAAATCTCTTTTACCTCGGCAATAAGAATTCGTCTCTCTACGGATAACACACCCATTAATGTCCCTCCGAACCAACTGGACCGTTACTCCATCACAGCGATTTATGGACTTCCGTTCCCCGCGGACTTTACTTTCGCCTCCGGGGTAGACGGTCGGACATTACTAACGTGATAAACCTCCGTCTTTCCAAACAGACCTCGTCGACCAAAGAGAGGTTCACTGGAAAATCGTAAAGACGAAAACGGCAGACTGTCTACACAGTTCAGTTATTAAAGTTTTCGGGGACTCATTTATTGGTTAACACTCGTTCCTACTGGGTTTCGTTACTGTTTTACCGACGTGCGACGCGTAATACCTCGTATTATGGCTCCCGACCTTGGTCCTTGTAATAGTCTTCCCTTTCTTTTTTTTTTGTAAAATCAGAAATAAAAACTGATTTACCGAAAGGATGGGTATGTAGTCAACAAAAACTTAACCTTCAGCCCCCTCTTATCCCTACAGACCCACCTGCCCTCCCGGAACACCCCCGAGGTCAACCGCCCCACACCCGGGTCCACCGTAGACCCACGGCCTTGACTAGGACGTGAACGGGGGAGTGCGTCGGCCTTCCTGGCGTCGACTGCCCGTGGAACCTTTTACCGCCGACTCCTCTCCGTTGATACGTGGGTCTGGTCCGGACTCCCATGGACTTCAGAACGTTTCTCACAAGTGTCCGGTGCGTCCCCGACAATAGACCCTTGCTTCGCCCTGTCCCATAAGACCGCGGTTTCGACCTTTTCTAGGTCACTTCGTCCTCAATCATACCACCCTCGAGCGGACGGGCACTAAGGAGGAGGTTCCCGCATGTGTCGCGGACCTTTAGACCAAATAGGTTGTATAAGTATAAAAGGGGGTCCGAAAGATTTGGGAGTCGACGAGACACCCTTTGTAGTAGTTTGATTCCACTCTTCTTGGTGGGGGAGAGGGTCNCCTCCCCTCCCCCTCCCCCGCCCCGAGTAAACCCCATCTACGAAGACCTTAGTAAAAGACTCTGTACCCAGAAGTTTATAAGAAAGTTAAAAGGATGTGACCTGTACAATCCTTAAAAGAGGTGGTGGGGGTAAAAAATTACTCGATGTATTTAAGTCCAATTTGACTTACAACAGGAAGTCTCCGTTTTAAGAAGGTCTCTGTTTGTTAATAACCCTCTCTTAAGTACTTCATTCTGCTCGACACCACACGACTTCGGTCGAGTATAGTCGAGTACTGTCAGGTACAGTTTAGAAGTCCTTAAAACGTTTGACCAAAAATTTGGTAACCATTGAACTATAACCAGTATCACCACCATAAATGTAGTACCTTCAAGTCAAGTCAAATCAGTGAGTCAGTACAGACTGAGAAACACTGGGGTACCTGGTGTCGTGCGGTCCGGAGGGACAGATAGTGGTTGAGGGTCTCAGATGAGTTTGAGTACAGGTAACTCAGTCACTACGGTAGGTTGATAGAGTAGGAGACAGTAGGGGAAGAGGAGGACGGAAGTTAGAAAGGGTCGTAGTCCCAGAAAAGTTTACTCAGTCGAGAGACGTAGTCCACCGGTTTCATGACCTCAAAGTCGAAGTTGTAGTCAGGAAGGTTATTTGTGAGTCCTGACTAGAGGAAATCCTACCTGACCAACCTAGAGGAACGTCAGGTCCCCTGAGAGTTCTCAGAAGAGGTTGTGGTGTCAAGTTTTCGTAGTGTGACATATGTAGTCCCGAGAAAGAGGAGTCTCTTGACTAACAATGTGTAAACGGTCACGTGACGACCGTGTCCACTCAGACTCGTGGCCTCTTATGAGGGTAAACCGGTACTCCAGACCGAAGAAGAGAGAAAAAGGTTGAAACGTAACGAATAAGAGTTGAGTAAGTTATGGTTTCGACTCCGACTAGTTACTGTATATTATAATTGAGTAAGTTTTCTCCGAACTCTTACGAATTCCTAATACCAATATAAGGGGGGGAAAAAAATTTTTATTTATAACGAATGTGAAATTTCAGTTTTACGGAGTTTTATCGTATCTCAAGAGGTGTAAACCGAAATAAAGATATTGGAATCAGACTGACGAGTGGTTTTATTTCGAAGACGAGTCAAAACCGCATAGACCAGGTATTTTACGGGTCTTATACGGTACGAACAAGGGCTGTAGTTTGGAAACGAGTAAATACTTAAGGAACAGTCTTGACGTACCGGGACAGGATGATGGGTCGATTAGGATGTGGAAGAAGTTTCAGGTTGAAGTTGGGTGCACGAAATCAAGAAGAGAGTGTGGAGATCAGGTTTTCCTAAAAAGAGGAAAAAAGATATTGAAGGTACAATAATAATAATAAAAAACGAAGATGGAGAATGAAAATGAGAATTAGTATGTTATTGATAGAACGTAAAAGAGAAACAAGGAAAGGTATTCTTACAGAAGAGATGAATATTTCATAATGGAGAACTTCTGGTTACTACATACAATGTATTCTATCATATACGGAAGGGGGCCAGGATCATGTCAGGATTGTGTACCATTCACGACGTCTGTCATAAGAGTCGAGAGACTTATAGCTGAGAAAATTCCTTCAGAAATTGTCTATGACGGGGGACCCGGGGTTGAGGGTCTTTAGGACTAACCCAATCAAACAACATAGATATTTACAGAGGTTTACCAATGTTTAGGTAGATGTAATAACGATGGGTCAGGTCTTAGGGACCCACTAAAATTGTATGTTGGGACCATCGAGTCGATCATTTCTTAGACGGACGTTACGTCCTCTGGGGTCAAGTTAAGGACTCAGTCCTTCTAGGAGACCTCTTCCCGACCCTCTTCCCTATCTTACGAGGTCATAAGAACCCGAAGGAACCACCGAGTCAGTCAATTCTTAGACGGACGTTACACCCTCTGGACCCAAGTCATAGACCCAACCCTTCTAGGGGACCTCCTCCTGTACCGTTGGGTAAGGTCATAAGAATGGACCTCTTAGCAGTATCTGTCTCCTCGGACCGCCTGAAGGCAGGTACCCCAGTGTTTCTCAGTCAGTCTGTACTGACTCGTTGATTGTAAAAGTGGGAGATACCAATTCTTTGAAATGAATTTTTAATCTACTTACTTACCCACTTACCTACCTATATTTTGATTTAGTATGTTTTATTAATAGTTGTGGAGAAAAAAAAAAAAAAAATTGGTTCCAACTACGTGGCGATTGACTTTACCTTACGATACCAGTAGTTCCGGGACTAGAACTGGTACTCGAGGAATTCTTATTCAGCATAAACATCGTTCTAGAGGTACATAGTGTCGCAGACCGTGGTTGATGTATGAGTGTATGTCTACTAACCCCAAAGATGAAATAGGTGAATATAAGGAGGGGGGAGTGGTTGGACCGACCATCTTGGAAGGTCTAGAGTTGAATTTACTCTCGTTTTATTCTTTCAAAAACAACAACAAAATTTCGATACAAAAAAAATTATTATTCTGTTTCTTTACCTATTCAATTGACGAACTACTTCTACTACTTTATTTTTTCGTCTTGTTAACAGAGAACAAACGAAAATAAAAAAGAGGTATTTTCTCTTAATATAAGTCTGACGTTACCTACTTCGTGTTTAGAATCATCCTCTCTCTCTCTCACAGATCGTCGAAATTTTACACAAGTTCAGGTCTACGTAATGTAGATTCTGTTAATTTTGTTAAACGTCGACAATAGCGTCGACGATCACAGGACTCTTTTTTTTTTAGTCTCTCTTACCCTTTTAACGGTTTTCTAGTCTCGATTCGTTTACGGAGTCTAAAGTTTTTTCCCCTAAAGTATTAGGTCTTGATCTTTTAAAACTGAAAGTATAAGTCGTTGTAAGATTTCATATAAGAAGTGGTCTATTAAACATACGTAAATCATCCCTTTCTCGATTAGTAATCTCTCTTACTCCAACGGTTTTTATTAAGTCACGTTCGCTAAAAATATACTAATGATATAATATTCCTCTCATCTAACTTTCTTATAGTGTCCGTTTTAAGTAAGTTTTTGGTCAGTTCTAACTAAGTTTCCGTTACATAACTCAGGAAACTCAAGTAGGTGTTTTCAGAGTTACTACTTTATAGGTCCTTTTACGTCAACGACGGAAGTTCCCATAAAGTCAGATCTTCCTCTCTTTCTTTTGTTTCAGTAAGAAATACCCCATTTTGTATCCATATTCTGTCTTTCCACTTTCCTTTCAGAATCTACTTCCTTTTATTAACTTCTCTAATCGTAGAGTTACTCCTAGTCCTGTTTCTCTTTATTCTCCTGAATTAAGAGTCCAGTTTTCTCGACTGTTGACCCGTGTCCCCTGGTCCTTGTACCGTCTACTTCTTTTGTCCACTTTTCGAAGTACTGTCACCGGTACTACCGAATTCCTCGACGTCCTTCAAGTCCTTCTGTCCTGTATCTTAAGTTTCACATCTCACTCCGTACTTCTCTCTTTCCGTCCTCTTTGGTCGTTTTCAGTCTGGATTTTCAGTACAATTTCTCACGCCCGAAATAAGACTCTCATGACCTCTTGGAACCTTTCTATAATTCGGTCCTTTACGTGTAACTAAAGTGGTTCTGTAAATTGTCAACTTGTACTGACTTCGCTGAATCGTCGTCGTCGTCGTCGTACCCGACGTTCCTCTAGTTTGGTTAGTCACGATTTCCTTTAGTTGAGACTTATAAGTGACCCTCATGACAACGATTTCAACTCGGAGGTTATGAAACCGGTGGACTATGTTTCTCGGTTGAGTACCCTTTTCTGGGACTACAACCCATTAAACTTCCGTTTTCCTCTTCCCTCGTCGTCTCCTACTCTACCAATCTATTGTGGTGACTGAACTACCTGTACTTAAACTCGTCTGAGTCCTCTGTCACCTTCTGTCTTCTCGGACCACGCAATGTCAGGTACCCCAGTGTCTCTCAATCTGTGTTGAATCACTGACTTTTTATTGTTATCGTATAATACTGCCTATACACCTCTTGATACCTGACTCGTTGTTATTTCATCTGAACATTGGTAAACTTTTTGACAGGATATTTTACAGTTACGTATTTTAACAATCGTTTATCCTTCTTGAAACAATCGTAAAAAGATGTGGGAAAGGAATTAAGATGAAGTAAGTCGTTTACTCAGTTCTTAACCTCGTTTTAAAAAAGTGTCCACTATTTTTCGATTCTAATCACACAACAAGTTGTAATAGTTTTAGACCCTTCGGAAGTCGTCCTATCCTACTTCCCGGATTGGGTCTTTCTATTTTAAAATTTGACTTAATACAATTTTTTTTATTAGATAACATCCTCTTATTTTAAACGTTCGGGGTGATATATTATGAAGTACACTTTTATATTTAAGATTCCATTTTTTTTTTTTTCGGCAGTATAATCTCTCGAGATACTGGGAGAAAGGTCTTAGTTTTTTCTATTTTGTTTTACGACAGTCACTATGACAACATAAACCTAGTTCCACCCGTTACCGAGGTGGTCGAGTGCAAACCTCTTGATACAGGTGAAGATCTAGGACTATCAGTTACAGTTCCATAAACTGATGGACCTTCTGTGTACTACAAAATGTTTTCCATATTTCTATATACGATTTTTTTTTTTTTTTTAATCTCCGGGAATTTAAAAATTGTCTAATTAAAGCCTCCTAATTTTATCTCGGTGATTCCCTTTAGGGATATATTCCATTTGTTAAAATATTTTCTATTAAATCTCCTGACTCCCTTAACATCCCGTAACCCACTGATCTTTAAATCTTAAATATTTACCTTACCCGACGGATACCGAACACTAGAAGGATAGTGATCTCTTCAAATGTGGTAGAGAGTCTCTACAAACGATTTCTACAAATGAGTTCTATAACCTCTACAGGTGGATCAAAGAACCCCTATAAACTTTCCCTTGAAAGTTTGACCTTCTTTATAAAGTGAGAAGGGTGAAACTCTGATAATTAAATAGTATTGGTGTGGATGGAGAGACAGTGATTTACTGATTACCTCTTATGACTGAATATGGTTAAAACGGTTAAATGTAAGTAGAAACGGAAGAAATTAGATCATCAATTGAGTCCTTAACTAAGGAGGAGGATAACCTGCAAGAAAAATTTTCCAGGGTTTGTAGAGAAGTGGGCAGGAAAATTCTGAAGTCTGTGCACCCAACAGCGTCTACAACGTTATATTTATTCGTTCCTATAGTTTCGAAACCCGTACTCAAAAGAAGATTCCTTAAAACTGTGTTGGGTCCTAAAGGAAAGACAGGTAGAATCAGTACTCAGTCTCAGCGGAAGAGAAATATTCTAAGTACGGTGACAATGTTCGAAAAACTGTTTGTTCAAATTTTCACCGAGAGATCAGTGGAGACTGGAGGGGTGACCTCTTATTTAAGGTCGGGTCGGTGACCATAGACAGCCCCGGGGATAAAGTTTGTAGGGGTAGGGGGTGGGGGTAAAGTTTGATAAGGACTCGGTGAAGATATCGAAAAATGGAGGTCCCAGGAGAAACTTTGGAAACGTCACGAGTTCCGATGACTACTTAAAATGAAACCCGAGACTCCTATTAGAAAGGTATTGGTACTGGAACCTTAAGTCAATATTATGTCAAGTCAAGTCAGTGAGTCGGCACAGGTTGAGAAACGCTGGGGTACTTAGCGTCGTGCGGTCCGGAGGGACAAGTAGTGGTAGAGGGCCTCAAGTGAGTCTGAGTGTAAGTAGCTCAGGTACTACGGTAGATCAGTAGAGTAAGAACCAGTAGGGGAAGTGGAGGACGGGGGTTAGGGAGGGTCGTAGTCTCAGAAAAGGTTACTCAGTTGAGAAGAGTACTCCACCGGTTTCATGACCTCAAAGTTGAAGTCGTAGTAAGGAAGGTTTCTTTAGGGTCCCAACTAGAGGAAGTCTTACCTGACCAACCTAGGGGAACGTCAGGTTCCCTGAGAGTTCTCAGAAGAGGTTGTGGTGTCAAGTTTTCGTAGTTAAGAAGCCGTGAGTCGGAAGAAGTGTCAGGTTGAGAGTGTAGGTATGTACTGGTGTCCTTTTTGGTATCGGAACTGATCTGCCTGGAACCAGCCGTTTCATTACAGAGACGAAAACTTATACGATAGATCCAACCAGTATTGAAAAGAAGGTTCCTCATTCGCAGAAGATTAAAGTACCGACGTCAGTGGTAGACGTCACTAAAACCTGGGGGGTTTTTTATTTCAGACTGTGACAAAGATGACAAAGGGGTAGATAAAGGGTACTTCACTACCCTGGTCTACGGTAGTAGAAACAAAAGACTTACAACTCGAAATTCGGTTGAAAAAGTGAGAGGAGAAAATGAAAGTAGTTCTCCGAAAAATCGAGGAGAAGTGAAAGACGGTATTCCCACCACAGTAGACGTATAGACTCCAATAAATATAAAGAGGGCCGTTAGAACTAAGGTCGAACACAAAGAAGGTCGGGTCGTAAAGAGTACTACATGAGACGTATCTTCAACTTATTCGTCCCACTGTTATATGTCGGAACTGTGTGAGGAAAAGGATAAACCTTGGTCAGACAACAAGGTACAGATGAAGACTGACAACGAAGGACTGGACGTATGTCTAAAGAGTTCTCCGTCCAGTCCACCAGACCATGAGAGTAGAGAAAGTCATAAAAGGTGTCAAATAACACTAGATGTGTCAGTTTCCGAAACCGTATCGGTTATTTCGTCTTTATCTACAAAAAGACCTTGAGAGAACGAAGAAGGTACTAGGTCGCCTACAACCGTTAAACTAGAGAACAAGGAGACGGAAAAGATTTTGGTCGAACTTGTAGTCCCTCAAGTGTCAAGTACATAACGACTTCGGACCGAACCTCTTAAAACTCGTAATGAAATGATCGTACACTCTACTCACGTTAACACACCATCAAACTCGTAAGAAACTGTAAGGGAAAGAAACCTTAACCTTACTTGTGACTGGAAAAGGTCAGGACACCGGTGGCGACTTAAAAGGTTTAAACGACCGTATAACTCACGTCGTGAAAGTGTCGTAGTAGAAAGTCCTAAACTTTATCGAGTTGACCTTAAGGTAGTGGAGGTGATCGAAACAAGTATCACTACGAAAGATTCCGGGTGAACTGAAGTGTAAGGTCCTACAGACCGAGATCTAATCACTAGTGTAGTACTAATAGACCCAGTACTTCTAGACAAAACATGTCAAGAAGACACATAAGAACGGTGGAGAAGAATTATAGAAGACGAAGACAATCCAGGTCTGGTAAAGACAGGAAATATCTCGGATAGAAACGTACTTTACAAGGGAACCATCGAGATTAAAAGAACTTCTCTAGAGATCAGAAAGGGTAAGACAACAAAAGGAGATAAAGAAACGTAACTAGAGACTTCTTCCGAAAGAATAGAGAAGAACTATAAGAAACCTTGAGTAAGTTTACGAATATAGAAAGGAAAAGAGGAAACGAAAAGCGGAGAGAAGAAGAATGTTGATAAATATTCCGGAGGGGTCTGTCGGTAAAACGAAAAAACGTAAAGAAAAGGTACCCCTACCAGAACTAGGGACAGAGGACCTGTTACAGTGTTTGGAGTAAGGTATCAAGTAGTCCGTGAGATAGATAGTCTAGATCCGGGAATGTAGATAAAGAGTGAAGGTGACATATTAGTATTCCCTAAACTAAATCCAGTATGGACTTACCAGATCGCCAAAAGGGATGAAAGAAGTTAAAGTCAGACTTAAACCATTATTCCTCAAGTACTAGACTCGGTATCAGTCGAGGACCAGAACAAAAACAACTGACACATCTCGAAGAGGTAGAAACCGACGTTTCTTATATTAGTCAGACCAAAGTCACAACTAGTAGACCACTACAGGTACGCATCTCAGAAGAGAACACAACAACCTTCTCCCACAAACGATACTGGTCACGTAAAAGAACCGTTTTGAGTTAATCAGAAACGGGACGAAGTAAGACGTAAGGTTCCGGTTTAAACGGACAATGAGGTCCACAAAGAACTGAAGGATGAAAACGTAAGGTCAGGGGATATTACTTTTCCTGTAGAAACCCCCCAAAATCAAGATTTTCCAGAACATCCAGAAGTATCTTGGCAAGTTGAAGTCGAAGAAGTCACAATGACCAACCTCGTATCTGAACCTATTGACACTATAACTTACCAAACGGAACCTCTGCTTGACTCCAGTAAGACAGCAAAAACTCTAACGTAGGTCCATGGCGTAAAACCTGAGAAAACAACTGGTACTACCGATGAGGTAAAGAAGACTCCCTAAGGACGGACGTCATCATCTATATTACCAACAGACTCAATTTAAGTGGACAAGGTCAGGTAAAATCAAGCGACTAAGGATCTTACAGCTGCAAGTGGTAAAGGTAGAGAACAAACTGGCGAAGGTTAAACGGAACTAAGTACCTGGACTGTAAGGTCCAAGGATACGTTATAACGAGAAATGTCGTAGCCTAGAACGAAGATAGTGGTCAGTGTAGGTGTTGACCCATAACAAAAACGAAACCGAGGTAGGGAAGTAAGAAGGACCTCAATAAAGAGGTGACTAGAGGTCATCGTATAACCCGTGGATTACTGGACCCCTCAAGGAGAAAACCATAGGATAGTAAAACGGAAAAGTATGACAAGTACCCCAAGAGTTCCGTTCTTATGACTTCACCGAACGGTAAGGGAAGAGGTCACCTGGTGCAAGACAGTCTGGAGAGGTGGTACTGGACGGGCAGAACCCAACGGGGCGTCCGTACCGAACCAAAGTAACTCAATCTGTTCCGACGCCAGGATCACACTAATCTGACTGATCAAAAGACACTCATACTAAAGTCACACAGACGGAGACTACGGGAGAACGTTGTGGATCGTAGAATGAACCCAAAGAAAATGGAACACGCACCCCATATAGAAGTGTCGACGAGGTCGTTTCGTGTCGGGGACGAGGAATGGAACCTGCTCCCCATAGAGGAATGACGGCGTCAAGGAGTGGAAGTTGCACCCTATCGAGGAGATCCGGGAGGACGTTCTGATGTTATGTTTTGGTAACACAAATTTCTTGAAGTGAGATATTTGAGGCAGGCTGGAGGTAGGGGAACTGAAGGAGGAACAAGGGAACGACCATGGGGACGTGTTCCGAAGTCATCAACGAGGTGCGAGGTGTTGTTCTCTTCGGTACCGTTACCTTCGAACTCGTGGTGGGAACTCTTTCGGGTACTCGTCGTGACTTCTGGATCTCGACGGTTTTTATTTATTTATTTTTTAAACATTTTTTTTTTTTTTTGATGCGTTATGGTATAAACCGGTTTAACATAACAGAAGTATTTTAAGGTTGGGACCAGGACCGTCTCTAGTGTCAACTGGAAGGGAAGGTGGTGATGTTGGATGGATTTGGGAAAGAAGAGGAACTTCATAACTATATGTTGGGGAGGGGAGGTTGTGTGTGTCTTATGATATTGAAATAACTTCTTTTTGATCAAAGAGATTTTCCATTTATCATAGACGAGATAAACAAAAGAGGGATAAATGAAGATTTAGATAACGTCAGACCTAAAGACGGTGTTGACAAGTTGATTTGACCGAGAGTGGGATGACCAACTACTTATCCTACCTGTCCAAGGACACTTTAATAAAGAAATAGAGAAAGGTTACAAGCAGGAACAACTAGTAAAAGAAAAATTTTAAGAGAAGACGGAATTGGAAGTTATAAAAGGAGTACTGACTGACCGAGAAGAAAAAATTCAAAAGAACAGAGAGATATTGTCGGTGAATTTTTAACTAGAAATGGTTCTAAAATGAGGGTCATGAACTGAATAGAGTACCGAGTGCGAAAGGGAACCCATTAGAGTAGGTACGTGATTGAAGTTGATTCGAACGTCTACCACTGTAGACTGGAGATCCGAATCACGAAGACGAACGTATACGTTATCCGAATACTGAAGTTTGACTGGTCTCGATTGGAGTAGTAAAAAGAACGGGGTTGGGTAGTTTTTTTTTTTTTTTTCTTCTTCTTCTTCTTCTTCCTTTTCAGGAAATTTTTTGGATATAACATAACCGAAATGGAGAGACGGTGGTGAAAGTAAGACTGTTACTTACCGGTTCTATGTTTTATTATCTTATAATTCTTATAAGTCGTCTATCTCTGATCGTTGAGACAAGAATTTTTCATACGTTTTTGGTTCAATCACAAAGAAGTCTAAGGATGGAAATAATTTTCTTTGTTTTAATCTTCTCCTCGATATTAGTGGACGTCAACGGTCAGGTATTAACTAAAAAAAGTTGTTCGTTTTTGAGTGTGGGGTTTGACCTTGTCTGTGTGTTTTGACATCCTTACGTCTACAAGTCAAATCTTTCCCTAAAACACTTATTCAGTACATCCGACTTCGAGTGATTTAAGGAGGATAGAACCGTCAAATATACTGTTTTGTTATATTCGACGACACAAGGTTTTCTTTTTTTAGAAATTTGAGGGGATTACGAGAAAGATGTGTGTGTCCACTTAAACAACAGACTCCATGAGAAGAAGGAAAGTATTCACTCCGATTTTAGAAGAGTCTATTCCAGTCACAGAAAAAAAGACGACACTTAGGAGTCTACATCCGAAGGTGGTCTTTTATTTCAGTATTTTTCCTTTAGGGTCTGGTCCTGACGCATACGGTTTCATAGTTCGTGGAGTCGTATACATGTCTCACGTTGGGACAATAAGGCGTGGACCACGATACGGTCACACCTAAGATCTTCGTTTCCTTATTTGTCAATGAAACTGTTTCGCCATAATAGACAACTGGACGTCATTTAAACGAACTTTAAGATTGTTGAAGGGGCGCATCTTATAGGTGGGTGGATTATAAGAAAGAAATCTACTTAAGAATATTATTGTTTAGACACTAATGTAAAGGATAAAAGTAAAAAAAAAAGGTTCTCGTGACAACCGGAGATGACATATTCTTGGCATCACGTAGGTAGAGGTAATTACAACAGTGTACCCAAAATATTTTAGTATAATGTCTTACACCCAGTCACTAGTGACTTAGTACATTAAATAGTTCTGTTATGGGTCTACGTGACAAACTGTAAGCAAAATGTCCCTGTGTTAGATGACCATATTTGTCGAGACGTCACGGATGGATGATAAGAAGTTTTCGTTTCCAGTAAACGTTGACCCCATTTTTTTAGTTATATGTCTCAAGGTGGTAGTTCATAAATTACAGGGATATTCTAGTCACTTTTGACTGTCGTAAGGAGGTAACCTATTATGTAGTAGAGGAGTCGAACTAGACGATTAATACAGAGAGGTAAGTCTCAAAATCTTGGTTTTTCCTAAAATAGAGGTGTGGGTTAGGGGACTAAAATGATTCCTTCTGGGACTTCATGTATCGTGTTCATGTCATATATTCCTGTTCATTTAAAGGGTCATCAATCACTATTTCGGATCTTAAGAAAAGTTTAAAACAGACAATGTAACAAGGAGATAAAGGAATTAGTGTAATAACGTATGTACGTACGATTCAACGATTCAGTACAGTTGAGAAACGCTGGGGTACCTGACGTCGGGTGGTCCGAGGAGACAGGCACCCTAAAAAGTCCGTTCTTATGACCTCACTCAAAGGTAAAGAAGGAGGTCCCCTGGAAGGGTTGGGTCCCTGACTTGGGAGTAGAGGACGTGGAGGATGTAGTCGTCCGTCTCAGAAATGGTGACTCGGTGGACCCTTCGGTTCAGTGTGACAATCCTATCTTAGTTACAGAATTAGGGACATAATGTGAATTGATTTAGTAAAAAAACATGGACAAGATATGGTCCATGGTTTTATCTGTAATCTTTATTATCTCTACGAAGAGGGGATACATAATAATTATTATGGTGGTTTCTTCCTGAAATTCTTTCTATCCTCTATTCTACGTTAACAAGGACTAGAAGTACTGTCGAAGAAGAGTCAGAATGAACGACCGTAGAAAAGGGAACTTCTTCCTAATGACGTAGAGATGACCTACAGAACGTCCAAGGGATTCGAGTCGTACAGGTATTCACTTCTGTAGTGGATGTTGGGAAAAACTCCAGGAATAACCTCCATTGTCAGTGTTGAGGTGTTACGTTCACGGGATAAAGTGGACAACTACCACTACAGACAGAGAAAATGATTTCAAGTTCGAGGAATTTCCGTTAGGACACCGAAGAGTAGATCCATAGGAGTCGTGAGTTGTGAAGAGAACCCCGAACCATCTATATATCATTTATAATACCTTATTTAATTATTTCGGTAAAAGACACGTAGTGAATTTTGTTTTAGGACTCATATAGGTTAATCAAATAGTTAGGTTATGTAAAATCTGAGAATTTATACAGGGTTTCGATATAGAAGAAGAAATAGTTTTGTGACGAAACCAAATCCAAGTCACTACGAAACGACTCCCGTAACAATGTCGAGGATTTATAAGACAAAGATCTTATCGGGAAAGGGCGAGTTAGAATATGTGTCTTGTAGGATTTATTTTAAACTGAGTCTAAGATAAAGAAGAGCGAATTTTAGGAAAGTACCGAGGGATAGTCCTCGATTCAATCCGTAATGACTGTTTTATCTCTGTGCCGGGGTTGGGGGAGAGGAGTAGAGGGTCAGTGTCAGGGACCTACTTCCTCAATCCGGACACTAAGACTGAACAAGAAAGGAAAGAAGCCAACTCAACCGACCTTTCTTCCAATTCCACGAACTCTCTTAGTACTCTTTCGTGTTTCGGAAGATGTCAACACGGGTCTTTTATTAGATATTTTATTGGTAACTGTAAACACGTTCCTAGAAATGTTTCTTACAGGGTCCTACTCGTGCATCCGGCGTCGAACTCCGGTACTCTTCCTAATAATAGACTCTGGACAAACACTCCCCTTACAAATACCGTTTTCTTCAAACGACTCAAATTCCAAATCCTAATTAATTCTTATCGATCTTCGGAAAACCCCTCTATTACTAGAATTCTACGATCTCTATTTGTCGTAAATCTTTCTGCTCTTTATTTGACTCCTTACATCGTACTTAATGTTACGTTAGTATACAATTCATGGAATTTAGACCCACCCCCTTTGACCTAGATTGTCTTCGTCTTCTATAATTCTTCTCCACCGTTCTTATGTCCTTCTTGACATGTTTTTTCTAGAAGTGTTGGGTCTATTAGTACTACTACACTAGTGATTACATCTCGGTCTGTAGGACCTTACACTTCAGTTCACCCGGAATCTTTCGTAGTGATGTTTGTTTCGATCACCTCCACTACCTTAAGGTCAACTCGATAAAGTTTAGGACTTATTATTACGACACCTTCACGACGTAAGTTATACGGTCGTTTACACCTTTTGAGTCGTCACCGGTGTCCTGACCTTTTCCAGTCACAAGTAAGGTTAAGGTTTCTTTCCGTTACGGTTTCTTACGAGTTTGATTTCGTGTTAACGTGAATAGAGTGTACGATCATTTCATTACGAGTTTTAAGAGATTCAGTCCGAAGTCGTTATGCACTTGGCACTTGAGGGACTACAAGTTCGACCAAAATCTTTTCCGTCTCCTTGGTCTCTAGTTTAACGGTTGTAGACGACCTAGTACCTTCTTCGTTCTCTCAAGGTCTTTTTGTAGATAAAGACGAAATAACTGATACGGTTTCGGAAACTGACACACCTAGTGTTATTTGACACCTTTTAAGACTTTCTCTACCCTTATGGTCTGGTGGACTGGACGGAGAACTCTTTTGACATACGTCCAGTCCTTCGTTGTCAATCTTGACCTGTACCTTGTTGTCTGACCAAGGTTTATCCTTTTCCTCACACAGTTCCGACATATAACAGTGGGACGAATAAGTTGAAGATACGTCTCATGTAGTACTCTTTACGACCTGACCCTCTTTATGTTCGACCTTAGTTCTAACGGCCCTCTTTATATTTATTGGAGTCTATACGTCTACTGTGGTGGGAATACCGTCTTTCACTTCTCCTTGATTTTTCGGAGACTACTTTCACTTTCTTCTAGTGTTTTTTCAACCGAATTTCGAGTTGTAAGTCTTTTGCTTCTACTACCGTAGACCAGGGTAGTGAAGTACCCTTTATCTACCCCTTTGTCATCTTTGTCACAGTCTGAAATAAAACCCCCCGAGGTTTTAGTGATGTCTACCACTGACGTCGGTACTTTAATTTTCTGCGAATGAGGAACCTTCTTTTCAATACTGGTTGGATCCATCGTATAAGTTTTCGTCTCTGTAATGAAACGGCTGATTCCAGACAGATCAGTTCCGATACCAAAAAGGACACCAGTACATACCTACACTCTCAACCTGACACTTCTTCCGACTCGTGGCTTCTTAACTACTAAAACTTGACACCAAAACCTCTTCTGAGAACTCTCAGGGAACCTGACGTTCCCCTAGGTTGGTCAGGTAAGACTTCATCTAGTTGGGGCCCTAAAGAAACCTTCCTTACTACGACTTCAACTTTGAGGTCATGAAACCGGTGGAGTACTCTTCTCAACTGAGTAACCTTTTATTAGACTACGACTCTCCCTAACCCCCGTCCTCCTCTTGCCCTGCTGGCTCCTACTCTACTGATCTACTGTAGTGACTGAGCTACCTACACTCAGACTCACTTGAGACCCTCAACTACTACCTGTCCCTCCGGACCGTACGACGCTAAGTACCCCAGAGTTTCTCAGCCTGTGCTGATTCGTTGACTTGACTTGACTTGACTTACGAAAACAGTTTCATATTTTCTTTTGGACTTCGAACTTTATTTGTCCATCAGGTCATGATACTCAGTCTCCGATGTAGTAGTAACGGCTGTGGCAGGTAGAGAAGTCCAACTTAGGGACCGACGACCTCGGTCGTCGGGGGGCAATGGGTTCCCTTCTTGAGATTCCATACCGTAAGTGACACCAGAAAGATGAAGGATGGACAAGTAGAGAACGAGAAATGATCGGAGTGTTGAGTGTGAGGTAGGTGTCATTCACAGGTGGTAAGAGACGTGTGTCCCGAGGGAAACAAATCTTACGGGGACCGTGTAGAGGTGAACTGTCTGAAAATGATTTTAAAATTGATTCTCGAACAGAGAACTCAAGTGAGGAGGGTTCGTGTGAAGTTTCGAGTAAGAACTGTGAGGGTTGTCACGGAATATGTCAAGATAAAGATAATATTATTGGTACCGTAAATTTAAGGACGTATACGTAAAATGGAGGTAACCTGTTACTCAATGAACTCCTCAATCCCTGACCTAGAAAAGGTGACACATCAGAGTCACGAATTATTTCGAAGACTGTACATCTTTCGTAAGTAATTTATTATCACTAACCACACATTATTATGCGTCTCGGACATGTCGTGGGGTGTCAAAGTTTAAAAGGGTGCACACGAAATTTAGTTCTGAAGTTCAACAAAACATGTGAAATCAGAATGATCTCCGTTAAATAGAGGGGTTCTATATATCCTCTGACTTGTTTACCGTCTCTTTTACCGGTTATCTGGTACCATATGTGAGTCTATATATAAAGGAAAACCTTTTCCCACTCTTCACCTCTCTTCATCTCACTTTCCTTTTGTACCTACTTTCTCCCTCTCTCCCCTCTTCCTCTTCTTCTCTCTGACTCAATTACGGTTGTCCTAGGTTATGGGGAGTAGAGACAGACCCTCGGAAGTAATAGTCAAAGGTGTAGGAAAAATTACAGAAAATTGAAGAGAGGGAAAGATATAACGGTGCCTATCCGGTTTAGACACCTATTAGAGGCTTGAAAGAAAATTGTTTCTCAAAGTTATAAGAGACGTGATCCAATATTCTTCACGGATTTTCCTTCAAGTTACGTTCGTAATCTTGAACCAGAGAGACCGGTGAGGATGAGACAGTGTAAATTCGTAAGTCAAGTCAAGTCAGGGAGTCAGCACAGGTGGAGAAACACTGGGGTACCTGACGTCGTGCGGTCCGGAGGGACAGGTAGTGGTTGAGGGCCTCAAGTGAGTCTAAGTACAGGTAGCTCACTCACTACGGTAGGTCGGTAGAGTAGGAGCCAGCAGGGGAAGAGGAGGACGGGGGTTAGGGAGGGTCGTAGTCTCAGAAAAGGTTACTCAGTTGAGAAGCGTACTCCACCGGTTTCATGACCTCAAAGTCGAAATCGTAGTAAGGAAGGTTTCTTTAGGGTCCCAACTAGAGGAAGTCTTACCTGACCAACCTAGAGGAACGTCAGGTTCCCTGAGAGTTCTCAGAAGAGGTTGTGGTGTCAAGTTTTCGTAGTTAAGAAGCCGCGAGTCGGAAGAAGTGTCTGTTGAGAGTGTAGGTATGTGTTGGTGTCCTTTTTGGTATCGGAACTGATCTGTCTGGAATCAACCGTTTCATTACAGAGACGAAAACTTATATGATAGATCCAACCAGTATTGAAAAGAAGGTTCCTCATTCACTGAAAATTAAAGTACCGACGTCAGTGGTAGACGTCACTAAAACCTCGGGTCTTTTTATTTCAGACTGTGACAAAGGTGACAAAGGGGTAGATATAGGGTACTTCACTACCCTGGTATACGGTAGTAGAAACAAAAGACTTACAACTCGAAATTCGGTAGAAAAAGTGAGAGGAGAAAGTGAAAGTAGTTCTCCGAGAAATCAAGGAGAAGTGAAAGACGGTATTCCCACCACAGTAGACGTATAGACTCCAATAAATATAAAGAGGGCCGTTAGAACTAAGGTCGAACACAAAGAAGGTCGGGTCGCAAAGAGTACTACATGAGACGTATCTTCAACTTATTCGTCCCACTGTTATATGTCGGAACTGCATGAGGAAAAGGATAAACCTTGGTCAGACAAAAGGTACAGATGAAGATTAGACTGGACGTATGTCTAAAGAGTTCTCTGTCCAGTCCACCAGACCATAAGAGTAGAGAAAGTCTTAAAAGGTGTCAAATAACACTAGGTGTGTCAGTTTCCGAAACCGTATCAGTTATTTCGTCTTTATCTACAAAAAGACCTTGAGAGAACGAAGAAGGTACTAGGTCGTCTACAACCATTAAACTAGAGACCCAAGGAGACGGAAAAGATTTTGGTCGAACTTGTAGACCTTCAAGTACCAAGTGCATAACGACTTCGGACTGAACCTCTTAAAACTCGTAATGAAATGATCGTACACTCTACTCACGTTAACACGAAATCAAACTCGTAAGAAACCGTAACGGAAAGAAACCTTAACCTTACTTGTGACTGGAAAAGGNTTGAGAGAACGAAGAAGGTACTAGGTCGTCTACAACCATTAAACTAGAGACCCAAGGAGACGGAAAAGATTTTGGTCGAACTTGTAGACCTTCAAGTACCAAGTGCATAACGACTTCGGACTGAACCTCTTAAAACTCGTAATGAAATGATCGTACACTCTACTCACGTTAACACGAAATCAAACTCGTAAGAAACCGTAACGGAAAGAAACCTTAACCTTACTTGTGACTGGAAAAGGTCAGGACACCGGTGACGACTCAAAAGGTATAAACGACCGTATAACTTACGTCGTGAAAGTGTCGTAGTAGAAAGTCCTAAACTTTATCGAGTTGACCTTAAGGTAGTGGAGGTGATCGAAACAAGCATCACTACGAAAGATTCCGGGTGAACTGAAGTGTAAGGTCCTACTCACCTTACTACTCACTAGTGTGGCAGCACTAATAGGCCCAGCACTTCTAGAAAAAACATCTCAAGAAGACACATAAGAACGTTGGAGAAGAATTATAGAAGACGAAGACAATCCAGGTCTGGTAAAGACAGGAAATAGCTCGGGTAGAAACGTACTTTATAAGGAAACCATCAAGATTAAAAGAACTTCTTTAGAGATCAGAAAGGGTAAGACAAGAAAAGGAGATAAAGAAACGTAACTAGAGACTTCTTCCGAAAGAATAGAGAAGAACTATAAGAAACCTTGAGACGTAAGTCTACGTATATAGAAAGGAAAAGAGGAAACGAAAAGTGGAGAGAAGAAAAGTGTCGTTAAACATTCCGGAGGGGTCTGTCGGTAAAACAAAAAAACGTAAAGAAAAGGTGCCCCTACCAGAACTAGGGACAGAGGACCTGTTACAGTGTTTGGAGTAAGGTATCAAGTAGTCCGTGAGATAGATAGTCTAGATCCGGGAATGTAGATCCGGGAATAAAGAGTGAAGGTGACATATTAGTATTCCCTAAACTAAATCCAGTATGGACTTACCAGATCGCCAAAAGGGATGAAAGAAGTTAAAGTCAGACTTAAACCATTATTCCTCAAGTACTAGACTCGGTGTCAGTCGAGGACCAGAACAAAACAACTGACACATCTCGAAGAGGTAGAAACCGACGTTTCTTATATTAGTCAGACCAAAGTCACAACTAGTAGACCACTACAGGTACGCATCTCAGAAGAGAACACAACAACCTTCTCCCACAAACGATACTGGTCACGTAAAAGAACCGTTTTGAGTTAATCAGAAACGGGACGAAGTAAGGTGTAAGGTTCCGGTTTAAACGGACAATGAGGTCCACAAAGAACTGAAGGATGAAAACGTAAGGTCAGGGGATATTACTTTTCCTGTAGAAAACCCCCAAAATCAAGATTTTCCAGAATATCCAGAAGTACCTTGGCAAGTTGAAGTCGAAGAAGTCACAATGACCAACCCCGTATCTGAACCTATTGACACTATAACTTACCAAACGGAACCTTTGCTTGTCTCTAGTAAGACAGCAAAAACTCTAACGTAGGTTCATGACGTAAAACCTGAGAAAAAAACTGGTACTACCGATGAGGTAAAGTAGACTCCCTAAGGACGGGCGTCATCATCTATATTACCAGTTGACTCAATTTAAGTAGGTAAGGTCAGGTAAAATCAAGTGACTAAGGATCTTACAACTACAAATGAGAACAGTAGAGAACAAACTGGTGAAGGTTAAACGGAATTAAGTACCTGGACTGTAAGGTCCAAGGATACGTTCCCAAATTAAAGGTTTTATATGTTTGTCGAGTATGTCTAGTTATAGTCTTTTTGTTGAGTGAGTTTTTTACCCGTCTTCTAGATTTATCTGTAATGAGGTGTCTTCTGTATGTCTACCGGTTATCCGTGTACTTTTCTACAAGTCGTAGTAATCCTTTTACGTTTAGTTTTGCCGTCAATTCATGGTGGAGTGTGACTGGTATTACTAGCAGTAGTTTTTCAGATGTTTCTTTTCCTTTGGGAGGAGGTGACAACCATCCTTATATTTAATTACCTCGGTCATACCTTTTGTCATACCTTCAAGGAATTTTTTGATTTTCATCTCAATGGTATACTAGGTCACTAAGGTGAGGACCCGTATATGGTCTTTTCTACTTTTGAGATTAAGTTTTTATATTTACGTGACGTTACAAGTCGTCGGTTCTGTACCTTCATTGGATTCACAGGTAGCCGTCTAATTACCTATTTCTTCTATAATATATATACATATATATATATACATATATATATATCCGTGTATATACACACACATGAATATATTACTTGCGACGACGATTCAACGAAGTCAGCACAGGCTGAGAAACGTTCGGGTACCTGACATCGGACGTCGGAGGAGACAGATACCCTAAGAGGTCCGTTCTTATGACCTCACCCAACGGTAAAGAATGAGATCTTAACCACAAAATCTCAAAATCAAAGTTCTACTTTTGTCATTACCTCTATCTACCACCACTACCAACGTGATACAATTATGTAAATTACAGTGACTTGACATGTAAAAATTTAATACTTCTCAATTTAAAATATAATACACGTAAAATACTACTATTTTTTTAATTCTACTCTTTCTTTTTTTGTTTGATACAATATAATCCAATATCAGGTCAACGTTCGACTTCTTACATTTAGTGAAAGGTTCTGTTAAAAACGTAGGACGTACCCCTGAATTCAAAGATTTAAAGACGTTTGTGTAACCTCCGAGTTTCGTTGTCGGACTCGTTCTACACACACAAACGTAGGTAGTACACCATTCTACTCAAAAGGTCCACTGGAGCGACAAGACTAAGAGACTTTTATAACCGTCCGTTTATCAGATTCCACCTCGACGTTTGCTGTGACGTCAGGTGGTGTTGTGACTTATCAATTCGCTCTAGATTTCATCTAGTAAGTGGACGGATGAAGGATACTTTTGAAATTATTTCTTCGAAAGGGAGGCTCAAATTATACACGGTAAAACTTTCGACCCATTTCAAAGGTCGAGAGTGGAGATCTACCGTAGTTTATACTGGGGTTAGTGATTTGTTCACCAAAGTAAGTACATACCAACCAATATAAACAATCTAAGAGGAAGATGATTTATGTTTATTTCCGACTTCCCCCTTTCCATCGAAACAAAGAACACCGGAAGAGAAGTGGTCTTCTTCCTTTCCCCCCTTATCAATTAATTCTCTCTTTTACTTCTTTTCTCCTTCGTTAATGTAGCATATCAGGAGGTCACGTGTACATCGGTGTACATCTAGGAGTCTCTTTACGTAAGTCAACGAAAGTCTAACCCGGTTTGTTGGCCGAGGTACGGTCTTTTCTCTTTCGTTTACGAGTTTACGATACCTTGTAAGCTCTTCTAATGAGTGACCTCATATGGGAAAAGTAAGGGTGTCTGTAGCCGTTTGTACCGACAGTTGGAAGTCAGGAAAGGAACCGAGAACGATTCGATACCCAAAGAGTTCCCTCTTCGACGATCCGTACACACTTCAAACAAAAGGAAGTAGTTTTCACAGCGACGAGCAGAGGACTCTCATATAATGAAGACGATTTAGACGGAATCTCACGACGAGTCAGGAGAAACAATAACTCCGTAGTCGAACCTCATAATAAGAGTGAGTGTTCGAGGGGAATGGGTTTATGTGAGAGTGGCATAAACTTTCGAAGAACCTTTTTCGTGGACCCGGACCGTCTACCTGTGTACATAGGATTCTACGTACTCGATGCACCTCGTTTTGACAGTAGTTTTAAGGGGTCTGATATTACGGCCACGGACGGAGTCAGTAATTACAGACTTCGATACACCTTTACACACACCGATTTCGGGTCTTCTTTATTTTTAGTTATGTGGAAGAACGACACAAAGAACCTTGTCGTCAGGTCCTTCAGTTCTTATGAGTTATGTCCGGATCTATGCAAAAACGTGTCAAAATGTCTACGTACTATACTTTCTGTCAGCAATTTATTTTCTTTATACGAACTTCTGAAAAAAAAACTTCTTATTCCGATTTCTTAAGGGACTTGTAAATTATTTACGTACTTCCACGTTAAATATATGTCGGTCAAACGAAATAGGTCTCACGTCAGACTACATCACGTACGGAGCCACTGTATGTCCGCTTGTCCTTAAATGTCTGACCATCGTTCCCGTTCATTTTGTACGTGTATTCCTGACCGTTTTCAATATTGTCTTTTATCTCTCAGCACACCGTAGTCCCCCGTACGTGATTGAGATTTCCCAGAAAGACCCTTTCCACTACTCTAGGTTTGTTAAAATTCAAAGGACACTCTTGACGACCGACTTCAAGACCATACCTCCCTTTCCACCAATTTCATGGTAGAGAGGTAGGAAGTCATAGTCTATTTCCAGTCGTGGAAAACCCCGTTCGTCTTTCCACCCCTGCGGTGGTAACGAAACTCTCGATAATAACGGACCTCCCTCGATAGTTATCTCTTTCATAATCAGGGTTGAGAATTCGTCAACTCTAAGAAGTTAAGTTAATCGTCAAAAGTTACCTTGGTAGGGAACAAGAAAATATAGTTATATAACGTCATACAACGTCGAATGATATGGATCCATCTGTGTCCACTATAAAATTGTTACTTATATTTAAGAAAAAAATTTTCAACGAATCCTCTGGTAAAACTTCGATCGACAAACTTTTACAAACACATCACTAGTCAAAGACAACGGTTTCTACACTAAACACACAGATAGTCAGTGGAGAGGCCAGTGCAGGTGGAGAAAGGACAGGTCAGAGACCCGCCCTGTGTCTGAGACTGCAGGAAGTTCGTCTGGGTTCAACTGTCGTGGGTCCGAATATGGACAAACTCCACGAAGAAAGAACGGAGGGTGGGGTCCAAAAAGGATAACTGAACCTCTCCACTTTCCGAAGGACGACTCGTGGGTGTTTTTGTGTTAGGTGTCGGTTGAAAACTTGGGTGCATTCACGTTAGGTTTCACTTAAATACCTTCTACCTTCGTTCTGTTATGTAAAAGGAGTAAGGAAAGGGGTCTCCCTGACAGGACTCATCGGTAGTAAATATGTTGGAAACACTTCTAGTTGAGAGTTTTAACTTTTAGTCAGTACGGGGTATGTTCTGCCTCTGGTTGAGTTATTATGTAGGAACTGTCCGAGAGGGAGAGGCACAGGGAGGGAGGACGTTGGATGCTCACCTGTCAAGATTTATTTTAGGTCCAAGACGAAGGACGTTTGGGTCCGATTCCGTCCTACAGGGGAGGTTTCAGAGGGAATAGACATGTTTTCTTTTTTTTCATCTTTATTTTCTAATTTTGGTCAAAGTTGTAGGAGTTTTATTATATGACCAAAATTAGAGTGACCAATTTTACGTTTTTACACGGGGGAAGGTTCCTCATAGATCTTTAATATCCTAAAAAAACGTTTTAAATTCGTTATCGTTATTTTTCGAAAAAATATTTCACGTCTCCTGACTGTTTGGGTATAGTATTAATTCCCGTCGATTACTAGATGAGAAAACTTTGATCAATAAACTGTTATTCCGAAGTTTAAATAAACTTTTATCCTGATCAAAGTTTCCCCGTATATTACACATTTTAATGAGGTCTCTACCCCTATGCTCTGGTAGACTGGACGGAGGACTTTTTAGATATACGTCTACTTCTTCGTTGTCAATCTTGGTCTGTACCTTGTTGCCTGACCAAGGTTTGACCCTTTCCTCAAGTAGTTCCGACATATAACAGTGGGACGAATAACTTGAATATACGTCTCATGTAGGCCTCTTCCGTTACCGTGAGGTGAGGTCATGAGAACGGACCTTTTAGGGTACCTACCTTTTCGGACCACCCGACGGCAGATACCCTAGCGTGTCTCAGCTTGTACTGACTTCACTGAATCGTCGTCGTCGTCGTCTCATGTAGTACGTTGTACCGTCCGACTTACTTCGTGTTCGACCTTAGTTCTAACGGCCTCTTTATAGTTATTGGAGTCTATACGTCTACTGTGGTGGGAATGCCGTCTTTCGTTTCTTCTTAATTCTCGGAGAACTACTTTCACTTTCTCCTCTCACTTTTTCAACCGAATTTTGAGTTATAAGTCTTTTGCTTCTAGTACCGTAGACCAGGGTAGTGAAGTACCCTTTGTCTACCCCTTTGGTACTCTCTGAAATAAAAAACCTCGAGGTTTTAGTGACGTCTACCACTGACGTCGGTACTTTAATTCTGTGAACGAGGAACCTTCTTTTCGATACTGGTTGGATCTGTCGTATGATTTTTTGTCTCTGTAATGAAACGGTTGTTTACAGGTAGACCAGTTTCGATACCAAAAAGGTTATCAGTACATACCTACACTCTCAACCGGATATTTCTTTCGACTCGTGGTTTCTTAACTACGAAACCTTGACACCACAACCTCTTCTGAGAACTCTCAGGGAACCTGACGTCCCTCTAGGTTGGTCAGGTAGGATTTCCTTCAGTCAGGACGTATAAGTAACCTTCCTGACTACGCCTTCGACTTTGAGGTTAGGAACCCGGTGGACTACACTTCTCGACTGAGTAAACTTTTCTGGGACTATGACCCTTTCTAACTTCCACCTTCCTCTTACCCTGTTGTCTTCTACTCTACCAACTACCGTAGTGACTCAGTCACCTGTACTCAAACTCATTCGAGGCCCTCAACCACTCCCTGTCCCTTCGGACCGCACCACGTCAGGTGCCCCAACGTCTCTCAGCTTGTGTTATCTCGCGGACTTGACTGACTCACTAGATGGAGAAGGTATTCCTGAGTTCAAGTAAACACTCCGTAGAAAAAGTCGATTCTTAAATCTTTGTCTAGAAACTGATCGAATTAGTGTTTCATATCCGGAACTAAGTTTAGGTTTTATTACTTCATATAAGTTGGTGTAAAATACTTTTGTCTTTTTAAAAAGATGACAATTATTTTGGAATTTTAATTAAAATTTACAAAGAAGAAATCTAAAAATAAAAGATAAAACACTCACAAAATACTAAGAATGTGTACATTAGAATTTAGTTATTTATTTGTACATGACCCCACTTAGGAGTTTTAACAAAACAGCGATATTCCCAAAACCCATTACAAACCTCCGGTGCCTGTGTCTAATGGACTTGACCTAAGGATCAAGACACAGAATGGTGAAGACACTGGAACCTGTTTAATGAACTAGAAAGACTTAAACGGTAAATATTTTACTCTTACCATTGTCATAAGTGGAACATTTTGACGGTACTCCTAACAACCATTTTTCGACTCCTTACGTCGACTGTATGTCGATCCTTACACGTTTATGAACGATAAAAGTAAGTTTACTACGGTCGCGTTCGCGTCATAGAAGATGTGAACGACCTGTCTTCCGGGTGTTCGGTGGTGTCCGTTTCAGGGCATAAGGACTCACAAAAGTTTCCGACCCCATCTACAAGGACTTTTACTTTTAGGGGGATCTTTTTGATTTTTCTGAAAGTCTCGTCTTTCAGATGTCTAAATTTCCTCAAAATATCTTAGACCAGGTTCGGTTAGTGTCAGTTGGGAAGGAGAGGTATCTAAGTCGTAAGTTCCTCAGTTGGTTAGTTCTTAAGACCCTTGTGAAGTCTTTTAGACTCTTTTAGTCAGGAGTTAACCAACTTAGACTCCTACGACTTGGACGTCTATCCCTCCCAGTTGGCTGATACTAAATCCCATAGACGTCCCGCAGGACCCTTGTTAGAAGGTACCTATGCCTCCGTCCTCACATAAAATGTTATTCCATTGACACCTAGTTTCTCCAACTAAGTAAAAGGTCCACTTTACGTACCATCTCGGTCTTAGTTACAGAACTAGGAAGACGTGTGTGTTTCCGGGAGTCTGTTGTCTACTCCGAGACTGAAATGGTGTCAGTTTTTGCAGATGTGGTCGTGGAAAGGGAGAGACTTCAGACGGTCAGTGTTACCACACTTTTTACTGTAAACATGTCACCCTTACTATTATTATAAGTGGAACATTTTTTAATGTGTTGAATCCCTACTGTCGAGATTTCTTACAGTCGCTCGAAAGTTTATACCTCGGTCAAGGTCGGTTGACGCTAGGTTCATCGACCAGGTACGTAGTTTGGTCTCTGACTTCTGGAAGACGTAGTTCATCCGTAGTCATTGAAATATTGGGGGTTGTGAGGGATTGGGGGAATGACGAGATAAAGGGGGGAACGTCAATAGTTGTTGAATTGCACAGGAGACACAAAGACTAAATGGAATAAACCACTGACAGATAAATGTCGTGTTCAAGGTCTTCCCGTTCCCAAAAACAGACAAAGGGGACACGTTTATAAACAACTGACTTACCTATACTGGAAGACTCAGTAAGGACGGTGAAACGGACAATTGGAAACCAAAGATACTTATGTGTCTCTGTGACTAAAGGATTTAATTTAAAGTGTATTTGGAAGATCTGTAAACTAGTGTATCTTAACCAAGAAGATGTTCATTTATAGACTAAAGTTACTAAACTAATTTTACACGATAATGTCGTGTAGACTAGATTTCGGATGATTAAGATACTTACGGTCGATTTTATAGTAAAGGATTCCTTTTAGTGGAGATTGGAGACTCTGTTCCGTCCAGGGTATAATTACTGAAGGTAATGTGTGATGTGAAACAGACAATTGTGTAGAAATTAATTTAGTGATATACCGTAAACAAACAAGTTACTGTTAGAAAGAAGGGAAGATTCGACATTTAAAGTCCTTCTGTCCCCGGTAGTACAGGTAGTGACATAAGACTCCTGGGTCGTCTTGGATCGTATATCATTCGTGAGTTATTCGTGTATGGTTGACTTATTTGTTCGTCTTTAGATTATACATAAGGTAGAACTTGTGTAAGAGTTTTTTTTTTTTTTCCTAAATTATCGTGTACCATATTCGATATTTAAACCAGGAACTTCAGTAAATTCGTTTGAGATCTCTCGACTCATTAATAAGAAAGTTTACTTCGGTCAAGGATCAAAAAAGTAGATTTCGACTACTATATGTCAATGAAGATCGTTCTATAAAAGTCAATAAAGAAAATATAAGGGGTTTAGTTATAACGTCCGAATTATTCCTTTTGAAGTTAGAGGGTCGTTAAAACGGAAACTGGGGTTCACTTAACATGACAGGTTCAAAGACCAAAGGAAGGTTTTAGACATAGACCAAAATTCTATTTAAAAGGGTTTATTCGGTATTTGTACTAAAACTGCTAACTTCTTATAAAAGTAAAATCTACTCATTTGGTCTCCATTAAGTCTGAAAATTTTAAACACTAGATACATGGATACGTATGAACGAAAGTAAAGGTTCAAAGGTAGTGATACTCGAGAACCTCACTTTATTATAGGAAAAAGGAGAACCCGTAAAAAGGACCTAGGATTCTCTTATTTTATCTTCGTTTGATTTGGTACGAAGAAAGTACACCTTCTCTATATATTCGTGTTCATTTTTTGGGATGGGTCTGTGTATATTTGTTAAGGGACGGTTTTATTATAACACAAGTAGGACACTCAAATTCTTAAGTGTCTTCTAAATTGTATTACCGTCAGTCATGAACCTTGATCTGTCTGACCTTTCTTCCTTTCTCGGACAAATCAGGACCGTTAAATGTTTGAATGGACTCTTAAAGTCTTTCTTTCTCCATGTCAATCTTATTGTGTGAACGATACTTACCTCTTTTTTTTAGTACAAAATCAGAGTAACTCGTCAATATATAAGCGAAGTATGGTATGTGATCCAAACTTTCTGAAATCTCAAAGTATGATTATGTCTTTCTTGAAAGACGACCCTATGACGACCAAACTAATATTCGGTGTATGAAACGTAAAATTCACTTTGATGAAATAAGAAACTGATTATCGGTACCCCACCATCTTCCCCCGTACCTTATCTCTTTACTCTAAAAAAAAGTTTTTGCCCTTTTTACTTTTTCTCTTTCTCTCGAACTCTCCTGTCAAAAGAATAACCGTTTTACACACATTAGATTCAGAAAGTTGGCGTTTACTTCCTTCATACTTTCGAATCCTTAGGGTTGAATGACTTTTATGTCTTAACCCTTGTACTATGTTCTTTGACTGATCTCGTTACCGAAAAACGAAACGATGTGTTTTTTTGATAAGGTTCTCAAGATTTTTTAACGACTACGGGCTCTGGGTAGGAATCTTTAAGATTTTATTAATTAGACCCACACCAGACTCGTAAACCTATAAAGTCTCGAAGGGTCCACTAGGTTTCACGTCGATTTTAACTTTTGGTGATACGATTTCCTTAATAACTCTGGGTTCTCGGGTGTTCGGTTCCTTGAGTAATTATGGTCTTCAGTCTCCTTTGTTTCTACACTTCTAATCTCATTTAGAGTAAGATTGGAACTCTAGATAGAACTTTTCTACCACACTGGTCCTTAAAGACAATCTCTACTCCTGGGAAATCCTTAGGACCGGAGAAAACATAGGAGTCGACTGAATCCTTTTCTACTTCGAGTACGACGAACCATTATTTATTTCGCTGGTACAGTCCCGAAGACACCACCTTCCGCCACTCTGTAGAGGTCTAACAAAATTTCCTCACGTGAGACCAGGTCTCTCACCTGGTCTCTCTAGAGAGACTATCACCTCACTCTCCACCAGTAACTAGAAAAAATTATTTGTAAAGGAATCGTCAATCTAAAAGAGCTACTATAGGTACTGTTTATTGTGTAGGTCAAAAAAGGTGGATGAAGTCTAAAAGATCACGCCATTATAGAGAGGAAACATCTAGAGTTCATGACATTAAAAATGATATGTGTGTGTGTGTGTGTGTGTGTGTGTGTATGTATGTATGTATGTACCTCATTGTCTGTCCCTTTTACCCATGAATGTCCCTCCTAGTTAAGTTGAGTCATGTCAGTGAGTCAGTACAGACTGAAAGACGTCGGGGTACCTGACGTCGTGTGGTCCGGAGGGACAGGTAGTTGTCGAGGGCCTCAAACGAGTTTGAGTACAGGTAGAGTAGCCACTACGGTAGGTTGGTAGAGTAGGAAATAACAAGGGAAGAGGAGGGTGGAAGTTAGAAAGGGTCGTAGTCCCAGAAAAGGTCACTCAGTCAAGAAGCGTAGGCTACCGGTTGCATAACCTCGAAGTCGAAGTCGTAGTCAGGACCCTCCTATTATTTTACGATTTACTTTATTCGATCGTTCTTATCAATCTTCTCTTCAAGATTTTGTTCCCCTTTCCTTCAGTAAGTCAGCACAGGTTGAGAAACGTTGGGGTACCCGACATCGGATGGTCCGAGGAGGTAGGTACTTTAAAAGGTCCGTTCTCAGATTTTGTTTCTCGACCGTTTAATCTTTCTTGTTCTTTTTCCCATCTGACAGTATTATAATACGGAATTTCATCACAGTTTAAGGATTGTGACCGTTCGGTTTCATGAAGACACGAGACATATTTCATACGGTGAGATATTATTACAACAACGACCACCACCACCACCACAAGACAGCGATTCGGTACAGGTTGAGAAACGTTGGGGTACCTGGCGTCGTATGGTTTGAGGAGACAGGAAGTGATAGAAAGTCTCTAACGAGTTTAATTGCAGGTGACTTAGTCACTACAATAGATTGACAGAGTAAGAGACGGTGGGAGAAGAGGAAAACGGAAGTTAAAAAGAATCGTAGTCCCAGAAAAAGTTACTCAACCGAGAACTGTAGTCCACCGGTTTTATGACCTCGGAGTCAAAGTCGTAGTCAGAAAGGTCACTTATAAGTCCTGACTAAAGGAAATCCTACCTGACCGACCTAGAGGAACGTCAGGTTCCCTGAGAGTTCTCAGAAGAGGTTGTGGTGTCAAGTTTTTGTAGCTAAGAAGCAACGAGTCGGAAGAAATACCAGGATGAGAGTGTAGGTATGAACTGATAACCTTTTTTGGTATCGAACCTGTAAACAGTCGTTTCACTATATGAAAAATTATCCGACCGTTCCAAGTAGTATCGAAAGGAAGGTTCCTTGTTAGTAGAAAATTAAAGTACCGACGTCAACGGTAGGTCACTAAACCCTCGGGTTCTTTTATTTTAGACAGTGACGAAGGAGAAAAGGGGTAGATAAACGGTACTTGAGTACCCTGACCTACGGTACTGGAATTAAACAAATTACAACTCAAAGTTCGGTCGAAAAAATAAAAGGAGAAAATAGAAGTAGTTCTCCGAGAAATCAAGGAGAAGTGAAAGACGGTAATCTCACTATAGTAGACGTATATGTATATACCCTCCTTTTGACACTCTTTGGATTTGTCACATAATTTTTCGTCTCTGTTGTGAAATGGTTGTTTCCAAGTACATCAGTTTTGATCGAAGAGGTCACCAGTATATGCCTATATTCTCAACTTGATATTTCCTCCGACTAGTGACTTCTTGACTACGAAAGTTTGACACTACGACCTCTTCTGAGAACTTTCAGGGAACCTGTCGTTCCTTTAGTTTGATCAGTTAGGATTTTCTTTAGTTGTGACTTATCAGTAACCCTCTTAACTACGACTCCGACTTCGAGGTTAGGAAACCGATGGACTTCTCGACTGAGTAACCTTTTCTGGGAGTACAACCCTTTCCAACCTCCGTTTTCCTCTTTCCCCGTCGTCTCCTACTCTACCAATCTATCGTAGTCGCTGATTCACCTGTACTTAGACTCACCAGAGACCCTCTATCACTTCCTGTCTCCTGACCACACGACGTCACAGACCACAGTGTCTCTCAGACTATACTGAATCACTGACTTGTTGTCGTCAGACGTGTGGACTACGACAACGAAAAAGAGACCCTTTACAACTAAGGTCGAACACTAAGCAGGTCGACCCGTAATGTGCATCTCCGTCCATTGTACCAGACCATAAGGGGAGAGAAATTCTTAAAAGGAGTCAAACAACAGTAGGTGTGTCAGTTTCCGAAATCACATCAGTCACTTCGTCTTCCACTTCCACTTCAGCGAGTCAACACAGGCTGAGAAACACTGGGACACCTGACATCGGATGGTCCGAGGAGGTAGGTACCCTAAGAGGTCCGTTCTTATGACCTCACCCAACGGTAAAGGAAGAGGTCCCCTAGAAGGGCTAGGTCCCTAGCTTGGGTCCAGAGGGCGTAACCTCCGTCTACGAAATTGGAGACTCGGTGGTCCCTTCGAATTTCATCTACAAAAAGACCTTGAGAGAACGAAAAAGATATAAGGTTACCTACAACCGTTAAACTAGGGACCAAGGAGACGGAAAAGATTTAGGTCGAACATGTAGACCTTTAAGAGTCAAGTACATGACAACTTCGGATCGAACTTCCTAAACTTCTTAATGGAACGATCGTACACTTCACTCGTGTCAATATATCGTCAAACTTGTAAGAAACAATAATGGGAAGAAACCCTAATAGTACGGAAATATTAGAAGAATTTACAATTATCATAGTCACAGGGATATAGGTTTTCGGTTTTGCACTTGTATAACACTTGCAAACACCTGTTGGAGGATTCTTTTGGTCCGTTAGGGATACTACTCCACTAATTTCCCTCTCTCATCGTAAAACTGGGTATCACCTTCACTCCGTCCTACCCTCTCCAAAGCTGAGACGATCCGAAGTTCAGTGTACCTATATAAGTACATGAGTTCGTACTTGTCCGGTACTAACCCGTGTCGGTCCACGTCCAATAGACAACGGTGTCATCATTATACGTTGTTTGGTTTTTAGGAGTCACCGTAAATTGTTATTTACAAATAACGAGTGACAGACCTTACCAATCGATCTACCGATCTACGGAAACGAACAGAACCGACCCGAGTGAGTATACGGTCACACCCGACCGACTCTCGAGTATATCCTATCGGAGTCGACCCTGTACACCTCGTTAAGTCGAAACTAGTGTAGAGACTAGGTCCGGAACACAGATGTCGTCTCTCAACCCGTATAATATTTGTTCTGTAGCCCGTTCTTGTCTGTTCGAGGTCACATGTACGTGAAAGGTTCGAAGACTTACATAGTACAAATGAGTTGAGGGTAGTAGACTTTGTTCAGTGTACCGGATCCGGTACACATGGTTTTATCCATATGTGATCTTTCAATGTGTCGTTCGCGTACCTATACTCCCACGTCCCTCATTACTTAGCCTCGTTTAGTCGTTGGATGGTGTAGTCTAATGGGTCGGAATAAAATCATGGTAAGATCCGTGACATCTTCCAGTTTTCTATATCACGGGACGTAAAATTTACAGAACTTCTTTGCAAAGAAAGTTTTATACCCGGTACTGATGAATCACCCAATAATTTAACTAAATCACCTAATACTAGTCGTAAAATTATCCTACTTCATCGTACCTTACCATCTTATCTTTTCTTTATCTTTCATAGTATCAGATGGTGGGTAATCCATTTATGACAAAGTATTTTGGAAACTGATCTCACACACGTGTGTTTACGATCAAGGTAACTTTTGACATAAAGAATGACATTTAAAGTCTGTTTTTAAACTTTTAGTGACAAACTTTCGTAGCATTTGGTTTGATTTTAAGATTAAAACGTACAAGAAGTAGGAAGTAAGAATGGCGGTAGTCACACTTGGACAGTTACTACTCAGGAGTCGGTTTCTCACCTTGGATCTAGAAGTGTCTGTCACAGGTCACTCGTTCTTCCGTAAACCGCCTCGTCCCTTTCGGACGAAACGATCTCATTCAGAGCCAGAGTCTGACGTTTCGTCGAATGGACAACGATGATTATCAGATTTGATTGTACATTCTTTTATAAGATCTTATAGGGATTCAACTTGGGTTATGACACAAGAGTGAGAAGAGGTGTACGATAGGCACACACTTTTATGTAAATACTTTACAAAACAAAGTAACAGAAGAAAAAGTTCCATTATCGTGTTAAAACTTTCCAATTTAACGACATTCTTGAGTTTACTTTTATGTTTTGTAACCCTGAAGGGACCGTCAGGACACCAATTCTGAGACGCGAAGGTGATGTCCCCTGCGTCCAAGGTAGGGACTCTTTCCTCTAAGATGTGTGACACACCACACCGGTTTTTTTTTTTTTTTTTTTCTTTCTCTTTATGAATCGTAACTTATCGTTCATTTTAAAAGAGACTGACAAGTTATTTTGGATATTCCTTTATTTATATAAAAAATTTCCATTCTCCATTCAAATCGGAGAAATGAAAAAATTTCATGATTGAATTGATCAATTATATAGTAAAAGGAATGTGCCCAGAAATATAGAGACGTTATAGTGTAAGAAAGTCTAAGGAAATTCTTATATTAGTAAGAGAAATTTTTTGGTAGACTATGACTAAGATAGGTAAAGTTTAGTTTATTGGAGTATAAATCTCTCTTCACAAAGGAAACCTATATTCTAATTATTATTGAGTGTACGTAGACCCAGGTTTTATTCCGTTAATAAAACCTTCACGCTTACATAAAGATTCCTAAAATCGTAGGTTTACTTATGAGTTCTATCCTGAAGAATAGTGTGTCATTCACCAAGACGAAGGGCTATTCTGTCTGGTTCGAACGGAATCTATGTATGTATATAATATAGTATTTGAGTAAATATACATACTTTATATAACAGGGTGAACTATAATAAACGTAACTCGTATAAATGAAATAGGAAATTTCCTGTATTATAATGTTCTCTGGACTTGCGTTCTTACCGTTTACTAAGAAGGTGTACCTTACATACCTTCTGGTGATACCGGAAGGGATCTAGTGACCGATCTTCTAGTGACACTAAGATCCCTTTCAATACGTTAACTTTTCCGGTCGTAAATTAGTTTTATTAAATGTTAATGTTTATTAAAGCCATCTTGGAAGTGAAACCGTTTACATTGTAAATGCCAACACTCGGGAAGTTTCGCTACGACTTTAAGGTTTTGTACAGTAGTAAACATTACTACAAGTATACAATTAAACTAGGTGTGTACAACATTCTGCCAGGAAGGATTTCGTCTTTGTCCCCTCTTCCCACGCTCCTGAACCGTCTCTCTTCGAGATACTACCTTGTACTCCCACCACTCGAACCGAAACAACAAGAATAGTGATTTACACTTGTCTATTAAATTAGAACTCAATGTGAACTAATGTAAAGTGTTCCCTTGAAAGGTCTCCCCATTATTACTCCAATATTGGGAACTCTTACAGTTGTTAGATCAGGTGACGTTTTATAGTCGGACTCTTGGAAGGGAATGTAAAGAGTAGTTCTCTGAGGTAGGAACGTCTCAAAACGGGGGTTCCTCCGTGAAATCGACGTGGAAGTTGTCCAGTCAAGTTGTGAACCAATGTGACTGTCGAAGGCCCTCCACGTCGTACTCTATGGCGGTCACTTAAGGCACGATGATTCGGGTGAGGGGGTCGAGAAAGTGACATGTTTACTACACCTAGTCTGTACTGGTCTATCACCACGACTGACTTGAAGACGTCCTTCCTTTCCATTTGATTTAAATCTTATGCATAATCAAGAATAATGACGTTTCGTAACCACGAAGGTCTTATTTTGCTCGGACTACATCAGTTGAACAGTGGTTCATCGACCAACTAGAGTCGATGAACACCCTTATTGCAAGACAGTTCCCGAGTCGGAACTCAACCGTTGTCGTTAATAAAAGGAAACTTTCATCCTTAGTTACGACAATTTAGGTACTCATCGAAATTGGAGACGGAGACACAGGGGAAGTAAGTATATGAATCACACATCGAGACGCCACCCTTTCTGTTTTTACGACCGATTGTAGTTGACAGACCGAATTTGACAGAGGATCTAGTAAAATCACGTATCTTACCATTTCTGAAAGATCATTCGTGTTTGACTATTCACTATGTTTTCAGTGTGAACGTATACGGTTGAAGGTATACAGGTAGGTGGATGGAGATGGGATCTGAGATAGAGACTAGAAGGTCAGAGACTGGAACTGGTTTGACCGGTCCGGCAAGTAGTACCGGGTCTATTTACCTGGTAAAGAAGAACGACCATTTCACCTACTACTCCATGTGACGAGTTTCGAGATGATACCCTTCTAAAAAAAGAAGTCACAATAGAAAGTTCCAGTGGGACGTGCACCGATATAACGTGGGTGGTAGGTAAAAATCGAACGTGGGTATATATGATTCAGTTGGGTAGGTATTTAGTCGGAGTCCCAATAGGACAGGAAAGTTGATCCACATACGTGGAGGGAAGGGTCGAGTTGGAGGACTATCCAAAACCGACTTCATCTCCACGACCATGTTGGTGACACCCACTACACCCGCCCCCCCCCGGGCGCCTCGCCCCGTACATAAGTACCGGGACCGCGAGTCAGAACCCATACGGTAAAGATACAATACTACCCAACGATACCCCAGACGAGTTGAAATACTGAACTGCACGGGTGTTCTTGGGTTGAGTAGTCTCCGTCGCGAACTACATCAGAGAACCTCGCATACTGGGTTCGTTGTCTCGACACGGAGTACAAGGTGGTGTCAGACTTGGACGACGTCTCGGAAAAAGACAAAGTCCGAGGAGAGTTTTGACTGTCGGAAACCCCAGTGTACTATACACTCGACCTCGTTATAAGGGTGCACGTCTTGCACAAGGAGATCATGGACTTATCCGGACCACCTGTGACACGACTGGAGAAACGCTATTCCCTACTTCCAACTCCGTTCAACAGAACACAAAACCTCTACAGAGTTGTGGGAGGATCCTGATGACCTGGGGACTTTTGAAACGGGCTCACCTTCCAGGGTTTCAGAAACATCTTAAATAGAAGGTGGGACATCTGGTTCCTGGTTTTAGAAGTCGTACGATTGAGGAGAACATTTAGGACAGACTAGTCGTACTATAGTTGTTACACTATTTAGTGAACTATAAGATGTCCTACAGGGTTGTCAAATCTACAAAAGTCTTATGTAATGTTGTCTCTAGATTCTGAACTATACCAGAACCCTGTTTTGATATTTACATTTAAAAAGGGGAGGAACACTTACGTTTGGAAAAGATTGGAGAAGGGAATATCCCTTTCTTTTCTCGGGATAATGGTTTAGTTATCGATCTCTAACACATTGTTCCGGTACAATTAGACGAGAGCGTTTGCTTTACGAGAGACGGTCAGAGACGGTGCCTCCGATGATGAACTCAGAGTCACCAGGGGCCAGTAAGAGGTTCTAGGTAGGTCAAAACTGTCCTCGGTCTAACGATTAAATTTACCACTATACTACTCCTAGAGGTGGTGATATAGGAATACTTGTAGTCCTTACCGTGATTAAAAGTGAGAGAATATAACGAAAAACAAATTATAGAACCGATCCCTACACCCATCTGTCCAAGTTTCTAAAGGAGAACCGGGAGATGTAATAGTATCGAGAATGAGACGTCCGATTCCTATTCGAAGGTTTAAAAAGTCGAGGTCAATATATAAGTCCTTGATTCCCTTTCTGGTGGACCACTCAGGCGTCTGGGTCACCTAGGTACCGTTCGACCTGAAATCGGTTCTAAGGCAAATAAGACACGAGAAGGATATAGGGTCTAGATCGTCACCCTGGTATTACCTCGACGTCCAGGGGTTCATAGTTACAGTCTAGGATACAGATTGTTAGGGACTTTACAGGATTATAAAGGGAAAGGGATAACACGTCAGTGAGGTCATTTATGGGTATCCAGGGTAACGTCTCCCCGACCTCCTTGGTAATGGTGTAAATCAACGGTGCCACTATGTCTTAGGAAAGGTGACCTTGGGTCGGTGGAGAAGTCCGGGACCTAAGACTCAGACTTTTGACTGAACCCAGACTTGCGACTCTTTCCTTAACACTGAAAGGGAATCCCACTGGTAAGAGTCAAAGGACAAGAAAGTACTAACGAAAGAAACTAATTTATACACATAACTCTTATGGTAGTAACTGAGAAGATAAAGTGGGGCTCGTTACAATAAATAGAATACAATTGATAGAGAGACGTTAAGAGACATCCAATTCGGAGGAACCGACGGTGAGTCAAGACCGTCAACAGGGTTTTTAACGTTGGGGGGACCGAAGACCGTCAATTCACATCGGTGGACCGGAGATGTTGTGACTTCGAGGTGTTAGGAGTCTTAGTTACTCGGTTCGAACCACTGTCGGAGAGGATGATAGTCGAGAATGGACGTCTTCATTCGGTACACCTTTGTCTACTTCTGGTGGACTTACTCTTCTTTGTCGCTGACAAATAAGTCTCGAGCGATGTCGTTCCTTCAGTCGGTGGTAGTGAGTACGACCGTCTCTGAGTTTCCGTCCGTCCCCTCATCTTTTCGAAATGTCACTTTTTATTTCCGTCTGAAATCCATACAAGACTAACGTCCACCAAAGGTGTTCCTTCGACCTTCGTCCGATCGGTCCTCCCGTAGAATACTCTAACCATATTCCTCGTATAAACCGAAAACCACCAACCAGGACTCGGCCTTTGTTCTTCTTTATTACTTTGACGGGTAATAACCGATTCAGGACTGAGACCCGGTTAGCGTCCTCTCCGACACCTACACTGATAAACATATAAGCCAGGGAGACGGTGGTGACTTAAAGGACCGTTGCAACCACAGAGAGACAGGACCCGAACCACATTGAGGACCGGAAAAGACACTTTGCATAAAACTCTTCAAAGACTCCTACACAAAAGACCGGAACGTATTAAATAGATCAGATCTTATGGGTGGAGGGAAGTAGGTAACAGACGGTTTCATTAAGTTCGAAAAGTTGGTACCCGGTAACAAGAGTCACACAAAACCCCCAGAAACGGTCCCATAATTTAGGACGTAAAACTTTTTTAACAGGGGTTCAAGTGTCTGAGTGAGAATAGGTCAGAATACAAGGTTTGGAACACTAATTCGTTGGAGTTTAGGAAGGGTGACCCTTGAGGGTTCGAATTACGAATTGAGAGTCAGTTACGACCGATTAAGAATGTCGAGGTAAAGGAGAGAATAGTCGTACAGGGATTAACCCAAAACGACGTAGAATTGGGTTCACTAGTTGGGTCACCAGTCCTTTTCTACATTCCCGTCTAGGACTCCCCCTCCACATAACGGAACTTTTTGTTCCGTAGTGTCTCAGAAGGGTGGTCCCCTGTTACGACAGAGAATTACCTTCCTGACCCGGTGGAGACGTTAAGACTCCCGAGTCACCTTATACCTCTCGGTTTTAGAAACCGTCGAAGTTAAGACTACAGAAACAAACTATACAATCCCAAGGTTCAAACGGGTTGACCTTAGAACCAAAACCGTATTGTCTAGAAAACAAATATCAGTTAGTAGAATCATCGAACCGTTGAGGTAATTTGGGACTCAAATCAGAAGTCGAACTAGACGAGGGTGTGACATCCTTTATTCCCTGAGACGTTTGACGTCGGAAAGACCGTTATAAGAAAACAAAGAATTGACGGGAGTTGAACAGCAATACGGAGGTATCCAGTAGTCATGTTGAATCATTGTTGGTCCATTAAGGTGATCAAAATCGTTAACCTGACGGTGAAACGTGGTCTCACAGACACGGGGTTCAGAGTCACCTAGGTCAGGGGTTTTATGTAGAGTGGAGGACGAAAGGGGTGAGGACGGTCGTTGTCACAGTCCACCCAGAACTTCGTCTGTGAGTCTACCTCCATTCCTCCTTTCTTCGTAGGTCCTATTTGCCCCCTCCTTCTTTTTCACCCGTTCTTCCTGACTGATGTTACGTCTGGACTTTTTCTGAGTCGGTTGGGTCCCTCCTCGAGGACCCCGTTCCTTGTAGGAGATGCCTCGTCTGTGCCAGTCAGTGACCGGCTCTCGCGAGACGCTTCGACTCCACTGAGACTTCAACGATTCTCGACCTCCTGACAGACATTTGACGGGGGGAACGTCGACGTATCGTCTAAGAGAGACCTTCCACTAGGTTCGTCTAGAGGTACTAGAGGCACGAGGGTGTAGTAGGTTCAGGGTTGTAAATACGAAGGAAAGAAAAAGAACTGTAACAACTGATGTTGAAGGTATGCTGATAATCACCGTTTACCGAAAGAGAAAAGATTAAACTACCCTTTTGGAGTTCACAGAGGAGATGTCTGTATTAGAACCGATAACCAAAACGTCTAAGAAATAGGACAATTCCTTCACAGGAGATATCGTATTAATCTCTCTCAATAATCCTTCCTCACGTTTATATACGAGCCGTAGACGATTCTAACAGAGAAAAGTTCGACAACTATATTATTACGATTTAAAGAATCGATACACCAAGAACCAAGAACGGAAAGTCAAAGGGACTAAAATGGGAAAATGGGACTCGTAAGAGATTCTTTGAAGACAGAGAGACCAGGAAAGAGACGAGTTCAAGGAGAAGACATCGGGTGTCGTATGTCGATGGACGAACCGGCATGAGGACAGTAATTTCCTTAAGTCATTAACTACGAGACAAAAATAAAAAATAAAAAAAAATCCAAAGAAAAAAAAAAAAAAAATTAAAATTTTAGAAATTAAGAATGTACGCAAGGGTTTGTACTTGGGGGGAGGGTGGAGGGAGGGGTGTTGTAGGGGGTGTTGTAGAGAGACCCAGTAGGGGTACGTGGTCGGGGTTCGTACGACGTGGGATGCAGTCTGTACCTGACCGCTAAGTTAAGAATGTACAATCTTAAGGGTAAGAGGGTTTAGTAGGGTGGGAGAGGGAGAGGGAGACTCAGGTTTTCAGGCAATATGTGTAGACACAGAAAAAAGGACAGAACGTATGTCCCAGCAGTAACGGTAGAAGGATTTAAGGTATATATACACAATCATATGACATAACCACAAAAAGAAAGACCGAATGAAGTGAGACATATTAGCCGAGGTCAAAGTAGGTAGAGTAGTCTTGAGAAAGTTTACTTAAGAAAAATTGCCGACTCATTATGAGGTAACACATATACATGGTGTCGAAAGAATAGGTAAGTAGACGACTACCTGTAGATCCAACAAAGGTACAGGACCGATAATATTTGTCACGACGCTACTTGTAACCCCATGTACACAGAGAAAGTTAAGACCAAAGGAGCCACACATACGGGTCTTCACCCTAACGACCCAGTATTCCATCAAGATAAACGTTAAAAAATTCCTTAGAGGTGTGACAAGAGGTATAGGTATCACCGACATGATCAAACGTAAGGGTGGTTGTCACATCCTCCCAAGGGAAAAGAGGAGAGGTCGTAAATAACGAACGTCTAAAAACCTAACGTCGGTAAGACTGACCATACTTCACCATGGAGTAACACCAAAACTAAACGTAAAGGTAAAGAGATTATTACTCACTACAACTCGTAGAAAAGTACACAAACAATCGGTAGGCATACAGAAGAAACCTCTTTACAGATAAATCAAGAAACCGGGTAAAAAACTAACCCAGCAAATAAAAAGACCTTAACTCGACGTCTTCAACGAACATATAAAAACTCTAATCAACAAACAGTCAAC
>SJYO01049755.1:8228385-8364812 GCA_006410555.1 Capra ibex
TAATACAACTCCATACAAGGAAGATAAGGACGAAAGACCTCTCAAAAATAGTATTTACCTACAACTTAAAACAGTTTCCGGAAGAGACGTAGATAACTCTATTAGTATACCAAAAATAAAAAGTTAAACAATTACACCACTTAATGTAACTAACTAAACGCCTATAACTTCTTAGGAACGTAGGGAAGACAAAAATAAAAATTTTCGAGAATGTCAATGAGGTACTAAATTCTCGGGATCTTGATATAGAGTTTAGGGTAGAGGGATGAGTAAATAAGTTTGTTACGGAAGTACAGTTTGAGACGTCGTCTTTTAAAAGGATGGTGTTTAAGATAAGATGTGCCATCCACGGTTAGATACCTTTTGACAACTGAATTAGGGAGTTCATATTAAATATATTTTATCTGATTTTCATGTCAAACGATACTTCCTCTTTTTTTTTGGTCGGAAGATAGAAAAGAATGGTGGTTTGTTAAAAATCTTATAGGAAAGTTTTTTTTGGTCGTGGTAGTACGAGAAGGTGTGACGCACAGACCTACAGAGTTATATTATGGGATATCCTTCCCCGTGTTTGCGAATCTCAAAAAGATAGTGAGTGAGAATGATGTGAGATTAAGAGACAATCTCTTTTACCAAATTTTATTAAACTCTGTACACCGTGAATAAAGAGATAACAGTCGGAATTTAAAATATCTGTCTTTGATAAAACCCTAGTCCAATGTACTAGAACTATAACTAGGGACCAAAAATTACCAGGAAATTTCGGAAATGACATTATAGTTTTTCCTACCTAGTTTTTAACTACCGTTTACCCAAGAACTGTCTTGTCTGCGTCGGGGTTTACCGTGTTTACAGGATTGGACGGGTGAGAAAGTAAAAGTGGGTTTGGTAAACTATCTAAAAAAAAAACTATTGGGTTTATGTACTAGAGGAGAGTATCGGAGAAGGCAATACGTTACTGTATCAAGACAATAATAAGACTCTTACCAGAGTTTCTCGGTCATTCGAAAACCCCGTTAATGATGGTACTCCTTGTCTAGTTATAGTTAATCTGGTTACAATCCTGACGACGAAAAGTATTTGTGCGAAGTCGTAAAACTAAGATTTATGTCTCGTTGAGATACTTTTCTAATTGAGTAAAGTAATAAATTACCTCTTAAAACGTTAATTGAGCAGGTTTGTCTCAGTAACCTTATGTCGGGATGTGTTTTAGTTTATAAGACATTCAATGTGATACGATCTTTGTTTATGGTAGTTTTGACCTCAAACAGTGGTTCCGGTCTGATTCCTCCAACGACCACTATCTTGATACGGTTTCTACTACAGTAACTGGGTGGATCTGGTGGAGTCTGGGGAGGATGGTAGGGACTTACAGGGACATGACCCAAGGTACACGAAACCGAGGGTCGCTGGTCGTGAGTACACATAAGAAACCTCCTTTTGGGAGTACCGCGATCTCGTCGAAACGGGACTCACCCGTCTCTCGACATTCCCAGATCTACAAATGTGTCGTAGAGTGTCGGGGTGGCGTCCCTCAGTAAGTTAGTCAGACTTATTACCCACGTTCCCATGTTTTCGGGTTGAGAAGACGGAGCCCATCCTTTTAAGACTACATATTTAATGTCGGGTCTCAAGAAAACACCGAGTCCGTTAGGATACAATCAGTCTTAAGAGGTCTCTTTGTCTTGATCCCATGTATCTACTCTCTACTATCGATCGGTCTGTTACTCTTGAACCTAGTAAACTAATACTTCCGACTCTTCATGGGGTTAGATGGGAGATGGGATCCTCTGGATCCTTTAGGTCACCCTGTTAGGTTAGACGGCGACTTGTGGACTCTTGGTCCCCCTTACCACTGCGTTTACGGTGTACTCCCGTCTCGTCTACTCTACTCTACGGGGACTAGTCCGTCACTACGTCTCTCTTTCCTTGTCTAAGGAAGAGGACGACGGACACCGAGGCAAGTCCGGGAGCCCCCTGATCCGCTACGGGCTCGGTGTACTAGAATCCCTCCCGTTCAGGAAATGACTCAGGTCTACGACTGGAGTAGGTGTTTGTTGGGTGTTCATAGTTATGTTAGTCTTTACTCCGAATTAGACCCGGGTGACACCGGTTAGTTCAGTGGTGGATTTTAATTGGTAGTGTGCTGGAGGTTTCCTGAGATCGACTCTAGGGTCGGAACGAACCGAGGGGTGAGATAGGACGGGACGGGGAGGAAGAGGGAAGAAGGTCTCTGTGGAGGAATTACTTCGGGAGTGAGTGTCTGGACGTAGAATGTCAGGCGAAGTTCTTTTAGACTGAATTCTGGTCGACAATTCTCAAAAGGAACATCTGGGTGAAACCGGGACTCTTCCTTGTCCGACCCGGGTGTTCATTGCCAGAGCATCGTGGTCGACACCCCTCTTCCTCTACGACCCTCGGGTCTCCTCGAACTACAGACTAGTTTCCGGTTCTCCTCTCTCGAGTATAACCTCTCCCTGTACTTGGAGTGGAAGACCTATCTTTCTTAAGTATGTGAATTAAAAGAATAAAATTTTCCGGGTACTAGGGTTTTATTCGTGACCTTTTCCGGAAGGTCAACTGACCGATTTGTGTACGTAAGTGTAGAGACAGTCGTAAACCCAAGAGACCCTTCGGTTGAGCCTAAACCTCTAATCGCACTTTTCCAGATAATCCCTTATAAGAAACCCAGTTGTAGACACCTTACCTTCCCTTCCCTTTTTTTTATCTGTCTTTCTCTTCGACCCGACCTACCTGAGAGGTACATCCGGAGACGACTGGGATGTCCTTCGAGATTCCGCCCACCAGAAGACTTTACATCGTTCGACCCACTTTTCCAACTCGGAGGTCAACTACTCAGTGACAAACTTCCGAGAGGGTCCTTACCCCGGTCGGAACCCGTCGACCTCCTTATTCGGGAAGTCAGAATTTATCCTAGAATTGTCGTGTGGGTCGTAGGAGATGTAGAAAGGAGTGTTTTATGATAACTTCATTGTCCTTTTTGTCTTTTTAATTTTACTTAAACATTACTTAAGTTCACTTAGACCTTATAGTCCTCTCCACAGAGATCGTTTTGACTTGTTCCTTCTGAAAGACCTTTTTCAACCACCTCTTCCTAGCTATCTTAATGGGTTCTCTTGTTTCCTTGACTTCACTATAAGTTTGAAGTCTCTTTATGGGGTTTGTTCAGGGTTTTATAGAGTCCGTCAAGTCAGGTCGAGTCAGGGAGTCAGCATAGGCTGAGAAACACTGGGGTACCTGACGTCGTACGGTCCGAAGGGACAGGTAGTGGTTGAGAGCCTCAAATGAGTGTGAGTACAGGTAACTCAGCCACTACGGTAGGTCGGTAGAGTAGGAGACAGCAGGGGAAGAGGAGGACGGGAGTTAGAAGAAGTCGTAGTCCCAGAAAGGTTACTCAGCCGAGAAGTGTAGTCCTTCGGTTTCTTAACCTCAAAGTCGAAGTCGTAGTCAGGAAGGTCACTTATAAGTCCTGACTAAAGGAAATCCTACCTGACCAACATAGAGGAACGTCAGGTTCCCTGAGAGTTCTCAGCCATCTATGTTTCTGTCTGACGGTTTAGAGTCCGTCTTACGGTTTATTAGGGTATAGTCTTTACTCCGGTACACTCCTTCGCACGGTGTCCGTACGGACTGACGTCTCACTCTGTTTACTCGGTCGGAGTGTGAGGGACTCTTGGGTCCTGTTGGTTCACGTCTTCCATCGAGGTTTTTCCTTACACCCGGTCCTCCGTCGTCGTTACTTAGTTGTTACTTGATTCAGTTTACGACGACCTCTAATTTATCCTTACCTGTACTCAAACCCGTTTGAGTCCCTCTGTTACCTCCTTCCGGGTCACACTACGTCAAGTAGCTCATCGTTTCTCAACCTGTGCTGACTCGTTGAGTTGTCGTTAGTGGTGGGGTAAAATGTCCATTCCCTTTACTTTGTTTTTCCTTAAGTTACTGAACCGGTTTCAAGTGTGTCGAAATGACCTTTTGTAAACTGTAAAAAATTTTAAGTAATAAAGGACACATATTAATTTACTAAAAAACCATTCAAATGACTTACCGACGTTGATAATGGTATTTAATCAAATTCTTGGGTAAAAATAGAGTCAATCTAGGGAGAGCGGGTAAATGTCAATTAGGTAAGGTAGGGATTGGAGTTCGTTGGTGATTGGATGAAAGAAAGACGTTTTTGAACGTAAAGGACCAATGAAGCATATTCACCTTACTACGTTATACACCGACACAAACCGAAGGAAGTGAATTGTGCTACACAAACGACGAGTCGGTACTTCATCGCTCGTACACAGTCACCACAAAAAGGTAAAATAACAACTCGACATAAGGGACTTTGCAGATGGTTAAAACAGAGAGGAGAGTAGTCAGTTATCTGTAAATCCGACAAGGGTCAAACCCGATAATACTTATTGTGACGATACTTGTAAGTGTTCAGTACATCGGAGATCGACGAAATAACCTTATGTTTGGATCTGTCACCCTTCTTTCAAGTATCAAGTAGACATACGACGAACCTCATTTTGTCTAAAGAGACCAAATGAAAGTGTTTCGATGGGAGGATACAAAGTCAGAGGCCCGGTACGCCTAACGCGGTACGAGTTTGAGTGGGGACCGTCTGGGTTTGGTGATCCGAAGATAGGTGTTATCCCGTACTTACTTGAGGTCCCATCACGGTGAACCCAAATTTTGATTTTAGGGACCTCCGTTCTACTTACTATAATTGAATTCATTTCAGGTGTCTTTTTATGAACCTGATGTACACCACTAAAAATACTAATCATAGGTGTCTCAGTACCGACTGAATCGACACAAAATAAAGAACTATAATATCTTTTAATGAATTAAAATAAGTCCATTCTTTCTACAAAGAATGAATACTTTAATATTGGCAATTATTAATCGAGATTCAGTATCATTCATACTTTAGATACGTAATGGTAAAATTGGACGATATTTTTGAAGTTTTATTTTACAACAATATCAATATCTCACCACTTTTTATTTTGACGAGTCGTAGGAAGAAGACTTGGAACAAGAGGATTTAGGAGACATAGTTGACAATTGTAAGGGTAGGTGGGTTGGTGGTTCGATCTTCAGACTCTGCGTAGGACATGCAAGAGGTAGAAAGAGTAGGTAAGACAGGTGGGTTAGTCGGTGGTCCAGAGGGGAGAGAAGGGAGGAAGGGTGGGATGACGTGGACGGTACCGGTAAGAGGACCTAAGGACGTTTCTCGGTCCGAGTAGTCCACCATAACAGATGTGACGTCAGTGACTTTCTAGACGGTACCAGACCGGGATGGGGGGAGGAGGTCAGAGTAGAGGGTGTCGAGGAACGGAACTACAAAGTCTTTGTGGTTTTGTGAACATTAAGGAGTGTGTGTGCAAAAGCGTCCAATAAGGAGACAGATCCTAGAGGTTTTCAGAGAGTTAGACGAAAAAGTATAGGCGTCAAATTACACTTTGAGATCTTGGTGGTACAGGTTTTACGGAAAGAACTAGGGGTTTCGACCTAGTTTAGGGACAACGGACTGAGGGAGTCGGGGGTCCGTACGGAGTAGTAACTAAATAGTAAAGTCGACATCGTTGAAGAAGTACCCTTCTAAGTCTTATTCTGTTAGGGTTTAAGTTTAGACCGAGACAGTGACTGTTCACGACAGTGAATGTTCGAACACTAAAACTCGTTCCAGGAATCTCAGAGCCAAAAGATTAGACTTTTTACCCAGTATTTCTTCTACTTTACGAGTCGATAATTTTTCTTACGTAAACTGAGTCAAGAGTACTCCACCTACTTTGACCTCGGATAATATGTCTCACTTTATTCAGTCTTTCTTTTTGTGGTTATGTCATATAATTGTGTATATATACTTTAAATCTTTCTACCATTGCTACTGGGATATACGCTCTGTCGTTTTCCCTGTGTCTACATTTCTTGTCTGGAAACCTGAGACACCCTCTTCCGTTCCCACCCTACTAAACTCTCTGGTGGTAACTTTGTACATATAATGGTATACACTTTATCTAGTGGTCAGGTTCAAGTTACGTACTTTGTCTCGTGAGTTTCGGTCACGTGACCCTACTGAGACTCCCTACCCTACCCCTCCCTCCATCCTCCCCCGAGTCCTTCCTCCTGTGTACATGTGGGTACCGACTAAGTACAGTTACATACCGTTATTGGTGGTGTTATAACATTTCATTAATCGGAGGTTAATTTTAATTAATTAAAAAATTTTTTGTTACTACGGATGTTTCATGAAACGTGCTACAAACCGTTTAATGTTGGAGTCTTAGTTTCGACCACAACGACGCAGAGGGGAACACCTAAATGAGGTGAAATTAACGTCCCGTTGACACGGACTGCGTCTCTTCCTGAGTAGCCACGGACGCCGACGTCACCTGGGGACCTGTCTCCTCACTCACCCACCCACTTACCCTCGTGACCGGCGAGAAAGTGACTAACGTTACCTTTAGGTCCCACTACAGACTCCCAAAGTCCGAATCGAGGAACAAGGAACCCGTGTAGTCTGAGTAGAAAGACACGGAGGGACTCGGCAGCGGTATGGAGGGACCACGGGTCCAACGTTCGTAGGAACCGTCGGAGAGGTTTGAGACCCATCCTGACCCCACCAGACGTGAGTTGAGGTAGGCACGTACCAAATGATTTACATTCTTTGAGGAAGTTCTTTATTAGAATCACTAAACACAGCAGAAAAGAAAGACTTTGTCTTTTGTCCTTTACGTCTGTTATCTTAACCCCCTCCCTCTTTGGTAGAGAAAAGTAGAAAAGTGTGTCAACTTTTCTTGTTCACCCCTGAAGGAATTGTCATGGACCTATTCTTAGACGGACGGTCACGTCCCCGGTACCCAAGCTAGGGACCAGGTCCTTCTAAGGTGCGCGGTACCTCGTCGACTCGGACACCCGGTGTGGATGACCTCGGACGTGCGGGATCTCTGTCACAAGGTGTCGTTCTCTTCAAGGACGTCACTCTTCACGGACGTGGCGCGTCGGCGTTCATTTATCTATTTGTTTTCCCGTCAAGTCAGGGCACGTCATTGAGTCAGCACAGGCTGAGAAACTCTCCGAGTACCTGACGTCGCACGGTCCAGAGGGACAGGTAATGGTTGAGGGTCTCAAATGAGTTTGGGTGCAGGTAACTCAGCCACTACGGTAGGTTGGTAGAGTAGGAGACAGCAGGGGAAGAGGAGGACGGAAGTTAGAAAGGGTCGAAGTCCCAGAAAAGTTTACTCAGTTGAGAACCGTAGTCCACCGGTTTCATAACCTCAAAGTCGAAGTCGTAGTCAGGAAGGTTACTCGTGAGTCCTGACTAAAGGTGTTCACTGGTATTTTACTCTTGTAAGCCGGGGGTCGACTCTTTATTTCTATCAGTCTCCCGGTAACCCGGGTCTCAACGGCGGACACAGGGGAGAGGTCGACGAGTACCCGTCTCCCTCCGGGTCTCCCTTGACTTATCGAGACGGGGGTCATTCCTCTCGGGAAGACGACTCTGTAAGGTGGCCGTACAGGGTGAAAAGAGTAAGTAAAACAGGGGAGGACTGTCACCGGGTCGGTGCTCGCTCTTCCTGTGAGTGCGGCATAATTGTGGTGTATGAGTAAGTAAGGAGGGCTCCCAGTCTTTTCTTTTCATTGTTAAGATTCTTGAAGGGAAGGTTAACTTTAAGAATCGTTTATGTAAAATTATTCTATTACGTTTAGGACGATACATGGATTAACCACAAAAGGAAACGGTCGGTCGGTGGCCCGGGTAAAGTATGTTCCGTGGTCTCTGAGGTAGAGGGTCACAAACCCCCTGAGTACCACTTCAGATTCACATAATTATTATATTTTATAACGGTGATTTTTATATATATGACGAGATGTCTTTACCTGTCTACAAAGGATCACTCATTACTCATGGTAAAAGGAGGTCGAAAGGATTATCCGACTTCGATTTTTGTTTGTGTGTAAAAATGTATTTGATCTGGGTAGAGTTATAATTCTTACATTGACTGTCAGGTCTTTTAAATCTCTTCCTTTACTGTTGGGTGAGGTCAAAAGAACGGACCTCTTAAAGTACCTGTCTCCTCGGACCACCCGATGTCAGGTACCCTAACACTTCTCAACCTGTGTTAACTCACTGCTGGTGGTGACTGTCAGGTTTTTTAAATCTTCAGTTTTTAGTCTAAAAAAAGAAAAATAACAGTGTACATACACATACATACATATACAAATGTGTATGTATACGTATGTGTGTGTATTACAAGAACTCTTCTTAGGTAAGTAAAGTAATTAATTAGACGAGTTCTGTCCATTTAACTTCCTTTCCCTCGTTCAACCCTGTAAAACTAGGACGGACTGTAAGAATGAAGTACGAACTTTACCCTGGAGTTTCTTCGTACCTCACAACCCCGGTCTTCAAGGAAGTTCTAGTTTCCCGTTCGAGAAGAGTGATGACTCCTTTGGCCCCGGGTCTTTTCAGTTCACTGAAGGGGTCTCGTGTGTCGGTCTACCGTCCTCTCGACTTTTTTGGATGTATCTAAGATTATTCTGTTGAGGAGCCTCTTGACCCAATACTCTATACCCTCTCTGTGGTCAGTCGGAGAACGGACTTTCTTCAAGGAAGGAATTTGAGAAGTTCTGTCTTTAAGGTTTGAGTCATCAGGAGCCTGGACTAGTACTGTATCGTTCCTGTAAGGTTTGTTCCAGTTACTCGTCACACACACACACAAGTACAGACACACGAGTACGGACACACACAAGGACACACACAAACACAAACACACACATAAGCACAGACACACACACAAGTAAACACACACAAGTACACACATGTACAAGTACAGACACACACACAAGTACAGACACACACACGTACACACACACAAGCACAGACACACAGGGACACACACACAAACACAAACACACACATAAGCACAGACACATACACGTACACACACACAAGTACAAACACACAAACACACACACACAGGCACACACACACAGGTACACACACCCACAAGCATACACAGATACACACACAAGCACACACATACACACGCACAAGTACACACATAGACACACACACAGACACACGCGCACAAGCACAGACACACACAAGTACAGACACACACACGTACACACACTCAAGTACAGACACACAGGGACACACACACAAACACAAACACACACATAAGCACAGATACACACACGTACACACACACGTACACACACAAGTACAGATACAAGGACACACACACACAAGGACACGTACACACAAGTACAAACACACACACACAGGCAAACACACACAAGCACACACGCACACAAGCACACACACATGCACAAGTACAGACACACACACGTACACACACACAAGTACAGACACACAGGGACACACACACAAACACAAACACACATAAGCACAGACACACACACGTACACACACACAAGTACAGACACACAGGGACACACACATAAGCACAGACACACACACGTACACACACACGTACACATACAAGTACAGATACACATACAAGGACACACACACACAAGGACACACACACAAGCACACACACACACAGGCACACACACACAGGTACACACACCCACAAGCACACACACCCACAAGCACACACATACACACGCACAAGTACACACACAGACACACACACACAGACACACGCGCACAAGTACAGACACACACACACATTCGTGTCGACCCTTACCCCTTGAGTCGGGGTGCTTACTCCAGAACTTCCCGTCCGGAACGGGACCGGAGGAGGAGGAGAGGAGCGGTAGAGGGAGGCGACGGTAAGAGGGGAGAACGGAAGAGGAGGGTCCGTGGACTTGGCGAGGACGTCCGGAGGACGGACGTGCACCAGTCAGTGTCAGGTCCCTGAAGACACTGAGGTTGTTGATTTAGTATCGTTGTCAAGTCACTGTATTAACCATCGTGTTACCGGATTACAAGTTTTCTGGGGAAGTCAGAGTTTTGTTCCAACGTCTCCCGTCCCAGTAATGCAGTATACTACACTATAACAGGTCAATTAGTCGTTATTAAAAACTCTTAGGCGACAGTATCCTGCAGGAGTAGCTAACATCCCTTGTCGTCACCACTTTCCGGTATCGTCCGTGACCCGAGGGGGCGCGAGGTTCCAGTCCAAGTGCGAGACCTCGAGAGTCTCTCATCTCTTCCCCGACGCCCCCCTCCTTCCCTCCTCCTCTTCCGCCAGCGATTACTCGAGGGGACGTGTCCACTGTTTCCCCCACGAGGTGCGCACGTTGGGGGTGCTGTGAGACTTCTTTTTGGTCCTCATTTTGTTGTGTTTAAGGAGGTAGAGGACTTTCGTAACGAATCATGTGTGTACTTTACTTGCTTTAGTAAATTTACATGAAAACAGATATTTAGTGACGTCTACCACTAACGTCGGTACTTTAATTTTCTGCGAATGAGGAACCTTCTTTTCAATACTGGTTGGATCTATCGTATAAGTTTTCGTCTCTGCAATGAAACGGCTGATTCCAGACAGATCAGTTCCGATACCAAAAAGGACACCAGTACATACCTACACTCTCAACTCGACACTTCTTCCGACTCGCGGCTTCTTAACTACGAAAACTTGACACCACAACCTCTTCTGAGAACTCTCAGGGAACCTGACGTTCCTCTAGGTTGGTCAGATAAGACTTCCTCTAGTCGGGACCCTAAAGAAACCTTCCTTACTACGATTTCGACTTCGAGGTCATGAAACCGGTGGAGTACGCTTCTCAACTGAGTAACCTTTTCTGAGACTACGACCCTCCCTAACGCCCGTCCTCCACTTCCCCTACTGGCTCCTACTCTACCGACCTACCGTAGTGTCTGAGCTACCTGTACTCAGACTCACTTGAGGCCCTCAACCGCTACCTGTCCCTCCGGACCGCACGACGCTAAGTTCCCCAGTGTTTCTCAGTCTGTACTGACTCGCTGACTTGACTACAGATTTCTTAAAGTCAGCGTTTTAAAGTCCTAAAAAAAGGTAAGATAATGGGCTGAAAAATTTCACCTAATTTTCCAACGGTAAGTCTTTTTCCAATGTAAGAAAGTGATCGGATGTTTTCAAAAGTCTCTTTTTACTACGGAGACTTTTGGTTAGTGTAGATCTGATATGTAAATAAACAGTTTATACACACAACACTTGTATATCAGAATGTAGTTATAAAGGTGTGTTACATAAAAAGTGTCTTTAACAGTTTTCAAGTAATTTAGGATGAATATCGAAGGTCTTTACAATCTCTCTCTCCCATTCCTATCTGTGTATTAGAATCCACACGTCCTCTCTGTTCCCCGTTCAAAAATAATTCACTTTTCACTTGATTCACAAAAGTAAACTTTCTTTTTGCATGTCTATTAATCGGTCTATCATTTTGCGAATCTGAAGACTAGATTTAATGCACATTGATAGAACACTATCTTCTTTAAAAACGTATGACTCCATACCTCTACAGTAAGACCGAATATATACTACACCGAACTTGTATCACGATTAACCTTGTCGGATAGAGTACCGAACAGACTTCATGTAATATGTCGACGAAATTAGTAATTTTTCTTACGTAAATGGTCCATCATATCTTACGGGTGAAACTTCTGTCACTATTTGCGGGGTCCCGTGGTCCCGACAGTAAGGAAGTTTCTGTTCCAAAGGAAGAGCCGGTGGTCCCAGGACGACTGCGCGGTACATGTACGAGAGACGGAGACACCTTTGGAACCTCCTCAAACTACAAGCAAGAAACAAGACTGTCTACCAAGGCCGTAGGTTCTACCTCGACTCACCGGAAACATCTATGTCAAAGTTTGAGTAAGGAAGTAGTGGGTCTTGAACTTAAAAGACTTGACATAGCTTGAGTTTTCAGTGATGGTCGGTAAAAGTTTTGTCATAGTCGACCGTCTACGGTGACATTTGCATACGTTTTACGTTGGTAAAACCTGGGGTTAGTTGGGAACGAATTGTTCATGGGAGTGAAGAACGGTCGAGTTTAGGATTCAGAACTGTTTGTCGAATATATTAAAACACGATAATCAGATATGTTCACAACGATCAATGAGTCAATACAGACTGAGAAACGTTGGGGCATCTGACATCGGGTGGTCCGAGAAGACAGGTACCTTACGAGGTCCCTTCTTGTGCCGTCAACCATCAGAAGAGGTCCCCTAGAGGGGTTGGGTCCCTAGTTTGGGTCCAGAGGACGTAACGTCCGTCTAAGAAATGACAGATTCGGTGGTCTCTTCGAGGGGGATGTTGAAACCTCTGTTCGGAGGGGGTAAAACATCTGACGACCTTGTGTCAAGTTCACGAAGAACTTAAACAGAAGGTCCGACCTCAAGACAAAATGACCTTACTTTAAGAAACGATAAGGGTAATATTCAACAGACAACTAATAAAGGTACCTATAAGTATTTGTTTCCATAACCCTGATAACAAGGGAATTTCAAGATATTAGGATTCTTTATTAAAGTTTATTTGAAATCTATTACTTATAAAATAAAAAGATAAAATATGACTTCTCCTCTTTCCTTTTCTTCCAATTGGAAATACCTGTCAATAGACTATAGATCACAACCTATGAAGTGTTGGTAATAAATACAATAAAATTTCTCCAAAGATGACTTTAGTTTTAATACTAGTAAAGGTTATAGAGGTATAGTGAAAAGTTTAATATCGTTTGTAAGCTTAATCTTTGGGTCAAAGTAAAAATAATATTTAAAACGGGGGTTTTTACATATAAAACAAGTGGTTGTATCATGGGAAATGTAGAAAACATAGTGATCTTTTGTGGTCTTATAAACTTCTAAAACTATTTGTATAGTTTAATGTTCGTTGGATAACGTGGTTTTTGTTTCCGACTTAAAAGAACGACACCTCCCCCTTCTTTGACTGAAAAGGGAGGAAGATAATTCAAAAACTTCATTATTTCCGGATAATTATGTTTTGCTGTGTAAAGTTGTACTTTTTACGTCCGACACGTTTCACACTCCAAGAGTGACATGATTGTTGTCTGGGTGTAATGTGTCTACCTCAAGGAAAGGAATAAGCGGAGTATTTACAATTCTCGTCGTGTGTGTCGAAAAAGTGACATCTACTTGTGAACCATTTGTGATAGTTCCTCTGGAAAGTGAACACACAAAGGGATCCGAATCACATTGATTCAGACATCGGAGCTACATTGTTCTCATTTTCTAAAAAGAAACTTATGTATATAGGGGTATTGACATCGTGTAGAGTCGTCAACAAGAGTCGTGTACCAATCAACAATCAAAAACAGAGAAAAAAAAAAAGAAAAAACAAAATTAAAGTCCTTTTGGATTACTCAAAGGTCTTCGTGACACTCACGAAACCCCGGTTTACACTAAATTTTGGCCGTCATTTTCTTTTTCTTCCGTCCCTTCCATCGACCAATTAACTGGAAATAACACGGAAGACCAAGTAAATCTTTACCTTTAATTTAATTGTACTATTAAGTCAGGATGACACAATTCCGACGATATTTGGGTAATTTAAAATACCGGTAACTAAATCGTAAAAAAAGATAATTGACCCAAATTAAAAGTTTTAACAGTACGTCCAAGACTTTTCACGAAGTAGGTGAGACCAAGGAGGTTCAATGATTACACATCGAAAAGGAGATTATCATGAGTGAATTAATAAGTTCGCGTCTCCCGGGTTGACGGGAGTTTACGGACTTAATTAAATCTTTGCTCGCGGTAACTTTCAGAAGAATTCTTCGTTCCTTACAAGTCTCTATCATTTTCAGTCACTTTATAGGATTTCATATATAGATCGAAAAATTTTTTAACATGGAATTTTGATTAGGTCTATTTACTTCCCGGTCCTTTTCCAAAACACAACCACAAAAAGTCGAAGAACTATTGTACTTTTAGAAAATTTTACGTTAGTAAGGAATATCAAGTAAATCCACAAGTTTGTAGAAAAATCGATGATTAAATCTTAGTACTGGTCAGTTTTAACGATAAAAACTTGAAGACTTACTATAGTTAAAAATGAATTTCAATTTTGATGAAAGAACTAAGAGAGAATACGTCTACATCCAGGATTCTTACCCGAAGGTTTCACCACGTCAACCATTTCTTAGGTAGAAGATTACGTTCTCTGTGTCCAAGTTAGAAACCCAGTCCTTCTAGGGGATCTCTTCCTTTACCGTTGGGTGAGGTCATAAGAGCGGACCTCTTAGGGTACCTGTCTCCTCGGACCGTCCTATGTCAGGCACCCCAGCGTCTCAGTCTGTGCTGACTCCTACGCGTGTGATCCAGGATTCTAATATCAAGTGTCTCACGTAGAAATCAATGATTGAGTTTATAATCAAACTCAAAATAAAACTTTGGATAACTGTGAACTCCAGAGTCTCTCAAACTTTTCCTAAGAGATAGAATTGGAGTATCATAAGGACTTTTCATTTTTACACTATTAAAATGGAAAGACTAAGAAATGGTGGTTTCTTTTTCTCCATTGACTACCCGGATGTCCGGATGTCGATCTTGTGATCCAGACATTTGTCACGACCCGAAAGTTGGGGTCAAATATTTAAGTTTCTTGACTACTCACCGGTGAAAAAAAAAAAAATGATTTGATAGTCGTAAAAAAGTAATAAAAGTTCACCATACTAGTTAATTTTATCGAGTCAAAAATTTTACGATGTAATACCACTAGACAAATATCAAATATCTGTTGACAAATGTCGACAGAAATACACACGAAAACTATCAATTGTTAACTTTTAGTATTAATTTCTGGGAGTCTCGTAGACTTCTATAACAACAATCTTTTACCGTATATTCCGGAACGTCTGCGGTGGTGGGGTCTCGGAGGAAACGACAGATCGGTACCAGTTGGGGTGGCGCAAGAAGCTGTAGGGACAACTACCGCTCGGGAACCCGGCGCAGAGAAAACTCGACAAACGACTGTTTCAAGGTTTCTGTCGTCTTCTCTTTCCTAAACCAATATTTCCAAGGACGAAAGTGTCTTATTAAGGTCCTAAAAACACGGTCCCACCACTGAAGTGTGCGGTATTACCATGACCACCGTTCAGGTAGATACCGCTCTTTAAACTACTACTCTTAAAGTAAGACTTCGTATGTCCAGGACCGTAGAACAGGTACCTTTTACGACCGGGGTTGTGTTTGCCAAGGGTCCAAAAGTAGACGTGACGGTTCTGACTCACCAACCTACCGTTCGTACACCGGAAACCGTTTCACTTTCTCCCGTACGTATAACACCGTCGGTACCTCGCGAAACCCAGGTCCTTGCCGTTCTGGTCGTTCTTCTAGTGGTAACGACTGACGCCTGTCTAGATTATTTAAACTGAGCACAAAATGAATTGGTGGTCTGGTAAGGAAGACATCGGGTCCTCTCGTGGGGAAGTGGGGTAGACGAACTTTATAGGATACTAGAAACACGAGAGCGATGTCAAGAAACCCAAGGTACAAAAGGAATAGGGGGAGGTTCAAATCGACCTAACGTTTCAATTTAAATACTAATACTTTATTTTTGATTTGTTAATAGACAGAAACAAACGTAATTTTTTTTTTTCTTCTTCTTTTACCGTATATTTATAAAGTAAGGGAAGACCCGTTTCATTTGGTCCAAGAAGTAATAGGTTCGATAGATTGATAGAGTAGGAGACAGTGGGTAAAGAGGAGGACGGAAGTTAGAAAGGGTCGTAGTGTCAGAAGAGGTTACTCAGTCAAGAAGCGTAGTCCACCGGTCTCATAGCCTCAAAGTCGAAGTCGAAGTCGTAGTCGGGAAGGTCATTTATAAGTCCCAACTAAAGGAAATCCTACCTGACCAACCTAGAGGAACGTCAGTTCCCTGAGAGTTCTCAGAAGAGATCGTGGTGTCAAACTTTCGTAGTTAAGAAGTCACAAGTCGGAAGAAATACCAGGTCGAGAGTGTAGACGTGTACTGATGACCTCTTTTGGTATCAAACCTGATATGTCTGGAAACAGTCGTTACACTACAGAGACGAAAAATTATTCAACAGATCCAAACAGTATCGAACAAACACGCGAGTCAACATAGTCTGAGAAACACTGGGGGACTTGACATCGGTCGGTCCGAGGAGACAGGTACCTTAAAAGGTCCGTTCTAATGACCTCACCCAAAGGTAAAGAATGAGGTCCTTTAAAAGGATTAGGTCCTTAGTTTGGGTACTCAGAGGACGTAACCATCCGTCCAAGGAATGGTAGTCACGGTGAACCCTTTGGGATGTTCATATCTATTATAAGACTCGTAGAAACTCGACACAGATTCTCTATAACTTTTGGGGGTGGTCTACTACAATTGATGACCAGAGGAACTGAAACGGATTAGTTTCTGATTTGATGTTAATAAACCAGAGTAAACTGGCAAAAGGAAACAAAGACTCCAAAGAGTAAATAGACTAATTTGTATAACAAACCGATTTCAAGCTCAGTCCGACTCCTGTCCTCCCCTTGTCTCCTCAATTCGTCGAACAAGTCCCTATACTTGGACACGGTCGACCGATAATGGTGGACACAACTTAGTGACGGTATGAGAACAAAGACAGTTAAAGTAAGTAAGAATGAGTGGTCCGGACTATTAAACCTAGTAAACCCTAAGTAAGGAATAGTAAGAAGAGGAAGGACGTACGGAGGAAGGATGGAGGTAGGGAGTGTGGGAGGAGTAGAATTTAGAATCTCAGGACTAGTCAAAAAACGAGGTGCTAGTACTTGAGATTCCTGTAAGGGAACTCTTCCTACATATTTCACGAGTTGCCACAATTATAAAGATTTGAACTTCGGGTACTGGAGACTAGACTCCCATTCTTCGTCCTACTCACACCTCATCCCCTCCTACTCTCACTCACGTTTCCCCTCTCTCTTGTGAGGTCGTAGGAACAGGACACAAAATACCGAAACCCAAATATACTAGACGACCTCATCGAAAACCGAAGAAAGAGTTCGTAACACGGACGTTACCCCCTCGACAGTTATCTTTCCTAAGTAGAAAGGGGAAAGGGGTTTGACATGCGTGTCAGTGGAGATAGTATCGTGGATATTGTGGAATAAGGAAGGTATTACCAGAGGAAATCTAAGGGTTTTAAACCTAATTTCTTATCAATTATTCCTGGTATTCACTGAAGTTTGATATAGGAGTTTTTGAACTTATTACCGACCGAGTAAGTACAAGTTATTCACTGACTGTTGATTCACTCAATTACTTACAGACTTTATTTGGTCGGAAATGGTTCTTCGTATTTACTCTCATCTATTATACAAGATCAATATAAAAAAGATTCCTTTTTTTTTTACAACCTCCTTACATTGTTATAGTTATGTTTATTTATGATTACAAATGATTAAGACATGAATAAAATTCTTCATTTAACAATAATAAGAAATTCACCCATTTAAATTCCCTTATTAAACAAGTGATTTATGTAGTGACTCGTACTGAACCGGATCAAGTTCGAATCGAAGGTCTATGTGTATCGTTTATATTGGACTCAGAAAAGAGGTTCGTCTCGGGAAGACACTGTATACGAGATGACTACGGATTGAGACCCCTGGACTCGGATACAAGTCAGAATTTTGGCAACGAAAGTAGAATGTTCTTACACCCGTAAGTAAAGGGAGGAAGGAAGAAGTTCCCAAAGGGAAGATAGGTCAAAGAGTCCTTTGTTCGAAGTGAAAGAAGGAGTGTGTAACAAATGATACCAAGTCACGAAATATAAGGGGAATTCAGAAAGTATTTAGGAAAGTGGGATGAGGGTCGTCTGTTGTTTTTCTTTTACCCTCATTTTCCTTCCTTCTTTTTTTTTTCTCCATTTGGGATTTAAATGTATCACAACATACAGTTTAGGTAAGTTGATTCTTTTCCTTTATTTTTTGTAGTAGTCTTTTAAAGAATATAGACGAAGATTGGGACTCCACTAAAGTAATATGCACAGAAGTCTTTCGAATAGGAGGAAAGGTCATCGTGATATTAAAAGTCTTTTACGAAATAGGAACGTCACCGTCTTAAGATCTTTAAAAATATTGGACTAGGTTGAAAGACTTTGTTTCGTAAATGAAATAATGCAACAACGTACAACTTTTACCTATAAGTCTGTCTTGTATATGAAAAAGTCTCAGTATTTTAATGTAATATTCGAGAAGTTTCGTCTAAGGACTTTCGTTTGGAACAGACAAACAGGATATTGGAAACCCACAGTGGTCATTCAGGACCCGTCTTGTACATCGGACGCTCTCGTCTCATCGATACAGTTCTCTGCCCATTTCGACTTGTGTAATAAAGAATGTAATATCCTCTTTAAAATTATTTTCCTATTGGTTCTTTATCTCGGATTAAACCTTCGGTCCTCTTTTGTCTAATACTTAGTTTGACCTCCTGTTCCACTTCAGTACGTGGTTACTTTTCTCCTTTTTAGTTATTGTTTTGATTTTCCTTCGTCACTTTACTTGTATGTACGGATATGGGTAGCTCTCCCGGATCTCCATGACTACGGGTCGTAGGTACTCGTGTTGGTCGAGGGTCTGGGACCGAAGATTATGGTAAGAGGTTACTTTCTTTGGTCCCTAGGAAACTCTTTACCTACTAAGATCTTGACCCCGTCTTATATGTTTAACCCTTGCCTCAGAGAACATTTTGGTCTTTCATCTCTGCTCGAATTCTTTGTTTTCCTACCCTCGTATCCTTTCCCTGTCTCCTTTTGACTTTCTGCGGTTGACGACTTCAACCTTGTCAAATTTCTTGTTTTATTGTATCATAACCGAGTAATGGGTTTATTATTTTATTTACAGGTTTCCAAGTATAATTGTGATTTTATTCATTTACCTCGTCTCTGTTTAGAGGGTGTGCCTCTTGAGGTTCTTTAAATACATTCACGAGGAGGGGAGTCTTTTCAGTTAAATGGCGGGTTGAACACGCCGGACACGAATCACTGTACGAAGGTTTTATCGTCTCATATTCTCCTCTCTCTTTTTCTTGAAATGTCACCTCTTTGACCTTTTATGCTGGAGTCGGTCCACTAGCTCTAATTATAGGTGTCACTACTTAGTACAACTCTCATACATGGAGACTGTAATACTCTCACCGTGGAATTGAGACTCCAGAAGGAGGGTCTTTGCATAATGGTACCAGATTGGTACTCTGTTTATAGTCTGTTGGGGTTTTACTCCGTGTAAAATGTTTTATGGACTGGTCAAGAGGAGTTTTGACAGTTCCAGTAGTTTTTATTCCTTTCGAAATTTTCGATAGTTTCCTCCCCCGACTCTTCTATACTACTGGTTTATATTACACCTTGGAACTTACTACAGGATCTTGTCATTTTCATATAATTCCCTTTAATCATTCCAGTCCTCTTCCTTTACCGTTGGGTGAGGTCATAAGAAGGGACCTCTCAGGGCACCTGTCCCCTCGGACGACCCGACGACGGGCACCCCAGCGTGTCTCAGTCTGTGCTGACTTCGTTGAATCGTACGTACATACGTAACCCCTCCCTGTACCGTTGGGTGGGGTCACAAGAACGGACCTCTTAGGGTCCCTACCTCCTCGGACCACCCGACGGCAGATAACCCCAGTGTGTCTCAGCCTGTGCTGACTTCACTACATCGTCGTCGCTTCCAGTTTCTTTGAGACTAATTAATTATGATTGAACGACTAGACCAAGAAATCGACACTATTTACATGGTATCATTGTATTCTATACTTGTCATTTCCTTTGAGCCACTATCTTATCTACTCTTGAGGGGTATGACAGACACGTCGAACAAACATTTAGTTTTTAATAGGGTTTTATTTTTCCAAAAAAAGTTTTCGTTATTTATTTTCCCTCAACATTCTTCGTTCCATGTCCGTATCTTAATATGTGAATTCAGGCCGGGGATTTATGACCTTTCGACTTGTAGGAAGCCCGTAAAGAAAATACAATCAGAACCCTGTAGAGTCGCCCGGATCTTTTCTACGTACTTCATCAATTTAAGCAGACCTGCGTACCTCTGAAGAGTTTTATGCACAACTAACTAGTATAACGTTTTAGTTGTCACGTATCTACGGACAATATAAAAAATGAAGGACATAGTGAAGAAAAACGTTCCTTAAGGTGGAAGGTGTCCACAAACATATACTGGATTCGTATCCTGGTGGGTCTTACGGGGTAGTGGGGTTCGTGTCACCGAAGTATTGTCTCTTCTTTTTGGACGTACAACCTAGAGAAGGAAATCAAGATTGGAAACGCGAGACTAAGGGACTCCAATCAGTACGACCGAGACGTGGAGGTATTTTCTTTACAACGGATCTCGGACTTTATATGTATTACCGGGAAAGACTTCCGAGACGAAGGGTCCAAACTGGAAATGTTCATATTGTGAAAAGGACGTATGTCTCTATTTTTCAACGTCTTGTCTCTCACTGTAAACGGAACAACCTCCAAATGTTCTTATAGTGCTAGTCTGGATACCTCTGTTGGTGCTCTTGTTTCCTAATAGTGTAGGGGAAGTCCCAGTCCGACCGTGGTTCTTCAAACGTCGTTGGTCGGTGGACGGAGGGGGAGAACCATATTTTCTTCGGACTTAAGAAGAAACCCTGTGATCAGGTGTTAGAAGAGGGCGACGAACAGGAATATGGAGTAGAGAACTGAATGACGGGACACCACTCGCCCTTCTTGAATCTGAACCATTATAAACCAGGTTCCCACTCACACCTTCGGTTTCTCGGTTCGCATTAGTAAAAACCACCTAGCTACATTTATGAGTCACACGAAGACTTTGACGTTTGACATAATTAGATACACTCGGACCTTGATACTCCTGGTAGAAAAGGTTACCTCTCTCGAAGGACCTATTTGTGGGGTCTTTTTTTTCTCTCTCTCTCTTTATCTATACCTTTCTCTCTTTAAAGATTACCACAGTAGACCCTGGAATTCGGCTATCGTGGGGAAACCCCTTTGAGTCAATAAACTCGACCATTTAAGGACCAAAAAGAATTCAATGAAACTAAACACCGTGAATACAGTAAAACACAGTTTTTGGGACTAATTGTTTTCGTGAGGCCCTAACTTGTCTACTTACGAGTTGACTATTTAGTAAACGAATAAGTATCGACAAACATATAACCTTATGAGTTGTAATTACTTTCACTTTCACTCTCAGCGAGTCAGCACAGACTGAGAAACGCTGGGGTACCTGGAATGTCAGGTACCTTAAGAGGTCGGTCTTATGACCTCACCCATAAAGGGAAGAGGTCCTCTAGAAGGGTTGGGGCCCTAACTTGGGTACAAAGGATATAGCGTCCGCCTAAGAAATGGTCGACTCGGTGTTCCCTTCGGGTTCGTATGATCTCACCTATCGGATAGAGAAGAGGTCGCCTAGAAGCGCGGAGTTCTTAGCTAGGCCCCAGAGGACGTAACGTCCACCTAAGAAATGGTTACTCGATACTCCCTTCGGGGTTGTAATTACTCGTGGATGATAAACGGCTCCGACGCAATCCAGGACCTTTCTTCTTGTCAGAGAAGGAGTTCTTGTGTGTCAGAAGTCCTCTCTGTCTGTCCGTCACGTCATCCGGGACTATTTACGAAATGACGTGTGTCAGTCGGAACTTTCTACCCGTGAGTTACCTCTGATTCCACTGTAGGACTCCTTATCTACGGTCTTGACCCAAATCTTCCTCAATCTCCTCTTTTGTCAGACTCAGTTCCCACCTCCCTTTACAGTCCTACCCCTCTCCGTCGACAGTTCGATTATCCCGTAGACACACCGTGTCTCCACAGTCCTCGGACTGACGGAACTCCTAGACGTTCATGCAGTCGTTCTGACTAGACACCCCGCTTCTTTCCTTCTCCGTTCTCCACTCCGTCAAAGGACTCAGACTTGACAATCGGATTTCTTATTAGTTCCCGATGTCTATCACCAACCCTAAGGGACCACCGAGTCTACCATTTCGCAGACGATCGTTACTCCCTCTGGACCCAAGCTAGGGACCCAACGTTTCTAGGGGACCTCCTCCTTTACCGTTGGGTGAGGTCACGAGAACGGACCTTTTAGGGTACCTGCCTCCTCGGACCATCCGATGTCAGGCACCCCAACGTCTCTCAACCTCTACTGACTCACTGAAGTGAAAGTCAAAAGTCTCTATTACCAATGTAAGACTGTTAATAGAGATAGTTACACCCATTTAGGAAGTGTACCAAATTACAGACTGGTGAAAGAGAGAGAGAGAGGGAGTACGTGTGTATGTGTGTATGTAGATATTGTCGTCGGGTGAGTCGGTATATGAAAAAAGATTCAGGTCAGAGTCAATCGGTGTCAAGTCGAGAGTTCAACTAACGGACCTTTAGTCGTTCCATAGTTCCGTTCGTACCAAGGACAAACTCGTCTAATTAACAATTACCTATTGAGCCTCGACTATAAGGAAGAACGCGTGAACTAGTTGTGTCTAGTCAAGACGATAGTCGTGTGTGAAGAATAAGGGTTATTGTTAAAAATATTTTCCAAAGGAACCTGATTTATTCTAGACGTGGGTAGTAACTGAAAAGATGAAACCTTTTACAAGTGATCGAATCGTTTCCGAGTGATGTATTCTCGTGACTCTTATACAATGGTGACCGAGTACTTTAAGTTACTCTAAATGATTGTTCTTGACACCATAGACTCCTGGTTAAACTTTTTATATCTAGAACAAGTTAGGTTGTTTATGAGTAATTCAAGGGTGGGACGTTTTCGGTGATAAGACCTCCGAGACACCCCATGTTTGACTTACAGGGTACGTTTTTGTTTAAAAGAGTTAGTACGATACTTCCCGAGAAATGTATAGTTTCAACCGTCCTTTCTCTCTTGATTTTAACAAAGTTTGACAACAACCGTCATTCGAAGACAGACACAATTAATGTGAGATACAAACTACGAGTAGTAAGTCAATTGTCAGTTGCGTAACATCTGAAAGACACTAAGTGATTTATGGTTTAATGACACACATCGAAAAACCTAAAGACTCATATAGTTTAAATATAGTAAGGGTCTGAACTACTAAATTATCAACCCTCACAAAGGTCGGGATTGAGGAAACTCTTTATTGATTAGTAACTTTTAGAACCCGTGTTTGTATCTGTGTGAGTACTTCTTCTTGAATTTTCGAATATTGGGAAATTTTACGTATAAAAAAATTCCTTCGAGAAAATTGAAATTTAAACTTTCCCATCTACTGAACCCTTCTTTTTACGTGTTTTATAAAATCATAAAAGATGAATATGGAACAATATTACGTACTCCTTCTTTTAAATCAGCGAGTCAGCACAGGTTGAGAAACTTGAGGACGGTCCGAGGAGACAGGTACCTTAAGAGGTCCGTTCTTATGACCTCACCCAACGGTAAAGGAAGAGGTCTCCTAGAAGGGTTAGATTCCTGACTTGGGTCCAGAGGGTGCAACATCCGTCTACGAAATGGAAGACTGGGTGGTCCCTTCAGGTAATATTACGTATCTGTAGTATTTTTTTAAATTGTCTTAAACCCACATACGTATATGATACAAACCACACTCCCTCTCTTGATAATTCTTATTAAATTCCAATTTTCGTATTACTTGTCTTTTGTTTCTCTTTTGTGTACGAAGCACATCCAATCAAAATTCGAATCATAAGTCAAGAGTTTCATGTATTATCCATCTCGCATTAATCGTGAGATGTCTGACGGGTATGAGTCTCTCCGCGACCTCAGTCGAACACGATCGGACGTTGTCGGTTAAAACACGTAGAAAAGAGCGGAGGCGTAAGTCGTTGAATGATACCCATTGAACTTTGACCGGTAATTACACTTCAATGTGGTGTCTTTGACCGTTTAGGATTTTTAGTCTCGAATAAAAAAGGGGTCTTCTCGACTAACTATTTGTAAATGTTCTTGTATTGAGACACACACACACACACACATACACACACATATACACATATCTGCACGTTTGTGTGTGTCTATGTTTTATGTACAATCCCTTATTCTCCGATGTATTTTGATATTATATCCCTAACAAAAAACATGGAAGTATAACCTGTAACTTATGGGAAAGAGAAACCACCAATATCTGTGTATCTAACTACCATTTATCTATTCATCCCTTTTAATAACTTATTAATTTAATAATGATATTGTTTTTTATTTTAACCTTATTTCTATACCGATTATTTACATCTTTTTAACATTGTCGAAATGATTTTTCTTTTTTAAGAGTTCGTAAAATATTGGAACTAACTCGATCCTTCTATAATCAGATGTAACTTGAATTGATGGGCAAAGTACATATTCCTCTGACTCCGTGTCTTGAAAATTCACTGTATCGATATCGATATTTTGATCCGTTCACTAGTTCGGTCTTACTCTACATATTAAAAGAGTGAGTCTAAAGATTACCCAGGTAATATGGATGACCCTAGGAAAAGTACCATAGAATCCGATTTTAAGGGGTTTGTCCGTTGTTAAAAAGGTCGTTTACAAAAAGTAATAATTTTGTTTTATGACCAACATAGTTGGGAGGATTCTCTCGTCTTTATATAATGTCTACATAGAAATTTCGTCTGGAGGGTGTCTAGTAAAGTTCCGAACTGATTATAGTGGTTATAGAAGATCTACCTTTCTAATCTCGGGTTTTAAACTCGACGGTACTACTAAATTGTACTAAAAGAAAATATTTTAAAGAGGACTTACCTAGTATAAATGGTAAAGGGGTGTAGTAAATTCCGTTTTGATTTGTCTGTACCAAAAGGAGAAGAGTCTCACAATTCGATTAAAATTTTGAAATTCCTCTACTATTCATCGACTCATGATAAAATTCTATAGTTTACCAATTCTATGATTACTATAATAGACGGTCTAAATGTTGTTTATGTACTTAAAGAACTACAAGAGATTTTATGGGACAAGTTTCCCTTAGAATGCGTACCCTATCAAACGTAAAATATTTGATAATCTAACGATCTTTGAAACAGGATCCTTGTCTTCCTTCGGTTAAAGGTAGAGAGAGGGTGAACTTCTATGGAGAATAGTCCGTAACGACTCCCGCAAGTGACATAGAAAAGGTAAGTAAAGTATTTTTATTTAACTCCGTTATGACGTTTTTCTTATCTGAAATCTCGGTCTGTTAGTCCAAGTTTAGGTAAGCTGATGAAAATTCACCTTTTCCTTTACCGTTGGGTGAAGTCATGAGAACGGACCTTTTAAGGTACCTGCCTCCTCGGACCATCCGATGTCAGTCAGATACCCCAGCGTTTCTCAGCCTGTGTTGACTCGTTGAAGTGAGTGAGTGAAGTGAGTGAAAATTCTCGTGTTGGAACTTCTCAGTGAATTGGTGAGACTCGGAGTTAAAGGAGCAGACATTTACGGATCTCAATTGAACTAAATTCCAATTTCTGTCTCATAAAGATTTCATAAACTATCTCATAGGTCAAGGATCATCTACGAGTCGTTTTGAATCAAAGAAGAAGAAAAGGTCGGGTGCGAGAGGTGACCGATCTGTAGTCTCTATGTTTTTAATTATTTAGTAGCAGGAACGTGAGATCCATAAATGTCATGACCTCCTCTTTTCTAAAGATTTACTGAGTGAAGGTGTGTCATATTGAACTACTTAGTCTGAAAGTAGTCTTTTGTCTACCACGGAGTTTAACCTATTAAACTCCTCGTAGACTATTTCCTTGATAAACGATTCCATACCGATACCACTCTTTTGGTGTCCTCTATCATGTCACAGGGTCCCGATTCTTTGACGCTCTACGTCGGGTGTCGTCCGACTTCCTCGTGTGAGTCGAAGGACCTTCCTTTCTTACGTTGACGCCCCGCACGTAAGGCGAGGTGCAAGTTACTGACATGTAAAGAAAGGTTGAGGTGTCACGCACTGCATGTACCACACAGACTTTAGCCGGTGCCATCCTGATAAATGTGGTGTCTTTACCCGTTTGAGTTCAGAAGGAGTCCGAGGTTCGACTAGTAATTGGTAAATAGTCTTGCATTTGTAAGCACCAGTCTTCGTTATCGAGTCCCGTTTAGGTGTCTTTCTTTTGATCCCCTTATCTCTCGGGTTTACATAAAGAGGAAAAGAGAGAGGAGAGGACTGTTACCAGTTTGGACTAATCTTTGGTCTCTCGTTCTCTACCATAGGTAGGTCCGACTAACAAGTCCGTTGATCGTCGCGCCGTTCCTATTTTTTTTTCACCTACGTTTCCACTTTTGTCTTCGCATGTCTTACATATTGCCTCTTCCCTATGTCTAGGTGCCGTCTCAGTTCCTCCTTTATTAGTGTAAGGATCTCTTCAGTCCCCTCTACGTCTCCCCCACCCAGAACCTCCTGCTCATACTCGAATGGATTGTCTCTTCTTCAGTTTTCTGTTTCCTGTACTGTCTACCCCTTTTTCAGATCCACGGATCGGGACGACTTTTCGACTATGTATAAAAAAATTCGAGAAATAATCCCACGTTAAAATCTAAATGTCTTTTTAACGTCTCTCAAGGGTGCGTGGGAAGTAGGTCGAAAGGGCCTATAACGGTAGAGTGTACTAGAAACTGGAAGCCGCTATCCAAACACACATGTATACGTCCACCTGTACACGTGTGTGTGTGTGTGTGTGTGTGTGTGTACTCTGTCCGATCTTGACTGTACGATTTCTGTTCATCCTACGTCGTATCACAAATCCCTCTCCGGACCCTTAATGTCTCCTATTCCTGCCTGGTTTTAAGACTCTAGTGCAATTTTTCGTAGAATTTTACACAAATGAAGAAAGGTAGGAGTTACAGTGATAACGGTAACTCCGGTAGTCGTAGAGAGTGGACTTACTGGTGGTACCGGGGAAGATTAGGTGAGATGTCGGTTCCACTATAAGGATTTTCTACACAGAGTAGGACAGAGAGGACATTGACCCGAAGGGGTCCCCGAGTCGCCATTTCTTAAACGCGCGTTACGTCCCCTACGTCCTCTGCACCCAGACTAGGGACCCAGCCCTCCTAGGGGACCTTCCACCGTACCGTCAGGTGAAGTCATAAGAACGGACCTCTTAGGGTATCTGCCCCTCGGACCGCCCGATATATCAGGTATCCCAAAGTTTCTCAGTCTGTGCTCGTTTCGTTAACTTGTGTGTGAGTGAGGAGATGGTTTGTCGCCACTCGTCGAGGAATAACGGGAATTTTCTCTCAAGTCGAGGGGACAAACCGAAATTGTGGAAGGAACGGGAGAGGTCGTAGAGGATCAAAGAGGACGGGGAGGACTTCGAGAGGAGGGGTAAGAAAGTCGAGGAGTTAGAGGTCTTCGTTTTTTTATCGAAGAGTCAAGGACTTTCTCCCGTCCAAAAAGAGAGCGGAAAGGAGGAGAAGTGGTCGGTTGAGGTAGAAGTCGGGACTGTATTGAGTGTGGAACAGGTAGGGAGTGAGGGGACAGAGGGGGTTCTAGACAAAGGAAAGTTCTACGAGACCCGTATCAGGACGGGACCAAAACTAGCAGGACTTGATGTCAATGGTCGGGGGAACAGATGGAGGACGAGATTTGAGATCCTAGGAACTTTTGTCTCTAGTACAAATCAGTTGTAATATAGAGAGTATTTATCGTGTCGTATATCTCCCGTGAGTTTTTTTATAACTAACAAACCTATTTAGAGATTACAACTTTATAGTCTGTGCCTCTGTCCGTAGGTCACTCTACGAAAACGACTTTATAAGAGAATCGATTAGTCCTTTCCCTGGAGGGTAAGACAGAGAACTAGGTCATACCCGACCAATTTAGGTATTTTATCCAACCGGTGACTAGAATGAGACACACATGACCCGTGTTCAGTCGTATTCAGTGGTCATTGTTGTGTGTCTTATTCGGATTCTACTCTAAGTGACTCTTTTCGTATGTTCGTCTCGACGCTACCGCACGACTATTAAGGGACTTTAGGGTCTCTCACATCAGTCGGGGTTTGTCACCTACGTGGCCCCTGTTACGAGGGTTCTCCCCATACTTGAGGTCACGACGACCTTCATAAATGGATCTTCGACCCTCCTCTCGTCTCTTGTGGTGGCTGCTGGATTGTTCCCTTGGGGATCCGATCACAATCAGTGAGTCAGGACAGGCTGAGAAACACTGGGTACCTGACATCGGACGGTCCGAGGAGAGAAGTACCCTAAAAAAGTCCGTTCTTATGATCCCCCACAACGGTGAAGGAAGTGGTCCCCTAGAAGAATTGGGTCCTTAACTTGGACCCAAAGGACGTGACGTCCGTCTCAGAAATGGTAGACTCGGTGGTTCCCGACCCCCAGTCCCGTTGATATAGACCACTGGAGCAGAGGAAGACTACTCACTCGAGGGACGGTTCGGTGTATTACCTTCGTCCTCTGTCGGTGGTTCATTAGTTGAGTGTTTACACACAGAGGAGTGGACACTGTGAGGTTCTACGACTTTCAAGTCTTTCTTTGTGTTAAGTTCGCGGGATTTAACAGAGTCGGTGAGTGAAAAATCTCAACGGAGTTGAGTAGGAGTTTTTACCGTCAGACCCTCACTTCGACTTCGAGGTCACGAAGCCGGTGGACTACGTTTCTCGGTTGATTAACCTTTTCTGGGACTACGACCCTTTCTAATTCCTGTCCTCCTCTTCCCCTGCTGTCTCCTGCTCTACCAACCTACCGTAGTGGCTGAGTTACCTGTACTCAAACTCGTTTGAGGCCCTCTACCACTTCCTGTCCCTTCGGACCGCACGACGTCAGGTACCCCAACGTTTCTCAGTTGCACTGACTCGTTGACTTGTCGTTCTTGACCCTCACATGTCCTAAGGGAAAGGGTGTGTTTGGTCCCTAGTCTTGTGATGTCCCGGGAGGAGTACGTGTGTCGGTGTGAGAGTTCACCACACTTAACTTCCTACGCCAAGGTCAATGGTTGACGTCGTACTTTTCAACAGGGTTTCGAATCACCGATTTTGTCGTTGGTAGTAAAATGGTAGGGACCAGTAGGAAGTCTTTCCGGAAGAGACCGACTACGACCGAGGTTCAGCGAGTCCGTCGATGTCAGTGCACTACCGACCGTTGCCTTGTCGACCACCGGTCGGTCCGTGGAGACAGGAGTCAACATAGGTCCGAAGAGGGACACCAGAGAGGGGCACTCAAGGAAACGGGAAGGAGTGTCGTGTTACCGGAGTTCAGTAAAACTCACAAATGGGTCTCCGATTCACAAGTCTCGTTACTAAAGTCACTGGATGCGTGTTCCTCGAAGTGGAAAATACTGAATCGTCACCTTCGAGGTATTACAGTGTTATTGGTTTCGGTACTCGAGTGGGTGTAAGTTCTCTTCCCTTTCATCTAGGTTGGAGAGTCACAGTGTGACGTTCTCCTGGTACACTCCCTCTCTATAACAACACCGGTAGAAACCTTGTATGTCAGGAAACTTCCGTGGTTCTTCCACGACCAGGTTTCTTTCGAGAGGGGGTTCGGTAGGTACCGTGTTTGGGAGGTGGTAATTAAAAGGTAGTCAATGATAAGGATGTATCCGTTCCGGGATACCTTCTCCCCATGTCTTATACCCGAGTTTTACTTTCGTTCTTCGGTCCTTCTCTCCTTTTCTAAAACTAAGGAACTCGTTGTGTCATTCTAAAAATAAAATCTTGATAGATCAACACAACACCTTTCACTTGACCTCTTTCGTTTTGATTCCATCCTTTTAGTCCCCCCCTACGACAAACAGTAGAAACGGAGATTAGAGACGCACACGTAGAGTCAAGAGAACAAAAAATTTCACTCTTCTTGTCGTCGTGAGTGGAGTTCCTGTTTAACACTCTTTATGATTATTTACATTCAACCCGAAGACTCCACCACGGTCACTATTCCTTAAGTAAACGGTTCAAGAACCCAGTCCTTCTAGGGGACCTCTTCCTTTACCGTTGAGTGAGGTCATGAGAACGGACCTCTTAGGGTACCTGTCTCCTCGGACCGTCCGATGTCAAGTACCCGAGTGTTTCTCAACCTGTACTAATTCGTTAACTCGTTGTCGTTATTTATATTCAATTATGTTCTCTCACGATCCATATTACGAACCACATATCGCAAAACATGTGTATGTGTGTGTAGATGAACGATGATGGGTATGAGAGTGAGAGGTACACTCTCTATTATCGTCGGATTTAATTCCTTTACCTATGGAAAATTTATAAATAGCGAACCTCCCACTCCGACCGAGAACCCCCCTACCTTAGTTCTTACTGTTGATACAAAACTGAAACTCGTTTATTAACTCATTATTACCTACTCTTTATGACTCTCTCTGTCGAGAGAGTATGTGTCTGCGTTCGGATTTGTAAGGAGTCCCGAACAAACGTTTCACGAGAGGAACCAACATTTTTGAAGATCTTCGACTGTTCAAAGAGTCGACGAGATTCGTAGTAAAAAAGTAGACACTTTTTCTTTATTGTTATTTCACATTTACACGTGAATTACACTTAAATTGAGATACTAGAGTCGTTTTCTCTCTCTTATTCGGACTCGTGTTCTCTTTTTTATTTAATACAGGGGTATTAAGTTTGGTAAGGTGAGTCACTCACGTTTCGAGATTTTGTTTGTACTGCACCCTCTCTTCTTAGACGATCATGGGGTCAACCAACCAAGGGCGAAGAGAAGATGTGAAGAACTAATATTATCAATTTGCATCTGAAAGTATACTATACTGGAGTTTATTTTAGGTCCTGGGTAGAAATCAATGAACCAGGTAATGAGGTAATTTCGTTTCTGAGTATTGTTTTATTTTGCATGTATTGAACTTAGTAAATAAAATTGAATTTCGTAATCAACGAGTCAGTACAGGTTGAGAAACGTTAGGGTACCTGACATCGGACGGGCTAAGTAGACAACTGTCCTAAGAGGTCCCTTCTTATGACCTGACCCATCGGTAAGGGAAGAGGTCCTCATAGAAGACTGAGTCCCTAACTTGGACCCAGAGGACGGAACGTCTGTCTAAGAAATGGCAGACTCGGTGTTCCCTTCGGGTAAAATTGGATTTGTTCATATTTAAAAAGTAGAATAGAAAACGATATATCAGTTCCGAATTCTTTTAAAAAATTAAATAAAAAAAAGAATTATACCCAAACGACTGTCCTCAAAGAGTGACATAAAGGACTCATTTCAAATTATGAAAGGACAAATGTCATTGCTATGTGTAAATCTTAGTTTTTATTGTTCCAGTATTGGATCCTTTACTTACTCCATCATAGCATCGAGTCTAGACGCACTTAAAGTCTCTGTAACAGACTGGGTCAATAGCAGACACCGGAAAGAGAACCCCCACTGTAGTGTGTAAAGAATTTTACACAAAGCACGGACGTATGGGGTGTCCGACCAAGGTCAGGACTGACTCTGAGAGGGAACCAAGTTCGTGAGACCTAATTTAATTGACGACTGAACTATGGTACGGTAGTATATGAAGAGGTGAAGGAGAGGAGACCCAAAATGAGTATTGAATCGGTAGGTTTATTCGTTTATTTGGTGTCCTTCACGGAGGGGTTTTTACGCAACCTTATTTTCCTGAAGTAAAGTTTAATAGCTTGATTATCTGTAGAGTCCTGTAGTGACTCCTGTGGGTCGGTCCACAGAAGAACGGGAGTCGTCTCTCAGTCGCCTTGGTGGGTGCGATTTGACAGGGAAAGGTCTTTGGAAGAGCTGTGTGGGGAGAGGTGGAGAGGAGTAGTGGGGGAGAAAGTCTTACCTGAGACAAAGGGGTAAGACCACAATTCCTGTTCTTCCTTCGGATACATAATAGGCACTGGAGTACGGGTTCAACAGGGTCTCCCAGGTACGATGGGACCCCAGGACCCCAGACACGGTGGACGGACGGAGAGGAGGCCTAAGGGGTGGACCCGCAGGTCCAGAAACGGTTGGACCGTGGAGGGATCAACGGAAGAGACGTGTGAGTGTTGTCGGAGGACTCCGGTTCAGGGTCGTAGAATTCGTTGTCGGAGGACTCGCCCGAGGGTCGAAGGGTAAGAAAAGGGACATAGTAGTGCACGCAACTCAAAGGGAGAGTAGAAGAGTCAGGGAAAGAGGTTTTCGAAGTCGCTAAGGTACCGAACCCAATTTCGGGGTCACAGAGGTTATTCTGTGTCGTCCGGAAAGGGTCCAGTGCACTGGGTCCAGTACACAGGTCGGCACGGACGTCGGAGAGGTGGAGGGGTCCCGACGAGTAGGTTCGGATTTACTACGTGGTCACAAGGGACCGGGAACAAGGTCTAGTAAGAAAGACCCTGCGGGAAGAGAGGTTAGGACACTACTTTACGACGAGTAGGTAGGTCTAGGCTCAATTTTCTGTGGAAAAGGCCCTACGTAAGTAAGTGAGTATATGAGTAAGTGATTCGGGGTCAGTGCACAGACCGGGACCACAATGGTAGTCGTCGTCTTGACCCTGAGTATAAAGTGTTGTGGCACTCTCTGTGTCCGTAGTCTGTCATTAGTGTGTTCGCTCACATTCTGACTTTGGTACCGTTCAGACTTTTTGTAGTGACGAGGGCCGTATCGTTTGTGTTGCACGTTTCCCGAAACCCTCTCCGTACGGGGTGTCTGTCGTCTCTCGTTCTTTTGTGGTCCGACCCTCTTCTGTCGTGTTACCACTCCCCCACACTCGCTCGGTGACTTCGGGTCTAGTGTTCTCCGGAGCCATCGGTACTTTTTTTTTCCTTTAGTAAAGATTAAAATTCTGGTCGCCCTTCTCTATCGTCTCGAAGGTCACCTTCTTACTGACCTAGTCGAAGCGAAAGACCTTTCTAGTGAGACAGACGGTGGCCTTACCTACGTCTCGCTAACCTCTTCCTTAACTCGTATTGAGGAAGGGCAGGTCGTTCTTATACCTGTTCTCCGGGTCTTTTGTCAGAACCTCAAAGTACGAACGGCACTCTTTAGACGTTCTATCTGTTCGGTGCATGTCCTTCCCACTGAGGCGGAACAGAGGTGGCCTAGGACTCCTGGTGTGGAGGTGGGGCCGTACGGACATGCACGGGAGGGGTCGAGGTCGTAGTAGACCGGAGCATAATCTCTTCCCAATAGTAGAGCGAAGGTGCAGGAGACTTTGTTCCTTTATCTCAGTGCATAAAGAGATGGAAATTAGCAAAGTAAAGACATAAACTAACTCGTCTTTATAAAAGAAGATCCTTGTTTCTATAATACAATCAAGAAAGAATATATACCAAGCAAGAGTATCAATTATCAGGATTTATATACAAGTAAACAGTAAAATTATAGTATAAAAAAAATGAACTCTTAAAATAAACATACTTATCTAATACAAATATACTTATTTTAAACCTACACACTCATACACACACACAAACGTACCCATAAAACTCTTGATTATCAACGGTTTTATATGTGCGTTTATATGTGTGAGTGTGTGTGTGTGTGCATATATCGTCCCCTTTTATACTTCACAAACACCGTAGTTCGTCTTACATCCTAAGTACGTGGTCGTTGTAGCCGTATGTCTGGTCCTCTGCGACCCAGTGACAAACGGTACCCCTTCAACAGTAAGGGTAGTAGTTGGGTTGGAGTTAGGTTTTCAACACTTTTCAACTGACAAAATAAGATTTAGACTTTTATGTATATCAACTATATATACCCTCCGTCATTTTTCTTAAAGGGTTCAGAACAGGAACTCTATTTTCTGGAGACCACATTCTTGCCGTTATACCCATGTGTAAACGTTTCGTCCCCTCGGCCAGAAGTGGACTGGAGGGGTGGGCGTTGTGGTGGCGGATAAGGTGAGACGGTAAGGATTTCCCGAACTCGAGTACTTTTTTCCTCTCTACCTCCTTAGGTTAGTTCTAATTTTTGTCTTTCTTACCCGTCACCGGAAGAGGACACTACAAGTCTCACAGACCTCTTTTTTGTTTTGACGACTGTGTAAAAGGTCCATGTCAACCTCTCACTGTCAGAAACTATGAACTTCCTTTTGTACGACCGGACACGCGTGTCTGTGCGAGCTCTGTCCCGGGGTGGTCGTAGTCGTTACTCGTTGATTGAGGTTCTCGGGTAGGCCCGTCTTGAAGTTGTCCTCCCTCTCCTCTTACGTCGGTGGACATCCCACCCTCCTCCCTGCCAACGAGAACACACGAAGGAGGTCCACAGGCGGTCTCCTCCTTTTGTCTGGTGTCCTTGTGACGACTACAACAACGACAAGTCAGTGAGTCAGCACAGACTGAGAAACGGTGGGGTACCTGTGCGGTCCGGAGGGACAGGAAGTGGTAGAGGGTCTCAAACGGGTTTGAGTATAGGTAACTCAACCACTACGGTAGGTTGATAGAGTAGGAGACAGTAGGGGAAGAGGAGGACGGAAGTCAGAAAAGGTCGTAGTCCCAGAAAAGGTCACTCGGTCAAGAAGCGTAGTTCACCGGTTTCATAACCTCGAAGTCGAAGTCGTAGTCAGGAAGGTTACTTATAAGTCCTGACTAAAGGAAATCCTACCTGACCAACCTAGAGGAACGTCAGGTTCCCTGAGAGTTCTCAGAAGAGGTTGTGGTGTCAAGTTTTCGTAATCAAGAAACCACGAGTCGGAAGATATGCCAGGTTGAGAGTGTAGGTATGTACTGATGACCTTTTTGTTATCGAAACTGATTTGTCTGGAAACAGTCGTCTCATTATAGAGATGAAAAATAATACGACAGATCCAAACAGTAACGATAAGAAGGTTCCTCGTTCTCAGAAAATTAAAGTACCGAAGTCAGTGATAGAAGTTACTAAAACCTCGGGTTCTTTTATTTCAGACAGTGACGAAGGTAACAAAGGGGTAGATAAACGATACTCCACTGCCCTGGTCTACGGTACTAGAAACAAAAAACTTACAACACAAAATTCGGTCGAAGAAGAGAGAAGAGAAAGTGTCGACTTGTAACTTGATTAATTTCGTACCGGCAAAACATCTAGAACTAGTTCTTTAAGGACGTAACCGTTCCAAAATAAACTTTTGTTCGAGTTCTGAGTCTCCGTCTTTAATTTTAGTCAAATCTCTATTTCAATGAGAAACTTTATTTTTACAAACTGGTATCTCAGTTATGGTTAATGTATATATGTAGATAGTGTGTCGTGTCTTATCACATCGTTAAAGGATCTGTTTTTACAACCGGACTGACGAAACCTTCACTCACTTGCTCTGTACTCGTACTATGTTTCCTTACAAATTTTCCTAATAAATTACCTCTTATATTCGTGACAAATTACTACCGTAAACCGAACGGTTCTTTCCGGTCCTCCGTGTCCTGACTCGGTCCACTAAGTTGTGGACAAACTTCACAGTCAGACGATTTCTTGTTGGGAGGAGTGTGTTGTCGTTGAGTTCACCCTCCTTAATTTTCACCGAAACGATAAGATTTAGACTCTTGTTTATATCTACTAAATACCCGTATTCCGGAGAGGGAGAGTTGACTCAGGATCGCGGAGGTATTCTAGGTGAAGTGAACGACCGCTTTCTCGGCGACCTCTCTTAATGCCATTAGCTTAGACCGACGTCGCTTCCGTCCGTTGAAACGAAGGTCTAGTAGCCTCGGTTGGTCCTACAGAAAGGAACATCTAAGACTTCTACTGTTGTACGTACAATTGATATCAATTCGATAAGAAAGGACTCGATTGTTTTCTTTTGCCGTTCGGGACGGGTGAAGGGGGGAGAACTCCTTTGGTTTCTGGTTTCTGAGAAACCGTTTTTGGACACTTTCACTCCGAAACCAATCAGCAAAGAGGACGGTTTTTCGTTTATTGACAGGGGAGGGTGGACAAACGGAGGAGGACAAGACCGAAGAGAGGGGGCCGTTAGTGGGTCCTAAGTGTGCACCCGTGGTTGTCCCACCCCTCTCCTCCCAAAACGTCACCCCTCCCTTCTCTCCTTCTTCCGACGGACCGACCCCAGTCTTAGCCTTGTAGGTATTTCCATTCGTAGGAGACGGTCGAGTTCGCGCTGACGAGCCGTTGCCGAGGATTCTTGTCTCGTCTTTGTCGTTTGGTGTTTCTTCGTCTCTCTGCCCGTGGAGGTTTTAGTTCCACTTTAGTCAGGGAGCCTATAAGGAATTGCTTTCGATTGCCTCATCCCTCTCCCCCTCCCGCCCCGCACGTCGAGAGTTTCATTCTTTATCAGGACCTAACAACAATACATAGACCCTGGGGTCCACATGTGACTCGAGACATTGTCCATCGCACACGGTTTCGTCTTTCGTCTCGGGAACGGGGGTTCTCAAACGGCAGATTTCCGTGTGAACCCGGGTCAATAAGAGGTTCTTAGTCGTTTCGCTTTTTATTTGTGTCGTCTGTCTCTGTGGTTCCTTGTCTAGAAACGACTTACACAGTTTCGAAAACTTTTGTCCTCCCTAAAACAAAGTGTAACGTGACCTAACCTTTTCTCTCTTTTCTCTTCTTAGACGATAATAGTCTTCCTAAATTTCTCTAGAGTGTCCGATCTTGGTACCCGATTGATGTTTCTCTGCCGAAACTTATTCTCGACGTTCTATTACTAGAGTAAACCCATGTTTTATTTTCCTTCAAATCCTCGACTGATGTGCAATTATGGTAGTTACGGAGGAACTCCAACTTGAGGGGTTTGTCTTCGACTAGATTCTCCTTGGACATTTCATGGTAGATCCTACTGGGGACTCGCCCCGACTGGGACTGTACTGCGGGTCTACTCCAGTGACCCTGCAGTACACCGTGTCACCAGTTCTCTGGTCCGAGACCTGTGTTTCGTCGTCTAGTATCTAGTCAAGAGACGGGCGGTGACCGAACTCTTACAATCAAATAAAGAGACGATGTCAAGGGAGTAAACAGTTTTTTTTTTTTTTTTTTTTTCTTCCCTCCCTCCCTCTCTCCTTCCGTCCACTTCCCCTTCCTTCTTTCTTTTTCTTGTCCTTTCTTCGACGATTATTGTGGATTCAAATACCCTTTGAGATCTGAATCGTGTTCGTATCTCACTCGACAATAATGTTCCCTTGGAGTTGTGGGAGGGTCGGAGAGACAGGGGGTTAATAACCTCCAGACGAAGACATGGACCCAGAGGGGGTCGGGACGAGGACTCCGGGCCCAGACCCTCGGACGGAGCCACCAGAAGTCTCACCCTCCGTTCGGACTAATCGTCTCAGCACGCGAGGTGCTTTCTTGGGAGTGGCCTAGGCGAAACCAGAAGTAAAAGGACAACCACCTTTACGAGGGTATAAATGTTGAGACGTCCTTCTTTTGTCCTGGTCCTAAGTGTCAAGGGTTAAACGTTAGGACTAAGGTACACGATCCTACCAAGTACTAATCGAAGGTTATCAAAAATTTTCCGAAGGAAGAGATACTGAAACTCTGTCACCCTCACCCGTGTGCCGGCACACTATTGAAAGAGTGTACCCTCCGGAACTTAGGTGGGGAACCGGGAAGGAGGCTCCCGTAGGACGGACCAGGGCCGGTGAGACGGGAGGTCCCGGACTCGGAACCGGGAGACAACCGTCCTGGGGGTCCTACGCCGGGGTCGAGGTCCGGTGTGAGTGGACAGACCCGTGAGACGTAAAGAACCCTAGGGTGAACTCCCCATGGACGTTAGAGACGACAGGGAATCCGTCCCCTGAAGGGACACTCGACTCGGACGTCCCCCTGGGCCAGACGGTCCTAAAGTACGGTCGGGCCTGGACGATGACCAGTGGACGAGGTGGTTAGGGGGTCCGTGGGTAGGAGTCGAGTAGGCCCGGGCTGGTGGGGACGGACGGAGTCACCTGTGCACAGACTAAATTCGTCCCTCATACGGGGTCGTTCTGTAGAATAAAGGGTTTGGGACCTAGTGTATAATGGAGGTTGAAGGAATAGGACTGCTGAGTGATGTTCTCCTTACGACATAGCTGTCTTCTACTCGAGGTCGAGACAAAAGAGCACCTTGTGGTGGGCACTGAGGTCGCAATAATTTCAGTGACTACAACTGACCCCTCGGGACGCTATCATCAGAGACTACGACGAACGATAAAGAGGGGTACTAACACGGGAAGGTCGGACGGATCGTAGGGTCTTTGTGTGGGAGGAGTACGGACGACGTACGACAGAAGAAGGAAGGAACAATAACCTACTGAAAAGTGAACCGGAAAAGACGTCTAGTCGGGGAGTCTTACGGTAGACCTTCTTACCTCTCACCTTTTGTGTGACGAAATCTAATTTTTCGTTTTTTTTTTTTTTTCATTTCTCTCTCTTTCTCTAAAAAGTAGTGGGACTTAATCTGGGTTAAAGGGTGAGACAGTGGTGAGAGGGCCCCCGACCGTGGAAGAACTCTTCGACAGGGATAAAGAAGACTGACACTGTCTCCCCCCGTCCCTCTCTCTCTCCCCCCTTCAGTAGGTTACGGAACCTATCTAAACTGACCTAACTACAGTAACGAGTAATTCCTTTGTCCGTTAGACGAAGAGTAAGAGTAACCTCTTTTATTTAGACGTGTCTTGGGTCGGTTTATTACACATCGTTTACTAGTTACAATAGACTCCCTCTTCTACTAACTAGGAAATAAAGAATGTGGGAGAGTACGTATTACGTAGTTGAGGTGCTACAGGAGCCGAACGGAGTCCTGGATCAACACTACGTGGCATAATGGTACGTGCTGTGAGTGAGACTTAAAGATGACTGTCAGAGGTATAGGGACTCGATCACCGTCGGTCCTTCCGAAGTTTTAAGTTCACAGGGACTATCACCGTACAACCTAAAAGTGTAGGGAAGGTCCGGAAAAATGTTTGTGTACGCACTGAGTACCTTTCAGTGCCCCTGAAGTGCAGAGGTGTTGGAGATTATGTTTTGTTTTATCCTTTGCAGTCGAAGAAAGTCTTATAGTCTATTTTCTAGTCTTTTCATGCTTAGAAAACTCCTTGGTTTTTACTTTCTCTACCGATTGTTCGTTTGACTTAGTACAAATGAAACGTGTCACTACTAATTCAAAATCTCCTAGTTCCATAAACACTAAAGTCACTTTCGACCGCGGAATTTACAACGTAAAATCCAACTATAACAAAACGTTGGTAAAGAGGAGTGAGTAATTTTATTACTATCACTGTTACTACTATTGTTACCTTGATCATACATCTGTACACAAACTGTCCGAAACTCAGGTCGTGATTTGTACACAATAGAGTACAATACTTTTAACTCGGAGTCTCTTACATTAATTGTACGGGTATCAAGTGTCGATTTTTGGTTCTCTAAGGTCTCCGTTGTGATGTTTAGACGTGTACACTTACGATGGTCTCGCCCTGACCCCGGTTTTACCTTTTTAGTTTTACCTAATAGACTTACATTAACGGTAAAAGTCATTGATTCGACCGTCTTCCGAACCACATAGATCGTTTTACGTCTCCCGACGACTCGAGAATGACACTCGGTCAGTAGTACGATCTAAGAAATGTATTTAAAGTTATCATTATTATTACAATTTTATTTATTCGTCAGTTACCCCATATTACAGTAGGAAGATGACCAATAATTCGTTAACGAAGAGTCAAAGTTTAGTGGGTAGAGACAAGGTGAGAGGTACGACACCGACTCTGAGTAAAGGCTCCTGGAGAAAAGACGAAACGGTCGACGAGGGACAATCCGAGACGGGTATCGCCCGTGGTCGCTGAACGTTCCGACGTCCTCCTTCCCCTGTACCGTTCGAAGACCAAAAGAAAGGACACGAACAGTCGTAGTCGAGTCGTTGTGAAGGATCGCGACCGCCGCCGTCGAGGAAGGTCGAACGCCACCTCCAGAGGTAGGGTCGTCGTTGTCACTCAGTTGGCGCAGCAAAAGGATTGGGATGTCTTGGTCCGCACACTCCGCCGGGAGGAAGTCGCGGGGCGGCTCGGTCGGGCGCGTCGGAGGGCCCTCCGGGTGTGGGTTCGAGGCGTCCCGGGAGGAGGTCAGAAGACTCAAAATTCTTCAGGTCGAACAAGGAAACCAAAGGGGTCGGGTCCCCACCGTCGACGAAGGACGTAGTAGTGGAGGCACTAAAGATCTAGGAGTAAAAATTGGAACAGTAAACAGGTTAGGGTCTAATGGTCGAGAAGATAATTTAAGAGAGACAAATATGTTGACTATGTCGACGGCGGAGGACTGACCTTGGGCTCACTATGTTGGGAGTCAAGTCTCTTCTCTCATTCAACGAGTGTAAGTCACGACTCAACTAATCTCCTCAACTCCACTTTAGTTTGAGTCCGACAGACCAAGAGGTCAAGGGGTTTTACGAAGGGGTTTGTTCCGTTACCATAGATAAAAACGGATACAACTCATTTTTCTATATGTACCTTTCGTATATTGTGGTACTTTTAATTTCGGATCGCTTGTAGACCTAAGACACATTTTACTACCGTAACGTACGTAAAGTCAGAGAATAGTTATAAACATACCTATTTTTATTACTGATAGCACAGATGTTTCACCTGAGGTAGTGTGACTTTACGGAGCACGTCACTCACTCAGACGAAGACACAAATTATGTTGAGGGAGAGTTCCAGTTCTTTTACGGTACGTTGGGAGAGGGACACACGGGTCACTAGTGTTGGGGACGAGTCAAGATCGAGACTTTACTTTTAAACCCGTCTCTTGTTCTTTACTCGACATTGGGTTCGGTAGTATTAGGAGTTTCATTTTTTCTGTAGGTTTTCAAGTTTTTCTAGAACCATCTGAACAGTGAAGATAGATCGTCCTGGGGTACCATATTACTGTCCATGGGGTCTCTGGTTCTGTCGCATCCCAAGTTCCCGGACGGTGTACGCGGCCTTACCTTTCGCTGGGGTCTCCTCGTCCCTCTGACAATGTCGGGGCAGACGAGAGACTCTGGATGATACCAACTGCCTACGTTTCCGATTCTTATAACTCTCAAGTTTTAGATAAACTAGTCTTCGGTTCCTAGTCTTTGCCAAGGGTCTTCTCTCGTGAGTCCGGAGAGGTCCTGTACTACACATGATTCCACTCGAGACGAATAAATCCGTTTATCCGGATCTTTATAAATGTTCAGAGTACAATTGGGTCCAGGTGTCGTATGTACAATTTTACTTTCGTCTTCAAAAATACGGTGAACTCTAACTCTATGTGAGTGTCTGTGTGTGCGTGTGTGTGTGTTAAAGAGGAGAGTCTTTTAAAACGACAAAAGGTTTAGTGTCCACGTATTATAATCAACAACAACAAAAAAAAAACGAATGACACACAATTTCACATTTATATTACTCTCTCTGACAGAAAAGAGAGATATAAACGTTTAAGTGGGTTGCCAGTATAACGTCACTAAGGTAAATTTTATATACTGTTCGTGTAAAGATCCTTTAGGATTGTCTCGGGTACCCTATATTACTCATTAAACTGGTTGGACCGCCGGATTTGGTGTCACTTTCCATCTCACCACCGGATGTCTCTTTTTAACAGTGGGAGGAGGCTACGTTACGAAGTAAGATTTATTCACGGGAACCGTCGTTGATGGTGTCGTAGTGTGTAGGTCGCCTATGGAGTATTTATGACCAACGGAGACTATTGCGACTGTCTGGTGTTTCCGTAATATTACTTATCACCCACCATTTTTATATATACCCATTACTAAAGCATCACCAACAGAGAAAGTCGTCGTCAAATCTTGTTAGGGCGATAATACCATATCTCTCTATTGTGCTCCGCACTTTTGACTTTGAGGGAGTAGAACACAGTGGATTCCTTTTTCCTTGCTTCTAGTCCGGTATTCAAGGGAAAATCGTTGTAGTTTCTTTACAGTTTCTTAAGTGACGAGTAGACTTCCGACAAGGGTTCTTAGGTGTGGGAAATTTAAGTCTCCGTCAGCCCTTTATTGGTGGGCAACATTGGCTCTTACCATTTTCAGCTATATATTCTCTATGAATTACCAGTTGTATTAATCACCAGGATTCTCAGGTACAACATTTACACGACGACGTACCTGAATCCTTAAGTGGTTCGGGTTGTCGATTCCCTATCTTGCATCCCTTAACTTCAGTCTTACATTGGGTTGGACTAAATAGAGCATACATTTCTTCTCCTCATAGTCGTCTTCTTCTACACATCAGTTCCTTTTCCTTTCCGGTCTTTGTTTGTACTGAACTTTTCTATATACGTGGGGTTACATATGACGTCGTCCTAAGCAAATATTATCGGTCCTGTTCCTTCGCTGGATTTCCGGGTAGTCACCTCCTTACCTATTTCTACACCATGTCTATATGTGCCTTATAATGAGTCGGTGTTTTTTCTCACTTTGTTACGGTAAACGTCACTGTGTCTGCCTGGATCTCTCACAGTATGACTCACTTCATTCAGTCTGCCTCTTTCCTTTTATACTACGTTATATCGAATTCACATCTCAGATTTTTTATATCATGTTTGCTTGAATAAATGTCTTGTCTTTATCTCAGTGTCTTTCGTTTGAATGTCAATAATTCCCCTATTCATCCCTCCTCCCTATTTAACCCTCTGACCCTAACTATATATATGTGATGATATGTATTTTATTTATTGATAATCTATTGATTATTCTGCGACGGCGTATCGTGTCCCGCGAGATGAGTTACGAAACATTACTGGATATACTTCTCTTGGAATTTTTTCCCACCTCTATATCTACATATACCCGAAGGGTCGACCGTGATCCCCATTTCTCGGACGGACGGTCACGTCCTCTACATCCTCCACGGTTAGGGACCTAGTCCTTCTAGGGGCTTTCCTCCTTTGCCGTTGGGTGAGGTCATGAGGAAGGACCTCTTAGGGTACCTGTCTCCTCGGACCACCTGACGTCAGGTATCTTAGCGTATCTCAGTCTGTACTGACTGTTGAATCGTGCGTGTGTGTGTGTGTATACATATATGGACTAAATAAAACGACATGTCTTCTTTGAATGTGTTGTAACATTTAGTCGATATAAGGTTATTTTAATTGAAATTTTTCTCCTTTTCCTTTCGTTCTCTTATACTTAAGCATCACAAATAGGTTATCGCTTCATTCCACTTCAGCGAGTCGCACAGGCTGGAAACACTGGGGTACCTGACATCGGGTAGTCCGAGGAGTCAGGTACCTTAAAAGGTCCGTTCTCATGACCTCACCCAACGGTAAAGGAAGAGGTCCCCTAAAAGGGTTGGGTCCTTGGTTTGGTCCCAGAGGGCGTAACGTCCGTCTGCGAAATGGTAGACTCGGTGGTCCCTTCTGGAGAAATCACGGTCGACCCTCCAGATATATATATATATATATGAGGTATATATATGTATATATATATATATATATATAGAGGTGAGAAAAAATCAAAGAAAAAAATTAAATTTAAATAATAAAATTAACCTTCAATTAATGAAGTGTTATGACATAACCAAAACGGTATGTAGTTGTACTTAGACGGTGCCTACATGTGCCTACAAGGGCCCACAAGGGGTAGGACTTGGGAGGAGGGTGGAGGGAGGGGTATGGTAGGGAGACCTAGTAGGGTCACGTGGTCGGGGTTCGTAGGACATAGGACGTATCTTGGATCTGACCGTTAAACAAAGAATGTACTATCATATGTACAAAGTTACGGTAAGAGGGTTTAGTAGGGTGGGAGAGGGAGAGGGTGTCTCAGGTTTTATGACAAGATATGTTTCTGACAAGATATGTAGACACAGAAAAAACCACAGAGTGTATGTCCCAATAGCAATGGTAGAAAGATTTAAGGTATATATACACAATCATATGACATAACCATAAAAAGAAAGACCGAATGAAGTGAGACATACTAGCCGAGGTCAAAGTAGGTGGAGTAATCTTGACTAAGTTTGCATAAGAAAAATTACCGACTCATTATGAGGTAACACATAAAGAATAGGTAAGTAGACGACTACCCGTAGTTCCAACGAAGGTACAGGACTGATAATATTTGTCACGACGTTACTTGTAACCCCATGTGTACAGAGAAAGTTAAGACCAAAGGAACCACATGTAAGGGTCGTCACCCTAACGACCCAGTATTCCGTCAAGATAAAGGTCAAAAAAATTCCTTAGAGGTGTGACAGGAGGTATCACCGACATGATCAAACGTAAGGGTGGTTGTCACATTCTCCCAAGGGAAAAGAGGTGTGGGAGAGGTCGTAAATAACGAACATCTGAAAACCTAGCGTCGGTAAGACTGACCACACTTTACCAAGGAGTAACACCAAAACTAAACGTAAAGAGATTATTACTCACTACAACTCGTAGAAAAGTGCAAGAACAATCGGTAGACATACAGTATATCCAGTAATGTCTCTTAACTCATCTCAAGGGACACGATGTACCATCCTAGAATAATCAATAGGTTATCAATAGATAAAATACATATCATTACATATATAACGTCTTCCGTTACCGTTGGGTGAGGTCACAAGAACGGACCTCTTAGGGTCCCCACCCCCTCGGACCACCCGACGGCAGATACCCCAGCGTGTCTCAGCCTGTGCTAACTTCACTGAATCGTCGTCGTCGTCGTCACATATATATAGTTAGGGTTAGAGGGTTAAATAGGTAATCACTTGTTCTCTATTTGTAACATAATTCTTTTGGATAAGAATGACTTGCCTCTTCCGTTTCCGTGGGGTGAGGTCATGAGAACGGACCTTTTAGGGTACCTGGCTCCTCGGACCATCCGACGTCAGGTACCCCAGTGATTCTCAGTCTGTACTGACTCGCTGAAGTGAAAGTGAAAAGTGAAAGTCCGTAACCTCTTCCTTTACCGTTGGGTGAGGTCACAAGAACTGACCTCTTAGGATGCCTGCCCCCTCGGACCACCCGACGTCAGACACCCCAGCGTGTCTCAGCCTGCACTGACTTCGCTGAATCGGCGTCAGAATGACTTTCGAGACAAAATCCCACGTCTAATTAATCAGATCGATTTCTCCGACCACATCCTTTATCCACCAATTCCCTATCTTTTACTCAGATTCTTTAATTGTATTCAGTGTTTTCCGAAAGGTCCACTGAGTGACCATTTCTTAGACAGACGGATACGTCCCCTGTGTCCAAGTTACGGAGCCCCCCTTCTAGGGGACCTCCTCTTTTACCGTTGTGTGAGGTCATAAGAACGGACTTTTTAGGGTACCCAATGTCGGATATCCTGTCGTTTCTGAGTCTGTTCTAACTCACTCGTGTCCTGAAGGGGACCACAGAGTCGTCATTTCTTAGGAGGACGTTACGTCCTCGATGTTCTCTGCACCCAATTAGGGACCCAGTCTTTTTAGGGAATCTCTTCCCGCACCGTTGGGTGAGGTCATAAGAACGGATCTCTTAAGGTATTTGTCTCCTTAGAGTACCCGATATCAGTTACCTCAGAGTTTCTCAGTTTGCACTGACCTCGTTGAACCGTGCGTACGCGTTCACTGATTCGTGTGTCGTGTTCCATAATTTCTGTCCGGCATGTCAGTCCTTTAGGCACAAGTACTTACTGAATCCCCGGAGTCTGAGGTACTTCCTCTCCCGTAGACCCATTGGTTGACGTAGACCCTTGAACGTCACGTGTGGTGGGTAGACTAAACCCTTTGGACCCTTCTAATATGGTGGGAATACCGTCTTTCACTTCTTCTTGATTTCTCGGAGAATAACTTTCACTTTCTCCTCTCACTTTTTTAACCGAATTTTGAGGTGTAAGTCCTTTGATTCTAGTACCGTAGACCAGGGTAGTGAAGTACCGTTTATCTACCCCTTTGTCACCTTTGTCACTCTCCGAAATAAAACCCCCCGAGGTTTTAGCGATGTCTACCACTAACGTCGGTACTTTAATTTTCTGTGAATGACGAACCTTCTTTTGGATACTTGTTGGATTTGACCATAATTTTTCGTTTCTGTAATGAAACGGTTGTTTCCAGGTAGATCAGTTCCGATACCAAAAAGGTTATCAGTATATACCTTCACTCTCAACCTGACACTTCTTTCGACTCGCGACTTCTTAACTACGAAAACTTGACACTACAACCTCTTCTGAGAACTCTCAGGGAACCTGACGTTCCTCTAGGTCGGTCAGGTAGGATTTCCTCTACTCAGGACTTATAAGTAACCTTCCTGACTACGACTTCGACTTCGAGGTTATGAAACCGGTGGACTACGTTTGTTGACTGAGTAAACTTTTCTGGGACTACGACCTTTACTAACTTCTGTCCTCGTCTTCCCCTGTTGTCTCCTACTCTACCAACCTACCGTAGTGGTTGAGTTACCTGTACTCAAACTCATTCGAGACCCACAACCACTACCTGTTCCTCCGGACCGTACGACGTCAGGTACCCCTAGAGTTTCTCAGTCTGTGTTGACTCGTTGACTTGACTTGACTTACGTCGACATTCTTATCTACCTAATTGTCTTCTCATTTAAGTCTTTATCTGGGTCGTACATAGCCTTAAATATTAGACTATTTCGTGGAGTTTTGTTATTATTTATTGTCTTATAAATCATTACTGCCTCTGAGACCGATTGGTAAATCCCTTTTTTCAATTCGTAGATTGGGTATGACATATGACCTTACATATTTTTGTAAGGTCAAACTAGTTTCTAAGTTTATCCTTGTCAAGTCATTATTTTCGTCACTACCACCAAATCAGTGATTCGGTACAGGTCGAGAAACGTTGGGGTACCGACATCGGGTAGTCAGAGGAGACAGGTGCTCTAAGAGGTCCGTTCTCATGACCTCACCCAACGGTAAAGGAAGAGGTCCCTTAGAAGGACTAGGTCCCTAGTTTGGGTCCAGAGGACGTAATGTCCGTCTGAGAAATGGTTGACTCGGTGGTCCCTTCCGGTTATTTCCATGATCTTCTTTTATATTTACTCTAATTATTTAAGAACCCGATCCTTAATGTGGTTTCTATCTTTAGTACTTCCTTTCCTTACCTATCTAAACTATTATTAGTAAAACATTCAAATGCAAACTGTGTTTCTTGGTATTGGTTCAAGAATTTTTAAGTCAACTATTTAAGTTCCAATCCCCTCTTTAAATACTACTTTATTAATTATACGAATATTATATTCCCTAAAATTTTTAGTTATTCCTTTTATATTTGTTGAGTTTCCTTTTTTACTCGTTTAAAATACTTCTCCTTCTAATATTTTTTCCTTATGTTTACTGTAAGTACACGTATTTTGTAGATAGAATAATCATTATTTACGTTTCGTCCTGTTACTTGACTATTATATAAATTAAATTGTCTTATTATATATATATAAATTTTTGTGTCTTACATTATAACCGTTCTCAAACTCTCTTGTATCCGTAAAAGTATGTGATAACCGTCCTTGTTTTCAACTAACTTGTAGGAATCCACTGTTAGACCGACACACGAGTCTACGAGTCATCACAGGTCGAGAAACAATGAGGTACCTGAAATTGGGTGGTCCGTGGAGAGAGGGACCTTGAGAGGTCCGTTCTTATGACTTCACCCAACGGTAAAGGAGGAGGTCCCCTATCAGGGCTGGGTCCCTAGTTTGGACCCAGAGAATACGTGGGACGTAACCATTCACCTAAGAAATGGTGAGCGTGGTGGACCCCTCGGGATATCGATAACCGTAAAGAAGGGTCTTTAAGATAAAGGATTACATTGAACAGTTTACACCGCCCTTTTTCCAAACGTTCCTATAGGTCGTATCTCACACATCGTCTTGTCTCCTTTGTTCGATTTACAGATAGACATTCCTTAGTCGAATTATTGATTACTATTTAGGTACGTTAACTAATGTTACACCAATAAATTTTAACACTGTATCCGAATAACATATCTGTGTTTTATTACTGGTACCATCATAGTACACTTTCGTCATCCAATACTTTACTACACACACTACCAGGGTGACAACACATTTTTCGATTTGACATTCACACTACCCCAATATGTGCGTATTCTTTGTCATACTTTTTGTGTGTAGTTTTGTGACTGTTATTAATGGAAACCCACTACTATAATATTAAATTTCTATGAAATAAAGAGTATATAAAAAAGTTGAAAAAGAAAAAAATTACTCGTATAAAATGAAAACGTTAATTTCCTGTTTTCACTATCATGAAATGTTTTCACTTCGAAACAGTAAGAGACTCTAAGAAGAAGAACTCTCGAAAATACTGTGAGCAAACACTAAACGAACGAATGGTTTCACTTGTTCATTCACGGACAGGGACCTTTCCTAGTTCGGACCGTGAAGGCACAGGTCCTTGGTTTTCGCCCTCGTCCGAGGACACCTGCGCAAGTAACAATCGTCGTCAAAACCTGCGATACGACTCTCCAGTAGACTCACTTGCGAGGGACCAGGAAACGAGTGCTTTCGAGGTATTACTTATTCCGTAAACTAAGTAGGAGTACATAAAAGACAAACGGAGGTTCAACAATTGACCATCCACCTAATCGTTACTCGAAACTTAACAAGTTCTTCTCATTTTCTGTCTTGAGAGTCCCAATAAGAATAAGGTATTCACAGAGTTTAAATCTTTTGTTTCCTTTGCAAGTACTTTATAAAACACTGAGAGTTTAGCCGGTGGACGGCGGTAGGGACAAATGGGTATGTGGGTAGTCGTTATGGGTGCTCGTAGTAATGTAGGTGAAGAACTTTCCGAGTCCGTCTTTTTCGGTTTCTTCAGTCGCTTTTAGGAGAGACCCTTGTTGTGCACACAAACTCGTTAAGGTCGGAACCCATTCAGATCGGACCTGTCCGACTGGACCAGGGAATTCAAAAGGAGTGAGAGGACGACACATAGAAGCTCCTATGGGGTGCACATAGGAGTGCGTCGGACTGTTGTCGACAAAGTAGGAAGGAAGGTGTTAGAGACTCTTGTGGCTCCTTTTTGATGGCTGATACTTCGGGCCTACTAACCTTTGTGGGACTCACGACCTACCTTTTCTTTTAACGTGGTTTTCAGTCTCTCTAAAAAAAGATACGAAGTGTGACTCCGCGGGTGGTAGTGACTGGGGATCTAATTTAACAATCTCAGATTACTTCATAACGGCACAAGGATGCCTTTTGTTGTTGAAGCCTGAAAAGATAAACAAAAAACGATTTTCGAGACACATGATCGACCGTTAAAAAGATAGTTTTGGTTAAAATTTTTTCTTGTGCAAAAAGTATATTTTTGTAGGGGAGTGGGACTAGTGATGTAAGAAGTCCGTAATGAAGTGAGTCTAAGGTCTGTTCATTGCAATGCAAAGTGGGAGGATAGTCGATAACAACGTAGTTTTTCTTTCTGTCTCTGTATTGATTCACTTGACGTGTCTCTTTCGGTGCACCTATCCTTCCCTGACGAAAGTAAACGTGTAAAGATATCGAGTTCTCAGATGATTTCCCCATATTCTGTGTTTCCTACTTTTGAACAAATGGGTAAAAAAGTACAATCTTTTGAAGGTAATTTTTTTTTTTTCCATTTCGTATTTAGCGACTCACCTCTTCTGTGATACCACTTAATAAGTAAAATCACCCGGTAAGGTCCAGTGTTCTGTCCTCTGAAGAATAGTAGAATGCGTATTATCTCTAAGTCCTACTGTCTTCGAGACAATTTAGTTGGGCGGGACGTAAGTCAAGAAGTCTTGCGGCGCGACTATTCCGTAGCCGTCTGGGTCCTCTCTGCGTAGACTCTGCTCAACAGTCCATAGTCTCTTTTCGTCCAGTCTTACCTTCGGACAGGAAATTTCGTTAAACAGGTCTTTCGGTCTGTTTCCCTTTTATGACATCTTCTGAGTACTGAGGTACGGAGGTAATAATTCTACTGACTTTATTACCCGGTTTATCATATAAAAATCCCATCTTCCCTTTCCCCTTTTAGTTCGGGTACTAACCAAAAAATCTTGTAAAATTTACTGATGTTTTTATAATACACACACATCCCAGTTAAAACTTTTTATATCTTTTCGTTTTACTTCTAGAGAGGAGAATGGTGTGTTTTATTTTTGTTAGTGATTGTGAACCGTATTTAATAAAACCAGACAAAATACACCTCTATTTACATAAACCATCACTACTATTAGATTTTGTATGTTTGAGACACACACACACACACACACACACACAATCCGTGAGTCAACACAGACTGTGAAACGTTAGGGTATCAGACGGGAACCTTAAGATTTCCGTTCTTAGGACCTCACCCAACGGTAAGGGAAGAGGTCTATTTATATATATATATATATATATATATATATATATATATATATGTGTGTGTATATATATATGGGTATATGTATATATTAAGAAAGAGTTTAACGTAAATATAATGTACTTCGTAAATATTGGACGAAAAAAAGTGACTTGTAGGAACTCGTAAACTTAATATTACAATGTCACAAAATCTAAATCAATGTCAGTGGTAGTTTTTACCAAAAACCGTGTGTAAACTAGGAACCACCCCCTTGATTCTAGGACGTACGGTACACCGTGTCGGGTTTTATTTATTTATTTTATTTTTAAGTCACCCTTATACGGGTTTGTTAAGTTAAGGTTTTTATTTATTTATTTTTAAACTTTTACTAAAAACTGTGGTTATATTTCAAATTTTGTTAGAACTGTTTCCTAGTTCGTCAAGGGACTGTATATTCTGTACATATGGGATCGAAACGTGATAGGGTACCCTATAGTACTCTATAGTCAGGACTTATAAGTAACCTTCCTGACTATGACTTCGACTTTGAGGTGATGAAACCGGTAGACTACGCTTCTTGACAGAGTAACCTTTTCTGGGACTACGACCCTTTCTAACTTCCGTCCTCTTCCCCTGTTGTCTCCTACTCTACCAACCTACCGTAGAGGCTGAGTTACCTGTACTTAAACTCGTTCGAGGTCCTCAACCACTACCTGTCCCTTCGGACCGTACGACACCAGGTACCCCAGTGTTTCTCAGCCTGTGATGACTTTCTGACTTGACTACCCTATAGTACTTAACAGACCCTTTTCTTCTGTTCAATTTGTTGAATAGATTCGAAGTCAAAGGTGTGGATATTTACGGTGTCAACAACGCCCGAGGAATAAGACGTAGCAAATGAGGACCTTAATCAATGTGTTCGTTTTACAGTCAATTTTCTCCTCATGATGTTACTATGTTTATTTGGAATTAATAAAATGTTATGGAATTTTGTGTGTTTCTTTGTAAGTGGTTTGAATTCTTTATCACGGTTCCGGAAATAAAAGGAGGAACACATTTAGTGTGTCTGTTACAAAGATATTAAAGGTCAAAATGAAAGAAATATTTCTTTGTTTTGTCTATGAACATTTTGTTAGATTTACGTTTTGGGAAGATCTAAAAGAGGAGTGTAACTTAAATTGTCGTTGAACAAATCAGTGATTTAGCACACCCTGAGAAATGCTGGGGTACCTGACATCGTGCGGTCCGAAGAGACAGGTAGCGGTAGAGGGTCTCAAACGAGTTTAAGTACAGGAAACTCAGTCACTACGGTAGGTTGGTAGGGTAGTCGTAGTTGAGTAGAGTAGTTGTCGCTGAAGTATGACTGAATAATTCTGAAACATGTGCAAGCTGAAGTAGAAGTAAAATCTTTCAGAAAGGGTAGATACATAGTAAAATATATCATAAATTAGTTACTAATATTGAGGTTATTCTGTTTGTGGCCTTTTTGTCCAAACTCTTGTTCGAGTTGGCTGGGTGACCTCGGATGGGGAAGTGACTCCTGTCGACTTCCTGAGTTGGAAGGTCTCTTATTAAGTCACCGGAACGCGTGAGGTTCACGATACTTTGGTAAGTTGTACTCAATCTTCTTCCCTTTTAAAGTCTATGTTATTAGTACCCGATTCACGGGTTCCAATGACATTTATAATTTACTCCGTTACGTGCGTTTTGTAAATCGTGTTACGAACCGTGAATTAATCGGGAATCGATGTTTTCTCTCTCTCTCTTAAATAAATTTATCGTTTTGGGAAAGATGACAAACAAGTGTTGGTGACCTTACGTCAGTTCAAAGTTGGTTCTCGGTCGTTTCTCTCGGATTTACAACTCTTAGACTACAGTACAGTAGTCTAGAATTTCCTAGACCATTATTAGTCTACGTCGTTTGAATTTCAGGAAAGATCTTACGTTCAAAAGACCGAGACTACTGTTCAATAGTAACTTGGGAACCTAGGACCTCAGTCTATTTTGTCATATCTGAATCTTCGACTCTTTTACAACCTAGTTTTACCGATTATTAGTCCTTTTTTCTTTCATTGACCCTTGTAATTTATAACCGACGAGAGAACCTGGGTTTCATAGACGAAGTAATAGAAACCTTAAAAAAATACAAATATTTACTGACAAATCACACGAATAAAAAACGAAGTTCGGTTCGCGGACATTTCCTTCACGGTCACTTCTAAATCGAATTTTCTTTAATATTTGGGTGTAGTTTGATCGAGATACACCCACACAGTAGTAGGAGAGACAGGGTCTTTTAAGTAGAGAGTAGTGGTCGAATTCGTCTTGACAAAAGAAAGTTCAAAAGGGACGTCGTTTTTCCTACTACCGATTGTATCCCAAAGTCACTCGATACGAAACTTTTGTACCCCTGATGTCACGCATTCGTTCATCCTTCTGGAGTCGAAACATATTTCGTGTCTTAATTGTCTCGTCTGTGATCGGTAGTCATCTACGTTTCAGTTGTTACATCTATTTATTCCTACCACACTCCTTGCGTTTTAGGAACTCTTGGTCTCAATAACGACTAAAGAGAATGTTTACAAATTTTCTGACATCTACTTATCCTCAATCCGCTCAGGATCCTAGTCCTGACACTTACTACTCCTTTACAGTAGTTTCTTGGCAACGACTTCAAAATCACACTTTACGGGTAATCATTCTTTTTTTTTCTTTTCTTTTTCTTTACGGGTAATCACCACCTTCTTTCTTACTCTTTTCTCTTCAAAGGGATAAACTGTTAAACCTCGTTAAACATTGACCCAGTGTCCGGTTTGAGCCCAGTACAGTTAAACCAAGTTAGAAGAATCTCAGTATCGAGAGAAACTATGAGACATCCTTTCGACACCTGGAGTTTTCTTAAAGGGTCACAGAATATTTTGATGCGTGTGAACTGTGTACTCGGTTGTTAACATAACTACCTGTGAATAGGGTTTCTTTACTTTTGGAAACGGGTACGATTTTAGACATGTGGTTACAAGTGTCGTCGACATAGGTATTATCGGTTTTTTACCTTTGTTAAATCTATTAAAAGTTATCCGTTTACCGAAATTTTTTTAATACTATGTAAAGGTGTATGACGAATCGTTATTTTTCCTCACTTGATAACTATGTAAGTTTTAATACCTACTTATAGGTCCCAAAATACGACTCACCGCCACCCCCCTCCCCCTCTCTTTTGGGGTTTTGTGATATCCATCAGATTAAGGTAAATATATGGTAAGAGCTTTACTGTTTTAATGTTTCGACTTTTCGTCCCATCACCACCGGTCTCTGACCTTTATTATCCCTCTCTCCACCTACGCCTAAACTTTCCCCACCGTCCTCCCCGGGAACCTAATACCTGTCAAGACGTGCAACTAACACCATCATCAGTCCACTTAGACGTGTACAATGTTGGCGTATCTTGATATGAGTGTGTGTTGTGTGTCCATGTACATTTTAACTACTCGACCGTGATTCGAGAGACCAGTCAATAGTTGTTGTCGAACGACCCACACTATAACAGCACAGACTGAGAAACGTCGGGGTACCTGACGTCACGGTCCGAAGGGACAGGAAGTGTTAGAGGACCTCAAACGTATTTGAGTACAGGTAACTCATCCATTCCGGTAAGTCGATGGAGTGGGAGACAACGGGGGAAGAGGAGAACGGGAGTTATAAAGGGTCGTAGTTCCAGAAAAGGTTACTCCACCGGGAAACGTAGTTGACCGGTTTTATAACTTCGAAGTCGTAATCAGGAAGGTTTCTTATGAGTCCGGACTAAAGGAAATCCTACCTGACCGACCTAGAGGAACAACAAGTTCCCTGAGAGTCCTCAGAAGAGGTTGTCGTGTCAAGTTTTCGTAGTTAAAAAGCCGTGAGTCGGAGGAAATATCAGGTTGAAAGTGTCGGTATGTACTGATGACCCTTTTGGTATCGAAACTGATACGGTTGGAAACAGCCGTTTCACGACAGAGACGAAAAATTATGTGACAGATCCAAACAGTATTGAAAAGAAGGTTCCTAGTTCGTAGAAAATTAAAGTGCCGACGTCAGTGACAGACGTCACTAAAAGTTCGGGTTATTTTATTTTAGACGGTGACAAAGGTAACAAAGGGGTAGATAAACGGTACTTCACCGTCCTGGCCTACGATACTAGAAGTAAAAAATTTACAACTCAAAATTCGGTTGAAAAAGTGAGAGAAGAAAGTGGAAGTAGTTCTCTGAACTGACGTTAATACTTTATACTACGGTGACCAGGAATTTGTGTCCTGAGAAGATTATACAAAAAATTGAACGATATTTAGATATTAATAAAGTTTTATTTATAAGAACTTTCCGTCCAGAAATATATGACTATTCCATTATACTGATACAATAATTTCAGTCCATAATTTATCTTACTACTACACTAGGTGAATACTCTGACTCTCACATTTCTCACTTTTCACCTTTTTTTACTTAAGATTGAAAAATGAACCATACGAAGACGCGACCACCTGAAGAAAGGAACTATAAGGAGACATGACAAACTTACAAAACGTCCCATTTGTATAATGAGAATAGTAAATTTTCCGTTTATTCTTATTATAGTATTCTATTCGATAAAAATTTCTTAGATATCTAGGAGACGGACTTTATTAACATATGTTAATACATATGTTGAAATCGTCAGAGTACCCCTAGGTTTTTAGATAGGCACCTAAAAGATTTCTTTCTATATAGGGGACCTGATCCGTGGGGCCGAAGTTTTTTACTTCCGGATTTACTCACTTTTCTTCATCCCAGTCTCCTTCATAATTTTCATAAGACATCAGTGGACCTAAGATAGACGATACTGTGGGTTGGTGGAAGTTCATCCTGTATTTCTAATTAAAAAAACAAAGAAACTTTCACTGATCTACACTTTAAGACTTAGTGTTGAAATCCTTGGTGTGGTTCCCACTAGTATTGTTTGCACTTCCTTATTTAATTGTATATTTATTGAATAATGATTCTCATGAATCTGACTGTACTCTTTTATCTTACCAAGAAACACGTAAACAAAGGATCGGTATAAGGTCTACTATACGATCCGTGACCTTTATTTCGTCCCTCATTTTGTCCGAACCAAAGGTGGATCCTTGACGACTTACGGACCTCCGTCTCCTGACGAGAACCAGACGAATCACGTTCTACAAGGTAGAAGAACTCTTAGAAGTCATATACTTTTACATATTTACTATATTTTCTTCTATCTCGTCCCACTGTAGGACCTTACACTTCAGTTCACCCGGAATCCTTCGTAGTGATACTTGTTTCGATCACCTCCACTACCTTAAGGTCAACTCGATAAAGTTTAGGACTTTCTACTACGACACTTTCCCGACGTGAGTTATACGGTCGTTTAAACCTGTTGAGTCGTCACCGGTGTCCTGACCTTTCCCAGTCGAAAGTAAGGTTAGGGTTTCTTTCCGTTACGGTTTCTTACGAGTTTGATGGCGTGTTAACGTGAGTAGAGTGTGTGATCATTTCATTACGAGTTTTAAGAGGTTCGGTCCGAAGTTGTCATACATTTGACACTTAAAGGTCTACAAGTTCGACCTAAATCTTTTCCGTCTCCTTGGTCTCTTGTTTAACGGTTGTAAGTAACCTAGTAGCTTTTTCGCTTTCTCAAGGTCTTTTTATACATGAAGACAAAATTACTGATACGGTTTCGAAAACTGAAACACCTAGTGTCGTTTGACACCTTTTAAGACTTTCTCTGTCCTTATGGTCTGGTGGGCTGGACGGAGGACATTTTAGATCCGTCCAGTCCTTCGTTGTCAATCTTTACCTGTACCTTGTTGTCTGACCAAGGTTTATCCCTTTTCTCATGTAGTTCCGACATATAATAGTGGGACGAATAAATTGAATATACGTCTCATGTAGTACTCTTTACGACCCGACCTACTTCGTGTTCGACCTTAGTTCTAACGGCCCTCTTTATAGTTGTTGGAGTCTATACGTCTACTGTGGTGGGAGTACCGTCTTTCACTTCTTGATTTCTCGGAGAACTACTTTCACTTTCTCCTCTCACTTTTTCAACCGAATTTTGAGGTGTAAGTCTTTTGATTCTAGTTCCGTAGGTCAGGGTAGTGAAGTATCTTTTATCTACCCCTTTTGTTACCTTTGACATTCTCTGAAATACAAAACCCCGAGGTTTTAGTGACACTTACCACTGACGTCGGTACTTTAATTTTCTACGAACGAGGAACCTTCTTTTCAATACTGGTTGGATCTATAGTATAATTTTTCGTCTCTGTAATGAAGCGGTTTTTTCTAGACAGATCAGTTTCGATGCCAAAAAGGTCATCAGTACGTACCTACACTCTCGACCTGACACTTCTTCCGATTGGTGGTTTCATAACTACGAAAACTTGACATCACAACCTCTTCTGACAACTCTTAGGGAACCTGACGTTCCTCTAGGTTGGTCAGGTGGGATTTCCTTTAGTCAGGACTTATAAGTAACCTTCCTGACTACGACTTCGACTTTAAGGTTATGAAACCGGTGGACGACACTTCTTGACTGAGTAAACTTTTCTGAGACTACGACCCTTTCTAACTTCCACCCTCCTCTTCCCCTGCTGTCTCCTGCTCTACCAATCTACCGTAGTGACTGAGTTACGTGTACTCAAACTCATTTGAGACTCTCGACCACTATCTGTCCCTCCGGACCGAACGACGTCAGGTACCCCAACGTTTCTCAACCTGCACTGACTCGCTGACTTGAGTTGAATCTCGTACCACTTTTATGAAATACAGTCAGGGATTTACTTTACACATTTATACATCTCCTTATAGATTATACATGTATGTCACTGTCTCTCTCGTACAGGTGATAGTGCACCGATTAGAGTAGATCTTAGAACAGTCTGTTGGTGACCAAAGTTAGAAACTTTCTAAAGTTTGAACCTTCATTTCCGATTTTCTAAGTTATTAGGTCTGTTTACCCGAGAACTAAAAAAACTACCTTCTGAAGCATCTCTTGATGTTATCATGTAATTATCCTTGTTCTGACAATTTTTTTTTTGAGTACTGTATAAATTTTAAAACTTTAACTTTTCGTCGTACCGTATCTTGTGTACACCAGTTATTGTGTGTAGGACGGTCTGGTGGACTTGACCTAAGGGTTTAGAAGATGAATTGTCGAGACACTAGTTCCCTCAATGGATTGAGAGGTGTGAAGTCAAAGAAGTAGAAGTCTTACCCGTGTACTATGTTCGGTATTTTTTCCAATTTATTTATTCTCAAGGTATTTACACAGTCAGTTTATGTGAAAAGTCGTTGTACTTTGGTTGACGATACCGACTAGTCTCCTTTTCTAAGGACTCTCTCCTGAATAGACTACCCATCTTTAGGTGGTTCTCTATTACACCCCTCCAGGTGAAGGTCTTCCTTTGGTCCGGTTCGGTTCCGTCCCTTCCCTCTCGTTCAAAACCCCTTTCCGTCAGGACCTCTACCCGGTGGTTTTCTGTCTCTGACCGGACCTACCGACTAATTTCCAAGTAGTTTTTTTCTTTTTTTATGCCGGACGAACGGTTGTTTACAGAATCCAAAATGAACTATACATTACGATCGGGAAATTCCTAGAACTTGTTTCCTATTTAGACCAGTAACGACACGAAATCCTTTTAGTTGAACAGGGTACCAAGTCTACTCCTCTATTCCTTTGGTCAATCCTTTAGTAACATATTATTTACCAATATGTGGTCCTCTGTACATTAGTTCCGGTTTCGTTTTTCTACTGTCACTTCTTTTTATTGTCTGTTCTCTGTCTCTCTAACTATTTTATCGGCCCGGCCATTTTCTTTGTCTCTTGGCATTTTTGTCTGGACTCTTTAATGATACACGATGTGTACGGCACGTTAAAGGGTGTTTAAGAGTGTACATTGTTTGGTTCGTTAATATGCTTTTATCGACGTCTTTAACCGTTTTGATAGGGGATCAAATGAGCACTCTTTGACTCCAAGTCTCTTCAAGTTAATAAACAGACCCAGTACACCGGTCACTCTCCGTCTTAGTCTAAAGCTTGAGTTTCGAAGAACTGGGACGTAGTCCGAGATACGAGGGAGGTGATGAGGCACATAACTTCCTCTTCTACAGTCGAGGTAAACACCTGTACACCGACCTGGAGGTCTACTTAAAAAACTTGCCCGTCAATCTTTCCGTACTGCTTCAGTCCTCCTTTAGTCTCGACCTCTTACCTTAAGTCTTCGAAGTACCTCCAAAACCTTCCTAATCACTTCAGTGACTTCACTTATTAGTTATTGTCTAGTAAATATTAATAATTGAGCGTGTAAGTACCCGACCCTACATTAGTACAAACAGACTTCTCGGTTGTGTCGTCAAAATTTCCCTAAGCGTTTGTCTTCTTTCGACGACAAGAGAGGTCATTCGTTATAAAATCACCGTTTTGTGGGACACTTACCAAACACTCATGTTTCGTCGTTCGGACACTTATCGAAAAATGTTACAGTGCAAGAGAGAAAGGTGAACCCTTCCTTCGTGTTACGATGGTATTCGTCTATGATTGTCGTGTCTACGACCGCGACTACACTCGTATTTACGACAGGACGTGACTGTTTTTTTAAGGGTTTCATGGTACGGACGTATTTAGAATATAAAAATACTTAGTGACGGTAATGCCGTTGGTGTGTGACTTTTAAACACAGAATCCTACACTTACCTAGAAAGATCTATCAAATCGAATAGAGTCTGAGGAGTATTAAATATGAACAGGGACATAGTATAGGTTTGTCCCGAAACGAAGGGATCTAACGAGTTCACCGTCGAACGTGGAATATACCAACTTCAAGTTTTTACGTCAATTAACATTATTCTCCTCGTTTTAGAAAGACTACGGAGACGCCGATACAACATTTGTAGGTTGAGGTCGAAGTTATAAGTAAGAAGGAAAGAATAGTTGTCAACTAAAAGTCTCGGGTGTTTATATAAGATGGTATGTTAAAATACGAAACATTTTCCACTGGATATGAAAGAAAAGTTTACGTCAAAGAAATTACTTTTATAACATTACAGTCAGGTACGTTTCGTTTACGTATAATTATACGCAAATGTAGACAGAGTATAATTATAAGTACGGACTTAGGTGTAGGGATGTGTTTCGGTTAAAAGACTGGTAGACACACTACCGACCACCTACGTTACTTATTTAAAATAAACACTCCCCTCACTATTTAGTACATAGAAGTCAAAAAGTGGGTGTTAGAAAGGAGAATCCACGTTTTTACAAAAGTAGCACCAAACCTTATAAATTCATTTACTTTGTCTAATTGGGAAATTATAAGGATGTTTATTTCCGTGAAATACGTTAAAGTTGTGGAGATTGGTTTTGATTCTTCCTTGCTACCTAAACGAGACAACTTAGACTGTAGAGACAAGGATACACGCAAGGTCAGAAAATATCATTAAAAGACATAACAAATTTTACATGTCATCGACAAAGACTTTTCTTTAAAACTTTTCGAAGATCACTCTTTATTCCGGAGGTCACATATAAGGGTTTCTTTCAGGAATATCGGTAGTTTATAGAATTTTCAACATAGTTCATTTATTGGAATGTGTTACCTTTCTAAAGTTTGTCCCTTTCAATAGCCATAAATCTATTACTAGTAAGAAAGTCAAAATGGGTTCACTTTATAGTTCTAAAGTCGTCATTGTTACGTAAACATTTGAACCCTTAGAATGTCCCTTATAACGTAGGTTTACAATCTTTTTTAACGGAAAGTCCCATACTCTGTTTATGTCAATTAGTTGGTCCATTTATCTTGGGTTTTCCTTCCTACTTTGACTTTTAGTACAGTACCATCCCTCCTAGACTTTTCATAACGTGTGACTTCCTTCTTCAATATTACACTACTAGACTTATTGCTTTTGGTACAGTCCACCAGATTCTGCGAAGGAAACGGAGAAGGTCCCTACGAAAGACACTTAAGATTACCGACCCGATCATCCAACTTAGGTTTAGGTTCCAAAAGTAGACCACTTTAAATGGAATAGACTCAATTGTCCCGAAGGGATTCCAGGGATTCTTACAGCGTTTATAGTGTTTGGTGTTGAAAGTCCAGTTTCGTGTTTAATCCGACGACTTTGAGAGATTAAGACGACATTGCCGGGACTTCTCTCACTGTTTCATTTAGCCCGTAGTTAGAGGACATCTATGTCGGGGACAATCGTGTACTTAAAGGTTTGGTGTTTATCTCGTCTCAGTCTCTTTGAAGTAGAGTTTCGTTATCAATGACTGACTTGTGGACAAGGAACGTTCCCGTGGTATGGTTCTCCCTCGAAGACCATAAGGCGACAGGAGTCTTTCGAATGGTGGACGACCATTACTTTTGTGCAAGAGGTTGGTCTTCTAAGAGTTAGTGGGCAATTCAACCACATACTACTTGTGCTTCACTTACGACGTTTTCCTTAAATTTTCTCCGACTCCAAAGGTATTTGGGTCCTTTAGTTCCTCGGAGTGGGTCTCCATAACTCTCAGTCAGAATCTCCGACTTTTCTAAGTCTGCCAGTCTCTTCAGTACAGTCTACTTTCTTGGAAATGTGACAGAGTCTCGTCCTTCATAAATCGACCTCCTAAATCTTCATTACCCCCTTTAACACCCATCCGGTGAGAGTAATGAAGACTCTTAATTACAAGTTTTAATCCCCTCAAATCCCTTTAATAAATTTCATCATGTATAGATCCGTAATTTATTGTAATTTAATGTTTCAGTCTTTTGATTAGGGAATCATTGAGACAATTAAGAGGATTGATGGAGTCCTTTTCTCAGAGTCAAACCACGGTTAGATAGAAAGTGTGGTGAGGTCATGAACGATTTAGAGAGAAAAATTGTTTCTCTCTCGTTCGGAGTCCGAGGTTCCTATTTCTGATCTTAAATTATTCAATCAAACCAAAGTACCACAAGTAAAAAACATTATGAAATAAAATATGGTTCATCTTGAATAACCAGAAGGTAAACGTCACGATTCTATTGTAAATAAAAATTTCTTTTGCATAAATCCTAAAAATTAATTAATAAAAATTTCTATTTATTATTTAATTAATTACCCTACCTTTTTTTACTGGTTTCAAACCTTTCTTAATTAGATCGTATCACTAACTGTTCTTCCTTTCTTCCCAGTCTGAGTCAAGTCATTGCGTAGTTATATCTTCGACTGACCTACTTTAATGTCGGAAACTAAAGTCAACATAAACATTAAGATTCACAGAGACAAAGGGAATGTATACCCGCAACTACTTCAGTACAAACATTTTAAAGGAATTCTGGATCTTAAAAAAGTTTTATAGAGTAAAGAAAAGTATATTTACGTTTTCCTTCCAATAAATTCCTCTCCACCGCTTTTTTGTCTTACCCAGTGGTTCGAGCTAGTGAACCTCTAAATTGTATTCTCTATATTTGTATTTTATGAAGTCGACGTCGTTTTCCTATAACGGAAAGTAACCTAGTGAATCCTAAAGTGTGGCATATGAATTCATACTAAATCGTATTATAACTGAGAACAAATATAAATGGTGGATGGATAAAGTGTTACTATGACATTCCTAATCACTATGTTATAAAGAATTCGGAAAAGTCGAGAATTTTCTTTTACATATGATATTTTAGTTCCATTATCATTATTATCAGTAGTAGTATTATCGTTATTGACGAGTACGTAAAAGTTTGGATCCGAGAACAAACAACCTTTTCCTTTAACCCGACATTCTATTCATACGTCCGAATAGTCGACCGATCTTGTGTTTCTGGGTCCTATTGTCACTACGGCAGTTGTCAAATAGTTCCAGATCTCACCCCAGACTCTAAGACGCAAATGTCGACAAGGGTCCATCGACTACGACGACCAGATTGCAGCGAGAATCCCTCATTCCGGACTCTGGTGTGGTAAACAAGTCTAAGCGTGACTGACAGTCTCCTGAATTCCTTCGTCCAGATTTGTGTTAGACTGTTTGGGTAGTGGTTTCGGAAAGAGTAAAAACAGTGGAAGGACGGGGTATAAGACAAAGGTAACAGGTTAGGTGGTGGGTGTACTTTTGAGAGAACAGAAGGACAGGATGGTTCGGTCTCACTTGAGGAACTCACGTCTTTGGGTAGTAAATAAGATTTTTAACTAGTATCTAAACTTATCTAAACACGAATTTTTACAACTAAAGTCTTGGAAAACATTGTAGTTTTTCATCCTTTTGAGACTAAGAAAATTTCATAAAATTTCACACCCAATACAAGTACTATACCGTAGTTCAATTTTGTGTTCTTTGTTTTGACACACGAATACTTAGTAAATTTAAATTTATGTCGATCTCTCGTTATAACTATCGTATACACTAATTATTCAATTTATCGTGGAACAGGAAAAGGATGACTTATTAGTAATGGTTCCCCCAGCTTTACATTAAAAGGGGATGGGAGAGTGACTGCTTGTCGGTCCGAACACTCTGACCTCTGGGGACGAGGTTTTACCTAACTACAGAAACCACTAAGTCAGTATCGTTCTCACTCGTTTGACTCGGAGAATGAACCAACCTCCCTTCTCCCCTAAGGTCCCACTGTCTCTGGGTCCCTCTATCAACCTAAAGAATTCTGATTCTCTACCTTCTTAGTTCACCACCCAAAGACAAGGGTCCAAGATAAGATTCACGGGGTGTCCACACGTCCCGGGAACTTCTAGATTCGGACTTGTAATCCGGGGACACACAGGACTAGGGTCCCTCGAGGTGGTGACTTACTAGACACTCCCGACCCTGGTGTCGAAGTCGAGTCTTCGAGAGGGTCCAACGTTTTCGGAAACTCTAGAAGTTGTCAGAGTTTCCTCAGTAACCAGTTGGGGGTTAAGTCCATCCAATTCTCGATTCAGTATAAATTACCTTACACCTCCTTTTTTTTAAATTACACTTAATTTTAAGTGTAATTTGTTTCCTTTCTTTTTTAAAAAGAAAGAACGTAATTTTATAAGATCTCTTCTTGTATGTATAAAGCTATCTATCCGTCTATGTGAATAAGTACTTTGTGATCTTCCTTTATCTCCTTTTGTTGTCTTACCCTTTCTGATCGCTAGAGAAGTTCTTTTAATCTCTATGGTTCCCTTGTAAAGTACGTTTCTACCCGAGTTATTTCCTGTCTTTACCATACCTGAATTGTCGTCGTCTTCTATAATTCTTCTCCACCGTTCCTATGTGTCTTCTTGACATGTTTTGTCTAGAAGTGCTGGGTCCATTAGTACTACCACACTAGTGAGTAGATCTCGGTCTGTAGGACCTTACACTTCAGTTCACCCGGAAACAAGTGATACTTGTTTCGATCACCTCCACTACCTTAAGGTCGACTCGATAAAGTTTATGACTTTCTACTACGACACTTTCACGACGTGAGTTATACGGTCGTTTAAACCTGTTGAGTCGTCACCGGTGTCCTGACCTTTTCCAGTGAAAAGTAAGGTTAGGGTTTCTTTCCGTTACGGTTTCTTACGAGTTTGATGGTGTGTTAACGTGAGTAGAGTCTTCCGTTATCGTGGGGTGAGGTCATGAGAATGGACCTTAGGGTACCTACCTCCTCGGACCACGCGACGTCAAGTACCCCAACGATTCTTAGCCTGTGCTAACTCGCTGAAGTGAAAGTGAAAAATGAAAGTACGTAACCTCTTCCTTTACCGTTGGGTGAGGTCACAAGAACGGACCTCTTAGGGTCCCTGCCCCCTCGGACCATCCGACGGCAGATACCCCAGCGTGTCTCTACCTGTGCTGACTTCGTTGAAGCGTCGTCGTCGTCGTGTTCGATCATTTCAGTACGAGTTTTAAGAGGTTCGGTCTGAAGTCGTTATACACTTGGCACTTGAAGGTATACAAGTTCGACCAAAGTCTTTTCTGTCTCCTTGGTCTCTAGTTTAAAGGTTGTAGGAGACCTAGTACCTTTTTCGTTCTCTCAAGGTCCTTTTGTAGATAGAGACGAAATAACTGATACGGTTTCGGAAACTGACATACCTAGTGTTCTTTAACACCTTTTACGACTTTCTCTACCCTTATGGTCTGGTAGACTGGACGAAAAACTCTTTGGATATACGTCCAGTCTTTCGTTGTTAATCTTGACCTGTACCTTGTTGTTTGACCAAGGTTTCTCCTTTTCCTCATGCAGTTCCGCCATATGACAGTGAGACGAATAAATTGAAGACACGTCTCATGTAGTACTCTTTGCGACCCGACCTTCTTCGCGTTCGACCTTAGTTCTAACGGTCCTCTTTATAGTTATAGTCATATGTCGGAACTGTATGAGGAAGGGGCTAAACCTTGGTCAGACAACAAAGTATAGGTCAAGATTGACAACGAAGAACTAGACGTATGTCTAAAGAGTCCTCCGTCCAGTCCACCAGACCATAAGACTGGTTTACACCAGGTGACCATTTCCCTCACCGTTTAGTGGAGTTATAAGAACGGAACTCTTGGGGTACTTGTCATACTTTTCCGTTTTTCTATCCTGTGACTTTCTCCTTGAGGGGTCCAGTCATCCACGGATTATACGATGACCTCTAGTCACCTCTTTATTGAAGTCTTTCTTACTTCCCTACCTCGGTTTCGTTTTTGTTGTGGGTCAACACCTACACTGACCACTGCTTTCATTTCAGGTTACGATATTTCTCGTTATAACGTATCCTTGGACCTTACAATCCAGGTATTTAGTTCCGTTTAACCTTCACCAGTTTGTCCTCTACCGTTCTCACTTGTAGCTGTAAAATCCTTAGTCGCTTGATTTTACCTGACCTTACCTACTTAAATTACGTCTGTTGGTAATATATATGATAACACCCGTTCTTAACAAATTTTCTTTACCTCGTCGGGAGTATCAGTCGTTTTCCCTGACTTTACGGCACTCACTCACTCACTTCAGTGAGTCAGGACAGACTGAGAAACGCTGGGGTACCTGACATCGGATTGGTCCAAGGAGGCAGGTACCCTAAAAGGTCCGTTCTTATGACCCCACCCAACGGTATAGGAAGAGGTCCTCTAGAAGGGTTGGGTCCCTAACTTGGGTCCAGAGGGCGTAACATCCGTCTACGAAATGGTGCTTTACGTCATGAACCTACGTTAGAGTTTTTACTGTCTTACTAGAGACAAGTAAAGGTTCCGTTTGGTAAGTCATAGTGTTATTAGGTCCAAACACGGGGTTGGTCATTACGACTTCTTCGACTTCAACTTACCAAGATACTTCTGGATGTTCTGGAAGATCTTGATTATGGATTTTTTCTACAGGAAAAATAATATCCCTTGACCTTACGTTTTCATCCTTTAGTTCGTTATGGACCTCATTGTCTGTTTACACCGGAACCCCATGTTTTGGTTCGTCCCGTTTCCGATTGTCTCAAAACAGTTCTCTTGTGTGACCAGTGTCGTTTGTGGGAGAAGGTTGTTGCGTTCTCTTCTGAGATGTGTACCTGTAGTGGTCTACCAGTTATGGTTTTTTAATATTGGTTTAATTTATTTGCTAAGTTTCGGGTCCGACCTTTCCATGCAATTATAATCACGTTAGTGGGACCACACACTCTTTGTGCATTCAGGTACGTGTATACTTTCTTTCACCAAGACTCTTATCGACGACGACGACGACGACGACGATTCAGTGAAGTCAGTACAGACTGAGACACACTGGGGTATCTGCCTTCGGGTGGTCCGAGGGAGTTAGGGACCCTAAGAGGTCCGTTCTTGTGACCTCACCCAACGGGACTCTTATCGATGAGACTTTTATAGTGAGGTATATTCTGATAATTTTAATAATACTCTCTTCATAATACGTTCGTAATTTGTTCCGGAAGACCCGAGTCCCTGTCTCCCTGTCAGGAATTAAACCTCTGTCCAAAATAAGTCCGAAAAAAGTCAATAGTGATAGAGAAACCTTCAGTAACTTGAGAGGTTTAGAGAATTATGGAGTAGATGTCTACAGTCAAGATAGTCGAATTTGTACCGTGACAATTCTAGTTTACCTCGTATCTTATAGTTTCGTTAAAACTTTGATATTATACTATATGATATGGTCTGATAAGACTAATAATCTCGTACATAAACCATCTTACGTTTTCTTTCAGATTCTTGGCAGTAAATATTTAGTGAGTAGTTCACTTTTTTTTTAGTCTGATCTGTCAGTATAGTACGAGGACGGAGAGACAGGTCAGTCACTAGAATATTCGGTCGGAAATAGTATTACTGTTTCATTACACTATTCTTTATTTCAATCTTCTTTACCCGAAGGACATGGAACGGTACACCAAGTCACTGTAGAAGTAAGTAAGTTGTTACGACTAAAACAACCGGTGAGAAGGTCTCCGATCTCTAAGTCGTCTCCCGGTCTGTTCACAGAGACGAGATCGTGTCGAAAGTAAAATCACCCTTTCTCAGGTTGACAGTTGTTCATTTGTTTATTCTCCTAGATTCTAACTCTACGTACGATACTTCTTTTATTCGTTCGGACACCAGTGACGGAGGTTTTGCCGGGTGTCACCGGGAAGGGGGATTATAGGCGCGGCAACACATCAGGGGAGAGGGAACACATTTAGATCAGGCTGACTGGCCATGTTATACCTTCTTCACTACCAAACAGTGAAAGTCCAAATTTAATCTCCTCTGTGATATCGAAGACAAGACCAGTCGGAGAGTACGAGACCGAGGGAGACCCCCTCCTCGGTTACCGGTACATGGTTTCTGTGATCCGTTGGATACCCCTCGGGGTGCACCGTTGACTGACAGGAGTTATGTTGTGACTCTGGGCAACCGTTCCCCACTTGTCAGAATCTTCGTCTAGGAGGTCGGGACGTCCCCTGACATGGATCGACTGTCGAACTGACGTCGGAGTTCTCACGGGGACTCGGTCTGGTGATCGAGGGTCTAAGGACTGTGTGTCTTTCGCACTCTACCTGTTCTTCAGAACAAAATTCGACGACTAAACCCCCGTCAAACAATCTAATGTCCCTACTTGAGTTAGCCCAGTACCGAAATCTTCTTGATGAACTCCTCTAGTATAAACGAGGTTCTGGACTTCTTGTTCTTACTGATACGTTTCCCCTGGTGACCTTCTTCACCCTCCCTGAACGTTACAAACTCTTCGTTAGAGTAGAGCGGTCAGACTCGGACACGTGACTGACCTGGCTAGAGGTAGGGTGCGGAGGACCCTGACGACCGTTAGGGGCGAAGGGTGCGGAGCCAATCAGCGAGTCAGCACAGACTGAGAAACGTTGGGATACCTGACGTCGGGCGGTCCGAGGAGACAGGTCCCTTAAGAGGTCCGTTCTTATGACCTCACCCAACGGTACAGGAGGAGGTCCCCTTAGAAGGGTTGAGCCTCTAACCTGAGTCCAGAGGACGTGACGTCCTCCTAAAGAATGGTAGACTCGGTGGTCCCTTCGGACCACTTCTCTCCTTGATTACCCAAAATTTGGGGTGTCAAACCGGATTACTCTGGGGTCTCATCACACCGGTCTTTGTCATCGTGGTCTCTAGGAGTCTACGTTTTGAGTCGAGGTGGCTGACTGGTCTTTTACCCGAAGTAGAGAGACTTGGAGTGGAAAGAGTGAATGAAGGTTTCTAATTTACTTTATTGTATACGTTTTATCGAGTCCGGACCGTGTACCCTTTATGTATCTCTACCCTCGATAGTAAGTTAAGAAAAGAAGGAACAGACCGGTTTAGGGAGAGTAAGAAGTATTAGTTTGGTTTCTGTCTCGAGTGGTTCTTCAAAGACGGTGAGACGAATGGGAGAAAAAACTTAAATATTACGTACGGAACGGTCCACCGTGGAAGAGACCCCCAACTATCGTGTACTCCCGATAACGAGAGAAACCTTTGATGTACCCATAGATCCTATTATGGGTTCCACAGTTGATAACAGAGACCCGGATGAAAGGAGGTTTCACACTAGTCGTAAAGGTTCGAGGAGGTGTTTACCTCCCAAGGGGCACGTCCTCAAGGGTTCAAGAGTGGGTGGTACTAATTGAAAGTCTAGAACCGGACAGAAGAGGATGGGTCAATCTTTAGGAAGTCCCGTGTACGGATGTCAGAAATGAAAACACTGGGACACGGGGGTAATGGGTGAGGTTCAGAATCTTCCGCAATCACAGGAATAACTAACTGACTAAGAGTTTGGGTGTGAGTGACTAGTCAAAAACAAAAGAAATATTGACTGGAGTAAGTGTAAATGGGTACCTTTTCCGTGGCATACAGTCAAGAATACAACCTGATTTATTTCTCTTCTTTAAATCTTTCTCGAAGCGTGTAGTAGACCCATTAATAGAACATAAATATTACCTCGTCTAATTACAGGGACGTAATTATTTACTGAGGTTTACGACGACGTTCCCGACTCGTACTAACAGACTCAAATAATGAATTGGGTGAATCAATTTTTTTAAGACACTAGACTACACTAAGACACTAGACAATACGTCTTGGTTTTACAAGAAGTTGAAGGCGTTCCTTGTTTCGATAAGAGACTAGTACCCTCAGCCCACCAGTCGACCAACTAAGGTCTGAACGGTCGTGTCGGTGGTGTTCTCGGGTTTCTCTCCCACCAAAACTCCAGACGAATCGAGGAACGGACCGAAGGAAGGATTGTAAGTTTAGATTCGGGTGAATTCGGAAATGAAATTATAGATCGGGACGAGGTGTGATCCCACCATTCGAACGGGTGAACGGGATTCGATTGTTTCATACACCTCGGAGTTCGGTTATCGGATCTACCAACCATCCTGAAGGAAGACTAGACCCGAGTAAAACCGTGACCTTGGGATCGAGGGTCTATCAAAAGACAAAACATTGGTTCACCGTCATAGAACGGGATGTCTATTCGAGGTATAGGGTTAGGGTACACCGACCGAGGGTTAGGGTACCATTTTTGTAACGGTTGGATCTTGGGACCCTAAGTGGATAGGACAAGAACGAACCCAAACTATTTAAAACTCAAGGAAAATTTAAAAATTTATTACTAGGAAATTGGGTAGAGAAGGCTGGAGGTAACTGTTAGGAGGGGTAACACCTAGCTTTTACAAGCCAGGAATTTAGTCACAAAGGGTTTTAAATGTACAGTACCTTGTGTATCTTTTGTTCTAAGTAAGAAAAAACTCTATATTGACTATAACGACAACAAGTTGATGTTTCAGTACAGGTTGAGAAATAATGGAGTACCTGGAGTCGTGTGGTTCGGAGGGGACAGGAAGTGATGGAGGGCCTCAAACGGGTTTGAGTACAGGTGACTCAGTCACTACGGTAGGTCGGTAGAGTAGGAGACAGCAGGAACAGAGGAGGACGGAAGTTAGAAAGGGTCGTAGTCCCAGAAAAGGTTATTCAGTCAAGAAGTGGAGTCCACCGGTTTAATAACCTCGAAGTCGAAGTCGTAGTCAGGAAGGTTCCTTATCAGTCCTTACTAAAGGAAATCCTACCTGACCAACCTAGATGAACGACGGGTTACCTGAGAGTTTCTCAGAAAGGTCGTGGTGTTAAACTTACGTAGTTAAGAAGTTGTGAGTCGGGGGAAATACCAGGTTGAGAGTGTAGGTATGTACTGATGACCTTTTTGGTATCGAAACTGATATGTCTCGAAACAACCGTTTCACTACAGAGACGAAAAATTATGTGACAGATCCAAGCGGTATCGAAAAGAAGGGTCCTCGTTCATGGGGAACCAAAGTACCGACGGCAGTGACAACTGTCACTGAAACCTCGGGTCCTTTTATTTTGAACGGTGACGAAGGTGAAAAGGGGTAGATAATCGGTACTTCACTACTCTGGTCTACGGTACTAGAATCAAATGACTTATGACTCAAAATTCGGTCGAAAAGGTCAAAGGAGAAAGTAGGAGTAGTTCTCCGAGAAATCAAGGAGAAGTGAAAGACGGTAATCTTACCATAGTAGACTTATAGACTCCAATAACTATAAAGAGGGTCGTCAGAACTTAGGTCGAACACTAAGTAGGTCGGACCGTAAAATGTATTACATCAGACGTATATTCAATTCATTCGTCCCACTGTTATATGTCGGAACTACATTAGGAAAGGGTCAAAACTTGGTCACGTAAGGAGGTGTGAGTCAAGATTGACAAAGAAGAACTGGACGTATGTCTAAAGAGTCCTTCGTCCACTCCACCAGACCATAAGGGTATAGAAATTCTCAAAAGGTGTCAAACAACACTAAGTGTGTCAGTTTGAAATCGTATCAGTCACTTCGTTTTCATCTACAAAAAGACCTTAAGGAAACGAAAAAGATAGTAGGTCACCTACGACCGTTAAACTAGAGACCAAGAAGACAGACAAGATTTAGGTCGAACGTGTAGACTTCAGGAGCCAAGTGTATGACAACTTCGGATCGAATTTCCTAAAACTCGTATTGGAACGACCGTACACTCTCCTCACGGTAATATGTCATCAAACTTGTAAGTAACCGTAACGGAAAGAAACCCCAAACTTACTTTTAACTGGAAAAGGTCAGGACAACGGTACCGACTCAAAAGGTTTAAACGACCGTATAACTGACGTCGTAAAATTGTCGTAATAGAAAGTCCTAAACTTTGTCGAGTCGACCTTAAGGTATTGGAGGTGATCGAAACAAACGTCACTACGAAGGATTCCGGGTGAACCGAAGTGTGGTAGTACTAATAGGCCCAGTAATTTCTCGAAAAAACATATCAAGAAGAAGACACATAAGAACGGTGGAGAGGAATTAGAGAAGACGAAGACAATCCAAAGATGGTAAAGACAGGAAATAACTCGGGTAGAAACGTTCTTTACAAGAGAACCATAGAGGTTAAAAGAAATTCTCTAGAGATCAGAAAGGGTAAGATAACAAAAGGAGATAAAGAAACGAAACAAGTGAATTCTTCCGAAAGAATAGAGAGGAAAGACAAAAAACCTTGAGACGTAAGTCTACCCATATAGAAAAGGAAAGAGGAAACGGAAAGTGAAGAGAAGAAGAGAGTCAATAAACATTCCGGAGGAGTCTGTTGGTAAAACGGAAGAACGGAAAGAAAAAGAAACGATACCAAAACTAGTGACGGAGGACATGTTACAATGTTTGGAGGCGGGTATCAAGAAGTCCGTAAGACAGATGGTCTAGATTAGGGAACTTAGATAAGTAGTGGAGATGAAAAATTAGTATTCCCTAAACTAAATCGAATATGGACTTACCGGATCACCAAAAGGGATGACAGAAGTTAAATTCGGACTTAAAACGTTATTCCTCAAGTACTAAACTCGGTGTCAGTCAAGGTCCAGAATAAAAACGACTGATATATCTCGAAGAGGTAGAAACCGACGTTTCTTATATTAGTTAGACTAAACCCATAACTGGTAGACCACTACAGGTGCACATCTCAGTAGAAAACACAACAACTTCTTTTCCCACAAACGATACTGGTCACACAAGAGAACCGTTTTGAGATAATCGGAAACGGGACGGAGTAAAACATGAGTTTCCGGTATGAATGAAGAATAAGGTTCATAGAAAACTGAAGGGTGAAAACACAAGGTTAGGGAATACTTCTTTTCCTGAAAACCCCCCCAATCAAGATCTTCCAGAACATCCAGAAGTATCTTGACCAGTTGAAGCGGAAGAAGTCGTACTGACTAACCCCGTATGTGAACCTATTGACACTACAATGGGTCAAATGGAACCTTTACTTGGTTCTAGTAAGACACAAAAACTCTAACGTGGGTTCATGACGTCAAACCTGTGAAAGTAACTGACACTCCCGATGAAGAAAAGAAGATTCCCTAAGAACAGGTGTCAACATCTATATTACCAGTGGACTTAATTCAAGTGGGTAAGGACAGGAAAAATCAAGTGACTAAGGATTTTACAGTCACAAGTGAGAACGGTAGAGGACGAACTGGTGAAGGTTAAATGGAACTAAGTACCTGGATTGTAAGGTCCAAGGATACGTTATAACAAGAAGTGTCGTAGTCTGAAATGAAAGTGGTGGTCTGTGTAGGTGTTGACTTGTAGTAAAGACGAAACCGGGTCGGAGAAGTAGGAAAGACCTCGATAAAGAGACGATAAGGGATTATTGTATGACTTGTGGACGACTGGAACTCCCGAATAGAGGGTCACAGTGTAGGAAAACGGGAAAGTATGACAAGTACCCCAAGAGTTCCGTCCTTACGACTTCCCCAAACGGTAAGGGAAGAGGTCACCTGGTGCAAAACCGTCTTGAGAGGTGACACTGGACAGACAGAACCCACCGGGACGTACCCTTCCGAGTATCGAAGTAAGTCAATGTTTTCCGATACTAAGTACACCAGTAAAACCAATGGAAAGACACTAACACCAAAAGTAAGACGTCCTGTACCCTAACACCAGGAACGAAGAAGACAGACAAGACCTCGGATATCCGAGATACCATCCCGATCAACTTCTGTATAATGTAATATAATCAAAGTCTACCAGTTGTATTACTCAGTTATAATATATATAAAACTGTACTAGGTGGGGGGGGGGTGGTCACTCAAATCGATTGTAGATAGTGGAGTTTATCAATGTTAAAAAACACACTTCGAATATTTTAGAGAAGGAGTCACCGAAAGTTTTTACGTTATGCTATAATAATTGACATCAGTGGTACGAATAAGAGTCAGTCTCCACTGACCAGGTCCTTCCCTGGAGATCAGTGGGGGCTGTGAAGGGATCGGTGTGAGGACGACTCCCCTGGTGATAAACCCATGTGACCATTGGATAAGTCCTAAACGTAGGTACGGACAAGAAGTCTGTCGGACAGGTATTCCCCGATCGACCGAAGACCCAGGTAGTCGGATTACCGACCACAAACCCAGCTGAATCTGAAGGTCTGGAAGGATAAGCAATCGGGACCAAAAGAGACATTTCATCATTACGAAGATATAACATGTAGTTGAGTTTCTTTCTACAGTCCCTACATCCATTTTACACCGTTGCAACTTAAAAGAAGGTTAGATTCAACAGGCAAGTTTTTCGGAAGGTTAACTTTTCTTATACTTGGAGTCTCTACTCGATCTTCTGAACTTTTTGTTCCGAAGAGAGAAGGATGGAAGGTAATAGACAAAGGGTGTATATAAATCAGAATAATTCAACACATTGAAATTTATTATAAACAACAACAACAAGCCAACGAGTTAGTACAGACTGAGAAACGTTGGGGTACCTGACGTCGTGTCTCCGAAGGGATAGGAAGTGGTAGAGAGTTTCGAACGAGTTTGAGTACAGGTGACTCAGCCACTACGGTAGGTTGGCAGAGTCGGAGACAACAGGGGAAGAGGAGGACGAAAGTTAGAAAGAGTTGCAGTCCCAGAAAAGTGTACTCAGTCAAGAACCGTAGTCCACTGGTTTCATAACCTCGAAGTCGAAGTCGTAGTCAGGAAGGTTACTTATAAGTCCGGACTAAAGGAAATCCTACCTGACCAACCTAGAAGAACGTCAGGTTCCCTGAGAGTTCTCAGAAGAGGTTGTGGTGTCAAGTTTTCGTAGTTACGAAGTCGTAAGTTGGAAAAAATACCAGGTTGAGAGTGTAGGTATATACTGATGACCTTTTTGGTATTGAAACTGATATACCTGGACGAATAATCGAAGGTTTGAGAACCACGGATGCGAGACGGTGTCTTATCCGATTTGAGAAGGGTCCGTAGTAGGACAATAAAGGAGTGTAGAAACTCCGTCTTTAGTAGGGGTTAAGTGTTCACTCGTTTGACTCCGACTCCTAATTTGGTGAAGGAGTCCTCTTTAATTGTATTAAACTTGAGTCTAGGTAGACTAAGGTTTTAGGAACGAGAAGGTATTTTAGTTAGTGTATTTCGTAATCGTAACAAGGACCGTATAACACGAATCGTATAATCCATATTATGAATAGCGTTTCTGAGAAAAATTCGTCACAGTGTAAAAAAAGAAGCGGAGCTGTTCGACGTCGAAGTTGGTCTCTGTCCTGCTCTTCAGGGGAAGACCTGGTTCAAACGAGTCTCCATTCACTTGGGTTCCTCCACCGGTGGAAGAGAGATCACGTCCTTTCCGTGTTGCGTCGAGTACAGAGTTACTTCCTAGGACGGTATTGCCAGCGGTGGATCCCGCCAAGTAACGCTAAGACAAATGAAAAGGAAGGTCACTGAAGAGAAATGGGAGGGGAAAAAAAAACTAGAAACTGAAATCGACATGTATTCTTACGAAGTAAACAAGAGAGGGAGTTAATGTAGTTCCTTTGTTAGACTCGAAAGAAAGAAGTTCAGGTAGTTTACGTCTTGTAGTAGACTTCATGGTAGTGTTTTTTTATTGTATTGCTACTACTACTGTCAATTGTGAGAGAAACATTGGATGTACATTGGATGTATATAAAGAAGAAGAACGAACCTATCGGAGTTGTTTCTTCAAAGTTCTTTACTCGTCTTTCTTTCCCTTTGATTCAGACGAAATTTTCCTAAGAACAGTTAGAAGTCCAAAACGGAATAAACGTTGGTTAATCCGGTTACAACTATAGGAAAGTGGTGACTAAAATAACTTTATAAATGTCGTCAATTGTATTGACGTTACCGTTCTAAAAGACGTTCGTGGTTGAGAAGACAAACGGGTTAAAATTTATTTAGAAGTCAAGAGAATAAGGGACTCGTCGGGACCTACACACAATCGTTAACCAAAATTACTGTGTCAGAGGTAGATGGAGAGAACGTTCCGTGCCTGTCACGCATGTGGGAACCCCAATGTTCGAACAGATCAATACTTCTTTACACCGGGATCAATATAAAAGTCTCTAGGGTGTATTTATTGAAAACCGACGTTTTGTTCGTTAACTCAATAGAGAGAGTTCGAAATAGGGGGAACCTTAAACCCCCTAACGTTTGAGGGAGACCGTACTCCTGTCGTAGTAGAAGTGTGACCTAATGGATTCGGATCTTGTCAAGAAACGGACATTTTTCATAAGTTATTTATAAACGACTGATTTACTTACCGGTGCATCTATTTACTTATATGAAATTCGCGATTTATGAAACCCAACGGGACCACCGAGTCTGTCATTTCTTAAACGGACGTTACGTCTTCTGGGTCCAAGTTAGGGACCCAACTCTTCTAGGGGTCCTCTTCCTTTAACCGATGGGTGAGGTCATAAGAACGGACCTTTTAAGGTACCTGTCTCTTCGGACCGTCCGGTATGTCAGGTACCCAAACGTTTCTCAGTTTGTACTGACTCACTGATTGTCAAAGTGAATTCTTGATTTCCTGATTTTATGGTGGCCTACGTCTAGGTTTTCACTCTTACGGCGACACACCCCAAAAATACCTTAGTTGGGTATTTATTTAACAAGGGACGTACAAACCATGAAGTTCTCCCAGGAGAGAAATAGTTGTCCTTCAGTTAGTGGTGGACTTGGGACATTTATAGTCCCACGAAAGGAAGGTCAAAAACAATGACAATGGTACGTGATAAAGAGTTATCTCATGGTTTGTCAAACAAACCCTACCAAGAGTCGTGACGTCCTGTGTATGTTAAGGACAGGGGTCACTTGCGTTTCCATGGTAGGTCGCACTGGAGGGTTCTGCAGGAGTGAAGAATGAGGGGAAGTCTTGACTAAGATTTAAGAATGGTTCAGTCATAGATCCTGAGGGTGTAAAGTCAAGTTTGGACTAGTTTAGATTGGTTCAGGAAGTACTGAATGGAACAACGGAAACCGTCAAAATAAAGGACGACACCGGGGTGTATGGAAACAGAGATCGTAGCGGTTCGAGGGACGGTAGTATGTTTGTAGCGAATAAGAAGGGACAGGGATCTGGAAGTGACAATTGACGAGGGAGACGGATCTACAGGAAGGTCAGGGACGTAGGGTGTAGATGGGTTGATTGACCCTGGGTGGGACGTTCCTGTCGAGGTCCTAGAGGAACAGGACCGACGTACAGGACTGTCACAGAGGTCGAGTCGACGGTGAGTCTCTGAAATGAAGACAACACAAAGTACTAGTCAGAGGCGGGGGGGGGGTGGGAGGTAATTGGTAGACCCTAGAGACCTTCATCAAACCGAAGGGGTAAAGACTAAAGAGTCATGAATTGTGATGCGTGACTTCGTATGTTGTATGGGGTGACATCCCGCGGCGTTCGTATTTCCTACAGTTATCGTTACGGGTCCCTCGGACGGTGCACGGTCCGAGACCCGTCTTCTGGTTGTACCCGGGAAGGGAACACAGGTCTCCCTTTTTGTCTGTAAATCGGTCAGGAAAGATGACACTACACTTATTATTTTCTCCTCCCCGTCTCCCTCCCGAGACCTGTTCGTCTCGAACCCCGAGACAGTGTCGACCCGGGTGTTCCCGTCCTACTCGTCCTAGTCGACCCGTTCCTTCCGCTCTTCCCACGGGGGTCATCTCCGTCCCACGTCTCCGAGTTCTCTCTGGACGAGACAGGTGAGAGAAAATGTCGAAATAATTTCGTCAGTCTCAGTCCGAGAGTGCAGGTCAATGGATCAATGTGTCAATGCGTCCGAATCTGGGGCACGGACGAGGCACATTGGGACCCGTTCAGTGTTTAGTCGGTCCCAAGAGTAAAGACAGTTCACCCACAGTACTAGGATGAGACACTGTTTAAAGGATGACTGTCCCAGTAGACAAATTTCACGGGTCGTGTGTCAGACCCGAAGGGACCACCGAGTCTGCCATTTCTTAGACGGGTGTCACGTCTTCTGGACCCAAGGTAGGGACTCAAACCTTCTAGGGGACCTCCTCCCGTACCGTTGGGTGAGGTCACAAGAACGGACCTCTTAGGGTCCCTTGTCTTCTCGGACCGTCCGATATCGTTACCCCAGTGTTTCTCAACCTGTGCTGACTCACTGATTCGTGTCCGTCGTGTATCAGACCGTACATCATTCTTGGGACATTTCTAGTGGAGAATAGTAAATAATAAAATAATAATAAGTCGTTTGTAAATACCCGGACGGGTGGGACGTGATCCATGAATGATTAGTGTCCTAATTTTTTTTTCTCTCTCTCATCATACATTACGACTGTGCCCTTTCCGTCCTCTGTCTATATTCGTTTCCGTCCGTTACGTGTACTTCGTCTGTTATTTTCTACCAAACCCACGAACGACGACAACAATCTTCATTATTACCATTATTCGTGTCACCTCACGGGTACCCCGCTGGTACCTTAGACCCTCGAGTAAGTGCAGGGCGGAAGGGCGGACGAAGGCATGGCAGACACTATACATATAGAGGGGGTTCGGCCAGGGTCGTGACAGTCGTAATTTCGGGATTATGGTCAGCGTGGAGGAGGCATTTTGAGGGAGGGTAGGTTTGGAGTAGGCCGGGGAGTGACGAGGTCAAATCACGACTTACTTTCTTTCGTAGAACAGAATAAGCGACGAAAAAGTGTTCACCCGGAACTTGTTGTCTAGTCAGACATTCGCCACACAAGATGTTGGAATTTTGCTCCTTCTCTTACCTGGATCCTTGATAAGGTTCATTAGTTTCCTTATGCAAACAGTACCTTTACAGTACACAGTTTTCACCGGCTGTTTAGCACGCCGTAGAACCTCAGTGAAATAATGTCTATTGAAAGGAGTGACAGACAATTTTTTAACAAATAGGTAGGGACCAGTCTGGATCATTCAGTCTTATGGGTACCCACTTTGCACACTGAGAACAAAAATTGTACGACGGGTTCACTATTAATAGGTTTTTTTGTTTGAACCCTTTATGATCAAACAAGGTCAATGACGACGACTCTTGGTTTATGGGTTCTAATTTCCCATATTTCATTGTTGACATAACAGGAGTGTCTAAGACCCTTGGTCTTTCAAGCTCTTCCCCTTCCTCGTGCGGAACAGAGACGAGAGGTCCCGGACGTCTCGGTCCTCCACGGCGGTCGCCTTTAAGGAAGTGTTTCACCGGCCAAAGAGGGACTCGCTCGTAGACCTTTCTTGGCCCACTGAGAGATATCGAGGAGACTGACTCGGAGCCTTAGTGCACCGTAGTGAAGGTGGTGTAGGACACGCAACTTCGTCGGTGTCTGGGTGGACCTAAGTTTCCCTTCCCTGTACCGGGGTGGAGAGTTGTCCTTCTACTTTCTTAATCCCCGGCACAAAGATTTGGCGGTACCGAACAAAATCAGGAATTGCACGTGGGTTTTTTGACAGGAAAGGAAATCTGCGAGAAGTGTACACATTACAAATCTGTTTGTGGTGTCGTTCCGATCTGGAATGACCGAGGAACCTTAGGTCGTCATCAGGGTTTACTACGGACTTAGACGAATACTCTTATAAGACGAAACGTTTCAACGAAGGATTACGGAAGTTAAGTCTTCGTCGAGGACAATTCGGACAGAAAATTCGATCACGGTAATTAGGTAGAAGAGAAACCCGGAGAAGTCTCTTGAAGACTTTGTGATTGTTACAAAATGAGTGGAAAAACCAAGTGTATTTTGATTTTTAATTCTAGGAACATCATGTGTCCAATATTTACTACTGCAAAAAGGGTCTACAAAGGATATTTCATGAGTCAGAACATATTTTATAACACTAGGTTTCAGATTTTCTCTAATTTCCCACTTAAAAGTAGGATTAAGTAGTACGTGTATATGTCAAGGAAAGCGATCACTGACGGAACAAATACGTAAACTTTTACAAAATAAGTACAAGGACATATTTTAACAGGTGCGAATACAGTGTGTTAGGTAAGTTTGCGGATTTATAATATTTATTTATATATTAAAATATGATGAACCCTAATGTATCTTTAATCTACACAGTTCAAAAACATACAAAACTAGTATACTGTCACTTTATCAACTCAGGGATTCAAGTTTAAAGCTTAGTATAATTAGTGAAACAATGTCATTTTGCGTGTCTACGCTATCTTATTATCGTCAGACACACTAACGAGATCGTTCAAAATAATCTTTACACATACAAAAAGGGGGTTTCGGTAGAAGTAAAAAAAGGAAGGTACATTTTAACCAAGACCTTTTTCTTTTTTCTAAGTTTCGGTGTAACAGTAAAAGTCCCTTAGTGTGATGGATTACACTCTATAAAAGTAGTGCAACCATTAGTATAAGTCTGTTTTAAAAAACTCTGTACACTTTAAAAGTTACGTCGAGTCACCGACGTCTTCATTTAGTCGCGCGACAGCGTTTACATTGGTGTGTCCCGACTAGTGTGTTATTGTTGGGAAGGTAAGTCGAGGAGATTAAACTATAACGACGGACAAGATTTCCTGGTACCTCAAAATTTCTTATGTCACGTAAACAAAAACTTATGTGTCACACAAAAGAAGATTAATATAAGACTGGTGTAAAGTGTCTCCTTTTATGTAGACCGGATAGTTACCGTATTTTACCCATAAAGGAGTCCCCACACATTTCCCATATATTTAGAGTCGAGGACGGACTCTAAACGTCTCTACGATTATGTGTCCAGTGAACGTGCGACTAAAAAGAAACACTAACCCTCGTTACGAACATTCGAGAGACGTCACATTACTCTACCACCCGTCAGACCGAATGTACCTATTTTTAAATCGAGAAAACGTTCGTCAGGAAGACGGAGACATGTAATCCGAGGATGTAGCGGAATTACATGGTCGGAGGGTGAAGGTAAATAAACCCTTTTTTTATTTTTGTTATAAAGGAAATTAAATGAGCCTCAGTATACATACGTATGTCAACACACGATGTATCTACTAGAATTTATTTATGTAATGTCACCGAAAGTAAAAATTACCGAGCTAAAAAAAGGAAACTAACGAAAGTGGTTATTTTCCCATCAGACATCTTTTCGTGGGAAGACCTATTAGGTAACAGAGTAAAATTGAGTAAAAATAGTTCCTTAAGGGGCACGTCGTTAGTGGTGACGGTCGGTAATCGGCACGTGTAGACGGGTGTCATTACTGGTGAGGACACATGTATGGACGGACGGTAGATTAAATCTGGAGTGGGTGTCCTGTGAGTACGGGGCGGAGGTCCCGGTCGATTTAAAGTCTGACCACTGCGGAATGCCAATAATGAAGTAGACCAGGAACCTTCACTTAATTCTCGGGGACTCCAACTTTGATCCAGTTTACGAATACACCCCTCGGGGAGTAGAATGGGTACACGTCCGAGTCCATACAAGACTGTCTCAGACGCAGTTGTAGTGTGGGGAGTCTCGACGTCAACCCCAGTTTTATCCTCTGGAAAGTTGGGTCAGGGATGAGATATGTTCACACCCATACAGTCACACTAGTGTTTCTTTGTATAAAACATAGTTATTATCCGGTAAATAATTTTAAACACGAGAGACTGAAAATAAAGAGAAACTAGACAAAACTAGACAAAAGAATGAAGACACTTGTACATGGTTAAATTTCCTTAATAAATTGATTTCGTTGTCTTTAATTTCCTTATTAAAGTTTTGAGAGTATTTTACGTAGGTATAGGGACCCAAGTCTGAGACTTGGAAAGTAAAAAAGATTGATTTAACATTTCCTGGTCTTCCGTCCCCGGGATCTCCCTGTGACATAAGAGATGATTCCACCCACCTGGCAGTCTTCTACAATCGTTCCTGTCAGGATTTTACGGTGAACTTCCTCGGCGACTTGTTCCCGTAATGACCTCTACTCTTACCAGTTCTCTGCCGGTGTCCCTAGGTCTGTTCTTTCATACTACGAAACTGATTGCGACCCCTATAAAGTTCTCTATAAAACCTGTTTCTTCATTATCCTGAAGCTATACCTGTGATTCCAAGACCCTTACTCCGTCTGAAGTCAGAATCGAGACTGTATATTTTTAGAGTCTTGAGTAGTGAGAGTAGGAATTTGTTCTTTTTAGACTTGTTTGACTGTCAGGAAAAAGGACCTAAATAGTATCTTGTCTCCATTACGCACACACGATCAGCGAAGTCAGTACAGGCTGAGAAACACTATGATACCTGACATCGGGTGGTCCGAGGAGACAGGTACCCTAAGAGGTCCGTTCTTATGACCTCACCGAACGGTTCCCTAGAAGGTCCCCAGTTTGGGTGCAGAGGACGGAGAGGGTGTAACCGTCCACCAAGAACCCTTCGGTATCTTGACTCCATCATCCCATTTGGTTAAGGGAAGGTAGATCTCTCTATCCGTGTAGGGCCCCTTCATTTTACTAGTTTTAGTCAAAGGGACCTCGTCTTCGGTGTCCTTGGTGCTAGAACACGTTGTGAATCGTCCATTACAACTGTTTAACGACCTCCGAGTCACGTCTGCTCAAACTCTCACTCTCTGAGGACCCCCTCCCTTGAAGAGACTCGAAGGGGAAGTCCTTGGGGTGGTCCGAGAGTGTGACTCCTAGACTCTTTCTGGAGCAGGGAGAGGGCTCGGGACCGTGCCACTCCCTTTCTCATTGACGACACATTGGATGGGCCTCGGTAGAGGCGTTGTTTTAGACGAAGAGGTCTCCTTTCCCGAAGTAGACTTGTGTTAAAACTTTAGAATGGAGTAGACCCCTTTCCTTAAGGAAGGGTAGGTCTGAGGAGTTCAGAAGGACAGTGTGAATTCCAATTTCCACCCATCCCCGTCTTTAGGGTGTAAGTGCTTCTTAGTTCAAAACTCTTTTATCTAACCTTTTCGGTGTCGGGTCCTTACCTCATCCCCCGTTCCTCCCTTTTATGGATGGTGACCCCTTTCCTGTCCTTGGAAACACTTCCGGTCTCGGAGTCTGTATCCAAGGGATACTCGGAGACTGACTCTGAACTTGACTTCTGGGTCTCGTGGAGTGAGGGGGAGGGGGATGGTGACGTGGTCATCCTAGGTCATATGACGACCACCTAATGTCCGATTTCTCGGTCGCTAGTTTAACGGTCGTAGACGGCCTAGTAGCTTTTGCGTTCTCTCAAGGTCTTTTTGTAGATAAAGACGAAATAACTGATACGGTTTCGGAAACTGACACACCTAGTGTTATTTGACACCTTTTAAGACTTTCTCTACCCTTATGGTCTGGTGGATTGGACGGAGGATGCTTTAGACATATGTCCAGTCCTTCGTCGTCAATCTTGAGCTGTACCTTGTTGTCTGACCAAGGTTCAACCCTTTCCTCATGGAGTTCCGACATATAACAGTGGGACGAATAAATTTAATATACTTCTCTTGTAGTACTCTTTGCAACCTGCCCTACTTCGTATTCGACCTTAGTTCTAACGGTCCTCTTTATAATTATTGGAGTCTATACGTCTACTGTGGTAGGACTACCGTTTTTAGCTTCTTCTTGATTTCTCGGAGAACTACTTTCACTTTCTCCTCTTACTTTTACAACCGATTTTGAGTTGTAAGTCTTTTACTTCTAGCACCGTAGACCGGGGTAGTGAAGTACCGTTTATCTATGCTTTTGTTACCTTTGTCACTGTCTGAAATAAAACCCCCCGAGGGTTTAGTGACATCTACCACTGACGTCGGTACTTTAATTTTCTACGAATGAGGAACCTTCTTTTCGATACTGGTTGGATCTGTCGTATAATTTTTTGTCTCTGTAATGAAACGGTTATTTATAGGCAGATCAGTTTCGATACCAAAAAGGTCATCAGTACATACCTACACTCTCAACCTGATATTTCTTTCGACTCACGACTTCTTGACTACGAAAACTTGACACCACAACATCTTCCGAGAACTCTCAAGGAACCTGACGTTCCTCTAGGTTGGTCAGTTAGGATTTCCTTTAGTTGGGACTTAGAAGTAACCTTCTTGACTACAACTTGAACTTTGAGGTTATAAAACCGGTGGATACCACTTCTTGACTAAGTAAACTTTTCTGGGACAACGACCCTTTCTAACTTCCACCTCCTCTTCCCCTACTGTCTCCTACTCTACCAACCTACCGTAGTGGATGAGTTACCCGTACTCAAACTCATTTGACGTCCTCAACCACTACCTGTCCCTTCGGACCACACGACGTCAGGTACCCCAACGTTTCTCAGTCTGTGTTGACTAGTACCGTAGACTTGACTGACTCGTTGACTCGACTTGACTGTGGATTTCTCCACTCTCTGCTTTTGAGGGAGGTTTCTCGTCTTGTATCCCTTCGGAGTTTCGGTTTCCTCTTGTTTTTGTTCTTGATTTCCTTTGACTTCGGAGACCGTGTATGTCGACTTTACTTCCAATTTGTGTCGGGTTGAGGATGGGTCTAATTGTATTTAGGAGGGGGATTTTTGGATAAAGTGAGTTAAGTATCAAGGGTTTTGTTGTGCGGACAGAAAGTTGTTCTTAATGATCCACACTGTTTTCTGGTCTTTTTTGTCAGACATGTCTTTTTTTTTTTTAGTAGTCTTGGTATGAGTTTAAGGTCGAGTATAAACTCAACCTTCCGATGGGTGTGTCATAAGAACTCGAAGGGATCTCCGAGTCTGTTATTTCTTAGGTGTACGTTCCGTTCTCTGGACCTAAGTTAGGGACCCAACCCTTCTAAGGGACCTCCTCCCGTACCGTTGGGTGAAGTCATAAGGACGGACCTCTTAGGGTGCCTGTCTCCTCGGACCGCCCGACGTCAGGTACCCCAGCGTTTCTCAGTCTGTGCTGACTCACTGACTCATGTATTATCCATTTCCCGTGATTGCTTTTTTCAACCACCCGACGGGACCACCGAGTCGACCATTTCGTAGACGGACGTTACGCCCTCTGGACCCAAGTCAGGAACTCAACCCTTCTAGGGGACTTCTTTCCTTTCCGATGGGTTGAGGTCATAAGGCCGGACCTCTTAAGGTACCTGACATATCAGGAACCCCAGCGTTTCTCAGCCTGTGCTGACTCGTTGAAAGTGAAGTGCAGTATGTTCTTTTCCACCCTTTACATTCGTTCCGTTACCTTTAAGTTTCTTTTTCTTTCTTCCTTTACTATCTTTAGTATTGTGTTCTTATCTTTATTTCTTGCAGAAAAGTAGTCATCTCTCTCACCTTCGAGTCGGAGTCCACTGTCTCGTCTGTCGTAACCGTAAGTCGTTCTTTCCCTCTATGTCTGTCTCCTTGGTCGAATCCGGTTTCTACTACAAAAAGTAAAAACTGGACTTTCTCTACCAAAGGGTCCATCCACCAGTACTCCCAATTGTTGATCTCTATTTGACTTTCCTCTGTAAGTTTTTCTTCCTTACCAATTCTACAGTTTTCTTTTCACCAAACTTTTTCGGCATTTTCACGTGCCGCCCAAACCGTAATCCAGCAATCACCACCAATCTCAGTCGCAATTGTCGACTCCGTCGAAGGGACCCTACGACCCCGTCCTAGGTCTAAAGTCCTCACCATCCCCCTTCAGTTCCTTCTCGCTCTCATGCACGTCCCTCGGACCCGAGGAGAGTTTTGGAGGACTGTCCTTACCCCACACCGTCCCGCCTTCCGTCATCTAAGTCCTACTTCTTGACCTCTTCCAAAGATTTTTACGTTCTCAACACCCTGACAAGCATTCAAATCGTGTTTTCTACTTTACACAGTCATGTTTCTCTTGTCTAAATACCTCCTTCATAAGTTATAACTGAACATCCTGACCCTGGGATTTACGTCCTCTTTCTTAGTGGAAGTCTTTCTTCCGGTAGGGAAGGTGACTTTCTAGAGAGTTATCGTCTTTCTCACTTCCGCCTTTACTCCGATACCTATGTCTATTCACACGTCTCCGTTCTTTGGCTTTCTTAGGTACGTCTGACGAACTCTCTCGGTCTAATAAGACATCTGACCAGTAAAAGTTTGTGAAAAGTAAAACATGAACTAAACTCGTGGGGGACTTTTATGCATATAGACAAATATTCAGTGTGATTACGGTGACAGTTATAAACAAATTGATTTCGAATTAAAGAAAGACATAGATCTAATTTTCCGTAACATATGACGTATGTGGTGTACGGGATCCCAGTGACACGAGGGAGAGATCTCGTTCGTACACCTTCCATGGTCAGACGTCGTCAATTAAAAAAAATTATATTTAACTAAATAAAATTAACCTCCGATTAATGAAATACACTCTCTTTGAGTCCGTGGTGTTCGGATTGAGAAGTTGAATCGAAGACTTAGTCGGACTGGTGGGTGTACCTGGAGTCACGTGGAGAGGAGTTCTGAGTACGGGTGTATGGAACTTCTGGTTGAGAACCAGGAGGTCGTAGATAGAACTCGATTCGTTGTAAACGGGTCAAAGGATTCGAAGGAAGGGTCCATCTCGAGAGACTGAAGTATTTAACTACTTGTTGTAAATCTCTAAGTGCAGGAGGACCTCAATAAGGGAGACTGTAGGGGAAGGACATACACCACGGATTTCCGTTAGGGGTGTGTCAGAAAGGACCTGAACGTCTGTTTCCAGTTGTTAAGACTTGATCAGATGTCGTCAGGACGGGACACTCGGCTCAAGACGACAGGGGAGGGAACGACAGTCGACGGTAAAGGGAGAAGGTAATCGTACTAACACTGAACATTGAAGGGACGGGAGAGGGTCAGACGAGAGAGAATCGACGAGACCCGACCCCTGTTTTCTGTGGCGTTTACAACTCCGATCTTATGATTCACCCTTAACTCTTTTTCATTACTTCTCGGGGCCTAAAGTACGTGTTTGTACTGAGAGGACGGAGTATAGGAATTCCGGAAAAGGTGAATGGAAAAATCTGGTTTCGACACAAGGTCTGACCGGGGATGTATTTACTGTATAGTGGTATACATAGAGCTCAAAAGAATGTCGTTTTATTTACAGTTGGAAGAAATACTACGGTCGTAGTACTAGTTCGACGTTGTTTTATTTGTTAAATAACGGGGGATTCTTGAACTATCTCCCTTCAAAAAGGTTGCATTACATAAGAAGTGGGACAAAATCGTTTCATATAAGTATTTTAATCATGTTTACCAGTGGTGAGTATAAGAATACAAGAGGAAAGTCGAAAATACAATCCTCACCGGGATTGAGAATAAAGTGAGACACGTTATACTTGGTCAGTTGTCTTAACTCTTGGTAGAAGACCCGCTGGAACTGAACCACTTTGGGTCTCTCCTCAATTCCTTCGTTTGTGGGTACGTAGACTAAGGGGTCCTCACGGGACCGACGTCTTGTCTCTTCGCAGATCATTGACGAGGTAGACATGGGTGAGCGGAGTAAAAATAATATTCGGTGTTTACCGTTTTAGTTACCCCTCTCTACTTTGACCTTATATTTCTCCGGACTTTACCGACGTTTAGTGACGAGAAGGGACCCTCCGGACTCGCCTTTGAGGAACCTCCCAAAACGACTCTCCGAGGCGCTAAGTCGGTTTGATGACTCATAGAGGGGGTCCTGGAATGAGGGTTCACCTGTTTGTCCGAGACGTGACGAGGGACTGGTAGGTGTCTGCCTGCTCGTAGGGTCCGGGGTTCGAAGACATTCGGACACGGGTCCCTGCTCTGGGAGCGTGGTCCCTTCCCTCTTTTCGTGTCGACGAGACGAATCACTGCCGTTTCGTCACGAGCAGGGAATCGGAGATCGGTCGTCCTACCCCCTGGGTCACCCGGTCGTTACCCACATATTTTGTCTCTCGCCACCCCTCCCGAGCGGGTTGTCCCGACTGACACAAGGAACTCATCGACGTAAGGGAGAACGTTTCTTCCCTTCCCTTAATGGGGTACCACCTTACGGAATAGCGAGGGACGACGAGAACCGTCTTTAGAAGGACCTTTATAGACTGAGGGAGAAGAGGGTATAAGTAAAAATTAAGATGTTATTAAGTAAGTAGGTGACAAGGTTTATCAATTGTTTGAAAATGATACATATTCCATAAAAAGGCCCACGACTTAGGGGTATGTAGGATCTTTCTCTTGTTTTTCCGTTTAATTTATGTATCAAAATTTTTTTTCCTTTATTCAGTCCACGGTACTTCCTTTTAGTTGTCCCAATACTTTCTCTCTCGTAACCCCTATCTTTCCGGAGAGATTCCTCTATTTCAGACTCGTCCTAGTACTTCTCATTCTTTCTCGTCGGTGCCCGTCTAGACCCTTCTTACGAGGTCTCCTTAATCGTTCATTTGTGTTTCACAGGTTCGCCTTCGGGTGGACTCCACGATCACTGACCCTAATTGGACCGTCATCAATCCTATTCTCTTCACCAATCTAAGTCCTGTCCAATACTTCGACCTTGTCTGTCCTACCCTACACCTCATTTCCTCTTTCTCTTCTCAGTTCCTTTCGAGGTTTCCTGATTCGGAGTCGTGTGCCGATATACCACCAGGAGGGTCGTCACTGTCTCTTCTCTTTTGTGCTCCCACTTGTCACCAGGAGGGTTGTGTTTCCTCCTTTTTCTTGCATTCCCACTTACCCCCAGGCGGTTGTCTCTGCCCCTCTGACTTCCGTCGTGTCTACACGTCCTCCATTCGGTTTTGGTGTAATCTGGGAAACTAATTCTAAATAATAAGCCGGACAGTTCCCTTAACGTCGACAATCTTAAGACGGGGAAGGTTCATACAAGTATTATATTATAAAGGTGAAGACCCTTGATTGATTACTTTTCACCCTTTCTTATATAAGGTCCGGGTAGTAAACAACAAACAAGTCAGTGAGTGATCACAGACTGAGAAGCACTGGGGTACCTGACGTCGTCCGGTCAGAAGGGATAGGAAGTGTTAGAGGACCTCGAACGAGTTTGAGTACAGGTAACTTAGTCACTACGGTAGGTTGGTAGAGTAGGAGACAACGGGGGAAGAGGAGGACGGGAGTTAGAAAGGGTCGTAGTCCCAGAAAAGTTTACTCAGCCGAGAAGTATAGTCCACCGGTTTCATGACCTCGGAATCGAAGTCGTGGTCAGGACGGTTACTTCTAAGTCCCAACTAAAGGAAATCCTAACTGACCAAACTAGAGGAACGTCAGGTTCCCTGAGAGTTCTCAGAAGAGGTTGTGGTGTCAAGTTTTCGTAGTTAAGAAGTCACTAGTCGGAAGAAATACCAGGTTGAGAGTGAAGATATACACTGATGACCTTTTTGTTCTCGAAACTGTTATACCTGGATACAGTCGTTTCACTACAGAGACGAAAGGTTATGTGACAGATCCAAACAGTGTCGAAAATTAAAGTAGAAAATTAAAGTACCGACGTCAGTGGTAGACGTCATTAAAATCTCGGGTTCTTTTATTTTAGACAGTGACGAAGGTAAAAAAGGGGTAGATAAACGGTACTTCACTCCCCTATTCTACGGTACTAGAATCAAAAAACTTACAGCTGAAAATTTGGTCAAAAAAGTGAGAGGAGAAAGTGGAAGTAGTTCTTCGAGAATCGAGGAAAAGTAAAAGACGGAAATCCCATCATAGTAAACGTATAGACTCCAATAACTATAAAGAGGGTCTAAGGTCGAACACTAAGTGGGTCCGACCGTAAAACGTACTACATGAGACGTATGTTCAATTTATTCGTCCCACTGTTATATGTCGGAACTACATTAGGAAAGGGTTAAACCTTGGTTAGACAACCAGGTATAGATCAAGATTGATAACGAAGAACTGGACGTATGTCCAAATAGTCCTCCGTCCATTACACCTGACCATAAGGGTAGAGAAATTCTTAAAGGGTGTCAAACAAAACTAGGTGTGTCAGTTTCTGAAATATCGTATCAGTGACTTCGTCTTCATCTCCAAAAAGACTTTAAGGGAACGAAAAAGGTTACCTACAACCGTTAAATTAGAGACCAAGGAGACGGAAAAGATTTAGATGGACATGTAGTCCTTCAAGAATCAAGTGTATGACAACTTCGGATCAAACTTCCTAAAACTCGTAATGGAACAGTCGTACACTTTACTCACGTTAACACACCATCAAACTCGTAAGAAACCGTAACGGGAAGAAACTCTAACTTTACTTTCAACTGTAAAAGGTCAGGACACCGGTGACGACTCAAAAGGTTCAAACGACCGTATAACTCACGTCCTGAAATTGTCGTAGTAGAAAATCCTAATATACACGTGTTTTATATGTCTACTGGTCTTTCTTTCTCACTCTCCCTCGTTACTCTACTCCAGATACCCGGTCCGTCCTCGGTCTAGTACTTCGGAATGGTCGACACAACGGCGTCTACCGATGAATTGGGAGGACCCGAAGTCAAAGACGTACACGTTTTAGTCCTACTATTATTATCATGTATGGACCCTGATAAGTACTTGATACTAAACATTTCAAGAATCTTATTACTGATTGTACGTTAATCATAATATCTTTTCTAAAATTAAATTGTTTATTCATTTCAAAACTAGAGAACGATTCGTTACCCTTCTTTAATCGTCCCTTACTGTACTAATCTAAGATGATTATTTTGTTTACTTGTAAATTTACATTAAAAATCAACATTTGTTTCATCACTACTTCTAATACCATGGATGTAAACTCTTCAGTACTTCTATAAATAATTATGTAAGGAAAATTTATGTAATATCAGATCACTGGTTTTCCTAGAGTCAGGATGTTTGACACATACCTCTTCGTTTCGAATATATCACTCATAAAGAGTCTAAGACTTGTACCTCTAACAGAAGTCTCGGGAAGGGTCCCAAGTCGTTTAAGAGTTTCCGAACAAAAACAAGAAGAATACATGTGAAACCACCCTTTCAAACACTGCTACTTCACAAATTTTCCACCTTCCAATTTTTCTTCCTCTTTAGATACCGGGACCACTTCTAACGGTGAGTCAAGTCAAGTCAGCGAGTCAGCAGAGGCTGAGAAACGTTGGGGTACTTAGCGTCGTGCGGTCCGGAGGAACAGGTAGTGGTAGAGGGCCTCAAGTGAGTCTGAGTGCAGGTAGCTCAGGCACTACGGTAGGTCGGTAGAGTAGGACCCAGCAGGGGAAGAGGAGGACGGGTGTTAGAGAGGGTCGTAGTCTCAGAAAAGGTTACTCAGTTGAGAAACGTACTCCACAGGTTTCATGACCTCGAAGTCGAAATCGTAGTAAGGAAGGTTTCTTTAGGGTCCCAACTAGAGGAAGTCTTACCTGACCAACCTAGAGGAACGTCAGGTTCTCGGAGAGTCCTCAGAAGAGGTTGTGGTGTCAAGTTTTCGTAGTTAAGAAGTCGCGAGTCGGAAGAAGTGTCAGGTTGAGAGTGTAGGTATGTGCTGGTGACCTTTTTGGTATCGGAACTGATCTGCCTGGAATCAGTCATTTCATTACAGAGACGAAAACTCATATGATAGATCCAACGAGTATTGAAAAGAAGGTTCCTCATTCGCAGAAAATTAAAGTACCGACGTCAGTGGTAGACGTCACTAAAACCTCGGGTTTTTTTATTTCAGACTGTGACAAAGATGACAAAGGGGTAGATAAAGGGTACTTCGCTACCCTGGTCTACGGTACTAGAAGCAAAAGACTTACAACTCGAAATTCGGTTGAAAAAGTGAGAGGAGAAAGTGAAAGTAGTTCTCGGAAAAATCGAGGAGAAGTGAAAGACGGTATTCCCACCACAGTAGACGTATAGACTCCAATAACTATCGATCAGTGGAAGATAGAGAGTGGTCAATAAGATTCGTTGGGTACAACCACCGGGGGAATGAGTCAACGACTTCGTGGGATAGGTCGCCGGTGTAGTGTAAGTAAATAGACCTCTATTATTCCGTAAAACCGGTTCGCGTGTAGAACAAGGACCTGTCCTACACTGGTGTTTTCCGAGGTCTAATGTATGTCGGAGTGACTCTCGTCATGTTTCTCTTTTCCTCCAAAAGTACCCCTTCGTTGTATAACCGAACACAAAACCTGTCTATTGGTCGTCCTTATGTCTCCTACACCTCAACCCCTATGTCCAATTCTCCGACACGGATATTAGATTCGGATCATTACTCTGGGACTCGATTTAGAAACGACGACGACGACGACGACGATTCAGCGAAGTCAACACAGGCTGAGACACGTTGGGGTGTCTACCGTGGGGTGGTCCGGGGAGACGGGGACCCTGAGAGGTCCTTTCTTATGACCTCACCCAACGGTAAAGGGAGAGGTATCGATTTAGAAATTGGTACTCCTTCGTTTCTCCTTCTACTCAGGACGACCGACATCTCTCCGTCTGCGCTGTGTAGAGTCGTCAAGAGACCTCCGTCCACTCCAAGGGTCGACTCCTGCGACCCCCTAACACTTCAGGACCTTTCTCCAGTCTTGTGTCCTTCTGTCTTCCGGTCCTCCCTCCCTCGAGTACCCTCTCCGAAGTCGGTGCCATGTGAGTTCGAGGTACATCGGTTTCAAGACGGTGTCAGTCATCCAGTGTGGGAGAAAGGACACATAATTGTGGAAAACCCGAGTTCTCGGTAAGTCTGTCCCCACGTCACATCAAGCTGTCAGAGTAATTCGTGGACGACACAAGGTACGGACTTCGTTACGATTTGTAAGTATAAAGTGAAGTAGGAGATGTCGGAGTAGGGCATCCGAACAGTCGAGGTACGACTGTATACTCCCTTGACACCGAGTCTTTCGAACTAATTAAAAGGGTTCCGGTCTCTCAAGAACCACGGTACGAGAGGAGTGACGAACAGAGATATCGTTGGGATCTGTCGGGTGAGACCCAAGAGGGTGAGATCAGAGGACGAGACTCAGGAACCCCTCCTTTCCACCAGGAGTCAAAAAGGACTAATCTTCAAATTCTTTATGAAACACGAGTTTCTTGAGTCCTCTTCTCAGGAGGATTCGGATGGAGTATTGGAGGATGGTACCTCTTCGATGTCACGGATCACCACTACCCGTGTCTGAGACGTCAGTCGGAGGACGTGAAGGTAGGGACGGGAGGGTTGATCAACACACTCGACACCATCCAAGAAATTGGAGAGACAGGAAACGAAATGGGGGAACATTATTTCCTCATTATAACATGATTTCGTTGTAACAATAACACTTGTAACTCAATTGTATCTTTTTCTTTCATGAATCTTATTGTAGACCACGTACTATACATGCTATATGTACCTCGGTGTAATACCTTGACTGTCAGGACAATCTTATACGGATCTCTATAGTTAAAATGACGGTTAGAGGGACTCTAAGACACCAGATTGTCTTTGGTCCCCCGGTCATAATAATGACCCGGGACCATTATTCATTTATTAATTTTAATATAATAATTACGAAGAGTAATTTAAAAAAAAGATGGATTGATTCAGATAGGTAACTAAGACGTTTTAGAATAATTAGACTACACTTCATGGTCTAATCTCCAACCATGTTAATCCTTCACTTAGTCTTTTCATGGACAGATCTACATCGAACGACATAATGCATTTGAGTCAGTTTGTGTCACTAGTTAAACAAGCTTGTTAGTCGGTTGAGTCATTTTGGACAAAAAACCAGATACAAAGAGAAAAGCAGTTAGTCTTGTTTCTGTACCAAGTTTTTACCATCAATGATTAAACCTGTAGTTGTACCGTAGTGATATGAGAGTTCCTTCGAGTTCTTTAAAAGGAGTCCAAGGTACCCCTTCACACTCGGTGTCTACACTTCACCGACTCGGTTTCGGTGGTCCGACTAAGGTAGTATCCACCTTTGCTTTAGATAGAGAGATTGAGGTTTGTGTCCCTCGAAAGGTGACTTTGTACGACTGAACTGTGAGGTGACCGGAGAGAGGATCCAGTGACAAGTTGTAGGAAGAAACTAGTACATTGGGATAGTTATTTTTTGTTAACTCGTCTGTTGTGTATATGCGTAATGTTTATAGGATGACGTGGTTATGTAATTAATGTGATATTTTTGTTGTGTTTTGATATTCTCAACTCGAAAGTAACACTGGATTCACCCAATAGAGCCCGTGTGGGTCCCGTCTATTATAAGAGTGAAAGTCTCTGGTGTCACGACACACGACAGATCTTTCGGGGACCTTTGTTAGTCAAGTCAAGTCAAGTCAGTGAGTCAGTACAGACTGGGAAACGTCGGGGTACCTGACGTCGTGTGGTCGGAAGGGACAGGTCGTGGTTGAGGGTGTCAAATGAGTTTGAGTACAGGTAACTCAGTCACTACGGTAGATTTGTAGAGTAGGAGACAGCAGGGGAAGAGGAGGACGGAAGTTAGAAAGGGTCGTAGTCCCAGATAAAGGTCCCTCAGTCAAGAAGTGTAGTCCACCGGTTTCACAACCTCAAAGTCAAAGTCGTGGTCAGGAAGGTTACTTGTAAGTCCTGACTAAAGGAAATTTTACCTGACCAACGTAGAGGAACGTCAGGTTCCCTGAGAGTTCTCAGAAGAGGTTGTGGTGTCAAGTTTTCGCAGTCAAGAAGTCGCGAGTCGAAAGAAATATCAGGTTGAGAGTGTAGGTATGTACTGATGACCTTTTTGGTATCGGAACTGATATGCCTGGAAACAACCGTTTGTTATACCCTGAAATAAACATAAGATAACAGTAATATTGACTAGTAGTGTTTAAATCGTCGAATTTTGACGTATAAATAAAAGGTTACTCGAGGTACTCCATCCTCAGGTCTGTGTCGTTTCGAGTCAACCAAGAGAGATCCACAGAGTGTTCCGACTCTAGTTCCATGACGAAAGGAGAGACCTTCGTGATCCCCACTTCAGTCCAGGGACTCCAACATCCTGATTCTAGGGGTAAAGGAACGGTCGAGAACTGGTCCCTAACTAGAGTCGAAGAACTCCGACGAGTAGAAGGGTCCGGACCCCGGTAAGTGGAAGTTTCGGTCTCTACCATCCGACTTAGAAAGGGTCTGAAGTTTAGAGAGACTAAAGGGAAGACGGAGTAGAGAGACTGTTCAGTTTATTCAACGACTCTGAGTTAAAGAAGTTGTCTTTTTATTCCTTTTATCGTAGATGGAGTCTATTGACTAAACTCCTAATTTAGGTTATTATCTATACTTTAATAACACTTATGACACTTCGTTATCTACACTGTTCTCCATCCTGAACCCCTCTTAATTTTCCTTTTTCTTCCTGTTCCTTCGAAAAGAGACGAAAATTCTATAGTCATACTGAGACTAATATCTTCTCATTCATAGGTGTCTTGTGATTTTCATTCCCTCTATAATACAAAGTTTATAAAACATTCACGATATCACTATGTATTTTAAACCTTCAAAAATATTTTATAGTAGGTGGTTTACTTTGTGTTTAATTGAAATCCCAAATAGTTCTAAATAAGACATAGGGGTTTTCCTAGTCTTAAATTTTATATTTACTCCTTTTTGACTTATACTCGGACGTGTTCTGGCCTCTCGGATATCTATACGTTTATGGTAGACCACTCTTGTTCACACAGAACACGAGGTGTCTATCACAGGCCCCCAGTTAATGAATTGAAGTACGAAGTTTACATTTTATCCTTATTATTATTACCGTGGATAGAATCCCAACACTGTTAATTTGTGTGTACATCCTGTGAGTCGTACCATGGTCGGTTATTTATAATAGATAATGAAATAGTAACCTGAGTTTTCTTACTCTGATACTAGTCACTCAGTATTTCGGTTTTCATACCGTTGGTTATTAGCTAACGATGGAGGGTCGGGAAAATTCCGTTATTTTTCTGAGTGCGTAGGAAGTTTCTTATTTTTATACGTTATTCTTATTTTTAGAAAGTTCAGTGACGTCTATTACCCACAAAATGGGTAACACATGAGATGAGACTACGACAGGAAAACACCGAACGTCCTAAACCTCGTTATTAAGTCGATTTTCGTTTCCCAACATACTTAAACGTCAAGACCTTCTACGAAGGTCGTCCACGTAGAAGTAGGACTCTTCTAAATCAGTCCCGAGCCAACGGATCTACCAATTGTGGACCACCAAAAATATCGTGTTCGAGTTGATTCTCATTACCGTTTCCTCTTCCGGCCCGCATCTGTCTACATAATGTGAGACCCGCACTCATTTGCGACGCAAGAGGTCGACGTGAAGTGTGTACGTTCCTAATGTGTGTGGCGTCGTTGGCACGGGGTCAGGACCGTCTTAAAGTTCTGTGAGCCTCGAACTTACGGGGGGCTCTCTGGACAACTCTTTGGTTTTCTTTCATTTTTCTCTCTAAATTTTATAGTTTACGGAATGACGGACTACACAATGACAAATTGCCTACATTAAATTTTACTTTTAGTTTCCTGAAAAGGAAAGTTACACTGTCCGAGTCCCCTTTGAGAATTTCATCTTTTATACTTCGTTTAGGTCCATTTCTAAGGTACTCTTTGCTTTCTTTCTGTTGTGTCCTCCCTTTCTGTCACTTTCTTGATATTGTCCTATCGAATATTTCCTCTGAAGTCTTACCGACCTTTAAACCTCTGATAAACTTTTTTAAATGAAGAAGTAACAACAGCGATTCAGCACAGACTGAGACGCTGGGGCACCTGACGTCGTACGGTCCGAAGGGATAGGAAGGGGTAGAGGGTCGCAAACGGGTTTGAGTATAGGTGTGTTGTCCGTGATTGATTGGTGGATGTCACATAGTTCGTGATACCATCCTCGGAGTCTCTCGATTGGATGTGCCCCTCAGGAATTTATCTCTGCCTGTGAAGCACCGTCCTCCTTCATTTTTGTCTTACTGGCGTTTTCCTGTCTCTTCCCCGTGTATCGAGACGTCGTAGTCCCTTCGTCTTTCTTCTGTTTGTGCCCCTCCGCTGTCCCTTGTCTTCTCCCTCTAACTCAACGGGGCTGGTCTCCCTGTCGAGAGACCTGGAGTCAACAGGGTCCGTAGTCTCTTCACAGGACCCGACACACTAATCGAGCCCTTAGGACCCTTAGGACATTCGTCTGCCCGAAGAAATTGAGGAGAGTAAGAAGTGTGAGGTGGAAGTTTTACGACCTTTGCGTATAGTAAGTTTTATCCGTAGGTCTGAGACTGTAGGAGAGCGAGAGGGGTGGGTATCGATAGGGACCCCGACTCGGTTACAGGGGAGAACAGACGGAACTACGATGTCGGAGGAGTGGTCGGAGGAAGAATGTGACGTCGGAGTTCTCTTTGTCCTCGTTCAGGTACGAGGTCCTCGTACCGGCAGGAGACAGGTCTTACATCGCCACGGAGGGGTGACGGGAGTCCGAGCGCCTGCGGTGTGTCGGAGACGAGGTACAGTGGAGGTGAGGCGGATACGAGGGAGTGTACGAGGAGAGGTCGTGAAGACTGGATAAACGGTAAGAAGGTTGAGAGAACGGACCTATGGGAGAGAGATGAGGTCGTCAAGGGAGACGGCCCTTCTGGGAACGGGACCAAAGTAAGACGCTTATAAGAACTGAGGGAGTTCCGAAAAGAGTTTAAAACAGTGACTCGTCCTTGAATACCCCGGAAGGAGCCTGTCTGAGGAGGGGGTATAGGAGACGAAATCGAGGAGAGACTTCCTGGATCTGTTATCGTAGACTACGTACAAAAAACTCAACTAAGCTTTTGAAGGTTTTTACCTTTTACAATTGGTGAACTACTGGTACTCGTGTATCGGGGGTCCGGGAGACCTCGGAGTCAAGTCAAGTCAAGTCAGTGAATCAGCACAGGTTGAGAAACCCTGGGGTACCCGTCCCTGTGCTATTTGTGAACTATTTAATAAACAACTCACTCGTTTATGTGGTTAGACTTTTGTCCATGCTTTCGATCATTTAGTATCCTAGACGACCATTCCGAGGACCAGTGGAAGAAGAAGTAGGTCGAAAGACACGAATTATCTTCTATCCTCACTTCTTCTGTCCCGGGAATGTCTCGGTCACGTGGTCTCTCATACCGTCTCACTTTCTCATGTCGAAACCAAGTCAAGTCAGTGAGTCAACACAGGTTGAGACGTCGGGATACCTGACGTCGTGCGGTCCGAAGGGACAGATAGTGGTTGAGGGTCTCGAATGAGTTTGAGTGTAAGTAACTTAACCACTACGGTAGGTTCGTAGAGTAGGAGATAGTAGGGGAGGAGGAGGGTAGAAGTTAGAAAGGGTCGTTGTCCCAGAAAAGTTTACTCAGTCAAGAAACGTAGTCCACCGGTTTCATAACCGCAAAGTCGAGGTCGTAGTCAGGAAGGTTACTGATAAGTCCTGACTAAAGGAAATCCTACCTGACCAACCTAGAGGAACGTCAGGTTCCCTGAGAGTTCTCAGAAGAGGTTGTGGTGTCAAGTTTTCGTAGTTAAGAAACCGCGAGTCGAAAGAAATATCAGGTTGAGAGTGTAGGTATGTACTGATGACCTTTTTGGTATCGGAACTGATCTACCTGGAAACAACCGTTTCATTACAGAGATGAAACAACCGTTTCATTACAGAGTCTCATGTCAAATCCAACAGACTTTGTCCTAAACTAAACCGGTGAAGACACACTGGACCCGAAGTTAAAAGAACAAATATTTTCCTCTCCAATCTAATCTGGTCCTTCTCCGTTTAGAGACGGTACTCCGGTCTAGGTCGGGTGAAGGACAAGAATAGTATAACAGATCCCGACGAATCACAACGTTGACGTCTCGACTCGGTACTACCTCTGTCATGTCAGAAGTCTCGGATTTTGCGAATGTAAGGGTTAGGAAAAGTCTTTTTTCAACGGTTGGGGACCCGATCTGGTGGACCTATATTCTCGGTCATTTCGTCTGAAACGAATCAAGTGGTGAGAGGGAGGTCATGAGTCTGGACCGTGTTCCGTCCACAAGTTATATACAAACTTCTTGAGTTTCAAACGTCCGACAACGTGGTTCCGAACTCGTCAAATGTATTGTTATTGTCATCAACTATCATAATTATGGTGAACATTCTGTACCGGACCCCAGAAGAGAGTATCGAGTCAACCATTTCTTAGGCGGACGTTACGACCTCTGGGTTCAAGTTAAGGACCCAGTCCTTCTAGGTGACCTCTTCTCTATCCGATGGGTGAGGTCATAAGAACCCAAAGGGACTACCGAGTCGACCATTTCTTAGACGGACGTTACTCCTTCTGGACCGAAGTTAGGGACTCAACCCTTCTAGGGGACCTTTTCCCTTTCCGATGGGTAAGGTCATAAAACCGGACTTCTTAAGGTACCTGACATATTAGGTGTCCCAGCGTTTCTCAATCTGTACTGACTCACTGAAAGTGAAAGTTCCGTACCGTATTTTTACATTGAATATAGTTGTCACGGTATTCTCTTCAAAATAATAGAAGGGGTACAATATCTACCTCTTTAGCTCTGTGTTCTTCTAATTTATTGAACAGGAGGATACATTCACCCTACTCAGCCCTGGACTTGAGTTCAACAGGTTACGGTGTAAAGTATGAACTTGACGACATGTGTGACGGACAGTGGACCGGTTTCCCTGTTTCCGTCAACGAGTAAATAGACAAAATAGAAAACTATAGATGTGAACGAAAAGAAATTTCTCCCCCCACAGATTCAAAAAATTTCAAACTTTTAGCGTCTTGATCTAAATTAATTCAGTGAAGCTGTCAAATTTTAAATCGAAATCGTCTCGATGAGATTTCCTCTTTCATTTTAACGTAGGGAGTAGAAGGGAGAAGAGAAATGTGTACCTCGGGATTTCTGTAGAGACGTTTAAGGTGTCGTCCTGTGGTAGGGAGGGGGTTGACGTGTCTTACTTCTTCTGAGAGACGAAGAGTTTCTTTCTTATTGATTCTTTCTTTACTGTTGAAAATACAGGTAACGTGAGAGGTTTTTTATATCTTTTCTTGTCTGAGTTTCTCTGAATCTTGGATTAAGTCGAAAGTTAACTAAGTGAACATCTTCGAATCTCGTATTCGGACTTTCCACGTGTTGGATACTTCTTAAGGTTTATGACTTAGACGTCGACCCTATTCGTGTCTCACCGCACTTTAAAGTGAGGTTTAAAGTTCCGATGACGAGCACCGGGACTCGACGAGAATAAAAAGTCGTACACTCGTGTACAAAAGGTTGTGTCTCTGTAGTTATTCAGTTCGGTTCCTATTAGAGGTCCAGTAATTAATTTCGGACACATGTCCGTACGTGTGCTATAGTAGTATGTATCGTATGCCTCGGTATTTGTGATACACTTTGTTCGTCGATATTTAATACTCGTATATTAAGGGAACTCGAAGTATTTGGTATTTTTACTTCGAGTTCACCAAACACATCAGTAAACTTAGGGTCTTCTTTTATGTCGTGGCACTAAGTTTTCAACGAATAACAAATAAAAATATATTACCTACCTAGGATGAACAGTTAAGTACACACGGGAGGAGGGTGACCCCGGCAGGTAGGAGTGCGACTGAGAGGCAGTCGGTAGGGGAGGGTCGGACCGAAGGGAGTTCCAGAGGAGAGAAGTGTCTTTTCCGGGGGGAGGTACCGTCCTCGTCTTCGTCGTCGGACCACCCTCAAACCCCGAAGAGTAGGGTGATCGTTTGTAATTATTAAGTGCTCTCGTCACATTGAGACACTTAGTAGTTACTGAAAAAAAGTACCCTACGTCGTAAACTTTGTGACGTAAGGTACATAATACTGAATGAATGTCTAAACCTTTTTGTTGTCGATAACTCGTGATTACAGAAGTACTTTCATAACAAAATTTACTACAGAAGGGTTAGGGGACAGGAGTTTACGGAGTAGAGGTAAGTTTTCACACTACAGGAAAGGAATTTAGGATACGTAAGTAGGTGAGTAATTGGGTTGTTACTCTTTAGTTTATAAATCACTAGTGACTAATATATGAACCTTTACACAGTATGAATCCTACAAAAGGGGAGCTCTTACACGTTAGACCAAAATTTCATTTTATTTTTATGTGACGTCTCGTACTCTTAATCTCAGTCCGTTTTCTTTCACTTTCACTTTAAGCGAGTCAGTACAGGCTGAGAAACGTTGGGGTACCTAGTATGTCTGGTCCCTTAAGAGATCCGGTCTGATGACCGTACCCATCGGAAAGGGAAGAGGTCTAGAAGGGTTGGGTCCCTTGGGTCCTCAGTTCATTTGGTCCCAATACAAACTTGAGACGACGAAAAATTGACACACCATATAATCCATACTGTGAATTAAAGAGTCTTGTTAGTAGAAGAGTAGACTTATTCACTTCTACTATTATAAACGGAAAGACTCATCGACTCTCAATCATTGTATATGGAAAATGAACGATATACGGGAACCCATTTAATACATTGGTGAGTCGCAGAGGTAAAGGAGTCAGTCGTTTTACCCCTAACATTCACAAGAAGAGTACAATAAGACTTCTAATTTACACAATAATTCACATTTTGTACGTCTTCTCACGAACCATCTAGTATTCTCGAGTTGACTATAATCACCGAGTCCAACAAAGAGATGTATTTCACGGATATAGTATGGTAAATCATCTATAAGTTTCATAATACTTTATTATAGTCATTATTTATTCTTTGATAAAGTATAGTTTAATACAATGTATCAGATTTTGTTAAAAAAATTTCTTTGTGGGGGTTTCCTGGCTTGTGTCCCTGAGTTTGGGTATGCAGATACAATTATCGTCGTAATAAGTGCTATCAGTTTTCTGTCTTCCTTGGGTCCACAGGTAGATGTCCACTTATCTATTTGTTTCCACCATGTATGTATATTACCTCACAATGAGTCGGAATTTTTCTTTCCTTTAAGACTGTGTGCGATGTTGTACCTACTTTCGACTTCTGAAATAAGATACACTTTCTTCGGTAAATGTTTCCCCGTTTATAACATATATGGAGTGAATGTACTCCATAGCTCTCTTCATTATAAATGTCTTTGTCTTTCATTGCGTCACCGAAGGTCTTCGACCACCCCACGCCATATCTCAGAGACCCCTTCTACTTTTTCAAGACATCTACCTACCACCACTATCTGTGTTGCGTTTACATGAATTACAGTGTGACATGTGACTTTTCACCAATTTTACTATTTAAAATATCAGACATTAAAATGGTGTGTTTTGTCAAATCTTTGTTTGCCGTTCATTTCTCCCAATTTCTTTAGATCCTATAGAGGAATCTCGTTCACCGTGTTATTAACGTAGAATCTTCTGTCCTTCTAGACCCCTTTACCGTACAAGGTTTACTCCCCTCGTACGCTCACTCCCGGACCCACCTCTTTCCTGGTCTTCCCGTACTCTGCCGGGTCAGCCTTGGCTCCGACAGACGACCCCTCTCGTCCTGGTGGCGCTCCTCCGGACCGACGTCGGGGACAGAGGCGGGATGGGGAGGTCCGAGTAGGTGAGAGTCCGGTAGGTCTCGATTGAAGTCTTAAGTACGGTGGAGCGTTTAGGTACGGGAAAGTAGAGAGAAACGGCAAGGAGAAGGAACCTTTAGGGAAAACACACTACTTAAGGTAAGGGAGTTCTGGTCCAAGGTTCCAGTGGAGGAACCGTTTCGGAAGGGACTGAGGCCTTGAAGGGGGTGTGAAAGAGAGGAGTTGCTCTTGGTGACAAGGAGTTGTCACTCTGAAAATAGAAGAGGAATGCGGGTCCAGGATCGTGCACGGATCACGTAACAACCATGAGTTATTTACGTACACCTCGTCCCCTTAGGACCTCTTTAAGTCCGTCATCTCGACTCTGACCTACGTGACCCACCTCCACTAGCAGACTCAACCCCATTTCTTTTCTATTCAGGAGTTTGTCCGTGTCTCTTGTCTGGCCTTTCCGATTCTCTGTCTCAGGTTCGTTCATCTCTCCTCCTGTACAGGTTCAGGTCCGTCCTTTCACCCCCGGGACCTAATTCATTAATACTACCCCTCCCTCTTTTGATAAATCTCTTTTTTTTGTGGGAGGGGGATCGTTGACTAACTTTTCAGTTCTGGTAACTATTTCAAAAAATTACCCGATTTTAAAAACGACGCCCACTGACGTTAATTTACCAAAGTAACTAACTCTGGATCTCTTACCGTCTTACTTCTGCGAAGTACCCGTCTCAAGGTCAAAGGCCACTTCGACCTGGCGACACAAAGGCCCTTCTCCTCCTACTGCTCTGCAGGGCGGCTCTACTCTCAGTAAGCGCGTAGCGAGAGGTCCGATGGTGGAGAAGTTGGATAGGGTCCGGGGAAAGAAACGATATGGTAGATCTCCCGACACAGAAGTGTTTTGTCTTTCCGAGTAGAAGTTTCGATGAAGTAATGGTCTTGAATTTTTTATTTTTGCAGTCGAGTCAATATATGTTGTAAGTCGTCCTCTGCTCATCTGGTCCAAGGAGAAAAGGCTTGGACAAGATTTGTGATCTCCTTAAAGAAACTTCCGGGGACTCACTGAGGTTTGTTCCCTCTGTGTAAGAGAATAATGGGAAAGACTGAAATCACCGAAGACCCGGTTACGACGGAAGCCAGAGGACCGACTACTCTCCTGGCTAGTCTTTCGACGGTTTCGAATCTCCAGAATGTGCGAGATTATCTTTATGAGGTTTTACGAAAGGTCATTGTCCAAGGAGAATTCCTTGTGACTAATAAACGGTCATATATATGTCGTCGAAGCGGAGTTCCTTAAACCCGATATCCATCACCCTTCGAGGACCAGATTTCTATGCACCTACAGCTCCCGTCAATGTAGTCCTTTAGTGCTGTTCAGCTACCTTCCTACGATAATAGAGACGGAGGTCCTCTACTGTCAGAGTGATAATAGCAGGGGGTTGTGTTTCTCCCTTTGGCCCATGGGACTTTTGTCCAAAAGGATAGTTCACATCTGACTGCCTACGTCTGTCGTGGTAGCGTTACGATTCTCGTGGTAGTCTTGTGGTTTCCCGATGTGTACCGGTTTTCCGATACCTTTCTATTCTTCTTAACACATTATTAATTCTGTCACAAACGGCCACGACCTGAAAGAACCCCCTATTAATAAAAAGTCTGTTAGTTGTTTATTAAAATCTACCCACCTGATGGGCGACTGACTATTACCTCTAAAAGTGTTTTAAGTTCAGTATTTTGAGGTCCTTTACTTTATTTTTTCGTTCCATTTAGTGGTAGTCAAATAAATACAATAAGCATGGTACGATTAACATTTTGAGCTAGAATTTCTACTAGTAGGGTCGTCCCAAAGGTTCCAAGGCAGAGTCGTGAGGGGTGACAAGGGTTTACGTGAGTGTGAGGACGTTCGGGAGGGGTGTGTGTGTCGTCGAGTGACCAGGGGATTCTTCTACTGTTTCTCAACCAGACGGGAGGTTTGGGAGGTAGTGCTCGTGTTGATTTGTCTCTGAGACCCCTGAAACTCGGATCCTCTCGTGAGTAAATAATCGAGAGAAGGTCTTTTTTTTTTTTTTTTCTTAGTATCTTACTTAAGACCTTTCTGAGTGACTAAAGATTTACGGTGAGGATCCTGGACACTGGGAAAGAATGGTCAGGTTACTTTTTACTCCTTTTATTCCGGGTATCCTATTTAAAAGGTTTTCTATTCAAAACAATTTATTTGCCCAAAAAAGAAGTATACGAGGGACATAAAATGTCTATACTTACAGTAAAATAAATATTTTACTTCTATTGTGTAGTATAATCTAAAAAATTACAGGAATGTTATATATTACCAGTTAGAGGTTTGTAACAGAAACTTTGTAACGACCGACTACTCTAATTTATCTAACCCTTGACGGGAGACTAGGACGAAGGAAAGAAACGAAATTAGAAAGTCCGGTACCCACTGGGGAGTCGGGTACCTCAGGACCGTAGTACTTAGGTGTGCGCCGCGGAGGGGAGTAGTGACAAATACAAAGAGGAGGTGAAAAGGTCGATTCGGGTGAAGTATTATCAATCGTTTTTTCTATTCGTTGTCAGGTATACGTAATTTTCTCATAAATGTACGTTCGTAATAGTACATAAAATATTCATAGATATGTGAAGGTTCTTGGATGTCGTCAAGAGAGTAAAATATTTACTTTAGTGACTCCTGGTTTTTTCGTATCACTGAACGGGTGTCAGTGTTCTTCCATATTCGGTAGAACATGAGAGAGATAAAAAGTTATTCCAAAAACCGGTAAAGGGATTTTCTTTTATGTGTACATGTGTAAAAATTTTGGAGTGAGTAATTTATAGTTTGAGTTTTGAGGGGTACTTAGATCGATAAAGAGATTCCAATACAACTAATGAACTTTCCAGTACACCTGAACTAAGTGGATCCTATAGTGTTTAACTTTTTGTTGAATTATCCGTTTAAAAATTACACTACATGTATTTAATGGAAACCCCTAGGGGAATCCCCAGGAGTCTCCTCAAAAACAATTTTTATTATTATTGCGTGTCTTGTAAAATTCGTTTGTTACAACTTTTACTAGGTCCTACGGAGATTCGAGTGTGGTAAAAAGGTTCCGAACCCAAGACAGAAGAGACCGTAAAGGAAGGGTCTAGGGTTCTCTTTCCTAAAAAGAGTTCAGGGTGGTGGTGAACGTAAAACGAAAGACAAGAGTTCCAACCGAAATCTTTTACAGAGGAAATCGATGCAGTCACTGTGACTGCCACAGACAGTCAAAGGGGGTTACTTAAACAGGTGTCGGTTTCGGTGTCCAATCTCGTGTTGAGAAACAAGTGTGAGTCTAAACACTTCATTGGTTAAGGTCATATACGTGGGTTTTATAAATATTAAACAACAAAGGTTTATATTCAGTGTCCTATTAAAGTGGACAAATTTTTATGACATTTCATCACAGGATCACAATTGGACAGGAAGTAGGTATTCTTTGTTTCGGAAGTGACTGAAGTGGGACAGGGTATACAAGACAGTTTCCTGTACCGAATTAACTTCTGAACAGATAAAATATTACTGATCGTCCTTTTCGTAGGATGAGAACTGAACCTCTAAAGTTTAAATTTGACTTTAGGGGGACTTTCGGTCATTGGTTAAGATACTGGATTGTCTCGGGTCGCTATATAGTGACGTTCAGAAGTTTCGGTTCCCGTTGGAATTTGTAGACGTGATAGAGTTTTCGAAATCATGAGGAGCCAACTCTTCACAGTGTTCTTAATCCAAGAGGTCAGTGGTCGGACTCTGATTGTGACACGTCAAATAAAGTCGTCTTCCCTACGATAAAGTGTCGTTCTTACCGAAAGTGACGACGTACTTTCGTCTGTACCAAATTGGTAAACGTAGGTCGTGACTAGTATCAGTAGACTGAAGAAAGATGTTTGGTGAGACAAGAGTCGTCCTGATAGGTAGATAATTTTACGAACAACCAGTCTCAGGAAGAAGAAACTGAAAAGAATCTGGAGTGAGACTTCCTCCCTCCGAAAGTAAAGAATGTGTATAACGAAGGTGACATAAACATGTGTTATTTAGAAGTCTACATCATGAACTACAAAATTTTCCGTTTTGTCACAATTTTACTTGTCTAAAGAGTACCTTAAACGAGGTAACTGCTATCGGTGTATTAGTGATTAGACTAGAAATGTGGTTGATAGTCTCTTACAGAAACAAACACAGGTAGACGAAACTAATAAGTAGGATAAACCTTCCTTCCTTCCGGACCACGAGTGGACCAGAACTACCGTCCTACACACAGGGGATGGACACATGGAACCGAATGTAGGGGAGACCCATCCTCAGGTCTCAGTACGTGTGTGTGCCTACTAGAAAAAAGGTTAGGTTAAAGGGTGGTAAGACTTGTTGGAATTTGATCCTACGAGTGACCTGTTGTTTCTCCCCATGGACCGTTAGGTCGCTTCGGGTGTCACAGTACCGAGGACTGGACTGGAGGCACAGGTGTCGAAAAGAGTGTAAATGACTGGTGTACGCAGTTTTGGATGGAATGGTTGGTGTCTCTTTCGACGTCGTACTCGTCGTCGACGGAGACAGAAGGTCCGACGACGGTCCAAGTTCTTCCACACTCATCTTCCCACCTTGTCTTAGCTTAGTTTAGCTTAGCGAGAAGTAGGAAGGTCCCCTGTAATCGGAGAAACTAATTCCTCTTTGCTTTGCATACGTTTGTCCTGGAGTATGAGAATAGAGTAACAACAACAACAACAAAGGGAACAGTGAGTATAGTATTCGTCGTACCGATGGATTTTACTGTACACTGAACTCTCATCCATTTTACCGGGTGTTAAGACGGATTCTTTTCTATCTTCTGCCGCTTTTATCTGTCCGCACCTATGTGTGCTTACACTAAAAGTAGGAAATTTTTCTCTCTCCCTCTCGCTCACTCTTTGTTTCTTTGCAACGGTCGCAGGAGCCACTGGTCGTGTCTAGTTTAATATGTCCTATCCCATTATACTAACGGGCAAGAGTTTAGTCGGGCGTCTACGCGGCGACGATGACGCACTCGACGCTCACTACCGTGTCGGGACGACCTTCAGGAGGATTTTCCCTTAATGTTATTAGTTCGGTCTCGAGGCAGTCCCGCACACAATGACGTCGTTTTAATTTATGTCTTCGTGTTGGACGGACTCCGGAGTTTTAGTGTTTTGGTAATAGAATTGGAAGGTTTGTGACGAGTAACTTTCTTCCCCATAGTAAATTTTTTTTTTTAATTCTAACTCGTGTCGTCAGAATCCAACTAAAAAAAATTACGTAAATTTAGTAACTGAGGTAAGTAGAAACGACAAAGAAGGAGGACTACCGGAGCAGGGAACAAATACGATGGGTGAGTTAGAACTGAAAGTTAGTACTCTCAAGTTAGTATTCTAACTTTCAGTTCTTAAATCTTTAATAAAGGAGGTGTCTTGTAAAATTTATTTTGTACACACCATTTGTCAAAAATATGTGGAGTTATTTATGTGAAGGTAGTAGTTTTCGGTAGAACCTCGAAAACTTATTTTGCTTGATCTTAGAATCGGAATCTTCTTGATTTCGAAGTTGGTGATCCCTTACAGCAGCCAAGTCAGTTTAGTAAAAACACAAGTACTTTTGCAGTCAGTTTAAGTAGAAGTGTGACATGTCTAATCACTAAAAGTTCGACACAAGAGTCTCGACGTCTTGAGGTCTCCTGTTCGTCTCTAGAGAGTGGGAGTCGGACCGGTTTAGATGGATGGGTAGAAGGGGTAGGGTAGGCAGTGGAGACAGTGGTGGCCTATGGTCGTGACAGGAAAGTGGGTCTGGTCACGTGTTCGGGGAATGTCTAAGGGAACGAAGAAGTGGACGGGTGAAGGTAGACAAAAAGTATACCTTCGGGGTCTTAAGGAAAATTTTGTATCCGATCGAGTATAAAGAAGGAACAGATTCGGGAAAGTTCCTGAGGTGTAAAATAAAGTTTCTTTTTACTTCGAGGAACTAAACGGAACTTTTTGAGACGTTATGGGTAGGAGGTCAAACACGGAGAGAGAGACTGAGTGTTTTCGACGTCGACTCTTTCTTTTGTGAACGGGAAGACACGGAACTTTTGTGTTCGAGGAAGAATGGTGTTCCTCACGTTTAGAGTCCCGGAAACGTGTACGTTGAGTAACAGAAACGTCTCGACCGGGAAATAGTAGAATTCAAACTCGGAGGTACGGGGGAAGAGTTTTTTGGACATGGACTGGTGGGATAGCTCATCAAAAAAGGGGGTCGTAACAAGAGACAGTGACATAGGACAAGTAGAGAAAGTGTCGTCGGTAACGTTTCACTAAATAAGTTGAATGACTAAAATGACTGACATGGGGTTGATCTGACTCGAGGTACTCCTCACTACGATTACGGACAAGTGTCCAAGGAACACCCGGTACGTGGACGGAATAAAGTGGTAATCCAAAGCCGTTTTACTATTGTGTTAATTACCAACATCGATTTACTGTCTTCCTGCTTTAGATACCGGCTAAGTATGACTATAAACCATCTTTATTTGTGTTATGCTATTTCGTTAATGGGGAGTTAAATTTTTTTCTATTCGTTTACTTCTTTCCTTCTTTACTCTCCAATTTACTTAAGTAGTCAGACAAACATTGTTTCCTATTTTCCTCTTGTACATGTTATCCATCCGAAGTGGTCACGTGAGTCCAGTAATGTCGGGTTTTAAATTTAACCTCCCTTAAGACGTATTAGACTTCAAAGAAATGTACGGGAAAGGAGGATGTAAAATCCCCTTCTTCTGTTACTTTCCCTAGTCTTCGCTCAGAACCTAGACCAAGAGGGGTGGGGTCGGTCGGAACGGAGGACAAACTACCCCTGTTTTGTTCCGTTCGTGGACTAACTCGGGAAGGGGGTCGTCGAGAACCCCGGGACCAAACCCGTCGTCGGAAAGGACTGACCGGGTACCAGGAGGAACGCACAGTGAGTCCGTCGTTCCAGGTACGAAGGATGGGTTAAGACACTCCAGAGAACCGCGTGTATGTTGTAGACCGTCTTGGGACTTTAGTGTCCAGACATATGACGTTTCAATAGAGGTATGTAATGGGAGGACGAGACGTCCCCTTTTTTTCAATAAAAACTAACTTTAGTGAAAAAGTCAATACTGTCCAGTCTCTTTCAAGTAGTAGGGGTAACAAGTTAAAAGGAGACTCAGTTAAAAAAAATAAAACAATAAAATGTATCTATATACCGATTTTCGTTTCGGTACACTAACTCCGATTAAATATTCTTACTGATACATATGTACGTATATATATATGTATATATTTATATTTCAGTAAAATTTAAGACTAGGTGGTATGTTACAGTTACCAAAGATGTGTTGGTAAATAGTGTGTCAAATAGTTATGTTGAATGGTAAAAAAAAAAAAGTAAAGTTTCTCTGACAATTAAGTTTAGACAGAAGTATGACCCTTCTTCTAGTCGATGATTTTTCAAAATTGAGTTATGGTACTTCTCTCTTTTTTGACTAAATAACAGTATTAAAATTTTCTTTCACTATATTGTAAGTGTTTACTGTAAGTAAACCAAAATAAAACTATAAGTAAAATTTTACCTTACAGGTACGAGTCTCAAACGTCTGTTTTAATGATTCGTAAGACAGTGGAGATGTACGATTGTTTTAATGTTTCGTTACAAGTGTGATAAACCTTCTTTAGGTACAAAAAGGTAAAGACAAAGTTATTAAACCAGTTTATAACTCTTTTACCCTGGAGTTTTCTTAGTATTTGACACTTTTTTCTTACTACTAACGTCCAGAAAATTTATGACCTCAATTTTAGTTCGGTTTACCTAAAAGAACTTTTTATTAAACACCTTCTATATTAAATTCGAGGGTTTTCTTTCTTTAGTAAATAGACTCCTATTACTACAAATGTATCTTTTGATAGACTACTGGTTGTGGTCTAGACAATATAAAATAAAGAATTGGAAAGAGAAATAAAGAAATGGTGAATTATTTATGAAAGGAGAAAAAGGAAATTAAAGAAAGAGGAGAACAAGTAACGAAACACTTTTTATTCTTCCTTCTTCTTCCCTTGTTCTTCTTTTCCTTTCTTTCTGAATCCTCGTTCCTCTCCTAAGGAGGTAGGTATCGAAAAGGACCCAGTACACTACTCAACATTCGTGGCTTTGTAAAGGACAGTTCTTGTCAGTGAACTTTTTACCCCCGGACCCGTGTGACCCAGAAACCGTCTGGAGGGTGGAAAGGTGTAGGAGGAAGGTCTACAGTCTCCGAACGGAAGAGGGGTATCTCTATGGGTGAGAGGGTAAGTTTGAAACGAAACTGATAATAATGTGACGAATGGGAGAGTTTCGTCACAGACTGACAACGGAGGAGAGATGGGGGAATAAAAGTATTAAATGACTGGAACACACAGTAAGAACGTCTTTAACGGAAAGACCTTCCGTGACACTGAGTCATCTTTTCATCTGAGACCTCAATTGGGGAGACTCAAACTTAGGATCGACACGTTGAATATCGACACACTGAAACCCGTTGAATGAATGGGAGAGACTCTGGGTCAAAGGGACCTACATTTTCACCCCTATTATGAAAGAAGACGTAGACAACAATCCTACGAAATCATATTATTTGAATGACACTTCCCTAAAAAATATCTCCGACCGTAAGTCATTCACTCACTTAACTTCAACGAGTCAACACAGGCTGAGAAACACTGGGGGTACCCGACATCGAATGGTCCGAGGAGGCAGGAACCCTAAAAAGTCCGTTCTTATGACCTTACCCAAAGGTAAAGGAATAGATCCTCTAGAAGGGTTGGGTCCCTAACTTGGGTCCAGAGGGTGTGACATCCGTCTGTGAAATGGTAAACTCGGTGGTCCCTTCAGCGGACGTATGTCATTCTTGAACTATTTACTTCCACCATCGATATTATTATGAAAATCGTAAAAATTAGATTGAAAGTGAAATCTTTTACTAGTTGTTTATTTACATTTGTATACTTCTCAATTATGTCTTATTACAAAATCTTGGAAATGAAACGTAAAAAGTAGGATTCCAGTCCGAACTCAGTAAGTGTTTTTGTGAGACCCCCTTTTTTTACAAAATATAAGTATTTCAAGATCTTTTTGAACCAACATTTAGTCTCGTTGTTATAACTCTACTTGTTTACAAATCTTTTTCCGTGTGTTTTTCTCGTCTCACAAGGTTATAGGTTCTTTAAATCGGTAAATAAGTCGTTTTAAGTGAAGTCCAGTCGGTTGATAGTATTTCTTAGACGGTTTGTGGCCCTTATCTCTTAATTTTGTGCGAGGGACGGGAGCTCCTTAGACGTGTGTTCACTCCCTGTGTATGGTTTGACGAAGTCTTTTACTATCTTACTCACTGCACGAAGTCCCTCGTTTCTCCTCCCTGGGAAGGGGATTAGACACCAGTTCCTTTCCGAAAGGTCTTTTCAGCTGTGGACTTGACAGAAATTTTTACTTAGGTTCACTGAACACACTTCTTCCTACCCTCCGTTGGTGACGTCCGTCTCGTTCGACGACTCCCTCCGTCCTTCGCAGTCTCGTGCACGCCTCTTCGCAGGTCGTTCTTCCACGACCTTGTAGGCCGCCCGCCCTCGGCCACTCCTTCGTCACGGGCGGCTCGTCGGACGGGAACCGAGAGGGGCCCTGGGTCCGTGCAGCGTCCCCGGGCGTGCTGACCCAAACCAGAACTCCCTAACACGACCGAAGCCTCACTTCTGTGTCCGAACTCCTACCCCACTGTCCCTTTCCCGGGTGCTCCCCTCGTCCTTATGTTCGGCTCGTACCTGTCGCTTTGAGGTCCTCTCTCAGGGTCAAGAAGTGGACTCTCTGCAATGTTCACCCAAGGGCTTTATAAATCTTTCGTTTTGGCTGTTCCATGTGCATTTTGGAACTACTTTATTATTTCCATTTTCGTTTATAGTTTTACAGTCTGACACACACACACACACACACACACACACACACGCGCGCGCGCGCGTGCGCGCGTGATTCAGCGAAGACAGCACAGACTGAGAAACACTGGGATACCTGATATCTATCGATCCGAGGAGACAGGTACCACTAAGAGGTCCGTTCTTATGACCTCACCCAACGGTACGGGAGGAGGTCCCCTAGAAAGGCTGGGTCCCTAGCTTGTGTGCCGAGAACACAGAGGACATGATCGTCCGCCCAAGAATTGGTGATCGCGGTGGACCCTCGCGAGTCTGAGACTGAGAGAGACGAGATTCAGTGAAGTCAGAACAAGCTGAGTCAAAGGTTTATGATCTTTACCAGTGTTCCTGTGTTCCATGGGTATAATTGACGTCGAGGACTATACACTAGATGTTTAGTTACATCAATAATGACAGATGTTGTCCTTGTAGACAAATTATTTTATAAAATTTAAAGATGACAGTTAAAAATTGTTCGTGTACCCCGAAACCTTGATCTGTGTATTGATCTAAGGTTTCACCACGAGGTAACTTTAAGAAAAACGTAATCCAGAATAAGGAAAGGGTGGTTACAAATCTAGTTAATTACATTTACATTCTGATAGGTGTGTGAGTTTAATAAACTGTTTGAACTTATTTTATTGTTTACAAGAACTAGTTTATTAGTGAAAATTGTCACAACCTTTTTGATTTAACTGAGTAGTTAAGTTAGTTCTACTTACTTAATCAACAAGACAACTGTGTCGAAGAAAGTTTTATTTTTTACTAGACGGTAACGTGTTTTCGGTTTACAAGAAGACGTAACCTCAAACTCCGTGGTTTTTTGTTTGTTTTTAAAGTTTACTCACGGATTAGTTCCTAGAAATTAGTATTCACTCACGGTCCTTTTACATAAAAAATTTAGGTAATTTTTAATCAACTATTGAAAGGGAGTTATTATTGGTGTCACAACTTATCTCTACAGGATTACGTAAGTCATAAAATTTTGTGACCACCCAATGTACGGTTGGTTATCACCTCACCGACTTTTACCATGTTCCAAAGAAAACCTCCACTACTTTTATAAGATTTCAATCTACCACCACCTTCAATGTATTGAGGCATCCATATGAGTTTAAATACCTAAACATATGAATTTTGTCCACGTGAAATATCATACGTTTAATATAGATTTATTTTGACAAAATAAAGTTTCGATTTTCTCCTTCGTCGTAAACTTTAATGTGTGGTCAGGAGAGACTTCTTTACTCTCTAACGGTTTACTTATTGTTGGTATCAAAGTCCCCGTTTCTAGTGAACCTCCTCGTCAGTAGTCTTAGGACTCCCTTTCTTGTTTACGTTAACAGTTGTTGTTGTTGTTTCTTGTATACCACCTATTAACCTGTTTTTACTATTATAAGAGTCGGAGTCCTTAGACTTTATAGGAATCCTGTAACGTCACCAGTGTACTCCGGTATCATTCTTGTGTTCCTTTCAGTACCCGATAGGTAATCTTTACGGTCGTTTTTTGAACGTCCTCCCTCTCCCGGTGTGCCCGCGAGAAACCCCATTGTCACGTCGAAAGGACCCTAAAGAAGGTGTAAAACTTACTTCTTATACGACTTAAACTCATCGTTTTGTTTCGACCTAGTTTCTTCCGTGTTTCTTCCCGTTCTCCGCTTTACTACTTCCTTTCGTCACGTCTCCGTCGTCCTTCACGACAGTAACACCGCGACCATTGTTCCTAGTACGGTCATTCCGACCGTAGACTATATTAGATGGTCGTTTCAGACAGAATCGAGAATGTCGTACGCACACGTACGACACAGCGAAGTCAGCACAGACTGAGAAACACTGGGATACCTGACATTGGGCGGTCCGAGGAGACAGGTACCCTAAGAGGTCCGTTCTTATTATCTCATCCAAAGGTACGGGAGGAGGTCCCCTAGAAGGTCAGGGTTCCTAGTTTGGGAGTAGGGAATACCGAGCACTTAACCGTCCACCCAAGAAATGGTGATTGTGGGGGGACCCTTCGTCTCAGATTTGAGAAATTCAAGACCCCTTCTACTCTCTCTTTACATTTTTAGTTACAACTTTTATCCGATTAAACTTAAAACTGGGCAGTTTAGGTCTACACTTCTCCTCCCTTACTTTTAAAAAGTTAGTGACTCTTCTCCTTTACAAAGTCTCTTTCTTGGGTCGCTGGTGTTCTTAAATCATCTCTTTGTTCTTTTTCCCTCTTCTAAAGTTACCGGGTACCAAAGACTCGGACTTCCTTCTCTGCCTTTGTTTATGATGTCAAACCTTCTCTCTTTTCAACCGACCTTATAACCTGAACTCGTACCTGGTGGACTCACTTCAATAAGATAGTTTAGTCCTGTCCAATCCTCTGTACTCCTCTCCTTCCTCGTTCTTCGTTACCAGGGACAGAAATGGCAAGCAAAAAAATAAGCATGGATATTTTCCTGACCCTAACCCAGGGTCTTCTGGCAGACTCAGGAGTTTTAAAGTCGAAAATTTCTATGGACCGAAAGAGTTCATACACATCAATTCTTTGTTTCATACTTAATTGTTCTTAAGGTTACAGAACTTGTACATTAAGTTGTCGCTATATAATAACGATCAATTTCGTTAAAAGTTCCGTACTTGGCATAATCAAGATGTTCTTGTAAACGAAGCACACAAAAAGAAGATCTTTTAATTATTAAAACCGTTGCACAAAACACTACAAGAAAGATTGTACACAACATCTTCCTATAACAACGTTGACGACGAAACACATAAGACCGAGCGTTTCTACTAAAGTGTGAATGATTCAATCTTTAAATTTAACACCCAAACCGGCACCGATAACGGTCTGTCGTTATAGTGTCTCAATACTATTTCGATTCTTTATAAACAACAGTAAAATCTAAAAATTGAAATAAGTCTTTTTTTTTGATGTATTAAAGTCTTAATGTCTGTACACTCCATAGCTGATTATAAAACGAAATCCGTTTGTTAAAAACACCAAGTCTCTCTAGACGTCCCGTACCCGACAACTTTGTCGAGAAAGGGTTTGATTCGTTATTTAGATCTTAACTATCGATGTGTTTCGGTAGTAGTTCAACCCTTCCTGACGCAGGTGTCACATCCGTAGGTCCATTAACCCATCAATTCTTCCCTTGACACTTTACTGTCTTGAGGTGACAACGCTTTCTATAGTCTCTAGTAAAAATTTAATATTAGACGATTTTTTTGTAGGAGTATAAACTCTCATGTATCTTCTAGAAATTAATAAAAATTACGATTAGTCCCCCGAGTAGTTTTTAAATTAAGTCGAGGATTTTATAAACCCAACTTACACGTACGTACGAGTCGATACAAGTTAAGTAACGTTAAGGTACCTGACATCGAACGGTCCGAGGAGACAGGTACCTTAAAAGATCCGTTCTCATGACGTCTCCCAACGGTAAAGGATGAGGTCCTCTAGAAGGGCTGGGTCCCTAACTTGGGTTCAAAGAACACAGAGGACGTAACCGTCCACCTAAGAAATTGTGACCACGGTGAACCTTCGGGATTGCTATAAATCCAATGGGAGAATTTGTTATCGTGGTTCTTGACTAATTAAAAAATTAATTTTACTGTAAAACGTTTTTTAGACATACTTAGTTCTAAAACGTCTTTTTGACTCAAAATCTCTGGAAAAGTAACCTTTAATTTTAATAAAATAAAATATGTAAATGTCAAAACAAGATAAAATCAAATATGTAAATGTCAAAACCAGAATACACCGTAGACCAGTTTATGGTTCTTCTTTTCTTTCTTTCTTAAATACAAAAATTTATAGGTAAGTTACTTTATTTATCTTAACATACGATCATTGTAATTAGTAGTCCCAATGTTTTTAATATTTAAATGATTACTTATCTATTTGAAAGAAGTCTAAGAGGTATCGAAACAAAAGGTACCTTTAAGAATTCTGTAGAGAGTACTTCAGTAAAAACTTTAAAAATGTTTACTACCCGTATAGAAGGACTTCTGGTATTCATATAAAATCTACAGACAGTACTACTACACATATAGGCGAGAGATGACGAGGGAAATCGAATAACCGTGTCGTAACTCTCTTTTTACTGTTAGACAGAGGTCTTTTGACTAAGACTTGACGTAGAAAATTCTGATTTACAGAAACCGAATTTCTTTTTCTTTATATGTTTTCCGTATTTTTAGTTTACCCACTATGTTAAACTTTTCAAAAAAGAAAAAAAGTAATCTTTATCTTGAAGTTTATAAATCGACCTTCTATAACAGTTGATGTGTTCAAAAAAAAATACACAAAAGGTTTTCCGTTGTAGAGTTGTGGAGTACCTTCTACCGTACTAAAGTACTCTAGAGATTCTATACTTCGACCAAAAGGGGTAGGAGGTCGTAGTGTTACTCTTTTATTGAGAAGATGACTTTATAGGTTTTACTCCTTCGTGACAAACGCTTAAAATGTATTTACATATTTTAATGACGGATCTTCTATACTAATGTTTGTTCACTTTTATTTTATAAAGATTGAGATTCCATCAATTTGTGTATTGAACTATATCTTCTGGACCCTTGTGACTACTGTTGCCCGACTCTGGAGGTATCACCACTTGCTCGCGGTAGATCACGGACTTTTACCTTTATCGTTGTCTTCGACGAAATATGCACTAAACGTCTTCCGACGCCCTTTTTGACTACTCCGACAGGGTCCACGTCGATTAAGACCTTTGGTCCTACACTCCCACTCATAAGACGTCTCTGACTCCTCCCTCTTCTTTTTGGTTCTCGTCCCAACAAAACCGTATCCACCACTGGGACATTTTTAAGTACTGGTCCTACTCCACTCCTTTTTACGTTCTAGGACCCACGATGGTCGTTTGTCGTGAAAATGGGACTCGTGAGTCGGGAAAAGTCCCTTCTAGAGAGAGAACGCGGAAAATGACATATATAGAAGGAAAGAAGAAAGAATGGGAAAAGGAATTAGCGTGGAAGATGTTTAGAAAACAGTCAAGTCAAGTTAACGAGTCAGCACAGACTGAGAAACGCTAGGGTACCTGTTTAGAAAATCCCGACCTTTAGACAACTACTATGTTCTAAAAAATTAACGGAGTATTTAATTCCTTAAAGACCGAAATTCTGTTATGTTGTTTGAAAATTTTGATGTGAATACGAAATACCTGGTAGATCAGACATAAATTCCTTACGTTCTTTGACTCCGATCCTTTAAAATCCATAGGAACCTCAGTGGGTCCACCACTCACTGTCTTGAGTCTGACTTAGGTTCGAAAGGAGTGCCTGGCCCGGGTTACCCTTCCTTAAAAGGACGGTCCACCCGTGTGGATGTTTTACAAGGAGTTTTCAAAAGGGTGGAGATCAGATAAAAATAAACAAAACGTATACAAACCTTAAAGTCTCCGAATTATTTTAATATACAAAAGGAGTAAAAGAAACTCTATGGAACTTCTTTTAGTCTTAAATTATATTTACGTTTCGACGTTCTTTTTTATTTTACCCGTCAATAGAGATTCAAGTACATAGGTTAGGCAAAGTCTTTTTCTTACTTGACTAAATTTATATTTAAGACACAAAGATACCAGAAAAAATTGTACCATGTTGTTTACTTTGTGTTGCAAAAATGGAAATTAAGGAAGATAAACATGCGTTGAAAAACGGTACAGTAGGTGACATCTTACTTTGAAGGATCTCCCAGTCCTTCATCAAAAAATTAAAAACATTTCCTTCATCGAATCCCACTGGATCTACAAATGGAAATACCATTTCAAAAGTTCATAATTCAAACTAATTAGTTGTAAAATTTCTAAATATAGAGGATGTTAAGAGTACACGTTGTCAATTTATACGTTACGGAGACCTTCAGTCGGCGGTGTATTTAGTCCTTTAGTGTAGGAAATTATGTATAATGATATAGACGTTCATTTTTCGAAGTTTTTGTGGAAAAAGAAAAAATTACTCTATAAAATGTATAAGTATAGGGTGGGGGTTCTTGTAGAACCTCTCCCTGAGAGTTTACAATTTCAATCATTGGTAGTCAATGAAGAGTGGTTACTTTTTAAGTAACATTAGAAAAATATTTCTTTTATTTCGGTCTCATAACAGGTTTTAGTAAGTTGCTTTCTTCGACTACTACAACTTGAACTTGGCTCGGGACACGAGGACCGTTTGTCTCCAATGTCCTCAAGAGGGTAAGAAACACGAGACCTTTTGTCGAAGGACACTTCTTGGTCGGAAGGGTTTACTGTGCTGTATCTGCTCTGAGCGTCTACGAGGGCACAAATGGATACCGTTCCAGTCGGAACCGAGTATGCACTAGTCGGGTTGGGGAACGGGGGTGACTGGTTCGTCTTGTTTTACAGACCTTTGACTTGTGACCAATTTGGGGAGAGGAAAAGAGTGCAGGGACCGGAACACGGAAGAGAGTCGGACTCTGTCGCATGTCGGGGATAAACACCCAGGAAGGACCTACCACAGTTCTGTTTGGTAAGAGAGTAAACGACAGGACATACGGTAGGAAAGTAAGGTGAAGGGGTGTGGTCCGAGAAAGATCGAAACAGAGGTAGAGAGTATTTTCGGGAAAACGGATTGAGAATTCTGTGACGTCTATCAACCTACCGTAACGACCGAGTTACCTATACGCAAACTTGTTCGAGTCCCTCAGTCACTTCCTGTCCCTTCGGACCGCACGACGTCAAGTACCCCAGTGGTTCTCAACGTGTGTTGAATCGCTGACTTGTTGCTGAGGAGAACATTTTCGGGAAAACGGATTGAGAATTTCTGTGAAGTCCAGGGTACCAGTGATAAGAAAGATGCCGTTATCGGGGGAATGTTGTAACATTGTCGGGGAAGGGGGAAAACGTTAATTTCAGAGAGGAATAATTCAGGTGAAAAACAAACTATTTTAGTTCTTAAGATTAATTTCGACTCCCTGTAACTGATGATTTATTTCGTTTGGTCCTACTATTTCAGAAGACCGAGATCTTCGTTTTAGTATGTTACAAGTACTCCCATTTGCATAAAGAGTATAAAAAAAGAAACGAGTCTATTTCAAAGTGTTGAAAAGTTCCCGTCACGAAAGACCTTTTATAGACGTAAGTGTTCTTATCACTTTAGAAAAGTGTTTAATGTGATTTTCAGGGTTATAAAAGGTTCAAAGTAAGACCTTATAGTTCAACAGGGTTAAACGGGTCTAGGTTGGAATGTAAATTATTCACCTTTTTTTTTAATGAATAAGTCGTAATCGAGTGATTTAGAACGTTAAGTCATGATATATCACCCTATTCTTTAGATTTATCGAAATAAGTTTTAAGGACAGTTTAACGAGTCATGAGTAAAACAAATGGTCTCATTTTTAGAAAGTTACTGTTTTGGTATGTAACACTCTGAGTCACGGTGGCGTTTAGAAGTCCTGTAAAGATACCAGTCTTGACTGGTTATGGTATACGGTATAATACATTTGTTTGTGCATGGTTATCCGAGTTAACATGTTTGGTGTCCTCCTTTGTTTTTACTACTCTACTTGTCTACAGAATCTTCGTATTACTACAGAGACTGTTAGGTCCTCTGTTTCTAGATACAAAGGGAAACCAGACATTTTTAGTCAACCTTTAGAAATATCTAAGGGTGAGAAATAAAAACTTAAAGTATATATATGCGTGTATATACTTTGTCACTTTACTGATCAACCGTAAAGTGTTCGAATCGTCCAGGTCCATTGACTTACTTAAATCGATCACGGCAACATGTGTATAATCCCCTTTTTTTTAGTAAGTAAAGGGAACTGTAGTCAAGATCCGAGTCTAGGTTACGGACCCATGAGACTAAATAAAGATGACGTAAATAAATTACGACGATAAATAAGCAAGGAAATACCCAATTATGATTAACTTATGGATGACACACGATCGTGACTCCTATGCTAAGGTTTGTTATATCTGGTTTCAGAGACAGGAGGACCTTGTGTATTAAATCTGTCTTTTGTTTGGTGTAATCACTCATTTTATATTAGATATCTTCTGGTCCACATAAAACATGAGTCATCTTTTTGTTTCGTCCCTTTCCTCGATGTTTTACGGTACCCCGTCCCTCCACCTAAAGTCCGTGACTGTCCATACAAATTCAACTCAGGAGTCCCTTCACTTCCTTTACGGTTCACTGGTAGACCCCCTCCTTACGAGGAGCGTTTCCCCACCGTCCACGTTTCCGGACCCTCGTCCCTGTGACTGTGTACTTGACGTCACGACCCGCGATGTCTGGAACACTTCTCCACCTTTGGTACGTTCCTTCGTCCCCTACGTCTACGTGATTTCGATTGTCGTTTAGTTGACGAATTCTCGACCTTTCACTTTTCACTTTCACTTTCCACGAGCCGGCACAGGCTGAGAAACGTTGCGGTACCAGATATGTCAGGAGCCTTAAGAGGTCCGGTCTTATGGTCTCACCCATCGGCAAGGGAAGAGGTTCCGTAGAAGGGTTGGGTCCCTAGTTTGGGTCCAGAGGACGAAACGTCCGTCTAAGAGTGGTCGACTCGGTGGTCCCTTCTCGACCCTCTCCCTACGTTCGTGCTAGGTGTCGTCAAATCTAAGGTATTGTTGTTATATCAACCCTTCTTTCGAGTCGTCCGTCCCCCTCCCCCCCGATCTCAATATCTACCACCTGCCCCACAGGGATTTACTCGAGTTTAGACTCTCCTCAAGACAATTTTTTTACACCCGGTCACTGCGTCGTGCGTACCACGGTTGATCTCAATCCTGGTATCGTTCCCCTTTATATTTATAATGCATCTATACATTCATATACTTATACTATGTTTAAATATTTTCAATGTGTTACAAATGTAATATACGTTTGATACAAACCTGTGTTGTGATTTTTATAAGACAAAGGGACACGTATCTGGAAGGGAGTTAAGGAGTCTACATATATAGTTTTCCCGGAGAAGAATACAAACAACAAACTCTGTTTCTTCATCTTTTAAGAAACAGTTTATGTTTCGGAATAATTACCTCCACCCTAGGTCGTAATTAAATCTTGGGTCTCCTCAAGTCTACTAATAAAAGAGAGTGGAGACGTTTCCTGTTGGTAAGTCGTCATGATAGTACTTTACATGTGTAAAGGAAGTGCCCGGGGGATGGAGGTTGACGTCCGGAGTCGGTACGGGAGGAGGCAGGCCCCCAGATTCGGGACGGACGACCGATGTCCGGGAGAGACCCTTGTAGAAGGAGGGCCGTACGGGTGCGGGTGAGGGGAGAGAAGATCCGAGTCAGATACGGTCCCAGTCTTCCTCAGTTTGTTCTCGTTCTGCACAGGGACATGTGTGACGACGTAAATTTTACCTATTCGTTGTTTCAGGATGGTTCCTCGTGTGTTTTGAGACGAGGTACAATGCACCCTCGGGCTTACCCTTCCCTCAAACCCCATGTACATGTACCTATGTACATGTACCTATGTACCTATACATATCCTATGTACATATACACACCGACTCAACGAGACGACACGTGGACTTTAGTAGTGTTGCAACAATTAGTCAATATGCGGTTACATGTTATTTTTCAAAAAAAATTTTTGCAAATTTTTCCGTCCAGCGACCGAAGGTACACCCCTCTAATCTCGTCCGGGGTCCTCTTTCCCAAATGTTTTGTTCTGGTCCTCCGACTCGGGACCCTCTTTCCGACTTAGGACGAGGGATAGGATTTCCTTTAATCGGTTCCTTTAGTCAGTAGGTTTTAGTGATTATTACAGACCATCATATTACACAAAAGAGAGTTCGTGTGGATGATAAAAATTCTCCGACAAAACTTATTTTCTTTGCCTGGAGCCCACTACCGAACGACTCACCTCCGAGAACCTTTCTCCAGAAACCTCGGGAAGGGTCGTCATTCGGACCCCCCAATCCGGAGTACGCCCGTTCGGTCAGGTTCCTCCTCGATGTCGTTCCGGGTCGTCAGATCCCTCATTTTAAGTGGACTCAGGACGGGGGTGGGGACGACCCGTACCCGGTGGACGGAGGACGGTAGAGAAGAGTGGGGTGTCAGTAAGGTTTCCCTTGCGAACGAAAGGAGTAAAACCTAACCATAGACGGACTACCATTTATTTAATTTATACTTAAGGGGAGTCAAAATCTTGAGTACAGTTAGTTTTACAATTCTTAGGACGCAGGGTTAAGGTCAAGAAAGGTAAGTAAACCTCCTTGTTGTAAATTCATAGTCAAAAGGGTAATCTAATAGTTTCTAATAACTCAACAATAAATAATCATTTACAGGGTAAGACGATAAGAGACATAATAGGGAAGTTTTTCGAGATTTTCGTGGGAGTTTAGAAGTAAATGTCATAGATTGTTAACATGGAAAAATGTTGTGTCTTTTGTATTCAATTATAAAGTCAACTACGTCCTATGTTGTACAAACCCCGACCACGTGCCACTACTGGGACTCTCTACAATACCCCTCCCTCCACCCTCCCCCCAAGTACAAACCCTTGCGTATATGTGGGTACCACCTAAGTACAGTTACATACCGTTTTGGTTATGTCATAACATTTCATTTTATTTCATTTTTAATTTTTTTTTTTATAAAGTCAACTACGAGTACAAAGGGATGGTGAAAGAAGGAAAAACTTAGAAATTTTTTATAGAACATATGTATTTAACTTTAAGGTAAAGATTAAAATAAAGTGAGAGAATACTTTCGTCGTTAATGTTATAAACATTACTTGTCTGTATAAGACCGTAAATTTTATATTTTAGTTTCACCTTTTTATAATCTCTATGACTATAAATCTAGTTCTAAGTCTAGTTCTACTATTATCAGAAACATATTTAAATACTGGAGTTTCATTATAAAAATTTATAAGGGAATTGTACTTTCATTGAAAAAGATTTTCGTATTTCTTTTCGGGTCCCTTCTGAAAGTAAAAGAATAAAACTCCGAATAATTGATGGCAATTCGTCAAATTTTTAGATAGACGTAAAAAAGTGAACGGGATGTGAACCAAGTTTTCGTTAGTAAACGACGGGGGACCGACATTTCTCTAAGGAATAGAAACTTATTTTAATAAAAGAAATTTTCTTTTTTAATAACATACAACTTTTCCCTTCCTATATCTTTTAGACCTTGAAGAGACCTTCAGGTCCTCAATTCTGAGGTGAGAAGGTTACGTGTCCCACACCCAAGTTAGGGACCAACTTCTTTATTTTAGGGTATATGACGTGTCGTGTCGGTTTTCTAATTTTTTTCTTTTAAATACTGGAGGGTTTATATAGTTCCATGATTAATTATGACTATTTCTTGGATATAAAAATCTAGTCTGACGATGGTGCATGATCGACACACTAGAATCAGTTTAATGACTTGGAAAGAGACTTCACAGGATTAGGTACAATTTCTTCGATTACTCTTATTATTACGGATGGAGTATACTGACCATTGGTGTTGATCTCTTTAGGACCGTACGTGTGTTGCTTCTGGGTCTCGTCGGTTTTTATTTTCGTTTATTAAATAAATTTTTGTTATTTATTTATTTAACTGTAACGGGAGGTTAGAACGTGAGGTGGTTGTCGTACTTGGTTTTGTGGACTGACTGTATCTCCTTTTCAACCCTGGGTCGAAACAATAAAATGTCAAGATGTCTACACACGAGTCAATATAGTTCTAACATATAATTCAGGTAAATGGAAATGGGTGATTAAACTTTATAATAGAAGATGTTTCCAAAGACAGAGATTATTATCGTTTCTTTTTACAAGTGATAGTTGTATATTTTATTTCTTAAATTTTAGACTCACAGTTTAAAAGTAGTTTCGATGCAAGAAAAGGAGGGGAGTTTAGATCCTCATTCGTTAAAATAGAACTACGACACTACAGAATTAGAAATTTTCCTTGTACCTCTTGTTAAATCTATTGGTGTAATAAGTATCAGATTAAGACTTTTGTAGTGTTGATCGACGACGAGGGTATTCGTACTCTTTGTTTACCAGGACACACATACAAAAATCATTTCATGATGATATATCGTAACAGGGAAAGATTCTAGGACGTCAAGACACTTTCTTGATATAATTCTAGACACGAGTGTTAGGACTCTGATACGGTGTCAGTCCAGATCACCGTCTTCTTTGGGAGTTAACCCTGTAAACAGGAAACCGTAGACAGTAATTCGTTACGTTTCGTATTTCATCTAATGGTTTCCAGTACAAAATTTTCCAGACGTAACAGGTTGTGTGTGAGGTAGGACAACAATAACCCGATGTGTCATTGGTCTAACCCAACGTTTTATGTGTGACGAAAAGATTCTTTAATATTTCTTTTTTACATTCTATAGAGTTATTAAAAATATAATAAATGTGTAGTTTTACATTTTGAAACACATATAAGTAATTTATTTTATATAATACTTTTAAATGAAATAAGAGAGAAAAGGAAGAAATTACATCGATGAGGTTCTGAGTATTAATGTTTGTACAGAGTAAAACATAAAGATAATCTGGTGTCATAGTCAAGTGTCGTTATCTTGAACATTGAAATCCTGTACTGGACTTCCTAATCGACACTGAGAACCTCTGGTGTGTATTTTCGACGTTAGTGTCCCTAAGGATTTTCAAGTCATACTTATCATCTATTGTGTTATGTGATCCTTCTTTCTTAATAAGTAAGACGTTTATACCTAATTCGTGGTTAATAACGGTCCTTGTACGGACCGTAATCTAGACCTGATATCTGAGGAACTATTGCCATGTTGAAATTGGAACAGTTTCGTAATTTAAAGAGACTCGGGGCACCGAACTACACATATTAACTGGAACGGAGTTCTCTTCTCTAGTCTTACTTACGTGAGAACTTTAAGAAAAGACGTAGTTCTAGATACTAAGACATGTATAAAGTTCAAACATTAGTTTCAGAGATTGACCGATATTTTGATATAATCTTTTCGAATATAGCATTTAAATATTTGTTGTAAAAAATGTGTAATAAATGATACTTGTAAAAGAGAGTCGTACATTTATTTAAATAAGTCACACATTTTGTAAGTTAAGATATTACCTATCACTTGATGTTTCTCTTTATTTTAGTATAAAACGTGGTATGAGACTGTCAAAATAAAACTCCATGTATCTAAAAAAAGTAATTGAATGAGTTATAAATATATTGCTCAAGTTCCTTTCCACGATAGTTCCTTTGTTTGTAAGTATCCCTATCAAGGACAAGAATTCATTGAGTAGAAACACTTCGAAGGGACCGGTCTCAATAAGGATTTCCATCTAAATTAATGAGGTAACAAGTACAAAGATAATGTAAGTTGTGTAAAAAAGACAAATATAAAGACGAAGGACGGATCTGACATTAGAGGAACCGTTTCCCTAATAGAATAAGTAGAAACTTAGGTCATGAATTGTTTGTTCCCTACGTACAACTTGTGAACTGTACACCGATAATAGCATTGGTTATTCCTTCTCTACCTGTTCGGCACGGGATCTGCACTATGGGGCTCTTCTCGTGTGGTAGTCGATACGTCATAAAAACGGTTCTTACGTATTGGAGTCAGACAATAATCCTTTGTAGACTGTTCGTGTTTCACTATTTGTAAGATGATTCTTTCACCCCGTGTTCCCTAATGTAAGAATGTTTTATAATTACAGTATTTTCTGTTTCTTTCCAACACCTTTACAAGATATAGTTTCTTTCGATTTCTTTGTACTGTTAATTTACGGTGTGGAATAGGACCTGACCTAGAAAATGACCTCACTTTTCTGAGGATAGTCCCTATAATAATCCAGTTACCTGTTTTGACCTTATACTTACTATCTAATTCCATAACATAATTACGATTAAAAACTTAAACTATTGAAGTAATATCAATACATTTTTTTATAAGGATAAAAATCCTATATGTACCTCTATGGAATTTGATAATATTATATACGTTGGAAGTTTATCCAGTCGTTTTTTAATACAGGTGTACGTTTGTACTCGTATGTACGTGGTGTGTACATTTATGGGTACATTTGTATGTACCTCTCTCGTTTACTATTTCGTTTTACTTGGACCATTTCTCACACACGTATGAAGGGAACATGACAAAAACACAAACGTCAAAACTTTAATAAAGGTTTACTTTACAAAAATTTTCCTGTTTATATATATATGTACTCCGAGTCGAAGTGACGACAAGTGTCTTTACGTTTAATTTTGTTACTCTTTCGTATAAGTGATAATCGTTTTTAAATTTCCTACTTATCATAAGTCATTTCCGTTTCCACATCTCTTTCATTATGACAAAAGTGTATTACAACTTGTCTTTAACTGTTTAGGAAAATGTCCTATTAAATCGTGAAATTAGATAATTGGGAAATTGGAAAATTTGGGTCTTCAAGTGAAGATCCTTAAAAGGAAATTTTAACGTACGTCATACGTATAACTGTTCTGTTATATTCCACCCGTGAAGTCATAACAAACATTATCGTTTTTTTTTTTTACCATCTATTGGATTTACTCTTCTTCACCGTTCTTATGTTTTTTCTAGAAGTACTGGGTCTATTAGTGTTACCACACTAGTGAGTGGATCTCTATCTGTAGGACCTTACACTGCAGTTCACTCGGAATCCTTCGTAGTGATGCTTGTTTCGATCACCTCCACTACCTTAAGGTCAACTCGATAAAGTTTAGGATTTTCTACTACGACACTTTGACAGTGTGAGTTATACGGTCATTTACACCTTTTGAGTCGTCACCGGTGTCCTGACCTTTTTCAGTCAAAAGTAAGGTTAGGGTTTCTCTCCGTTCCGGTTCTTACGAGTTTGATGGTGTGTTAACGTGAGTAAGGTGTGCGATCATTTCATTAGGAGTTTAAGAGGTTCGGTCCGAAATTATTATGTACTTGGAACTTGATGGTCTACAAGTTCGACCAAAATCTTTACAGTCTCCTTGGTCTCTAGTTTAACGGTTGTAGATGACCTAGTGGTTTTTTCGTTCTCTCAAGGTCTTTTTGTAGATGAAGACGAAATAAGTGATACGGTTTCTGACTGACACACCTAGTGTTATTTGACACCTTTTACGACTTTCTCTACCCTTATGGTCTGGTGGACTGGACGGAGAACTCTTTAGATATACGTCCAGTCCTTCGTTGTCAATCTTGACCTGTACCTTGTTGTCTGACCAAGGTTTATCCTTTTCCTTATACAGTTCCGACATATAACAGTGGGACGGACAAATTGACTATACGTCTCATGGAGTACTCTTTACGACCCGACCTATTTCGTGTTCGACCTTAGTTCTAACGGCCCTCTTTATAGTTATTGGAGTCTATACGTCTACTGTGGTGGGAATACCGTCTTTCACTTCTTCTTGATTTCTCGGAGAACTACAACTCACTTTCTCCTCTCACTTTTTCAACTGAATTTCGAGTTGTAAGTCTTTTGATTCTAGTTCCGTAGGTCAGGGTAGTAAAGTACTCTTTATCTACCCCTTTGTCACCTTTGTCACCGTCTGAAATAAAACCCCCCGAGGTGTTAGTGACGTCTACCACTAACGTCGGTACTTTAATTTTCTGCGAATGAGAAACTTTCTTTTCAATACTGGTTGGAGCTGTCGTATAAGTTTTCGTCTCTGTAATGAAACGGTTGTTTCCAGGCAGATCAGTTCCGATACCAAAAAGGTCACCAGTACATACCTACACTCTCAACTTGATGTTTTTTCGACTCGTGGCTTCTTAACTACGAAAACTTGACACCACAACCTCTTCTGAGAACTCTCAGGGAACCTGACGTTCCTCTACGTTGGTCAGGTAGGACTTCCTTTAGTCAGGACTTATAAGTAACCTTCCTGACTACAACTTCGACTTTGAGGTTATAAAACCGGTGACAATACCATAAGAACTGTCTGGCCCTGGACCCCTGTCCTCAGTTACTCTTCTTCCACTTCTTTTCTTCCTACGCTCCCTGGGTTCAGAGATCACCTTGTTCTCATGAAATAAGTACCGTCACACACGAATATATAACAATATGTTCCTTCGAAATCCGTCTTTTTATTTCAACTCATTTTTTGTGGCTTTGGTCTACGTATTGTTGTCATTGATTCCCTATTGTTATCAGTATCCCGGTATTGTTGTCATTGATCCCCTTATTGTTAGCAGTGTCTCGGTTTTCTGTTAGGTACATAACGTTTATTCCATCATACTGATTCATCAAAATGTCTTTTCTTTTGCCAATGATTTTCCTTAGGTACATATGTAAGACGGAGTACTGGAGTCAGGACTCTTGACGCCCGTCGAGACGAGCAAGGACAAAAGGTCCTTGACTATTCCTTGTCTCCCGGGAATTCTTTGTCTTTTGTTCCCCCTTGACATTTCTACCGCCTCCTTATCCTGCCCTTCTGGTGAAAGAGGGAGTGTTTAAGGAGTTTTCTTGTAAAGTTGTGACTCGTTTGAGGTGTTTTGTTGAAGACATCCGACCGTCTCCTGTAGTCCGTTGCTCTTTTCGTCTGGTAACAGAAGTTTTTGTCCATCCTTTTTTATATTTTCTACTTTTTCCTCTGTTTCCTCCACCCCTCCCTCGAGGCGGGGCCCTTCCCTTCGGGCAGGGCCCTTCCCTTAAACTTCTTCTCTCCAAAGGTTTGTGGTCCTTTGTGAGAGGGACGGCTCAGACACCGCTCGGAACCTTTGTGTCTCCCGTTGTATTGTCCTTCCCTTTTTATTTATTTATTAATTTTGGTTGTCTAATGTTCGGGTTGTCATTAAGGGGGTCGCCTTTTCGTCGTGTCTGCGGACGTAGGCGGTGTTCGATCACCCCCGTCCTGCCCCTTCGTGCCCTTCGCGCCCGACGTCACGAAACATTCTTAGTCCGTCCTTACGGGGTGCACGTTGGTCTTGCTAGATTGAACCCGATCGTTTGGTCTGACACCCTATCGATGGTGCGCTTTTCGAGTTTGTATTCTGTGGCGGTCCTGGCTCGTGTCTTGTTTCCTGCCTTGCCTTTTTCGGCCGACGTCTGGTAGGGGGCGGCCCCTGTCCGTCGGTCTCGGCATTCCTGACCTTTCCCCGTTAACGTCTGGGCCTCTCTGAAATGAATGGATTGACGTTCGTCCGAAGAAACGATTCTGAAGACCCCCACGACCTGTCAGTTGTAGACGGAGTACCCCCCGCGGTCGCCAGGTGGGTCTTTCGACTCGTCGTCGCCGTCTTTTCCACTGTTCAGCGTCGCTAGCGCGAGCGGTTTGAGGACTCGATGGAAGGAAATCTGAATATTGATAGTGAAAATGATCCAAAATCTTGAAATAAAAATGGAACCACAGATAAATAGGCTAGAGACAAGGATTGAGAAGATGCAAGAAAGGTTTAACAAGGACCTAGAAGAAATAAAAAAGAGTCAAAATATAATGAATAACGCAATAAATGAGATCAGAAACACTCTGGAGGCAACAAATAGTAGAATAACGGAGGCAGAAGATAGGATTAGTGAAATAGAAGATAGAATGATAGAAATANTAGTGAAATAGAAGATAGAATGGTAGAAATAAATGAATCAGAGAGGAAATAAGAAAAACGAATTAAAAGAAATGAGGACAATCTCAGAGACCTCTAGGACAATATGAAACACTCCAACATTCAAATTATAGGAGTCCCAGAAGAGAACAAATAATTTCAAGATTTGTATGGAAATAAAAAAAACCTCGAATTGCCAAAGCAATCTTGAGAAATAAGAATGGAACTGGAGGAATAATCTTGCTTGACTTCAGGCTCTACTACAAAGCCACAGTCATCAAAACAGTATGGTACTGGCACAAAGACAGACATATAGATCAATGGAACAAAATAGAAAGCCCAGAGATAAATCCACACACATATGGACACCTTATCTTTGACAAAGGAGGCAAGAATATACAATGGAGTAAAGACAATCTCTTTAANAGTAAAGACAATCTCTTTAACAAGTGGTGCTGGGAAAACTGGTCAACCACTTGTAAAAGAATGAAAGTAGATCACTTTCTAACACCGCACACAAGAATAAACTCAAAATGGATTAAAGATCTAAATGTAAGACCAGAAACTATGAACCAGGGAGATTTTACCCATATCTAGGTAAGATAACTCACAAGAACAACCCGTTCTTCAGGATACCCCCTTACCTCTCTTCTCTCATGTTTGTTGAAATCTCCATTAAGTTCAGATTATACTCATTCTTTGACAAAAACATTAAATAAAACATGATTTGTCTCAAGGAGAACATGGAGAACACTTTCACTTACTCCCTATAAATTTAGTCCTAGAGGAAAGTTTCATAATTTATTTAATCAGTCAACTAGTGAACGTTACGGATTTCTCCCAGATTAGGTCAAATATCGTGGATTTTCAAAAACTTTTAGTAAGTTCCAACTATTAAATAGTTGTGTTTAAACACAATCAAGCCCTCATTATACAACAGACAATTGTTATCTAGGATTCATTACCATTCCACATGTCCAAACTTAAAAAAGTCCCCGTTATTAATTGGGTCTCAGAAAATTTGTAGCAACTCGATACAGTTTGTATACAACTCAAAGATTTTGTCTACCTCGACTTTTGTTATCTAGTAGGTATATTACTTATTGTTCTTTCAGTCCTTTAACGAAGGTATGTCCAAGTTCCCGAAACCGATGTATTATAACTGTGTACCACCCTCTTAAGTAATAAGGAACTCCGTTATGTCAAGTAACTATAGTAAATACTCCGGGTTATACTAATCCTTTTCCTTCTCTCTTCCGTTTAGAAAGAGTCAGATCTCCCACATTTCCATATCGTTTTTTCGTTAGGACATTTAGATATTATTATACGGTCAAAACTCCTTATCACCATCCACTACTTTACGGACCAACGTCGCATGGGTATCCAAAGTATCTACGTAATTGAAAAACTGCCAGACAATTCTCTACGGTAAACAGTCTAAAAAAATTAATGTTTTTACCCTTTTAAGGTTCCCCTTATTCTAAGGAGTTACACAAAATTAAAGTTAACACATAACTGTTCAAGGAATCATCGGAGATCAAAGAGAAAACATTCCCCGGTAACGAGAGAGGTTTATCCGAACAGTGAAAAGGCTCAATAAAATTATTAACGTGGTAAACAATTCACTCGTCACCGGGGATCCTTTTTGCACCTTATAGTATAAATCTAACTGTAAGAGACCGGGTTACATAGGGGAATGCCGTTGCTCCCGTTTAAGGACCTCCGAAAAATTATCAAAATTAAAAAAGACACATAAAAAATCCTGTTAGAGAAAAAATTTACCCAGAATAGGGGTGTACGTTTTGTAGGAAGTAAAGGGAAAAATTTCCGTCGTTGGTAACAGAGTCGCTTGTACAAGTAAAAAACTTCAAGACTAGGATTTAACGATGTTCGGAGGTTTATTAATTATTATCAGAGTCAGAGTACTTAACCTCACTATCGAGAAATTGTAAAAACCAAACGTAAAAATATTCGTTCGTCAAAAAGATCGACGTAAAACCGAAGAAGAGGATATTATAATGTCCTTTATCGTTGAAGATTAGATCGAATTTTTTAGTCGTATCCGAAGTAATCCAGGAACTTTATAAAAACACATCAACAGAAGTCCAAAACAACTGAAGATTGAAAGGTCCCCCTTTATGTCACAACCCTAAATAGGTGTAGGTATCCAACCCGAGTTTTATACCTGGTAGAAACAGTCTCAACCCACCGAGTTAATAAGCCTCAAATATAAACCGTTCCAAAACAAGTCGATTCCCGTCCATACTGCACCACTTCCGATCTTTCTTGGGTAAAAGGTACGGGGTCAGATCATTGGGTATTTCGAAAACAGCACTTCCTCTTACTCATCTTTCAAAAAAGAATGTTTGCACTCACACACAATTTCCGAATAGTAACAGTAAAATTTTTCATAACGGTCGAAATCACAGTTTTTTTCCGGAGTCTTTTCAGTAACCGTCTCAGTAAAACAGGAACTCAATTCTCCTGAAAGTCAAATCTCAGGTAACGTTCTCCTCCTCCTCGTGAACGCCGTCGACCTCGTCTCGACCACCCTATTAAGACTTTATAAAATACAACAAAATTAACCCGGAAAACATTTCAAAATAGTAGATTAAGTATAAGTACATTGTTCACAAAACGGACAACAGATTATAGTCTCCCCGATCTTAAAGGAACTTTTCCGTTTTAGTACCGAAATTACTCCCGGGTATTCCTGGTCTTTAGATAACCTTATGAAAAAGGGGAAGAACGCCGAACAAATTGTAAGAGAGATTGGGTCAAGGTTTAGAAATTTAGTTTTGACGAAAGTAGTCTCTTAGTCCCTAATACAAGTTAATGGCAAACCTCTGTTCGGAGATAAACGACTACGTTTTGACTTTCAGGAACTTGAAATTTATTTATTACTTCGTTTCGTCTTTTCACCACCCCGAAAGGTCAGCAAACAGGGTATTGGGGCGTGAATGGCTGGAGTCATCCAGGTATCAGTGAGGCAGGCGAACGGTTCCCGCATGAGGTCCAGGGACAAGTCCACGGTGAACAATACTAGAAGAACTGTCTGGTCCTGGACCCCTGTCCTCAGCTACTTTTCTTTCACTTCCCTTTTTCCTACGCCCCCTGGGTTTAGAGATCACCTTGTTCCCATGAAATAAGTACCGTCATACACGAATATATAACAATATGTTCCTTCGAAATCCGTCTTTTTATTTCAACTCATTTTTTGTGGCTTTGGTCTACGCATTGTTGTCATTGATTCCCTTATTGTTATCAGTATCCTGGTATAGTTGTCATTGATCCCCTTATTGTTAGCAGTGTCCCGGTCTTCTGTTAGGCACATAACGCTTATCCTTGTACTGATTCATCAAAATGTCTTTTCATTTGCCAATGATTTTCCTTAGGTAGATACGTAAGACGGAGTACTGGAGTCAGGACTCTTGACGCCCTTCGAGACGAGCAAGGACAAAAGGTCCTTGACTATTCCTTGTCTCCCGGGAATTCTTTGTCTTTTATATATCCTAAGGAATTTTAATTTGCAAGGGACTGTCCGGTGGACTACGTTTCTCGACTGAGTAAACTTTTCTGGAACTACGACCCTTTCCAACTTCTGCCCTCCTCTTCTCCTACTGTCTCCTACTCTACCAACCTACCGTAGTGGCTAAGTTACCTGTGTTCAAACTCATTTGAGGTCCTCAACCACTACCTGTCTCTCCGGACCGTACGACGTCAAGTACCCCAGTGTTTCTCAACCTGTGCTGACTCGTTGACTTGACTTGACTTGGATTTATAGGTTGTTATCCAATTATCAATTACGTATTACTTTGTAAGTATGGTACCTCAAGATATATTGGTGATCTATCTTACTCGATCCACATATACGACAATAATTTTTTTAAACGTTCATGTGTCAGTTGTAAAAAATTTGTTAAATGTTTTCTCGGATATGTCATATTAGGGTAATTTTTAACCGAATAACATAAAAATATCATTATCTTTATTTATATATAAAGAAAGAATAACCGACCTCAAAATATATTTTATTAATGGTATTTGTGTGTGTAAGTGTGTGTGTGTGTGTATATATATATATGTATATATATATATATACATGGTAGATTGTAAGATCAGTTATCTTTTCCTTATAAATGGTTTTCTCTCTCTAGTTCGATCGTTTAGTCCTATTACGACCTGAGTAGAAGGGAGTCCTTGTGTAGTTTTGGTGATGATGTGTATCTTAATGAGAACGACTTTAACTGGACTCTTGATCGTCTTGTTGAGAAGATGTTGGTCCCAATATTTCTTTCTAGGTGTACATCAGACCATCCTTCCCTCCTTTTCGTTAGACCAGTCCTGGACGTGGGGATCGTCCCCTGTCTCTTCTCTCCCATAAGGTCTGAGTCCCTAGGAGGGACCCCCTTATTCCTCAAACTCGTGGGGTGGGGTCATGAGAACGGACCTTTTAGGGTACCTACCTCCTCGGACCATCCGACGTCTGGTACCCCAACGATTCTCAGCCTTTGTTGACTCACTGAAGTGAAAGTGAAAAGTGAAATTACGTGACCTCTTCCTTTACCGTTAGGTGAGGTCATAAGAACAGACCTCTGAGTGTCCCTGTCCCCTAGGACCACCCGACGGTAGATACCCCAACGTGTCTCAGTCTGTACTGACTTCGCTGAATCGTCGTCCTTGTCGATGTACAATCTGTACGGTTGGGACCCCAGACTGGGGTACTTCCACTTCGGGGAATTGACCAGATTTTTGGTGACTTCGAATAGTCTCCCGACATTCTTTGACTCTGAGGTGAGAATTTCTCGTACGGATGTCTGAACGAATGAGTGTTAGTGTCACGACTCCGTCGTCTAACTTTTAACGGACCCCGAGAGGGGTACGGTTCCGGTGGGGTCTCGTGAGGGGGGTGGGTATGACCCGAGGACGACGTCAGGGAGAAAGAGGTTGTGACGAGGGATGGTTCTCCCTCTACCGGTATCGGTTGTTTTCACACGTTTGAACCTCCTTTACCTCGGTCGAACGTGTGACCGGGACGGAGATTAGTCGTACCTCTGTCGGTAACGGTCGTACACGGAAGACTAGTGTACCATGACTTTCCCTTATTCCGATTGAGGTCTCGTCTCTGGTGGTAGTGGTATCGTGTGTAGGGGTAGGGACCACCGAGTCTCCAATTTCACAGACGGACCTTACGCCCTCTTGACCCAAGTTAGGGACCCAACCCTTCTAGGGGACCTCTTCCTTTACCGTTGGGTGAGGTCATGAGAACGGACCTCTTAGTGTACCTCCCTCCTCGGATCATCCGATGTCAGGTACCCCAGCGTTTCTCAGCCTGTACTGACTTGCTGAAGTGAAAGTGAAAGTGAAATTCAGATCGAGTCACAACTGTGACTGGGGAGGTCGAGTGTGTGTCTTTGATTGGTCCCTAGAGTGTGGTTTTTCTTTTCATTTTAGTTGTGTCTTCACGTGGGGTGTAAGAGTCCGAGTCTGGTGTTGGGTTTGGTTTCTGATGGTAGTGTAGACTCTCTTTGCGTCGAGGAAGTTTTGAGGATAAGGTCGGGACACCCGGGACGGGGTCCGGGACTATACCGTTACTGTCGGTGATTAGTACCCTTTTTGAAGTTGGAAGTGGACCGAGATTGGTGAGGTAGAGGTCAGGATGAAGGGTGGTTTCACCACCGACGGTCGTGTAGGACCCCTTCTGTACTGGGGACGAACGAATCAAGGTTAAGAGACTGGTTTCGATGACCCGTGTCTACCTGACGTATCCCTACAAGGGTATGTTCCTGTACGGAAGTTCTGGTTCATTCCATTGACTGAGTGGATCAAAGTATCTCTATTTCAATTTGTTTCAATCTTCTGTCTCCTTATACAAATTTTACTTTCTTTACTTTTTGTGGGACTTTTTTTAGGACTACTTTGTCTTTATTAAATGTTGTTGTTGTTGTTGTTTTTCTCGAGTTTCATTATTATTCGACTTGACCTCTTTTCTTGTCTACTTGTGTCACTCTTAAACTTGTCTCTTGATCCTTTTTTTTAATAAAAATTTCTTGATCAGTCCCGATTTTTTACGTTATTGACTTTACTTTTTATGTTGATTTCCCTTAATTGTCGTCTAATCCACTATCTCTTCTGATATATTTGTTAGACTTTCTGTTTTATTTCTTTAGTGGGTTAGTCTCGTCGTTCTTCTTTTTGTGTAAAAGTTTTTACTTCTATCAAATTCCCCGGAGACTCTTTTATAGTTTGTATGATTGTCGGTGTGGTATCCTTGGAGTCCTTTTTTCCTCTCTCTTTACCAAATTTTTCCATAAACTACTTTAATACCGAATTTTGAAGGACTTGGACTTCTTCCTTTGTCTATAGGTCCAGGCCATTCGTGTCTCAGAGTTTGTTCTACTTGTTTTTCTCTTAGTATGGTTCTGTAGCATTAACGTTACCGTTTTGATTTTTAATTTTTTTTTTTCTTCATTTTCCGTCGTTTTCCTTTTTCTTTTATCAATATATGTTCCCTTGGGATTTCCGATAGTCGATTCAAAAAGTCCTCTTAGAAACGTCCTGTCTTCCCCCACCGTAATATATTCATGAATTTTCGTTTTCATTTGGTCTTTGGATCTTATGAGATAGGTCGTTCCAGTAGTAAGTCTTAATTTCTCCTCTATTTCTTGAAGAGTTTCTTCGTTTTTGATTTTCTCAGGTGGTTATTCATTTGTTCAGAATTTCTTCACAATTCCCAGTAAGAAAAATTCTCCTTTCTTTTCCGATGTTGTTCTTTATTCTTTAATATCTTTTCCCTTATAGGACGACTATTTCTGACACCTAGTTGGTAAATTTAATCGATCATGTTTCCAAGTTTCTGTTTTCGACAGTTTAGTTGATATTGTCGTTATTTGTCAATTCCCTATCTGTACTTCTACATTTTATGCTGTAGTTTTTGTATTTTGTAACATCCCCTTGACTTTACATCTCGATAATCTTACACAAAATTGAATTTACTGGTGGTCATAATTTATCTTTATCAGTATCCAGTTGTACATTTGTGTTTAGTATTTTGGATGTTATCTATATGTTTTGATCTTTTTTTCCTTACGTTTACATTGTATTTCTTTTCGTAATTTAGTGTTTTGTTCCCTGATTTTCTTCTTTTTTCTTTTCTCCTTTTTGATAATTGTTAGTCATGTGTGTATCGTTTTACCGTTATTCACATATGGATAGTTATTAGTGAAATTCACAGTCACCTGATTTACGGATTACTTTCCTTTACGCCACCGACTGACCTACTTTTAGATCCTAAGTAGATATGTAGCGCATGTTCTATGTGTGTCTAGTTTTCACTCCCTTATCTTTTTTTATAAGGTGGGTTTACCTTTGTTTCTCTTTCGACTCATCGTTATGAGTATAGTTTGTTTTGTCTAAAATTTTGTTTCAGATATTATTTTCTGTTTCCCGTAATATATTACTATTTCTCTTGTGGTGTTCTTCTCCTATATTACAAGTATTTGTATACGTCTTTATAATTATCTGTACTTCCCTCTTTAATTGTTATTGTGTTATCATTATCCCCTGAAATTGTGGGATGAATATAGTTACCTGTGTAATAGACTTTCTTTTAGTTAAAAAATTTTTTGGTGACGGGAATTTTCTGTATAATATGGTCAATCTGAATCATCTATAGATGTCCTAACAACCCCAGGAAATTATCTGGTCTTGGACCACCAGTCCTCAGCTGCTATTCTTTCACTTTGTCTCTTTCTCCGACTATAAGGGATCAAATACGTCTCTTGGTTATTTCGGGAACTGTGTCCCGAACGCAGCAAGTGTTTCCGTGTCCCGTGGGAGAGCTCCCCCACTTCCGTGTCCCGCGGAAGAGTTCCCTCAGAATCTTCAGGCCCGTCCTCTCACTCGTGTTGCCCACAGATTCGAGGTC